>JARQOD010000003.1:499856757-499899977 GCA_033576555.1 Oophaga sylvatica | reverse complement strand
CCTGCATGGGTTCAGTTCAGGTTCCCGTGTAATCCTACTCAAAGGTTCCTTAGCTGGAGAGGAAGGTAGGAAAAGGTTAGTGCGATTGCTTTCGAACCATCTCTCTTGCCTGCGTTCAGTCAGACGAGTATCAATACGGATGCAGTAGTTAATAAAGTCACCTAACGCAGTGGGAGGGTCGGCACGAGCAAGTTCATCCTTAATCAGTGGAGATAACCCCTTTCGAAAAATAGATTTTTGGCGGAACTGTCCCAGGTGGTATCAATGGCCCATCTCCTGAAATCCAAGGCATATTCAGCTACCGAGTGCTTACCTTGGCGCAAAGCTAACATGGCTGCTTCAGCTGTTGCACCTCGATTGGGGTCATCAAACACCTGCCCCATGGCTGAAATGAAAGCATCAAGATGATCCAAACATTCATCCTCAGTCTCAATCAGAGGGTTTGCCCACATCAAAGCCTTGTTGGTAAGCAACATAATTATAGTAAGCACCTTAGATCGTTCAGTGGGAAATTGTGAAGCATGTGCAGAAAAAAAAAGATTGCATTGATTAATAAATCCCCTGAATTTCTCACGTTCACCGCCAAAACGAAAAGGGGGCAACTTGGGAATCCCAGAACTCGGGGCTACGGCAGGAGCCTGGACTCGCTCCTCTAGAACCTCAATCCTGGCTCGCAAATCCTGGGCAGTCTGTCCATACACTTGCAAATTGTGATTAGTGAGGTCCTGTAGGCTTGCAAAACGGGTCTTTATATTCTGCAAATCTGCAAGGATATTATCAGTCACTCCGCAAAGTTCCTTTATGCGGGCCTCCATTTTCCAGATCTTTTAAGACAGGAGTACTGGAAGAAGAGGAGAGGAAAAAAAAACAATAGTGTTTACCTGTGGTAACACTGCAGAGAGAAAAAAAAATTAAGGGAACTGCTCACCTGGAATGGTTGTGAGAAGTCACAACCACTATCATTACAGAAAGTTCAACCGGACATCTGATATCCACAGTTACAGCAGACAAAAAAGAGAAAAGAAAAAAAAAAAACAATAGTGTTTACCTGTGGTAACACTGCAGAAAAAAAAAAACTTAAGGGAATTGCTCACCTGGAATGGTTGTGAGAAGTCACAACTAGTGTTGAGCATTCCGATACTGCAAATATCGGGTATCGGCCGATATTGGCTGTATCGGAATTCCGATTCCGAGTTCCGATATTTTCGTCTTATCGGATACCGGAATCGGGATGTCACTGTCACTGTCAGTGTCCGTCTGTCGGGTCTGTCAGGAGTCAGCGGCACTTACCTGGCAGAAGATCTCCGGCGGTCACGTCCTGGACTGCTTCATGGCCGCCATCCTCTTCTCCCCGGCGGTCACATGCAGTTTCTCGCGATAACTGCAGTGACTGCTGGGTAATCCCGGCCGTAAAGCAGTCAGTCCGATGACGTCACCGCCGGGGAAGCAGGTAATCAGCTGTGCTGCGTTGCAATGACAGGCTCTGCCTGTCATTGCGATGTAGCAGAGCTGGATCGTCGTGGGACTGTCGTTATGGACTGCGTCGGACAGGTGGTATACTGTTGGTTTGTTTTTTTTCTTTTTTTACAGGAGATCGATGGCGTCGCAGGAATGAGTGTATAATAAAAGAAATGAAAACTGTGTTGTCTCTTTTATTTCATTAAAATACTTTTTTCTTGCTTTGTCTTTTTTTTACACATTTAATAACTTTGGGATTAATAATGGATCGGTGTCTTATTGACACCTCTCCATTATTAACCGGGCTTATTGTCACCGTGCAATCAACGGTGACAATAACCCCTTATTACCCCGCTTGCCACCGCTACAGGGCAGTGGGAAGAGCCGGGTAAAGTGCCACAATTGGCACATCTTTTGATGCGCCAAATGTGGGGCTGCTGTAGCCTGGTATTATCAGGCTGTTGAGGGCCAAAATCCATGGGCCTTGACAGTCTTTTAATACCAGGCCGCAGCAGTCTGCATTTTACTTGGCTGGTTAACAAAAATAGGGGGGATCCCACGCCGTTTTTTTTTCGAGGGGATCCCCTATTTTTGTTAACCAGCCAAGCTAAGCAGACTGCTGTGGCCTGGTATTATCAGGCTTGCAAGGTCCATGGATATTGGATCCTTACCAGCCTGAAAAACCAGGCCTCAGCGGTCTGCTTCATCTGGCTGGTTAACAAAAATAGGGGGGACCCCACGCTAATTTTTTTCGAGGGGATCCCCTATTTTTGTTAATCAGCCAAGATATGCAGACTGCTGTGGCCTGGTATTATCAGGCTGGCAAGGTCCATGGATCTTGGCTCCTTAACAGCCTGAAAATCCAGGCCTCAGCGGTCTGCTTCATCTGGCTGGTTAACAAAAATAGGGGGGACCCCACGCCAATTTTTTTCGAGGGGATCCCCTATTTTTGTTAATCAGCCAAGATATGCAGACTGCTGTGGCCTGGTATTATCAGGCTGGCAAGGTCCATGGATCTTGGCTCCTTAACAGCCTGAAAATCCAGGCCTCAGCGGTCTGCTTCATCTGGCTGGTTAACAAAAATAGGGGGGACCCCACGCCAATTTTTTTCGAGGGGATCCCCTATTTTTGTTAATCAGCCAAGATATGCAGACTGCTGTGGCCTGGTATTATCAGGCTGGCAAGGTCCATGGATCTTGGCTCCTTAACAGCCTGAAAATCCAGGCCTCAGCGGTCTGCTTCATCTGGCTGGTTAACAAAAATAGGGGGGGACCCCACGCCATTTTTTTTTCGAAGGGAACCCCTATTTTTGTTAATCAGTTCCCTCTGACGTCACTGATTGTGTCCCTGGCTGACCTGAAGTGAAAGTGGAAAGCAATCAATTAAGATTTCCACTTAAGGGCCCGTCTCACATAGCGATATCGCTACCGAGATCTCTGCTGAGTCACTAGTTTTGTGACGCAGCAGCGAGCTCACCAGCGATATCGCTGTGTGTGACATTCAGCGACGATCAGCCCCCCTGCCGGGTATCGCTGATCGTCGCTGAAATGTCAGGACCTTTGATCGCTGGTTTCCCGCCTGTCACACGCAGCGATGCGTGCCTGTCAGAGGGAAACCAGCGATCAAAAAAAGGTCCTGACATTTCTGCGACGATCAGCGATACCCGGCAGGGGGGCTGATCGTCGCTGAATGTCACACACAGCGATATCGCTGGTGAGCTCGCTGCTGCGTCACAAAACTAGTGACTCAGCAGCGATCTCGGTAGCGATATCGCTATGTGAGACGGGCCCTTAAGCGATGTTACCCGCAGTGTCGCTGTCCCAGATCGCTGCCTGAGCTGCCTGTTTGGCAGCTCAGCAGCGATCATGTAGCGATACACCAGCGATCCTGACAAGTGCATATCGTTGTCGGGATCGCTGGTGTATCGTTATGTGACACCCAGCCTTTACTCTCCTGTCAGGCAGGAGAGGAACTCATTCATTTGGGGTTTACTGTGAGGCTGCAGCATTAGCTGCGGTCCCTGCAGTAAACATTAACCCTTTCTGGAGGATTACACCGTGGGACCTGACTGTGCATGGAATAGGTAAGAATAATTTTGCTTTTTTATTTTATTTTTATTACAGGAAATGGTTTTTGCAGTAAAATAAAAGATGGTCAAAAACATGTGTCTTTATTTCATTAAAATGATTTTTAATTAAAGTGTGTGTGTTTTATTTTTATTTCATGCAATAGGATTAATAATTGATAGTTGTCTAATTGACAGCTCTCAATTATTAACCTGGCTTAAGGTCACCTTTCAATAGCAAGGTGGCTTTAACCCCATATTAACCCATTCGCCACCGCTACAGGGCAATGGGAATAGACGGGCAAAGTGCCAGAAAGGGCGAATCTAATTATAGATTTGTCTTTCCTGGGGTGTCTGGGGGCAGATGTTAGTAGCCGGGGGGGGCAAAAATAATGGTCCCTCTCTGGGCTATTATTATCTGCCCCCACTCACTGGCTTTGTCTGTCTGGTTGCGAAAATAGGGCGGGAGCCCACGCATTTTTTTTCAGCAATTTTACACCTCATATATATATATACATGTCATTGAATTTGTGACACATATATATATATTTATATTTGTAGTTCATACACTTCTAAATAGTATAATAGCCGCTAATTCAATTGCCGGCTTTTGTGAAAATGCAGAACCCGACATGAAATGACACTTGGTGTACATAGGGTTAACCATGTCTTTTCATGTCCTTTGCTATCTAATTTGCACAAACAATTAAATCAGACTATGTGTGCAAAATTTCACACCTCTAGGGGTTAATTAAAGGTGTAAATTCGTAGCAAAAAAGTCCGTTTTTTTTACAACGAATTTACACCTTTAATTAACCCCTAGAGGTGTGAAATTTTGCACACATAGTCTGATTTAATTGTTTGTGCAAATTAGATAGCAAAGGACATGAAAAGAAATGTTTAACCCTATGTACACCAAGTGTCATTTCATGTCGGGTGACCCGACATGAAATGACACTTGGTGTACGTAGGGTTAACCATGTCTTTTCATGTCCTTTGCTATCTAATTTGCACAAACAATTAAATCAGACTATGTGTGCAAAATTTCACACCTCTAGGGGTTAATTAAAGGTGTAAATTCGTAGCAAAAAAGTCCGTTTTTTTACAACGAATTTACACCTTTAATTAACCCCTACAGGTGTGAAATTTTGCACACATAGTCTGATTTAATTGTTTGTGCAAATTAGATAGCAAAGGACATGAAAAGAAATGTTTAACCCTATGTACACCAAGTGTCATTTCATGTCGGGTGCTTCTGTCTTTTCACTGAAGCCGGCTTTACCCGGCAATTGAATCAAAGGATATTTTACTATGTAGAAGTGTATAAACTATACATATATGTATATATATATGTCACAATGACATGTATATATATATATATGTATTCTATGTGTGTATATTTAGTGTTTACAAGGAAAGAATGGGGTTTTTTTAGTTGCGATATTTTGTTCCCATAGACTTACATGGGACTTCCGGTATCGGTATCGGGTATCGCCGATATTTTAGTGATATCGGCGATACCATTCCGATTCCGATACTTTAGCATATCGGAAAGTATCGCTCAACTCTAGTCACAACCACTGTCATCACAGAAAGTACAACCGGACATCCGATATCCACAGTTACAGCAGACACAGCCTTTCCAGACCCAGCAGACACTAACGTTTGGCTTCAGAATCTTGTAATGTAAGTAGTACAGTTCATATAGTGTCTTGTGCTTGGGTGCGATGAAAACACAGGAGTCACAGGTTTGATATAGAAGGTCTTGTATTACTTCATACAAGTGGCAATAATAGTCACACAGTTTGCAGATACAAAAGCAGGAGACACAGCAGGCCAGAGTAACTTAAGCTCAGCAATCACTCTCCACAACAGGTTCAGGATCTCTTCTCTGTTACAGTAAGTCCATGCAAACGTGGATTTATCAAAATAGCAAGGTTCCAAAGTCCACGAGTGTTCCAAGGTTCCACAATAGGAAATAACTGGGTACAAATCCAAGGCTTCCAGGAGTCAGGTCACAGGTTCACTGCAGGCTTGATTCTGAAGCACTGATTGCTCAGCTGTGGCTGCTTAAGAAGCAAGAGGAGAGAATCAGGGCGGGAACATGCAAGCTAGAAACTCCATATTGACTGAGGGCAAGATAGCTGCAGCAAGACAGAAAGTAAAATGGCTGACGAACAAACTGAGTTTCAGGAACATGTACACAGAACCTTACATCTGTTGTCGCATCTCTAGAGAGGAAAGAATACTTGGCGTCTATCGACATCAAGGATGCGTATCTGCACATTCCAATTTTCAGCGGACATCAAAAGTTTCTGCGTTTTGCTGTCGGAGAGGATCATTTTCAGTTTACCGCTCTGCCCTTCGGTCTCGCAACCGCCCCCAGAGTGTTCACAAAGGTCATGGCGGCCGCCATGTCAATTTTACACTCTCGGGGTGTGGTAGTCCTCCCGTATCTGGACGATCTACTCATAAAAGGTCCGACTTTTCGAGCCTGCGAAGAGAGCGTCGAAATCACTATCGACACCCTCTCCCGGCTCGGTTGGTTAGTCAATTTAGACAAGTCTCTTCCCATTCCCTCTCAGAAGATTCCTCCTTTCACAGGGGCCGATTTACCATCACAATTGAAAAGCGCTGAATTTGACGGTATGGCCATTGAAGCCTGGATCTTAACTCAGGCTGGTTTTTCTCACAAAGTCATCTCTACAATGGTCAATGCCAGGAAGCCGGCTTCCGCCCGCATCTATCATCGTGTCTGGAAGACATTCCTTTCCTGGTGTGAGAACAAAGGTCGTTCCCCTTTGGTTTTCTCTATCCCTTCCATCCTGGAATTTCTTCAAGCAGGAATGGATTCGGGATTAGCCCTTTCTTCCCTCAAGGGCCAGATTTCTGCCTTGTCCGTCCTTTTCCAATGACGGATCGCATCTAAGTCTCAGGTCAAGACTTTTATTCAGGGAGTGTCTAATCTTGTTCCACCTTACAAGAGGCCTTTGGACCCTTGGGATCTTAATTTGGTCCTCAGTGCCTTACAGGACTCCCCCTTCGAACCTTTGCCGGAAGTGTCCTTATCGCTTCTTTCCTGGAAGGTGGTCTTCCTAGTGGCGATTACCTCTATCAGACGAGTATCGGAATTGGCAGCCTTATCTTGTAAACCTCCTTTCCTCATTTTTCACCAGGACAAGGTAGTCCTTAGGACTTCTCCGTCTTTCACGCCAAAAGTCGTTTCGGGTTTTCATATCAATGAGGAGATAGTTTTGCCTTCATTCTGTCCGGCGCCAATTCACCATACTGAAAAAGCCCTTCACACTTTAGACTTGGTGAGGGTTCTCCGAAGGTACATTTCGAGAACGGCACCTTTCCGAAAATCGGACGCTCTGTTTGTGCTTCCAGAAGGACGCAGACAGGGTCTTCCTGCTTCCAAGGCCACGTTAGCCAGATGGATTCGCTCGGCGATCCAAGAGGCGTACCGTGTTAAAGGTCAGCCTATCCCGGCTGGAATTAAGGCACACTCCACTCGTTCTGTGGGGGCCTCCTGGGCCATTCGGCACCAGGCTTCGGCACAGCAAGTGTGCAAGGCTGCGACTTGGTCCAGTCTTCATACTTTCGTCAAACATTACCAAATTCATGCTCAAGTTTTTTCAGATGTGGCTCTTGGCAGACAGATTCTGCAGTCAGCTGTTGCGCATCTGTAAGTTGTCTGTTGACTAGTTAAGCGTTATATGCATGAGGTTCACGAGGCTTCATCTGTTGATGAGTTCCCACCCAGGGACTGCTTTGGGACGTCCCACGGTCTGTGTGTCCCCAATGAGGCGAAGGAGAAAAGGAGATTTTTGTGTACTCACCGTAAAATCCTTTTCTCCGAGACGCTCATTGGGGGACACAGCTCCCACCCTGGTTTAAGTTGTAGCCTCGTTGTTCATTTGAATTGTTGGCATATTGCACTCTGTTATGAGCTCCTACTGCTTTGGCACCGAACTGGTTCAGGATTGAGCCAACAGAGGGTGTATACTGCAGGAGGAGGAGTTAATCTTTTGTGCTTGTTTTGCTTAGTGTCCTCCTGGTGGCAGCAGCATAACACCCACGGTCTGTGTGTCCCCCAATGAGCGTCTCGGAGAAAAGGATTTTACGGTGAGTACACAAAAATCTCCTTTTTAAAAATATAAAACAAATAAAAAAAAGTATAAAAGTTCAAATCACCTCCCTTTCACCCCATTCAAAATAAAACAATAAAAAAAAATCAAACATACACATATTTGGTATCGTTGCTTTCAGAATTGCCCGATCTATCAATAATAAAAAAAGGATTAACCTGATCGGTAAACGGCGTAGCGAGAAAAAAAGTCAAAACGCCAGAATTACTTTTTTTTTGTTGCCGCTATATTGCATTAAAATGCAATAATGAGCGATCAAAAGATCGTATCTGCACTAAAATGGTATAACTAAAAACGTCAGCTCGGTGCGTAAAAAATAAGCCCTCATCCAAACCGAGATCACGAAAACACGGATTTTGGTAAAAACTTACCTGTAAAATCCTTTTCAGCGAAGGAAGGAAGAGAGACACAGTATTCATTACTGATGGGTAGGCGGAGCCCCAGATCAGGATGTCACCTCAGATCAAAAGAGTGCTGACTGGCTGGCCCCTCCAGCTCGGGCTCCTCCTACTCAGCTCCAGTCGTACCAAAGCTTTTAGGAAAAGAGCCAAGATCACCAGCGGAGCAACATAACCCCTTCTGAAGGAACTTCAGAGAAAAAACACAAGGATACAGGTTATGCATGCAAAGAAAGCCAAAAACCACAGAGTTCCAGGTACTACTCACGGAACCTGACTACTGCGATGAGCTGGCGATGCTGGAACAGAGCCTTAGCGCGCTGACCTCAGCCCAGATAATCGCTATCAGATAAGGGTCGCGCTGCATCTGAAAACATCAACACACTTCTGCCTTGGGAGGGTGCTGTGTCTCTCTTCCTTCCTTCGCTGAAAAGGATTTTACAGGTAAGTTTTTACCAAAATCCGTGTTTCAGCTGCAGATGGAAGGAAGAGAGCCACAGTATTCATTACTGATGGGACGTCCCAAAGCAGTTCAAAATAAGGGTGGGAAAAACCAACAAAAGGCAGAAACCCAACAACCTTAACAACAAAGCGCAACCAGCGCTAAACACAAGTTCATCCAGAACTTTAAACTACAGCTGCCTGCAGGACCCTACGTCCGAGGGCTGCATCAGCGGAAGCACTGACGTCCACTTTATAAAACTTTGTAAACGTGTGGACAGAGCGCCAAGTTGCCGCCCGGCAGAGCTGCACTGCTGAGGCACCTTGATGAAAAGCCCACGATGAAGCCACAGCTCACGTGGAATGGGCTCGAATCTTAATCGGGCAAGGTTCACCCCGAAGGCGGTAAGCTTCCAAAATAGCTGACCGGATCCAACGAGCTATAGAATCCTTGAAAGCTCGTTGACCACGCCGACGACCTGCTGAAACCACAAACAGGAAGTCCGTCTTACGAAAACCTTGAGTAATAGATAGATAAAACTTCAAGGCCCGCACTAAATCCAATGTGTGTAAATCTTGCTCTTTCGCATTCGGATCCAGACAGAGTGAAGGCAACACAATATCCTAGTTAACATGAAATTGTGATACCACTTTAGGCAAAAAATCACCCCGAGTGCGAAGCACTACACGATCCGGAAAAAACTCCAGAAAAGGAGGCGAACAAGAAAGAGCTGCCAACTCAGAAACTCTCCTCAAGGAAGTGACTGCAACAAGGAAAGCCACCTTCCAAGAAAGTAAAGAAAGGCTAGCAGAAACCATAGGCTCAAAAGGTTTATGCTGAAAAGCCTCCAAAACAAGGTTGAGCCGCCAAGGAGACACGGGCGCCTTCCGCGGCGGAAACTTACGAGATATACCTCGGAAAAAGGAGAGCACGTCTCTATTTGAAGCAATGGTTCTCCGGAACAATAAGGACAGAGCAGAAATCTGACCTTTCAGGGTGCTGACTGCCAAACCCTTGTCTAGCCCATGCTGCAGAAAAGCCAACAGGTTGGGAATGGAAAATTTTCTCGGGTTCCGAGAGGACCCCAAACACCACTAAAAGAAGGTTTCCCAAATTTTGTGGTAAATCCTAGTAGTAGCCGGACTTCTTGCAGCACGAAGGGTAGCAATGACCTCGGCTGAGAAACCTCTACGGGTCAAGATTTCGGTCTCAAGAGCCACGCCGTCAAACGCAGGGACATCAAGTCCGGATGACAAACGGGCCCCTGAGTCAACAAGTCCGGTTGAAGAGGGAGTGGAAAAGGAGTTGCCGCCAACAGCGACATTATTGTCGAGAACCACACCCTTCTTTGCCAGTCTGGAGCTATCAAAATAGCTGGAATTCTCTCTAGTCTGATCCGACGCAGTACTAGAGGAAGTAGGGATATCGGCGGGAATACATAGATCAGCTCGAGCTGATCCCACTGAGCCACTAGAGCATCCACCGCCACAGCCTTCGGGTCCTTGTACCTGGACATGAACGTCGGTAACTTGGCATTGGACCTGGATGCCATCAAATCCACTTGGGGGTTCCCCAGCGAGAGCACAGTAGTGCAAAAACTTCCGGGTGGAGGCTCCATTCCCCGGGATCCATCCTTCTGCGACTGAGAAAGTCCGCTGTAATATTCTGAACCCCTGGAATGTGAATCGCCGAAATGGCTGGCACACTGGCCTCTGCCCAAATCAGAATTCGGGACACCTCTACCATGAGTCTGGAACTCCTTGTCCCACCTTGGTGATTGATATACGCGACAGCCGTCGCATTGTCTGTCTGCACTCGGACTGGCAGACCGCTCAAAGGGACCGTCCAATGTTGGAGGCAAAGGAAAATCGCCCTCAATTCCAGGATGTTGATCGGAAGAACAGACTCTTCCGATGACCATACTCCCTGAATCCAGAGATTGTTCCAAACACCCCCCCCCAGCCCGTCAGGCTGGCATCGGTGGTTATGACCGACCACTTCGGAGGGAGGAAAAGCTTTCCCAGGGATAACGCTCCTGGACATAAACACCATCCTAGGGATTCTCGCACCCTGTGAGAGATGATGACGCTGCAATCCAGCGAACCTTGCGATTGATCCCAACGACTCAGAATGAGCCTATGGAGAGCTCTGGAATGAAATTGGACAAACGGAAAAAACCTCATGGACGCCACCGTCAGACCCAGAAGGCGCATACCTTCCGAAGGGACACTGCTGTCGCAGACTTCATAGTCTGTACATGCTGGAGCAGACATGCCTGCTTGTCTGGAGGTAGGGACAACACCGCCCGTACCATGTCGAAATGCATCCTCAAAAACAGGATTGCCTGCGACGATTCCAGAGACGACTTCTCCTTTGAAGCCACAACCGAAAAGGCCGTCCAAATAGGGACGAATCGTAAATCCCCGTCTTTGAAGGATTGCCATGAGATTCTGGCGTCAGAATCGTTGTAAAAATTCTGGGCGTTAAAGCCAAACCGAATGGTCGAGCCACAACCTGGGTGAGGTCTTCCGATGGGAACATGCCAAAAAGCGTCGCGAATGTCGATTGATCGTTCTGCGACAGGGCTGCCATAACTGAGCGAAGCGACTTCATGCTCGGCTCTGACGGAATGTCAGAAGTCAGTCCGCCTTAGCGAATTTTTTTTTTTTTTTGCCAGCTTCTGCCTTAACAGAAGTTCTGTTTCCAGGGTATGCGGAATTTCTGAGAATTCCCCCTTTTTTTTTTTTTTTTTTTTAAAAAGAGAGAGACGACACAAACCCCCAGAGGGTTGGTCAGATCATCCCTTGAACCGAAAAGGACTGCCGATAACTATCGGCACAAGTCCTGCCAGACGCAGAAGTCACAGCTCTGCGCTGCGGTAAAGCTGCTTCTTTTGCCTTTGCCTTGGCATCAGCTCCGTGAGGTCAGTCAAATAGCTGACCACTTTCTAAGCTAAAGATAGCAAACCCTGTTGGAAAACTGCGTTCCATCCAAGTCACAGTGCTCTTCTGACTGCAACTGCCGAGGATTGCGTCCTGGATAGCAGTGACGCATTATCCTTCAACTAGAAAAGCCCATCTACCTTGATAGAGGGAAACTTGCCACGCCGTCCTTAGACGGTCCAACCGGCTCAGGGGAACTTAACAAGTACACCTAGATCCTTAATACCGAATCTATGATCCACGGCCTCGCAGATGGAAATTGTTGCCATCTCCGTTTTTCTGTCCAGCGGTGTCCTGCAGACTCGTCTTCCCTTTTACCAGGAAGATTTGCTAAGCTGGAATGAAGGAACATTCACTTCAGGAGAAGGGGTCCAATTAACAAATAACTCCGTAGAAAAACGGATACAGTTTGTAAGGTCATCGCGACCCATGCGACCCTTGCAACATCCGGGCCGACTTACCAGGACGACTAGTTACCTCCTCTGGTAACTGTAACGTCCACATGGCTTCCACAGAAATTTTAGTACGGCCCCTGAGAGAGAGGCAGGGTGTCCCTGCCGATCCTCCTTAACCTAATCGGACTTCTTCGCTAAGCGAGAAGGAAAAACACCGATTTGTGTCGCTCCCTTGAGAGGATCTAGTTGACACTCCATAACCTAAAAGGTCATCAATAGAAACCAGTGAAGGCCTTCATTTTGACACCATTGGAACCTCTGACCGTGTATGAGTCGAGGTCTGCGTGTCAGATACGCGAGGCTGATCCGTAACGGATCTGGGAGAGGGTCTCTGACATACCCTTGCATAGTATATGGCAGGATAAACCTGTCAGTAACCAGAGCAGTACTTAAATAAAAAACAAACGCTGAAGGGTTAAAGCTCAAAAGAAAGAGCTACCCCAGCTGTCTCCCATTAAGAGTTAACCTCCTAAGAAGGGGTTAAAGTAGCTGACTCCCCACAACCTTGATAGTGAAAAAGGGTGTGCGAATCTCAGGCGCCTCTTATAAGGTCGCAGCTGCAGGACAGCCATGCCACACTAAACAGAAAAACGTTCCACAAGATCGCTAAAAAATTGCGCTGTTTTTATAACGCAATGACCGCCAAAGTTGTCAAGGAGATCGCCTATGCGATGCTAATGAGATCGCCCAGATTGGCAGCTAATAGCGACATTAAAAATGACACACAAACGATCGCAATATTATGCGACGCCATCAGGATCGTCAGCGGAAACGTATAGTGGCAGCATTAATGTCGCAGACTCCCCACAGCCTCTTTATTAGTAGTAAAAGAGTGTGCGAGCCCCTTATGCGAGAACAGCCGCAGGACAGCGCAATCTGTCACTCAGAAGTGCCCCAGATGGCGCCCGCGCTGTGGAGGTGAAGGGGTTAAGCTTCTGCCCGGCGGGCTAGAAGCGACTCACCAAGCTGGACACGTATTCTAGCCGGGAGGGGAGGAGAACGATCCGGGGAGCTTTCAACCTACAGCGCTTTATCAGCAATAGCCACGCTGTGGAGGTGAAGGGGTTAAGCTTCTGCCCGGCCGGCTCGCTTGTCAGCAATGGCCGCCGCGCTCTGCCTCCGTGTGCTCCATGTAGAGAAGCCGGAAATGGAGGCTGCAGTAAAGCGCGCGCTCAGAAGCGGCGCGAAATTCAAAAAAATAAAAAGAGCGCGTACTCCCCTCCTTTCCCTCGTCCTGCAGGCATCCTCCTGCGGACATAGAAAAAACTAGTCATCGGCATATATTCGTACAGCGGCTGCCGCAGCAGTCGCTAAAACACTCACACACATTTTACCAAAATGTGGAGTACTCACCAGCCGAAACGCCACAGGGACCCCCAGGGGTTTCTGGCGCTATGCCCATGCTTCCCCCAGGGCGGGAAGCGCAGTGACCCCAGTGTGTGGTTTGCGCCCCCGCCAGGGAAACTCTCCTCATCCCCCAGGGCCGGCAAGATTCTGCAGGGACCATAATGTAGTTACAGATCCGCCAAGGGAGAGGCTGGTGAAATACATTGATAAACATGTAATAGCGCTGTCACCGCAGTGCTGAAGCATACTGATATACATGTAATAGCGCTGCCATCAGACGCTAAAAACACTCACACATTAATAATAAAATTTTGTGTGGAGTACTCACCAGCCAAGGCGCCACAGGGACCCTCAGGGGTTTCTGGCGCTGTGCCCATGCTTCCCCCCAGGGCGAGGGACGCAGTGACCGCACGTGTGGTTTGCGTCCCCGCCAGGGAAGCTCTCCTCATCCCCCAGGGCCGGCAAGGATTCTGCAGGGACTTTGAGTAAATACAGATCCGCCAAGGGAGAGGTTGGGGTACAGCAGCGCTGGTACCCCTGAGACCTCTAGACCAACTAGTGATCCAAGTCTCTTGTCCGAATGTAAAATAATAAAATCTTCTGAGGAGCTGCATTAGCAGCGACCATCCTCTGGACCTCAAATCTTAGACTGGAGCTGAGTAGGAGGAGCCCGAGCTGGAGGGGCCAGCCAGTCAGCACTCTTTTGATCTGAGGTGACATCCTGATCTGGGGCTCCGCCTACCCATCAGTAATGAATACTGTGGCTCTCTTCCTTCCATCTGCAGCTGAAAATGGAAACGCTATGTGTATCAGAAAATGGCGCAATTTTTTTTTTCTTTTTAGCAAAGTGGAATTTTTTCATCGCTAAAATAGAAAGGAACCTAGACATGTTTGTGTGTCTATGAACTCGTAATGACCTGGAGAGTTATAATGGCAGGTTAGTTTTAGCATTTAGTGAACCTAGCAAAAAAGCAAAACAAGCGTGGGATTGCACTTTTTTTCGCAATTTCACTGCACTTGGAATTTTTTCCCGTTTTCGAGTACACGACATGGTAAAACCAATGGTGTCATTCAAAAATACAACTCTTCCTGCAAAGAACAAGCCCTCACATGGCCATATTGACCGAAAAATAAAAAAGTTATGGCTCTGAGAAGGGGAGCAAAAAATGAAAATGTAAACCCAAAAATACCTCTGGTCGTTAAGGGGTTAATGCATATTATGGCTGATTAAATCAGCCATCATTTGCTGGGAAAGATGCGCGAATATCTTTTTTTTTTTTTTTAAGCCAATTTAAAGAGAACTTGACACCTGCTCAAAAAAATGAGTTAATCCTTGAAATATCCCTGTGCTTCCTTGATTTTGCCATTTTGCGCTGCACCACTCCATTGCAAAGATGTTCACATTTTTCTTTTAGGGCGCAGTATATGAAATCTCTGCTTTCCAGTCCAATTGAATGTTTCGTCAAAGTCTCTCTGTGGCCGGGCACTTTCACCTCTCATGGACACAAATCACAGCTTTTCCAGCAGTCTCTTATGTTACCGAGGTGCGATTGGCAGTGTCTGAAAGGGGCGTGGAGGGAGCATGCGCCCCCAGAGAAGACACTGAATAAATGCCCAGTTGGACTGTAAGCAGAGATTTCACATGCTGTACTCTAGAAGAAACAAATGTAAATGTCTTTGCAGTCAAATGATGCAGCACGAAAGGGAAAGAGCTACAGATTTCAAGATACGACTGCCAGCAATGTAGTGGCATAAGAAAACTATAGGGAAGTGGTGAATGATTTAAAAGGGGTTATCCAGTAGTGGAGCATTAAATAAAATCTTTATATTTATCTGATCCCCATAAAAAGCACTCTTGAACATAATCTTTCTATAGAAAAAAATATGACTTAATTGCATGGCTTATCCTTCAGGTGAAATTACCGTTAGAACTTTTCCGTTGAAGCTCAAAAGGGCAGAAGTAAAAAATTTTGGAGAATGTTAATGTTATTATTTTTTATTATTTGTTATTTAACATATAAAATATGTATATTTTTAAAAACATGCAAAGAAGACAGCTAGTAGGATAAAACAATATGCGCACAAATCCAATTCAGTAACAGTAATGACTAAGGCCGCGGTCACACGTGCAGTATCTGGTCAGTATTTTACGTTGGTATTTGTAAGCCAAAACCAGGAGAAGAACAATCAGAGGAAAAGTATAATGGAAACACGTCAACACCTCTGTATTTATCACCCACTCCTGGTTTTGGCTTACAAATACTGGTGTAAAAAACTGACCAAATACTAAACGTGTGAATGCCACCTAAGAGAGCTATTTGAACTGGCGGGGGATACTGTAGACTATATACAGCAGGCTGTGGGACTCCCTTGATGGACTCTCCTTTAGGCTGGGGTTACACAGCAACATATGTCACATGACAGCAATTCTCAGAATAGTTGATCGACAAAAAACATTATTGCAACTTGTATGTGATTTTTGTGTTGCACAACTATTTTAGGGCTGTGAAAAATAAAAAGTGGCCATTAGGAAATCATTAGGTACAATGTTGCAATGCGACACCTTACTATGTGACAAATAAGAAGAGTTTTAAGTTGGACCTATTTAGAAAGAGCAGCTGTAAAAGCAGTCAAAAACACCCAGGAGAGCTCTTCTGCTGGCTCGGACAGCCTGTCCTTCAGGATATATGGGGTGTACTATTGGAAAATGTTTAACTCTTTATTGAATGAGTCCCTAAGCAATGTTTCCTTCCCAGTTTCAATGTCAGAAGCGATGATTAATAAAAAGGTAAACCGCCCTTCAATTGTGTCAGCCGATACAGCTCCTGATCACTGATGTAAAACTTATCAAGTGTCATGAAATCAATAGTCCATACAAATTAAGGTGGTTTTATTCAGAGCAAGTCTTCAACCCTCAGTATTCAAAGGTATTTTGAAAGAGTGCAGAAATGAGGGAATGTGAGGATAAAGGCCGCTGTTCACATAGTGTAGCAATTTGACTTGTTTTCAGGTCTAGAAATTACCTGAGCCAAATCTCTCCTTTTTTGCTTTGGAAACTGTGGCAAAACCTGCACATTTTGTACTTGCCTTTTATTGCAACTGTTTCAAATACATAGGGATCAGTGTGTTTTCAAGTAAGATCACCAAATAACCTGCCTCCTTCCTACGTAAATTGACTTTTTTTTTTTTTACATTAGTTTTTTTTTAGTAAAATAAAATATATTTTAGCTGAAGGTATTTTTACCTGTTTATTTACAACAAAGAACTAGGGAGTTAATGCTTATTCCAAAAATGAACAATTTGTGAATGTCTGCCTTCAGTAGGCGTTAACGCCCGAAAATGACGCACAACACACGTTGACCCTGTTGGTGCCATTATAGTCAATAACCATCGTTGACACATACCACCAAATCCCGATTCAGGGCCATCTTTTAATTTTTTCAATTTGGTATTATTCCCATCTAAAGAAGTTTGCAAAATTGGGTGGTGTGGGCAATGACAGGAATGAGGAACTGTATATCTGCATAATACAGTGCTCCAGGCAAATTTTGTCTTGTTTGAGAGCTCATGGTTTGTGCACAAGCAGATTATCGCTTAAACCAGAGGTGGGAATGGGAATCTTTTTTCTACGAACAGCCATTTGGATATTCATACCATCCTTCAGGGGCTATACAAATTGTGCGCTAACTCCACCCACAAAGTACGTCCTGGTGCTGGCACTGATGTCAGGATGTAATCTTTCATTGCACGCACCTCAGCGTTCAGTAGTGAACATTGCGTGTTAGTGCTTATAGAGCAAGAAGAAATTAATGGGCCAGCAGCCATCAAAATACAGCACTGCGGTTCCTGGGAATTTGCAGGAACAGTGGGATCGTAACACACAACTAACAAACTGTCAGGCAAGTGTTATACAGGATGAGAATCGTGAATGTGGTTGAATAGCTACAGTTCCACTACTCCTTTTTGTCTGTCTAATCATCATTAAACAAGTGAACGTTCTCCATTAACATTGCATAATCTTCAAAAGATAAACGAGAATTGTTTTTGCTCACCTAAATGATTTCTGTGGAGACACAGGGGATCAACGGGTGCCCTGGTCTGATAGCTGAAACCGTATGGACCAGGGATCATCCCACCAAACGCCGGCTTTCCTTTTACCGTGGGTGGAATACCACTCAGACAACACAGGGTGAGGGTAAAACAGTGTGGCAATACTTTATTGAACCACAAAATAGGCAAATAACACATTGTACAGTCCCAGCAAAATATCCAAGATGGTGCACAAGTACCCAAGATGGTGCACAGAGTCTCACCCTTCCGCTGACTCGCTGGGATAAGAGCAGTAACTCTGTCTGTGTTACAGAATTGTATATTTTTTTTTATAGTTAACAACTTTCCTTCAAGACAGCATTCACAGGTAAAGGGGAAGAATGGTAATGATATCAACTCGCATTGTTTGATTATGTAATTATTTGCATAGTTTTTCCGCCTCTGTTTTGCAAGTCAACAAACTAGCTGGCCTGGACAATGTGTAATCAACATATCAGCTAACATCATTGTTCAATTATCCTGTGTCTCCAGTCATCCAGGATAACCGCACAATATGTTACAACAAATTGTCAACTTACAAGTTAATATTACAGGATTACACAAACAAAAATCTGTGTTTGTTTGACCAACCAGAAAGAAACACATAAATTCAAAAGTCAACATTTAGATAAGTCTATTCCTCCTGGCTTGCTGAAAATAGACATCTGGTTAATTAAGATAAAATGCTGTGTCATCACAATTTCATGCACAGTGAACAAGCGTTTCTGGACACATTGTTCTGTCGCTCATCCCATCCACGTTGCACAATTTTTGTAAACGAAGGGTCGCTATCGTTGGAATTTGACGTATTATCGGACATTGTATGTGCCTCTTTACAGTCAAAATGCAATTTACCTAAACATTCCTGCATGAATAATACATGACGTGTGTGTGTGTGTGAATATATGTGTGTGTGTGTGTGTGTGTGTGTGTATATATGTATATATATATATATGTGTGTGTGTGTATGTGTATATATATATATATATATATATATATATATATATATATAATATATATACTGCTCAAAAAAATAAAGGGGAAACTCAAATAACACATCCTAGATCTAAATGATTGAAATATTCTCATTGAATACTTTGTTATGTACAACATAATCACACAAAAATCATCAATGGAAATCAAATTTTTGAACCAATGGAGGCCTGGCTTTGGAGAGACCCCAAAGATGAAAGTGGAAACCAGTCAAAATGAAAATCAAAACAAGACAAAATTAAAGTGGAAACAAGTCAAATGATGCTCAGTATTGTGTGTGGCCTCCACGTGCCTGTATGACCTCCCTACAACACCTGGGCATGGTCCTGATGAGGTTACAGATGTTCTCCTGAGGGATCTCCTCCCAGACCTGGACTAAAGCATCCGTCAACTCCTGGACAGTCTGTGGTGCAACGTGACGTTGGTGGATGGAGCGAGACATGTCACAGATGTGCTCAATCGGATTCAGGTCTGGGGAAGGGGCAGGCCAGTCCATAGCTTCAATGCCTTCATCTTGCAGGAACTGCTGACACACTCCAGCCACATGAGGTCTGGCATTGTCCTGCATTAGGAGGAACCCAGGGCCAACCGCACCAGCATATGGTCTCACAAGGGGTCTGAGGATCTCATCTAGGTACCTAATGGCAGTCAGGCTACCTCTGGTGAGCACATGGAGGGCTGTGTGGCCCTCCAAAGAAATGCCACCCAACACCATTACTGACCCACTGCCAAACAGTCATGCTGAAGGATGTTGCAGGCAGCAGGTTCACACTCAGCACATGTGACAGACGTGACAGAGTCTGGAGACATCGTGAAGAGCGATCTGCTGCCTGCAACATTCTTCAGCATGACAGGTTTGGCAGTGGGTCAGCAATGGTGCGGTGTGGCATTTCTTTGAGCAGTGTATATACATTTTTGAGCAGTATGTATAAAAAAAACTTCCTTCTCACCCTCACTGGGGGTGGTCTTTGTTGTCCTTTCTCATTCTCGGGTCGTCTACCAGAGGCCTGGGAGTTTGAGGGTTCTGCGCAGGATCTTAGCTGTTCCCAGCATTGTGCTTTTTTGGACAGAGAGCTCAGATGTTGCTCCTGGGATCTGTTGTAGCCAATCTTCTAACTTAGGGGTCATATATATATGATGTATGTGTGTGTATATATATCTTATATATATATATATAGATACATATATATATATATATATATATATATATATAGATATATATATATATATATATATATATATACACTGCTCAAAACAATAAAGGGAACACTTAACCCTAGCATGCGTATTGGGGTCATTTAGGCCCCCATGCTTACTTTTTTGCTATTATCTGCAAAATTACTTAAGTTAGGCTAGGTTCACATAGCGTTAATGCAGTCCGTTCAACGCATAGCGTTGGTACTATCAAGCCAAACCGACGAGAAATTCCAGAAGCACTGAAACATAATCGTCAGCGAGCACTTTATGAGTGTCTTTGGATTCAATAACAAAGCGACTTTGGTATCTTACAAAGCGAAGAAGGAGAAATCAGTGATTTTACTCAGTACCATGCATCACAATTGCAGTATTGACAGCAATGACAGAAAATTAAAACCAGAAATCATCCTGCATTACAATAAAACAAAAGGAGGTGTAGACAAAATGGATGAGATGGTGGGAGAATATTCATGCAAGAGGCAAACAAAACGATGGCCTGTAGTACTTTATTCAAATATGCTTGATGTAGCAGCCCTAAATTCATTCATCATTTATACAGAAACTCATCCAGAATTCCATGCACGGAGAAAGGTCAGGAGACGCCTATTTTTGAAGGACCTTTGTCATGAACTTGTAATGCCTCACATGATACAGCGAAGCGACGTGAAAGGCTTGCTAAAGCAAACTAAAGAAGCAATGAAACAGTGTGGCGTACAGTTTCAGATGATTCCAGGGCCAGGAGAAAGAAAAAGAAAGCGCTGTTTCATATGTCCAAGAAACTTAGAAAGGAAAACTGAGAGATTTTGTTCAATTTGTAAGGAAAATGTCTGCAAAGAACATTCTTCTGAAAAAATAACTTGTCAAAATTGTTTGGAAGACTAATATAATAGAAAAGAAACATAATAGAAATGTAGCTGCAGCTAGTTTGGTATAGATTTCTATGGATTTTTGTGCGTTTTTTCATGTTTGTGTGAAATTTAGAAAAAAATAAATTTCTCCATCGCCTCATTGAGGGACACAAGACCATGGGTGTTATGCTGCTGCCACTAGGAGGACACTAAGCAATACATAAGCACAAAAGATTAACTCCTCCTCCTGCAGTATACACCCTCTGTTGGCTCAATCCTGAACCAGTTCTTGCTTAGTGTCTGTAGGAGGCACTAGGGTCTGCTCTCAGACCCCACTTTTTTTCTCAGTTTTTGACCTCTTTTTATTATTTTGCTTTCTTCACGCACGGATGGGCGACGGGACTTGTACGAAAAGTCACGATCTCCCAAAAACCAGCAACTGGCGGCATCGTGGAGTGTCGCCTCCACGTACCCCTCCTGCTACGCTACCATGGGCCACAGATCCCTTGAATGGGCCTCTCTCCCCATGAGATATCCCTCGATGTGGGCGATGTGATTGGCGTGGCACCATGGATGGATACCCCTTACCACCTCTCCTGAAAGCGGTGGCGGTCTGGAGGCATTTAAGATCCCTCTCCACCCCCCTATCAAAGGGGACGGTGGATTGAGGAAGTACGGCCATATCTTCCGTAGTCCCTGCGGAGGTCCCTTCCTTCTCCATCTTCGGGTCTCTCCCCGCAGTGAGTACATGCACCTGGATGCAATGTGTACCGGCCATCTGTCGCCGCGGCCGCCTCTGCGTCGCACTGGGGCCGCCTCTGTATCGCGCCGCCGCAGCTTCAGCGTCGCGCCGCGGGCGCTTTCCGTCGCGCTGCGGCACCAGCCTCAAATTTAGTCCCCGGCTTCGGCCCGGGATAGGCCGCAGCCATAAATTTAGTCCCCGGCTTCAGGCCGGGATAGGCCTCTATGGGGGAGGGCTGGCCACGTGTCTCCTCCCACCTCGCACACTATTGGCCGGCTTCAGATGCCATGGGACTCCCTCCTGTTTCCCCCCCCTCTCCTCCCACTGCTTCTGGCGCTTCTCGTGTCAGACGAGAAGCGCTACTGTAATCTCGGGCGCCATCTTCTTGTGGGACAGCGCTGCAGACGCCATCCTCCACCTTCCCTGGTTCAGACACAGGACCTGGGTAAGTGCACGCTGCGACTAGGTCTACACAGCGCTTGACCCTTTTTCTGCAGCAGGCTCTCAGGTGCAGAAATATGTCGCAATCAAAGGGCGCTAAAAAGGCTGACAAAAACTACACAGTAGTATATGCCGCCTGCATTTCATGCAACGCTTCCCTGCCGTCAAAGCATGGTTCCCAATTCTGTGCATCATGTGCCCAAGAGCCCATTGCTGCTTCGGCTCAGGAGCCCCCTACTATCGTTCAGGAGTCCCTACCTATTCCTGATCCCTTTGAGCCAGGTCCTTCAGGGTGGCCCGCGTTTCTGGCCCAGTCCATGGATTCTCTGACTAGGGCCTTGGATACCTTTCGCGGCTCCTCTTCTAGCCAGGGCGTCCCTTTTCCAGAAAGGGACCCATTAGCCTTCAGAGAGACCTCATCAGACAGGGGCCGACCCACGGCATCAGCTAAGCGGTCGTCTAGAAAACGCCTCCATAATGCATCACCCAATCCATCTAGTGGTTTGGCATCGGCGAGCTCAAGCTCTCGCTCCCCTCTCCCAGAGATCTTAGTGATCATGATTCGGAATACGAGTCGGACATTGGTGATGACTCCAACTCGCCAGAGTTTCAAGAGTCTCTAGATTCTCTCATTGAGGCCATTAATAAAATCCTCAAGCTAAATGAAGAACCCGGGTCTCAACCGAATCATCCTATCTCTTTCAAAAGAGCCAAGCGTCCTCACAAGGTGTTTAGTAATCACCCTGAATTTACGGACATTGTTCAGGGACATAGGGATCGTCCAGACAGACGTTTTTCAGGACTGAAGTCTCTGAAAGCACGATACCCATTTTCAGCAACTGTAGTGAAAGAATGGACTAAATCTCCAGTTGTAGATCCACCAGTATCTCGCTTAGCTTCAAAAACCCTGCTCTCTGTTTCAGATAGTTCATCCATTAAGAACCCTTCAGATAAACAGATCGACAACCTCGCTAAATCGATTTTTGAGGCTGCTGGAGCATCTCTCTCTCCTTCCTTTGCGGCCACCTGGATAGCAAGGGTCATGGTGGCTTGGGCTGAGAACCTAGTTAAAATAACTAGTGATATCCCTCTTCCCCCCGAGGCACGTAATCTGGCCTATCAGATTACTCGGGCAGGTGACTACATGGTTCATGCGTCCCTAGATGCAGCTAATTGCGCTGCACTCGCAGCCGCCAATGCTATCGCCATTCGCAGGTCCCTTTGGCTCCGAGAGTGGCGTGCAGACGCTGCTTCAAAGAGGACTTTGACTTCGCTGCCTTATCTTTCAGGGCGTCTCTTTGGAGATCGTCTTGATCAGATTATTTCTGACGCTACTGGTGGCAAAAGCAAATTTCTTCCGCAGCGCAGAATCAATCCGCCTTTTCGGTCTCAATACCAAAGTCATTCCCGGCCATTTCGTAGCTCCTTTAATTGGTCCTCTGCCTCAACCTCGGTTCGAGCACCCCGTCCACCTCGCAGAGACAGGGGCTCACAACCATCGTCCAGGTCCTCAGCCCTGGAGAAACAGATCCTCTCAGGCGGGAAATAGGAGCTCCTCCTCTCGCAAATTATCTTCCCAATGACTCCTGGCTGGGGACGGGGGACCCAAACAAGGTAGACGGCCGCCTACTCTTGTTTCGCAAAGTCTGGGGGTCGGTAGTTCAAGACCGGTGGGTCCGAGATCTTGTACACTCCGGTTACAAGATCGAATTCTTGTCTCTCCCCCCAAGGCGTTTCTTCCAATCTCGCCCCCAAAGTCCAAGGATCTTGCAATTCCTTTTCTTCAGGCCCTGAACATACTTCGTACCAGCGGGGTCATCGTCCCAGTTCCTCACAAGGAAAGATTCAAAGGGTTTTACTCAAACCTCTTTGTGGTTCCCAAGAAGGACGGCTCCGTGCGTCCTATTCTGGACCTAAAATTTCTAAACAAATTCATCAGAGTCCGCCATTTCAGAATGGAATCCCTCCGTTCTGTTGTCGCATCTCTAGAAAGAAAAGAATACTTGGCGTCTATCGACATCAAGGATGCGTATCTTCACATTCCGATTTTCAGATGCCATCAAAGGTTTCTGCGTTTTGCAGTCGGAGAGGATCATTTTCAATTTGCCGCTCTGCCCTTCGGTCTCGCAACCGCCCCCAGAGTGTTCACAAAAGTCATGGCGGCCGCCATGTCAATTTTACACTCTCGGGGTGTGGTGGTCCTCCCGTACCTGGACGACCTACTCATCAAAGGACCGACTTTTCGGGCCTGCGCAGAGAGTGTCGAGATCACTATCGACACCCTCTCTCGCCTGGGTTGGCTTGTCAATTTGGACAAGTCTCTTCCCATTCCCTCTCAGAAGATTCCTTTTCTGGGAATGATTCTAGACACCTCCCAAGGGTTGGTATCTCTCCCTCCAGAGAAGATTGCTTCTCTGAGGCGGGGAGTGCTCCTGTTGTCTCTAGGCCGCTCCCACTCTCTGCGGAGCGCCAAGTACCGTTCGCCCAGTTTCATCTTTGCCCTCTTCAACAGGAGCTAATATCAGTCTGGGACAGGTACCCTGCGTCTCAAGGTCGCCGCTTCCGTCTTCCTCCCACAGTCAGAAGCTCCCTGAAATGGTGGACAAATGCTTCATCACTGAATCAAGGAAAATCATTTCTGCCTGGCCATTGGCTGGTGGTGACCACCGATGCCAGTCTCCTCGGATGGGGAGCTGTGTTTCTTCACCACACGGCTCAAGGCCGCTGGTCTCTCCCAGAGACCCGTCTCCCGATCAACATCCTGGAGATCAGAGCTATCAAACTAGCTCTCTTGCAGTTCCATCATCTTCTGGCCGGTCGTCCCATCCGGATCCAGTCAGACAACGCTACGGCTGTGGCGTACATCAACAGTCAGGGAGGCACTCGGAGCAGAACAGCGATGCTCGAGGTATCACACATCCTGCGCTGGGCCGAGGCAAACCGCTCGCCCATCTCCGCGGTTCACATCCCAGGAGTGGACAATTGGGAGGCCGACTTCCTCAGTCGCCAAGGCTTAGACTCAGGGGAATGGTCCCTGCACCCGGAAATGTTTCAACTCATTTGCCAGCGTTGGGGCATGCCAGATGTGGATCTCATGGCATCCAGATTGAATGCCAAAGTTCAGACTTTCATAAGTCGATCTCGCGATCCACTAGCCATCGACTCAGATGCGCTAGTCCTCCCTTGGAGTCAATTTCGCCTTCCTTACATCTTTCTACCTCTTCCGTTAATCCCCAAGGTGATTCGGAAGATCAAGGCGGAGGGCGTTCCTCTCATTCTTGTCGCCCCAGACTGGCCTCGCCGTCCGTGGTATGCGGAACTAGTGCATCTGGTCGCAGACGTTCCCTGGAGATTACCGGATCGTCCGGACCTTCTTTCCCAGGGTCCAATTTACCATCACAATTCGAAAGCGCTGAATTTGACAGTATGGCCATTGAAGCCTGGATCTTAAGTCAGGCTGGTTTTTCTCACAAAGTTGTCTCCACAATGGTCAATGCCAGGAAGCCGGCTTCCGCCCGCATTTATCATCGGGTCTGGAAAACATTTTTTTCCTGGTGTAGGGACAAAGGTCGTTCCCCTTTGTTTTTTTCTATCCCTTCCATTCTAGAATTTCTCCAAGCAGGAATGGACTCGGGGTTAGCTCTCTCCTCCCTCAAGGGGCAGATTTCTGCTTTGTCCGTCCTTTTCCAACGGCGGATCGCATCAAAGTCTCAGGTCAGGACTTTTATCCAGGGAGTGTCACATCTTGCTCCGCCCTACAAAAGGCCTTTGGAGCCTTGGGATCTTAATCTGGTCCTCAGTGCCTTACAGGGATCCCCCTTCGAACCTTTGCTGGAAGTGTCCTTATCGCTTCTTTCCTGGAAAGTTGTCTTCCTAGTGGCGATTACCTCTATCAGACGGGTATCGGAGTTGGCAGCTTTATCTTGTAAACCTCCTTTTCTAATTTTTCACCAGGACAAGGTAGTCCTTAGGACTTCTCCTTCTTTCATAGCAAAAGTCGTTTCGGCTTTTCATATCAATGAGGAGATAGTCTTGCCCTCGTTCGGTCCGGCGCCAATTCACCGTACTGAAAAAGCCCTTCACACCTTGGACTTGGTGAGGGCTCTCCGAAGGTACATTTCGAGAGCTGCATCTTTCCGTAAATCGGACGCCCTGTTTGTGCTTCCGGAAGGACGCAGACAGGGTCTTCCTGCTTCCAAGGCCACGTTAGCCAGATGGATTCGTTCGGCGATCCAAGAGGCGTATCGTGTTAAAGGTCAGCCTATCCCGGCTGGGATTGAGGCACACTCCACTCGATCTGTGGGGGCCTCCTGGGCCATTCGGCACCAGGCTTCGGTACAGCAAGTGTGCAGGGCTGCGACTTGGTCCAGTCTTCATACTTTCGTCAAGCATTACCAAATTCATGCTCAAGTTTCTTCAGATGCGGCACTTGGCAGACAGATTCTGCAATCAGCTGTTGCGCATCTGTAAGTTGTCTGTTGACTGTTTAAGCGTTTTATGCATGTGGTTCACGAGGCTTCATCTACTGTTATGGCTTCCCACCCAGGGACTGCTTTGGGACGTCCCATGGTCTTGTGTCCCCCAATGAGGCGATGGAGAAAAGGAGATTTTTGTGTACTCACCGTAAAATCCTTTTCTCCGAGACGCTCATTGGGGGACACAGCTCCCACCCTTGTTTAGCCTGTAGCCTCGTTGTTTCTTTGAATTGTTGACATATTGCACTCTGTTATGAGCTCCTACTGCTTTGGCACCGAACTGGTTCAGGATTGAGCCAACAGAGGGTGTATACTGCAGGAGGAGGAGTTAATCTTTTGTGCTTAGTGTCCTCCTAGTGGCAGCAGCATAACACTCATGGTCTTGTGTCCCCCAATGAGCGTCTCGGAGAAAAGGATTTTACGGTGAGTACACAAAAATCTTCTTTTCTTGTGTTTTTTTGGTAAAAAATTATAATTAAAATTTTGTTTACTAATCATATTTTATTTAGCAGTTTTAAAATAAACTTGTAAAAGTTATATAAGTGTGTTTTTCCATATGATTTGCATGGGGGCCTAAAAGGCCCCCAATACGTTGATATGAAGATTTCTGATGTCACGCATACTAGGTTAAACAACAGAATATAACTCCAAGTAAATCAAACTTCTGTGAAATCAAACTGTCCACTTAGGAAGCAACACTGATTGACAATCAATTTCACATGCTGTTGTGCAAATGAATAGACAACAGATGGAAATTATTGGCAATTATCAAGACTCACTCAATAAAGGAGTGGTTCTGCAGGTGGGGACCACATACCACATCTCAGTACCAATGATTTCTGGCTGATGTTTTGGTCACTTTTGAATGTTGGTTGTGCTTTCACACTCATGGTAGCATGAGACGGACTCTACAACCCACACAAGTGGCTCAAGTAGTGCAGCTCATCCAGGATGGCACATCAATGCGAGCTGTGGCTAGAAGGTTTGCTGTGTCTGTCAGCGTAGTGTCCAGAGGCTGGAGGTGCTACCAGGAGACAGGCCAGTACACCAGGAGACGTGGAGGGGGCCGTAGGAGGGCAACAACCCAGTAGCAGGACCGCTGCCTCCGCCTTTGTGCAAGGAGGAACACTGCCAGAGCCCTGCAAAATGACGTCCAGCAGGCCACAAATGTGCATGTGTCTGCACAAACGGTTAGAAACCGACTCCATGAGGATGGTCTGAGTGCCCAACGCCCACAGATGGGGGTTATGCTCACAGCCCAACACCGTGCAGGATGCTTGGCATTTGCCACAATAACAGGATTGGCAAATTCGCCACTTGCACCCTGTGCTCTTCACAGATGAAAGCAGGTTCACACTGAGCACATGTGACAGACGTGACAGAGTCTGGAGACGCCGAGGAGAGTGATCTGCTGCCTGCAACATCCTTGAGCACATATGGGACATCATGTCTCTCTCCATCCACCAACGTCACGTTGCACCACAGACTGTCCAGGAGTTGGCGGATGCTTTAGTCCAGGTCTGGGAGAGATCCCTCAGGAGACCATCCGCCGCCTCATCAGGAGCATGCCCAGGTGTTGTAGGGAAGTCATACTGGCAGAGGGAGGTCATACAGGCACGTGGAGGCCACACACACTACTGAGCATCATTTTGACTTGTTTTAAGGACATTACATTCTACTTTAATTTTGTGGGTGACTCCAAATCCAGGCCTCCATTGGTTAATAAATTTGATTTCCATGGATGATTTTTGTGTAATTTTGTTGTCAGCACATTCAACTTTGTACAGAACAAAGTATTCAATGAGAATATTTCATTCATTCAGATCCAGGATGTGTTATTTGAGTCTTCCCTTGATTTTTTTGAGCAGTGTATGGAGATATATATATATATATATATAATATATATATATATATATATATATATATATATATATATATTATATATATATTAGTACAGACCAAAAGTTTGGACACACCTCATTCAAAGATTTTTCTGTATTTTCATGACTGAAAATTGTACATTCACACTGAAGGCATCAAAACTATGAATTAACACATGTGGAGTTATATACTTTTATATACAAAAAAGTGTGAAACAACTGAAAATATGTCTTATATTCTAGGTTATTCAAAGTAGCCACCTTTTGCTTTGATGACTGCTTTGCACACTCTTGACATTCTCTTTTTGAGCTTCAAGAGGTAGTCACCGGAAATGGTCTCCCAACAGTCTTGAAGGAGTTCCGTCCAGCTCACCCCAAACCATCTCGATTGGGTTCAGGTCCGGTGACTGTGGAGGCCAGGTCATCTGGCGTAGCACCCCATCACTCTCCTTCTTGGTCAAATAGCCCTTACACAGCCTGGAGGTGTGTTTGGGGTCATTGTCCTGTTGAAAAATAGGTGATGGTCCAACTAAACGCAAACCGGATGGAATAGCATGCAGCTGCAAGATGCTGTGGTAGCCATGCTGGTTCATTATGCCTTCAGTTTTGAATAAATCCCCAACAGTGTCACCAGCAAAGCACCCCCACGCCATCACACCACCTCCTCCATGCTTCACGGTGGAAACCAGGCATGTAGAGTCCATCCGTTCACCTTTTCTGCGTCGCACAAAGACACGGTGGTTGGAACCAAAGATTTCAAATTTGGTCTCATCAGACCAAAGCACAGATTTCCACTGGTCTAATGTCCATTCCTTGTGTTCTTTAGCCCAAACAAGTCTCTTCTGCTTGTTGCCTGTCCTTAGCAGTGGTTTCCTAGCAGCTATTTTACCATGAAGGCCTGCTGCACACAGTCTCCTCTTAACAGTTGTTGTAGAGATGTGTCTGCTGCTAGAACTCTGTGTGGTATTGACCTGGTCTCTAATCTGAGCTGCTGTTAACCTGCGATTTCTGAGGCTGGTGACTCAATTATTCAAAATTGAAGGCATACTGAACCAGCATGGGTACCACAGCATCTTACAGCGGCATACTATTCCATCCGGTTTGCGTTTAGTTGGACTATCATTTATTTTTCAACAGGACAATGACCCCAAACACACCTCCAGGCTGTGTAAGGGCTATTTGACCAAGAAGGAGAGTGATGGGGTGCTACGCCAGATGACCTGGCCTCCACAGTCACCAGACCTGAACCCAATCGAGATGGTTTGGGGTAACTGGACCGCAGAGTGAAGGCAAAAGGGCCAACAAGTACTAAGTATCTCTGGAACTCCTTCAAGATTGTTGGAAGACCATTTCCGGTGACTACCTTTTGAAGCTCATCAAGAGAATGCCAAGAGTGTGCAAAGCAGTCATCAAAGCAAAAGGTGGCTACTTTGAAGAACCTAGAATATAAGACATATTTTCAGTTTTTTCACACTTTTTTGCGGAGTATATAATTCCACATGTGTTAATTCATAGTTTTGATGCCTTCAGTGTGAATGTACAATTTTCACAGTTATGAAAATACAGAAAAATCTTTAAATGAGAGGGTGTGTCCAAACTTTTGGTCTGTACTGTATATATTATCGTTTGAGCTTTAATTTGAGGGTATTCACATCCTAATTGAAGTAAGGATTTAGGAATTGTAACTCCTTTTATGTAGCTGCCTCTTTTTCTTTTTAAATGTTTTTATTACATTTTATATATGTAGCTGCCTCTTTTTCAAGGTATCAAAAGTAATTTGGACAATTATCTCAAAAGCTCTTTAATGGGTTGCATGGGTTATTCCGTCATTAATCCATCACCAATTAAACAGGTAAAAGGGTCGGAGTTGATTCCTGGTGTGGCATTTGCATTTGGAGACTTGTTGTGAACTCACAACATGCGATCAAAGAGCTCTCAATGAAAGTGAAACAGACCATCATTAGACTGAAAAAAAAAAAGAAAAGGTATCCATCAGAGAGCAGAATTGTTAGGCGTGTCCAGATCGACAGCTTGGTACGTTCTGTAAAAAAAAACAGCGCACTAGTGAGTGCATATATAACAAAAGCATGTATTATTTTTACGAAGTTCAATGGTTTATAGTAGCACAAATGGTTATCCAGTGCATCCCTTAAGATTGGTGAGTGGTTCAATATAATGATGAGGAATGTAGCATACAAACAGATTTTACAGGTTATTGTTCCCTTTCTTTCTCTAATCCTCCCTTCTTCCACCCAGGGGCTTATTTGTTGGATGGGTTTGAGTGGGATTTGGTAATGATGGCGGAAATATGAAAATATGAAATTAAAAGTAAATGTACTTTGTTATATTAATGCTTTGTAGATTTATACTTTTTGTAATATTAATTTATGTATATACCAGTAAATGCTTAGAGAACCTGGGTTTTGATATAGTTTGTGCAAAGGTAAGAAATCCTATAAATGTTCGTGTAATGCTGTGAATGTGTACAGTGAGAACGGTGTGTCTTTATTTGTGATATATATAGGATGTCAATTCTAAAATGTGATTTCTGTTTTCCTTTTTAAATCTAGGTGGTATATGAATTGCCGGTCAAAAACCAGTGGTGCTTTGATGTCCAGTGGTGCCCACGCAATCCATCGGTCTTCTCTGCTGCATCTTTTGATGGTTGGGTCAGTGTGTACTCCGTTATGGGTGGAAACCTAGAAGCTCAGCAGAGGAGTCAAGCTGAAAGGGTATGTCCTGATGTGCTTCTAGAAGAATATAAAATGCTGTTTGTGACATTTGGTAGCCAACCCCTACAATTGCTGCAAATTTATTTCTAAGAGCCAGTCCAGCAGCCTCATCAGTAATCTGTGGCTGCTGGATTGGAGGACCTGAGAACAGCCTCTTACTTCCTGTGGTTCTTTTGATTAGCTTTCCATCATCACCAGACTGGTTAATCAAAATAACAGCCATGAATACTGGACTGTAGCGTAGTGTCAGTGTGTTGATATGCTCATCAGCTTCCCGTGCCACTGCGGTCCTCTTCTGAGTCGCGTGACTTCTATTCTGACCTGCTGGATCACACTGCGCTCTTTGAAGATCTGGAAGCCGCGTTTCCAATGTCCGCTTGTGGAGCCACGTTCTGACAGTCCATTGAGTTGCATTATAAAACCCACTTCAGATCACATATAATTCAGCTGGTCAACATAGAAGTCACAAAAATTCCTGTTGTTGACAATCTGTCCAGGTCCCAGCGACAATCCACTGAGAAGCAAGAGCTATGGAAAGATACATCTCTCTCTTCTTTACACTTGACAACCCCTTTTATGCAGATAGTTTTTCTGTCCTGAGGGCCGGTTTTGTCTACAGATTAAAACCCCTTGAAAATACAGGTGGAATTTCAGATATAGCCTTTACTTATTTCCTATAATTTTTGACCTTAGATATCCTCTTCTTTCAACAACCTGGATCCTTTTGGGACTGGACAACCTCTACCTCCTCTCCAAGTGCCACAGCAGGCCACACAGACCACTGTTATTCCTCCCCTGAAAAAGCCTCCTCGTTGGATTAGAAGACCTGTTGGAGTTTCCTTTGCGGTGAGCTGGTGTCCTAATACTGCAATGGTTTTAGAATTGTTATTTGCCAGTCAGGCACTTTTCTTTTGTTTTACACACGTGTTATAGTACCTCGTGATCATTAGACTTGAGGCTCGCTCACAGTAGCGTATAAAACGGTCCCATTTTCATCCAGGAGAATGGGATGATTTTTTTCTCACCTGTCATCTGGGTGCTGTCAGTATACAATCTGTTATTTTTTTTTTTTTTTACTCCGCATCTATTGATCTTTTACTGGACCATTTACAGTTTTCTATGCTACAGAATTGTAATGTATCCGTAAAAATTGGATGACAAACTGATGGTCCGTAGGCATGCAACATTTTTCTCGCACTGTCCAGTTTTGAAGTGAAATCGCAACAGACTGTGATATTTTTTTTTCCATGTCGAATACAGCTGAGAAAAAATATTGAGCCCTGCCCTGCCTCATTGAATAACATTTGTCCGACTACAATGCAATTTATTTATTTTTTTAATCTGATTGCACTCGTCCGATTTATACGCAAGTGTGAGCGAGGCCTGAGTGTCACTATCCATGAGGTATGATCTGTTTCCATGTGAAAGTAGCAGCATTCTATCTTTATTTTGGGCATATCTTTTGCATACTTTTTGAGTCCTTTGTTGTCTTTAGATGTTCTATAGAGCCACAATAATAGTAAAAGAGGGTATTATGCACTTGTGATAATTTAATTAACTTGGTTTGTGCTTCTGTTCTTCTTTATGAGAGAGATGCTGTCAGACATCTAAGTGCAACTTATCTCCAGGAAAAACAAAAGATTCTTCTGTTGTAATTCAGCATGCTGGATTCTTGTCTTCCCCAACATCTTTTATCGGGGGGAGAGTTGGGAGGCCCTCATATACATTAGTCTGTCTGCCAATACATGAGGGTTGCCCAAACTTTTTAGTGTAATGAGTATGGGGCCTTTAGACCTTTATCCACCAATCTGTAGACCGCAATGTAAAGAGAGATTAGTGATGAGCAAACGTGCTCGGATAAGGTGTTATCTAAGCATGCTCAGGTGCTAACAGAGTGACTTCGGCGTGCTCGAAAAATATGTTCGAGTTCACGCTGTTGAATGTCTCGCAGCTGTTAGACTGCCGCAGCACATACAGGGATTGTCTAACAAGCAGACAATCCCTGCATGTGTTACAGTTGTCGAACAGCCGCGAGACATGCAGGTGCGGGGACTCGAACATATTCCAGCACGCCAAAGTTACTCTGTTAGCACCTGAGCATGCTTAGATAACACCTTATCCGAGCATGTTTGCTCAAAACTAAGAGAGATATTAAAAAACACATCAAAGAGCCACTGACTGCTGTGGAGGGCCAAACCAACTGACTGAACTTAATTCTGCTTATTATTATTTTAATTTTTATAACTTAATATTGAGAAGAATTAAGTATGTTGACCAGCTGCTACTGTTGCTAAATGTTACTATAGGGCTTATTGTTCCATGTATGTGTAGCAATAGTCCAAATGATAAAAAGCAGTAAATCATACTGATCCAGTTATTTCAGCCCTTGTACTGTGATCAACACCTACTTCCACACTGTAGGGTGCACCTTTAGCCCCCCACACTGTATGATGTTTCCCCCAACTTCTGACTGATAAAAAACTTAATCTAACTACTTCTCTCATCCCGTTACCTCCAATGCTTTCCTACAGTCTGTGCAGCGTGAGGACTGAGGCTCCGCACAGATGGCTCGATCTAGTGACATTATGGTGCCTTCTGCGCTGAGATACTTGGTGGCACGGACTGGTGCACCAGAGAGCTGTTCATCCACTCTCTGTATCGCCATTATATTCACCGGTAGTTGCATCCTGAGGATGCAGATACCGCTGAAATTTAGACTCTGCATGTGGGGCGGCCGTGTAGTACAGTACACCACCTGTTTATGGCCCTTCAGTTGTCCCAGGCTGGATAGAAACAGCCATAGGGCTGGATATGGCCCGCAGGAGAGTGGTTCTCCATCAATTGTGTTGGTCAAATCAACTGATAACAAGCATTTACTGTATTTCAGTAGCCAATCTATCAGATTTAGCAGAATTGTTTCCAGTCATTCCCAAAAGCAGATCTTTGTAAAATAAATGTGTGACAAGGGATGTCCACCTGAACTATTGGGTAAAGCCATAGCCCAACAACCACTGAGACAAGTCTGCTCCCAGCCATCCATACATAACACCCGAGGCACATAAGGTGGACTGCATTTATAATACAGAATTTGGAATTGCTGTCCGAACAAAAAAAAATCTCAGTCAGTATGTCATGTTCTGCACAATCTTGCATGTTTCGATGTAGGATGTGTAGCCTACCTTGCATAAATTGGTTATGTGCATGTATTTCCTCATCATGGACATGTTTTTTCTATTCAATTCTTACACAACCATTTAACGATTTTAGATTTAGGCCGTACAGGCACAGGGGGGGTGTATGGAGCGAGCTTGGGAACTGGGCCCGCAGCATGCCTGGCTGGTGCTGGCTGTGTCATACAGCTGGAATCTGCCTGTAACAGCGGTGACCAAATCTAGCTCTGATCTCTTCCGTTTATACTTCTAAATGCTGCTGTCAAACAGTGAAAAACATTTAAATGACTAGTTTGCTACTGCATGTCTTCCCCATCCACAATGCTATCGCTGTGTGCTGACGGGTTGTCACGGCAGACTGAGGCTGCCATGTTAGTAATCCTTTGAAGCCCAACCTTTGGCTGGACTTTGTAGGAGAATGCTTATTTAACTATCTACTGCAGTATGTTGTGTACCAGGGGTATCAAACTCAAATACAATGAGGGACAAAATTTAACAGCTTAGACAAAGTCGCGGGCCAACCTTGATATTTATTAAAAAAAAAAATGTCTACAATTGAGGAAGTTTTTGTTTATCAAATACAACCATTAACCTTTCCACATAGAAATAAACTTACTGGGGTTGTTCCACAAACAGTACATTTTAACTAAAAGATATTAGCATATTGGAATACTATATTATGTAAGGGCAGTAAAAAGCATATGCCAGAAAAAGTGCCTCCACTCCCCCCGCAAACACAGTAAGACACCCCCACTGTGCCCTCCACAAGCAGCAAGGTATGATGACCCTACTGGACCACCTCTCAAACAGGCAAAGTATGATAACTGCAACACAGTATGATTCCCCAACTGTAATCCCCACACAGCGCTCCATACATTATAATGGGGCATGAATTGCCTTCCATACATTATAATAGCCCCACAGTATAATGGGCCCACATAGTGCTCCATACAGTATAATGGGCCCACATAGTGCTCCATGCAGTATAATGGGCCCACATAGTGCTCCATGCAGTATAATGGGCCCACATAGTGCTTCATGCAGTTTAATGGGCCCACATAGTGCTCCATGCAGTATAATGGGCGCATATAGTGCTCCATGCAGTATAATGGCCCCACATAGTGCTCCATGCGGTATAATGGTCCCACATAGTGCTCCATACAGTATACTGGCCCCACATAGTGCTCCATACAGTATAATGGCCCCGCATAGTGCTCCATACAGTATAATGGGCCTGCATTGTCTCTTATGCAGCATAATGGGCCCCATGTAAAATATAAATACTCACCTCTCCGAGTTTTCGCGCTGGTCCCAGTTTCTGCAGCGCATGTTCTGATCCTCTGCACTCTTCGGCACAGTGGGAAAGTTGTAATGATGTCATCGTGCCCGCTGCACCGAGACTTCAGACACAGAGGGAGAATGATGGCGGAGGGAGTGTCAGCTGCCTCCATTATTGCTTGCTACTGAATCGGCATCCAGGATGAAAGTGCATTGCCCAGCGGGTGACAACGTCGTGGGCCAAATATACTCACCAGATTTGGCCTGTGGGCCAGAGTTTGTGTGAACAGGTGCTAAACCTAGAGTCACCAACTCATATACATACAAGAAGAAAAGGTAGCACACTGTAGCGCTATAGCTTGCAAACACGAAATATGAAAAATATGAAAAATGAATTACATCATTACCTTAGAAATATGAAAAATTGAGAAGTCTTAGCGCATAAGATGGCCAAATTATGTGAGCCTGATAGCCACGTCAAGGCTCTTCTCGTATATCAGGTCCCTAACTAATGCCTATCCTCGCTTTAGAAAAGTCTGTCTGCATGGGAACCTATGAATCCTCTTTTCAGACTAAAATCTACATCTCTGTGGAGGGGTGATGAACCTGCTGTAATTAAAAGGCCTGTGACCACCAGGTGGAGTGCTCAGGCAGAAGGTAAATGAATACATATCAAAAAACAGACAGACTTTTCTAAAGCGAGGATAGGCATTAGTTAGGGACCTGATATACGAGAAGAGCCTACAGTGTGCTACCTTTTCTTCTTGTGGGCCAGAGTTTGACGTGTGTGGTTTAAGCGATCAAATGATCATATCACAAGTTAGTCTTCTAAGGGGTTTTATAAAGTAAAAATAAATACAATATTTGTCATACAAACATATAAAATAATGTCTCAATAGACTTGATATTGGATCTTTTGGTTAATATTGTTATGTTCTTTCACAATCAAATTAACTTTTTCAGTAATTCTAATAAAGGCAGCAGAAGCTAAATGTATGATCTTCTTTTTCATCTTTCCTTTCAGTTTGGGGGCAAGTTGGTTACTTTTGACTCTCCCAAAGTGGCTGCACAACCAGCACATGACCCCACTCCTCGCCAAGTGTGCATCAGTCAGGTGACGACGGAGAAGGAGTTCTTAATGCGATCTGATGAGCTGCAAGCAGCACTGCTGTCCGGCAACCTCCTGGGCTTTTGCCAAAGTAAAGTTCAAAGCTCTTCACACGCTATTGACAAAAGTATCTGGAATTTCCTCAAGGTAATTATATTTAATATTTGCCACCAACTAAGAAAATGTATGGGTGCCTGTGCAGGTCCCATGTATGTTGTAATTCTTATACTACAATGGACCTCTGTAAGCCAGAACATCCGTGAGATGTTCACAATTATTGAGCATAATTGTGGACATCAGTGAGCCCCCCGTGGGTCTTTGGAGTCACAGGGTACATGGCACAACCTGGTCATCCTGTATGGTCATGTTCACAGCTGTGCTGGACACTCCCGTAAGCAGCCTCGGTCAGAGACATTAGGGTTATTTTATGGTAGGATTAATGGTGCATTCACAGTGTCATGCATGTTTGTCTATACAGTGAAAAAGCAGGTATGCTGACACGTCACTGCCCAGTGTATGCCAAAAGGACCCTTGTATTCAGTCTTATGTTGGCCGCTTGTGTTGACAGGTAGAGTAATGCTTCTTGCATAGTAGAGTCAAGTCCTCATACACAGAGGCCTTCAGTTCACTCCCGGCAGTTCCTGTAGACACTGGCAGAGGAGACAAAGTAAACACTTAGACGAGTACAACAAGGTCTGACAGGAAATAGCTAGCACCCATGTTTTTATACAAGGAAAATCACATATACAAAACAAAATGATACATATTAAGTCTCAAGACTATAAAAGAATGCAACAACGTTCTGCTGAGACTCAAGATTAATATAATGCAAAAATGTGCCGAAGCGCCAACGATTATTATATTACAGCTAATCTCCAATCCTGCGCAAGTGATTATCCAAGTTATATCCATATTCCAGACAAGGGGAAGGTCACTGCAGAGTTGGCTTTGCTGCTCAGACCTAGTAAAGCTGAGTGACGCCCCCACGTAGTAACTACATTTAGATTGTAAATCCAGATAAACTAAGCACTACACTACCCAAAGGGTTTTTCCCAAAAAATTCAAGTTAGCACCTAGCCATAGCATAGGTGATAACCTTCTGATTGCTAGGGGTCCAACCATCTGGACTCCAATCATATCCAAGTTTGTAGCTCTGGAAGCCTGAGAACAGCTCAGTCCTGAATGTAGTGCAGGTGCACATGCTCCACATCTGCTCCATTAATTGTCATTGGGGCTGATGGAGAGAGTAGAGGACAGCACTCTTCTTTCCCTGGAAGTCCTGTAGTCAATAAGTGGAGTGGAGGTCGAAAATTGCATCTCCGCTCCAGAAATAAGACAGAACAATCACAATTTGGTTTACAACTTAGAGGATCAGAAAGAATTGAGTACAATTAGAATGAACTCTTGAAAAACGTTTCCCCCAGAGACATCAAAACATTGTGCAATAGAACAGAAAAAGACAGAAAGTCCAACAGCAGCTCTAAATGATACCACGTTAAGATGACTCCATCCCCATGCATATATCACAATGCTTATAAAACCACACTACTAAATAAGACGAGATATACACCTAGGAAAAGGAAGGGAAGAAGAAACCTGTTCTAAAACCAACATACCCCTGTCGGTCTCAAATCTGTCCAAACTCACATTCAATAAAGCTGTCATATGTTCCATCCTGCGGATATCTGCTATTCTATCCAAAACCTTCTGATAAAGAGGGGGAAATAGTCTGTCTCCAATGAAGGGCAATCATCTCCCTACTGCATCTGTGGAGCTCAGCCACACTGATCTTGGGGTTCTTCTTTATCTCTCTCACCAAGGCTCTTCTCCCACGATTGCTCAGTTTGGCTGGACGGCCAGGTCTAGGAAGACTTCTGGTGGTCCCAAACTTCTTCCATTTAAGGATTATGGAGGCCACTGTGCTCCTAGGACCTTTGAGTACTGCTGCAGGAATTCTTTTGTAACCTTGGCCAGATCTGTGCCTTGCCACAATTCTGTCTGAGCTCTTTGGCCAGTTCAGTTCCTTTGACCTCATGATTCTCATTTGGTCTGACATGCACTGTGAGCTGTGAGGTCTTATATAGACAGGTGTGTGTCTGTACAAATCAAGTCCTATCAGTTTAATGAAAAGTGAATAATCATGTGCACAGCCGTATAGGAGTATCTGAGTAGGTTCCCACACCATATAAATATAGCAAATAAACTCAGAACTCAACTTCAGTAGAGTGATGATTTTTAATCGTGTCCACAGTAATAACAGAAACGTTTCGGTCGTGAACTTGGACCTTCATCAGTCACATGACTACTGTGAGTAGGTGGACCCAGCAAAAAGAGGGGCTATGCCCGGAATATCAGGTTTAAATTATGTTCGATATAGGTGATCATATTTGGCAGCCGTTACCTGGGGGGTCCCGGTGGAGCAAAAATGTGCCTGTGGTGGACGCGGTATCGCGGTACTACTCACAGTAGTCCATGTGACTGATGAAGGTCCAAGTTCAGGACCGAAACGTTTCTGTTATTACTGTGGACACGATTAAAAATCATCACTCTACTGAAGTTGAGTTCTGAGTTTATTTGCTATATCTATCAGTTTAATGAAGCACAGCTGGACTCCAATGAATGAGTAGAACCATCTCAAGGAGGATCACAAGGAAATGGACAGCATGTGATGTAAATATGAGTGTCTGAGCAAAGGGTCTAAATACTTATACCATGTTATATTTCAGTTTTTCTTTTTTAATAAATTTGCAAAAATTTATACAGTTCTGTTTTTTCCGTCAAGATGGCGTGCAGAGTGTACATTAATGAGAAAAAAATGAACTTTTTTTGAATTTACCAAATGGCCGCAATGAAACAAAGAGTGAAAAATGTAAAGGGGTCTGAATACTTTCCGTACCCACTGTACATAGCAAGGTCCACTCAACCTTCAGATATAGAACCTTTTGTGTTAAGTTTTCACCTTTTCCCAAAATCAGCCAGCCCAGTGCAAGACCAGAAAATGTGAAACTGAGAACCCGGTGCTGAGCAACAACACCAGCAAATATTTGGGAGCTGGTGGTTCAGTTTATGCAGGAGCTCCCGAGTGTGATACCAATGCATAACATTTTTTTTATTGGCTTTCTTTATAAAGGGTGCAGATAGAGGATTTGGCCACCTTTTCTTATATATTCTGCCAGCATTGGGGAGACAGTGTCCTTCCCAGGAGAGACACCCATCTAATCATATACGGATGTTTCAAGGGGGGTCAGTCTGAGGAGAACCCAAGAGCCTGTAAATATCTGATATTAACCCTTTAGTTGATGTGCCTTTCTTACAAAGCTTCTCAAATTCTGTTGGTTGAGAAACCGTCAATAAGCCATATAGTGAAGACGCCAAGTGCTTAATCTGCATCAACTGGAAGTACAATATTTGTTATAGCAAATTTAGGTTTTGTAGCATCAAACGAGAGAACTTCCAATGTGTTTCCATCCAACAAATCCGCAAATCAAAATAATCCTGCCGAAATCCATGGGTGAACCATTGTCAGTCAAAACTGTTTGGTATCAGAGGCTGGGATATAAAAGATATCATTGAGGAGTTGAGGGAGACAAATCCAAAACGCCTTGCACATGAGAGCCAAAGATCCCTCGTAAACTAGGGCCTAACAAAGTAAATTGTATCTTAGTCAACCATAAAAGGGAGTTTTGTTGGCGCCAGCTGTATCTTTTCTGTTTCAGTCCAAATATTGTAAGCCCACAATGAAGCCCACGAGGGAATCCTCCTCAGGTGTGCTGCCCAATAGTGTTTAACGATATCCGGAACAGACAAGCCCCCTTGTGATCTTTGAGATGTGAGAACACTTTTGGATATTCTACTATCGCATCTTTCGTTCCATATGAACTTCATTATAGTAGCTTTGAGAGACCTAAGTTCCCGAAGGGGAACCTTAACAGGGAGAGTCTCAAAATAATAAAGTAGCTTAGGCAGGAGAGTCATCTTAACTGAAGCTATCCTGCCAATTAGTGAGAGCGAAAGTGGCATCCACTTAGTCAATAACCTCCTCAACTATCCAAAAAGGGAAGGTTAGTTACAATTATATAAATTGTTGTAGGAAGAGGACAGATTAACCTCTTAACGACCGCCCATACGCCTTTTAATGGCGGCAGTTAAAAGTGTAAAAGTGTATAGCGTCCCCCAGAGTCGGAATTTCTTGGGGGTCTCGGCTGCTGGGGTTAGCCGAGACCCCAGAGAACATGATTCTGGTCGGTTTTTACCGACCCTGGTGTTGCGATCGCTGTTATTAACGGTATAACGGCGACCGCAAAAAAAAAAAAAAAAAGTCCGATTTGCCATTTAATTTCTCACTCTTCTGATGTGATCGCACATCAGAGGAGAGAGAAATAGGGTCCCTGATCCGCCCCTGGTACCTCTCGGTGTCCCTGGGCCCTCCTGCTACCTGCCACGGCTCCGCCATCTTCTCTCGGAAAGAAAATGGCGGGCACATGCACAATGCGCCCGCCGAGATCTGCCGGCCGGCAACAAATTGTAGATTTTTCCTATTGGTTCATTTTCCCATTAGGGTTACAGTTGGCTAAAGTGAGTTGGGCCAAAGTTAGTGTTAGGATTGGGGCTAAAGTTAGGGTTGGGACTAAAGTTAGGGTTAGGATGGTGGCTAAAGTTAGGGCTAAAGTTAGGTTGGGATTAGGGATAGGGTTGGGATTAGGTTTAGGGTTGTGTTGGGGTTAGGGTTGTAGTTAGAATTGGGGGGTTTCCACTGTTTAGGCACATCAGGGGCTCTCCAAACGCAACGTGTCGTCCGATTTCAATTCCATCCAATTCTGCATTGAAATATTCAACCAGCGCTCCTTCCCTTCCTCGTGCTCTGCCATGCGCCCAAACAGAGGTTTAACCCCACATATGGAGTATCAGCGTATTCAGGAGAAATTGCACAACAAATTTTGTGGTACATTTTCTCTTTTTACACTTGTGAAAATAAAAAAAAATGGTTCTGAATTGAAATGTTTGTGAAAAAAAGTTAAATGTTCATTTTTTTCTTTCCACATTGCTTCAGTTCCTGTGAAACACGTAAAGGGTTAATTAACTTCTTGAATGTGGTTTTGAGCACGATGAGGGGTGCAGTTTTCAGAATTGTGTCACTTTTGGGTATTTTCTGTCATGTACACCCCTCAAAGTGACTTCAAATGTGAGGTGGTACCTAAAAAAATGGTTTTGTAAATTTTGTTATAAAAAACCCTTATAACTTCCTAACAAAAAATTTTTTTTTCCAAAATTGTGCTGATGTAAAGTAGGCATGTGGGAAATGTTATTTATTAAGTATTTTGTGTGACATATCTCTCTGATTTAAGGGCATGAAAATTAAAAGTTTGAAAATTGCAAAATTTTAAAAATTTTCACCATATTTCCATTTTTTCATAAATAAACACAAGTCATCGAAAATTTTTTACCACTAACATGAATATGTCACGAAAAAACATTGTCAGAATCAGCGGGATCCGTTAAAGCGTTCCAGAGTTATAGCCTCATAAAGTGACAGTGGTCAGAATTGTAAAAATTGGCCCAGTCATTACTTAGCAAATTGGCTCTGTCACTAAGGGGTTAACCTCCAAGTATTTAGTAGCCTCGGTTTTCCATCTAAAATTAAAGTTTGTCTTTAAATAGTTAAGGATATTAGGGGGATGGTCAAGGGTAAGGCCTCTGTTTTAAGAGGTATTTAATTTATATCCTGACAGTAGTCCATACTCCTTCAAAGTGACTGAGGTTGGAGAGTGTTTTTAGGGTGGGTCGGTAAAACGTTATCAGCAAATAATGAAATCTTAAATACCTTATTCTTGATTTCCACCCCTGAGATATGATTTTGACATATCATTGAGCTAGAGGCTCTATACATGTTACATATAGCAGGGGGGAAAGAGGGCATCCCTGCCTTCTGTGTGTCTCTGGAGAGACACAAAAGGGCAATTTAATCGAGGCTGATGGAGATCTATACAATTCTTAATGCTTAAAAAAAAAAAGTTCCCGTGATAGCAAATGTTTTCACTGTTTCAAACAAGAAAGACCAGTTAAATTGGTCAAATGCCTTCTTTGCCTCTCAACTTTAAGTAAGTATTTGTGTTTTATTTTTGCTGAACACATCAATTAAATCTATTGCCCTTCTGGTGTTGTCCCCTCCCTGCTGAAAAAGGACAAAGCCTGCCTGTTCCTTACTAATAAACCGGCGTAGCCACTGACATAAGCCCTGTCACACTAAGCGAGATAGCTAGAGAGATCGCTGAACGCGTCACCGATTTGTGACGCAACAGCGACCTAGCCAGCGATATAGCTTAGTGTGACACGCAGCGACGATCAGCCCCCTGCTGTGTATCGCTGATCGTCGTCGAATGTCCTGGACCATTTTTTCATCTTTGGTCTCCCGCTGGCCAGCGCGCATCGCTGCGTGTGACAGCGGGAGACCAACGATCAGCGAGCTGGAGCTGGTATCCAATGTACATATTGGGTAAATAAGCACCGCTGGCACCTAGTTACCCGCTCCCAGCCTCAGTTGTAGAGCGCTGGGAGCCGGTATCTAGGGTAATAACGTTAACTAGGTGCCGCACGGTGCTTAGTTACCCGATGTGTACATGGATACCAGCGTGCTCGCTGGTCCTGATCGCTGGTGAGTCTGCCCATGTGACTGCTCACCAGCGATCGCTAACGATGTCCAGCGATCCCATCCACGTCTGATCGTTGGTGGGATCGCTGGGACATGAAGAGTGTGACGGGATCCTAAGTCTATTAGCCAACATACGGGTAAATATTTTCAAGTCCAAGTTTAATAGGGCATCGGCCAATAATTAGAACAATCCCAGAGGGTCTTTTTTCCCGCCTTAGGAATAAGTATCAAGTATGAATATCACAGAGTATTTGGTAAGGGAGAGCACTGCAAACCTAATATACAGTACAGACCAAAAGTTTGGACACGCCTTCTCATTTAAAGATTTTTCTGTAATTTCATGACTATGAAAATTGTAAA
>JARQOD010000003.1:499774556-499856657 GCA_033576555.1 Oophaga sylvatica | reverse complement strand
CGGGATGCAAGGGAAAAAATTTTGAAACGCTTGGATTTAAAAGGAAGAGCTGGTAAAAAGGGTCGGGCTTACTATGTCAGATGATGTGAGCACGAAATTTTTTTTTCGTGGAAAGAATTTTAAAAATTTGATGGCCTAGTGTCGCACTTTCAATCTTAAAGGGGGAAATTTAAACAAAGTGTTTTTGTGAAAATGTCATTAAACATTTAAAAAGTCACCAAAATTTTCGGCGACTTTTTTGTTTTCACACAGTGTTGAAGCCGCTGCGGATGTGAGGGTGGCTTGCCACCTGTAATTAAAAAGTGAGATTTTTTGGCCCAGCCGCATGCACTAGTAGATCCCGATTTCGTAAGTGGTGTACGCATAAAAATTTCAGTGCCTTTATTAAGTCTGTGAATCTCGGTCATTTGACCGACCCCATAGTGTTAAAAAGTGTGCTTTTTTGCCTTTTTAGGTTCAAAACCCTCTTTTCTCGCAGCAGCGTTAGCACGTTTTTTTCCCTCTGTGTACTCAGGCAGCAGACAATTTGTATATATACACATTTTAACCCGTCGCATGCTCGAATAAAAGGGTTGCGAAACAAGAATTTTGCTAAATTTCCCTACTGTGATTGGTGGATCCTGCGACCCGCTGTGTATGAGGTGTTATTGTCATGGTAATCCCCTGTAATAATTTTTGATGTCTTTTTTTTTTAAATAGGGAAATGTATTAAAAATAAAAAATTTCCCCAAAATGCATTGAGAGAAAAATTTTTTAAAAAACAATGTCATTTTCTGTGATTACCCCTTTAATTTTTCCGTTTATCTGTGCCCTCTCCATAAAATTTGAGGCTTGGAAAAAAGCATTGTGTGTTTTCTTCTGGGGGAGCCCAAACCTCGGGCAGCTGAAAACCCAGAGCGGGGGAGTCTGAACCAAACCCCCGATCTGACTCCTCGTTTCCTGATTCCACTCCCCAGCAGGGTCTTACTGGATGTGCATAAAGTGACACAGTTCTCACCTTTTTGAGGTGCCTGACGATTGGTGGGGCGGCTTTTTTTGTCCAGGGTATATGGGGGTCTTTACCTATGTCCTGCTCAGGTATGTCCTATAGCATGTGTAACTATACAGTGTAATGGGGTCACTTTCTGGAGACTTTATGGCTGTCAGGACTGTCAGCTTTGTTGGTATCACTGTCAGATTGGAGAAGTGTATGCCTGTGCAGCTGTTTTAAGAACAAGGGCTCGCTCACACTTGAGCATAAATAATCGGTACTATTCTCATCCAGAAGAGTAGGACAATTTTTTTTTTCCTCCCTTGTCATTCGTGTACAATCTGTTTTTTTTAACTCAGCAGCTATTGATCTTTTACAGGACCATGTACAGTTTCCTATGCTGCAGAATTGTAATGTATCCATAAAAATTGGATGCCATACCGATGATCCAAAAATGTATATATAACCTTATTCTCTCGCACTGACTGATTTTGGAGCGAAATCACCACATAATGCATTTTTTTTCTCATGCCGAATACAGCTGAGAAAAAATATGCAGATCTGCAATGCGTCACTAAATAACATTGGTTCTAGTGCAATCCGATATTTTTTTTTTTTTATCGGATTGCATGCTTCCGATTTTTATGCCAGTGTGAGCGAGAACTAAAGGACCGAATTAAACATTGCATATTAGGAACTAGATGATACAAACATGAATTTTAAATAATTTGCACACTAGAACATTTTTAAAAGGAATATTTTCTAAGAAAATAATTTGGTGTCAAATCAAGATGTAAAACTGTGCAATTCTCACATCTCCCACTGTGACGTCTGATGATCTTTTCTGTAGAGATCACTTTCCTGTAGTCATCTCATTATCATCACAGGAAAGATTAACCTATAGATAGAGATCACAGAGAACCCATCATTCACAAGTAATGGTCACAGCTCCCTCTCTCCTCTTCTTTCACTGCACAAAGACCTCTGCACAGATCAGAGAGCATGCCTAGAAAGCTGTGATCTGTGTGCCAGCTGTAAGGCTTATCTCTGAAGCTCTGTCAGGACAACCGCAGCTTAATTGTGTATGTAAGATAAGGTAGAAAACATCGACAGAAGTAAAAAAAAAACAACTATAAGATATGCATCACCATTTGTTTTAATTATTTAAAAAGGTAGTGTACCTATGTTGTGTGTTAATTTTTACTGCCTTAAAAAAAAGTCATATGGTGTATTGGATCTGAATCTTCCTATATACTGACTCCTATGGTCTTCAACCTTGACTTCTTGAACCCGGTAGTATATACATATCCATGTCCTGAGGAGACCACAAAGGGCAAAAATAGGCCGTACATTCTTTATCCTGTACACACGGCTGAGTTCATTTCTAGAACAGCATCTATGAATGAGAGAAGGAAACCCAATACTGCTGCTGTCCATCAGCACAGCACTTTCCTAGTAAGACCGTCCAATGTGGCTGAACATAGATGCAGCTGAAATGTAGGAACTGAATGTATGTGGATTCCTGTAGACTTTAAACATCATTGACTGCCTGCTGTAGTGGTTGACACAAGTTATAATGGGGGCTTAAAGGGACATCCAGCACTTTTTCACATAGGTCATAATAACAGATCGGCAACCAGCACCTCCATGATCAGCAATTATCACCGTCCGCTGTGGCCAGTATATGGAGAGCAACAGCACATCGTCATACAAGGTGTAATGGTTGCTGTCAAGTGTTGCAGATCATCTTCCGTTGTCAAGAATAGGAGCTGATCCGCAGTATCCATCAGCGGCGGTTACTTCATTATGTGTTAATTTTTTTTTGTTTGTTTAATAAAGATCAGGATTTTAAAAAATAAGAGTATTTTTAAAAAATATTTTAATAGAAAAAATGGAATAAACAGGGTTATCCTTGACTCTTACATTGATGGACTAACTTTAGGCCATGAGTGTAAAAAGTCTTTGACAATCCCTTTCAGCAGCAGGTAATTTTCCAATGACTTGTTACCCGAATTACGAGATCTGCTCTCTGCTAATTAGCTATTTTATGGATAACATGCTTTTATATGCTGTAGTATCCAGATGTGCCTGTTGTGCAGTGGCTTACAATGACTGCTTTATTTCAGATCTCCATTGCTTTGGGGGACGGTTGGCAAAACAAAATTAGCCCATCAGATGGAGAGGATCTTGTGCAGAGTATCCAGTCTGTGTCTAGCCAGGTAAGATCCTTTTGCTGTAGCATACTGCAAAGACCTGTTCCGATAAATGTGCGATGGCCCGTGCTATGTGCGTTTTGCGTTCATAGTAACATTTTGTAAGACCATTCTTTTTGTGAACTACAGAAATGTTCACACGTTTTTGCAGCATTTTTATTTCCCACAGGAAAAACGCAGGTGTTAGAATGAAAAACGTGACATCCATTTACTCCGCTTTTTTGCATGCATTTTTAGTTGCGTTTTTTAGTTATTAGAATGAGTGAAAAACACCGTTGGAATTGCCATGCTGCGGTTTCACAAAAAATGCAGCAGATCTCCGAACACATTCATGTGGGTGAGATGTTAAAATTGTCATTGATTTTGCTGGTCCTTTAAAAACGACATAATTTACCCACCAAATACATTACATAGAGTACGCAACAAAAATGCTGCAATTACACCACAAGTCAGCATACCCTTAGTTCTTGAAAAAAAAACTGAGTTTGTCATTATTTATATATTGTTGCTTTAGGCATCAAGTAGCTTTGCTGGGCAAACTGTGTCCTCCTCCTCCTCCATGGAGTTTTTTAATCTACCTCCTCAGGAGACCACCAAGTTTGATATCCCTGTAACATCAGGTATGTAAAAATGTTACCATTCTCCATTTTGCACCAGTGGTTATGCAGATTGATACTTATAGAATTAAGGGGCTTGTCTACAATGAAAAAAAGGGTTTGCTTCTCTTTACCCAGACACTATATCACATGTGACGATGGCTCTATTTCTGGTATCGCGGGTTAGTCTGAATCATTTAAATGGACTGGAGCAGTGTTTTGTTCTGTGAGGACAAAGGACTATATACCATATTTTTCGGATTATAAGACGCACCCTAAATCTTAAGGAGAAAAATAGGAAAAAACTTTTTTAATAAAATGGTGGTGCTTCTTATAATCCATGCGTCTTATTGCTTACCGCCGGTGGTGGCTGCGGTGAAGCGGGGTCTCAGGGTCGCGGCTGGAGGAGGCAGGAGTGGGGTGATGCTGCAGGCTGGGATGAGGGGGTATTCCAATGTGCGGCACGGCGCTGCTGGTGTCCAGTGCTGCCACTCTGTGTCCAGTGCTGCTGCGCTGTATCTCCAGTGTTAGCTCAGATAGACAGGGTGAACAGCAGTGTGAGCAGCCTCTTCTTACCTCAGCACCCCTGGTATCTCCAGTATCACGTAGACTGGGTGGACAGCAGTGTCAGTGACTTCTTCCTAATTAGAACTCCTGGTATCTCCAGTATTCGATCAGATGGACAGGGTGTACAGCATCGGGAGCAGCGTCTTCATGGCTCAGTGCTCCTGGTTTCTCCAGTATTAGATCACATATGGCTGGACAGCAGTGTGAGCAGCCTCTTCTTACCTCAGTACACTTGGCATCTTCAGTATTAGATCTTATAGACAGGATTTCCAACAGCGTGAGTAGTCTCTCTTTACCTCATCACCCTTATATTAATGTCAATAACACACTTCTAACTCTAGCTGTGAATACCATAGAAAAGATTTAACGGCAAACAAAGACTCATATACCCCCATACACTCAATACATACAACCATATACACAACACGCAATCATACTGGATGGAATAGCTGTTACGGACTGGAGCTGTGACAGAAACCCTGGCAGAATTTTTGCTTTCTTGACCTTTTTTCAGGGAATATGAATGATGACACCAAAACTTTTTACTTATTGTTAGTGGTCGGGTGAAGCCATTTATTGTCAAACTGGTGAAAACACAGTAGCTTGACAATAAATGGCTTCACCCAACCACTAACCGTGAGTGGAGAAAAAGTTTTGGTGTTATCATTTATATTCTGAGAAAAAAGGCCAAGAAAGCAAAAGCTATGGAATCTGAGAGCAGCATAATGTGTCAGCAGAGTGTATGATTCCAGCGATGTATCACTTTCTGGACTGCTTGCTGTAGTTTGGCAGATTCCTTGTTTGCTGTGCTGCAGTTGTAGCTTTGTGCGCATTGCTGGCTGGCAGCTTCCTCTGTGCATTAGTAGTAAGCTGCCAGTCGGTGGTGGGGGCAGGGTTACACAGACTGCTGTGCACATGAGACCTAGTCAGGCAGAGAAAAACCCTGGAATCAGGGTCTCTGTCTCTACACTGTGCTGCTCTCAGATTAAATGCTGAAACCTGCCGACAGATTCCTTTTCACTATATTTGGAAAGTTATTTATAATCACATTTTCTTTTCTTTTATATTAATGTTCCCAGAGAACCCTTTGACATGGCCAGCTGCATTATATCCTGTTACTCTTTCAGACACGGACGGCCTGATAAGTCACGCACTGTTATTGGGAAACTTTGAGGCCGCTGTGGACTTGTGCTTGAAGGATGGTCGCTACGCTGATGCCATCATATTGGCCAATGCTGGCGGGGAGGATTTGCTGAGAGAGACCCAGCAATGGTACTTCGCTCGTCAGAAAAATAAGATCACTACAGTAAGTAGACGATCTCGCCTCCTTTATGGCCGATATCATTCCTGTAGTGAATTAATGTTCACTTCTGTTTATCACATGCCACAAAGCCTGAAGGCTTCTATTTCTAACAGATATCAGCTGCCGTCAAAGTCCTAACTGGATGGAAAAAAAATGATTGCCATAAGCCTCTGTGCAGAAGTAGATCCCCAGAACTGATGGCATTTTATTTGTGGGTGAGAAGCAATGTCTCCTACATGGAGAGTTGCTCTTCAGCCGCAGGAACGTTCCCCTAATAACGACACCATATTATACAGATTAAGGAGAGGCTGACTTACACGATGCGGTCTTGTCTGTCTGCAGCTCCTCTCGTCCGTAGTCCAGCACAAGTGGAAAGATGTCGTTCTCAGCTGTAACCTGCAGAGCTGGAAAGAAGCGTTAGCTTTACTGCTGACATATTCCAAGCCAGAAGAATATGCTGAGCTTTGTGGTACGTGTCGGGGGTTGTTGCAGTTCTTAATTGCTGTGCCTGCATTTCAAGGAACTTTCCAAGATCTAAAACTGCCTAAATATTAATGTCATTACTGTGAGGATGAGATCATATCCGTTTCACATATTGTTTTTTTTTACTATTTTGTTGTGGCATCTACATTAGTAAAGGTGACAAGAAGTGCAGCCATAATGGTTGTCACTCCTGTACTGGCTTCTCCCGTTCTCCGGATGTAAGATCTAGAGCTCTGCAGTGTAAGGAGGAAGCCATCTTTACTATACCGCCAACCTTGAAATCTGATCGCTGCTATTTAATGAGGAAATGGTTATTTAGGTTGTTAGAGCAAAGAAAAAATTAGTGGCAATTTTGTCCCAAGCAACTCCCACCGGCTGACACGTGTGCATGATCCACAGGTGTCGGTACATGTCCTGTCATTTTGGATAGGACACATGCATAATAACTACAGAACGTGACTTCTGATGCGGGAGTGAGCGGCTCTGGATGGTGCATGATAACCCATTTGATATTCTATTATTACGGCGCCCCCTGCTGTGCTTTTGTTTTTCTGATTCATCTATCCGTTTGGTGAGAAGAAGCCTCTTCCACTTCTTATTGGCCAGTCTGCGGGAACTGCTCACTGCCTCTGATCCAAGTGGTGGGGCATGTGTGACCTCCAGCACTGGACACATTAGTAGATGGTCTGAGGGTAGAAAGATCGGAAAAAAACCCCAAACATATAACAGCAATGTCTAGACACAGGAGAATTTAATAACCATTATTCCAATTGAAAATGTGGTATGCTTTGCTTTGCGCAAATCACAATGACATTAATTGGCCAAAGATGTCATTTTAGTTTTGGAACTTGTGCTGAGTCTATGAACGATATCCATTCTTTGTTTGTAGACGTTCTTGGAAACCGCTTGGAGTCAGAAGGAGAAGGGAAGATGTCCTCGCAAGCTTGCTTGTGCTACATATCCTCGGGTAATGTGGACCGGCTGACGGAGTGCTGGGTCCGAAGCCATGAAACCTCAACGCCCCTTGCACTGCAGGTAAGAACACCGGCTTATGGTGGTCAGCATTTACATTTGTTTATATGAGGATACAGTAATGGATTTGTCTGGAGATGTGACATAAAGTCATGGGCACATACACATATGTGCAGCCAGTGTGATCGCAGGCCTTTGGTGCGATGTCCACACATTAACTGGGTATTCCCATCTCCAAGATCCTATCCCAATAGTAGGTGTAATATTAATAATATTAGAGAATGCTTTCAATTAGAAATGTTGTATAGTTCTCCTGATTCGCTATGTCGCTTACCTCATGTAGGTCATTGGAGTAGTTTAGTTATCCATGGTTATGACCACTCATATAGTGACATAACAGCTCTTAGTGGTCGTAAACCATGGACACCTAAGCTACTGGAATGCCCTATAGGAGGTAATCAACATAGCGAATCTGAAGAACTATGCTACATTTTTAATTGGAGGTATTTGCTAATATTAAAATTACTTCTGATACCTATTGAGATAAGATCTTGGAGACTGGAATACCCCCCTAAGTTTCACCTTTTTTTTTTTACCTTCGGCACGTAATGAATGACTGCCGTATTGTACGTCATTCTAAGAAATGACAGCTTTGCCTACAAAGATAGTTTCCAATAGATATTCACCCAAAAGTGCTCATGTCCGCTTTATGCAATATGTCTCAATCGAGTCCATATGGAGAAGCTGCTGGGAGCAAATTCAACGTGCACATTCACCGCTGACTCGTTTCGGGGGCACACACTCCTCAGGCATGAAATTTGATGTGTGGAGATTTTGGGCTATTGAGAATTCTAAGGGTTAACGAGAGACCCCATTGGACACACCTTGGTCCTGAAATTCACGTTTTTAATATTGACCACGTGCCTGTTAGCACAGCAGCGAAATAAAGCGTCTGCAGAAAATAATGCCCCTTGGTATAAATATGTGTAGCTGATTGAATTAAGCATATTTAATAAAGGCCAATTTATCAATTTCAGCTTTTACAAAAACCTATTGACCTTTAACTAAACAATAATATAAAAAGAGCAATAAACTCTAAAGTCACTCTTGTTATTCTGCTGGTAAGATGGTACAGCTACGAAATTAAGGCGTGATGTTTTTGATTACTTAATGCTCTGCCTGCTTCTTCCTTTTGTAGGACCTAGTGGAGAAGGCCATGGTACTAAGGAAATCTATTGAGCTCCTCAGAGGGTCCGTACTGCCACCACAAGGGCCTGTGTTAGCAGAGAAGGTCGCACAATATGCCAGTCTGCTGGCATCTCAGGGGAACCTTACTGCTGCCATGAGCTACTTACCCAGTGACACGGAGGAGGTATGCTAATGTCTTATAGGAACGAATTGGTGAATAGATCATTAATTTATTGATCCTGTTACATTTCTTGTTCTACCAGGAGAACTCCTGTAGACATAATATAGGGGGGTCCCCTGCCTGGAGAGCCCCTAACAGGATATCACATGTGTTGCTGGCTACAGCTTCTATATACTAGAGGATGTTTTGTTATGTGACATCCCTATAGTCACTATATGTGCATTTTATTTCCTGCACCATTGTAAGGCAATGAGAAAATACCTAGCAGGCATTACTTAGAGAGAACCTGTCAGTCTATTCCTGGTGCCGAGACCAAGAGCTGCAGGGATCAGAGCCTAGCCGTGCTATTGCAGCCAGGTAGGTTTCTTCTCTCCAGAGTTTAAGAGAAAAAATAGAAGAATCAGATTGAGACCATAAGACTAGACCAGCGCTGCTCTGACCGGCTTCTCCCTGCCCTACTCTAGTTGATTGACAGATCTCCCTATGTACACACGTGGGAGATCTGTCATCCAAGATTTCACAACAGCAGGGAGAAGAGTCACTGAGGAGCTGTCATTTTGGCTAAGTGGGTGAAGATTGAGCCAAAATTTTTGTAAAGATTTTTTTTACATTCATACTAATATGGATTTTTAATGTAAGCACACCAGCATCATCAGGTCTAAGATCCGTTTAATGATGTATTCAGTTTGTACTGTGAGATCTCATGACAGATCTCTTTAATATGTCACCGACCTACAGTGTCCAGTTAACCTTACTATGGCTGCAGCATATTGCGTCTTTCACTAGTTTGGTAGCATTGAAGTGTTCGAACGGCAAAACCGTAGCACTTGGACTTGTTGTGTCTCCACATTTACTAAGGTAAGTAGTGTAATGTGTCATCCGATGCTGCACGCTGTGATTTTATTTTGATCCAAGGTAAGCAGAAGTATCATAGGGCCCCACACTACTATTGGGGGCTCTATTATGACTCCACTCAACATGTGATACAGCGAAGCGTTATTTGCTCAATTAAAGTCTTGTGTTTTTGATGGGTTTGGGCAAAATTGTCCCACACACTAATCTTTTCTATAATAGATGCACATTAGTATAAAGCAATGATGACACTGTTCACCTTATACATTGTTAAATACATATAGTTTGTGTGTATGTATATGTGTGTGTATATATATATATATATATATATCTCAATCATATATCTCAATTTGCCTATACAGACGTATACTGGCCAAAATGTGTCACATGTATTTTAACTGTACTTCAATGCATAGTCGATTACATACTGGAGTACTGTTCCCTGCATAATAAGTGGACCGAGCATAACACTTTACCCCATCACCACCATCCTCTCTTCGTTCTGGTCCAAGCCCCTTAATCCTAGGGATATGCCATTACTTATGATGTTGGGAAGACCACTTGTGACAATTCCTTATTCACAGGGTGGCGCAAAGAAATTGGGTAGTAAAGCACGTTCTTTACAATTGCTGCTGTTTAGCATTCTTACATTTTACAATACATTTATCGTTTCAGAGTTCGGTGCGTGAACTACGAGATCGTCTATTGAATGCTCAGGGACAGGTTGCAAATGGGCAGCGATACCCTTCAAAGACATCCAGTGGCTATCCATCACCTACAGTCAAGCCAAGCCGAGCATCGGAAGGCTTCTCCTACAAAGAAAGAAGCAAACAGGTTTGTGTCGAATCCCATCTGAATCCTTACACCATAGATGTTCATTTTGATTTATTTTTTTCAAAGCCGCAAATGAAGTAGGGCATAAAAAATATATAAAAGAAAGAATTGTGCTATAGCGATTCCTGCAGCAGGTGGCGGTACAGGCCACGTCTTGCTGCTTATACCTTATTTTTCTTACTGATACGTTTCATGTATATTATAAATTTACATTTGAAGTACTTGGGTAATAAAAAATCTCCCGTACCGTTCTGAGAAAGGAGCAGCTCAGAAATGAAACTCAAGTCCTTTTTATTGGACTGCACAATATTATGATATTACAGGAGATCATTGTTTTTTATTTTTATTTTTTTCTGTCTACTAGTATAAATGTGTGTAGATTCAGCAACTAAAGCTTAGTCATTATCGAATATAAGACTTTAGACAAAAAATAAAGCAATAGATAATAATTACACACTGTGTGTATATGTATAAATATAATCTACAGCACTGTACAAAAGTTTTATGCAGGTTTGGAAAAAATGCTGCAAAATAGGAAAGCTTTCCAAAATAGTTAATGGTTATCAATTATCTAAATTCAAAGTGAATGAACAGAAGATAAATCAAATCAATATTTGCTGTGACCGCCCTTTGCCTTCAAAACATCAACAATGCTTCTAGGTAAACTTGTCACTTGCAGACAGTTTTTGAAGAAACTTGGTAGGGAGGATACTCTAAACATCTGGGGAGAACTAACCACAGATCTGTGGATGTCGCTTGTGCAAATCATTTCAGCTCTTCATGTAATCCCGGGCAGACTCGATAGTGAGATCAGAATTGATGCTGTTTTGAAGGCAAATGGTTGTAATGCCACATATTGATTTTAGATTTCTGTTTTGTTCATTAATTTTGCATTTTGCTAATTGATTAAAATAAATTCTTGACACGTCTGTATTTTTTTTTTTTAAAGAATTTTGGCTTTTCGTCATTTTTTCCTCACCTGTCTAAAACTTTTGCACTGTGTTGTACATAAAGGTACAAAATTATTTAATCCACATTGCACCTTGGGTTTAATTAGCATCATTTAGGAAACTTTCTGAAGTTTGCAATAAACCAACCAAACAAGAACAATTTTTTTATACCACAACTCAAATAGTATAACAAGTCTTTTCTTCAAATTCAACCGAGAAATGCCACTTTTAATGATTACTGCAGTCTCAGAATTAATCTACCCCGCCTGAATAGAATCACGTTTACAGATCATGTGTTCTCTCAAGCACATTTGATATATGTAATGAATCCCTTTTATTAGTAGCATCAAATGAGCTTGAGATAAAACACATCACACCCCTCGCTAGTCCAGGTATTTGACTGATGTTTGATTGCATGTTAGAAATACAGCTAAAAGCCCACATACACATTAGACTAGTGTAGGCTGAAGTCTAATGTGAATGGGGCCCTGGATAGATAATGTTCTGGGCCGTTTAAGGGGTTGTACGGTCCAGATTGATAAGTCTGCAGTCACGCTGTGGGAATTTGCCGGTTTATGAGCTGGGGACCGGACAGTATGTATGCGTTATACTTACTCCCGGCCAGTAGACGTGGCCTCGCTCTCCATACATTTGTATGGAGCAAGGCCGTGCCCTCTGTCGCCAGCATGAATGTGCGTCACATCGGGGCGCATTCTGCTCCATAAAGTGTTGGACAGCAACGCCCATGCGAGTTGTGGCCAGGAGTATGTACGCATGCATGGTAATCCTCGTGATAGGAATGTCGCGGAATTCATAAGTCTGCAGTCGCACAGATGACTGCAACCATGATTGGACAAGCCTTTAGGACGGCCTGTCTGATTGGACTGCTTTGTTGTCCTGAGATCACTGCTGCAGAGATCTATTGAAGAGGCTCTCCTATAAGCCAGGATCTTCAGCAGAGCAAGCACTCCCGTGAATTCAGGATTAGGGCAAGCTCTGCGACATACGTCAGCCAAATCATCATTGAGCCAGCATCTACTAATGTCTTCGGGGGACTTCAGTCTAAGATCTGGTGCAAACATTAAGAGAGGGATCATTGCTTTGCACGACAAGGAAAGATGCAAAAACAGTGCAGATGCTTAGCAATATTGACGAAGATCAAGTTCAGAGTTGGGGTAACGATATCTGGCCGGCAAGAGAAGCTGTACAAGATTCTAAGGAGGCAAGGTCAAAACCTCCAGTGACTGCAAGGACTACAGCAGATTTGGTGACGCAGGCACTGAGGTTTTGTGTAGTAGAGCTATCCGTGTCGATATCCAGACACTCCTCTGACAAAAGCGCGAAGTCTGCTCAAATATTGTAAATAATAAATAAGGTCAGAATTTTGGGTTCTGTATGTATTGTGTGTTTGTTTTTCGTTTTTTACATAACATTGACGTTATCACTCTTAATAATTTGTAGGCTTCATTCCAGTCTCCATTAGCACTGTACTCCACCTCCTTCAGCCTTCACCTGTTATATCCTCAGCCAAGCCCACTACAGTCCCTCCATCCCTCCCATTCAACCTTCTCTGGCAGTCTTCTATGTTATCCAGATATGAGCCTGGCAGCCTTATCAGGATCACAGCCCCGTCAGCTGTGCCAGGTGAGTGCCAAAGTTTGAAACCATCAGGAACTTATGATGCATCATGTATTGTATACCTTGGGTAATCTGTTTTGTCGGCTAAAAACTGCTTGCATTTGATTCCTTTTTTACTCTTTGAAGTCATTGTAACGATCGTTTTAAAGTTAAAATGGACAGCAAAGGACATATACAGGCAGCATGCACCCTGTAGATTACATGGCTCTGTTCCATATTGAGAAAATCATATACGTGATGTAAAATTGGGCACTCTGGTCAAAATTATTGTTTTTGTGAACCGTTGAAGAAAAAGGCCTACAGTTAAGTACACATTTCCTTATCTATTTCATGTGATCATCCGGGTTACCAGAGCTCAAGATTCCTGTCAACGCAGTGCATTAGAATCCTAAGGTTAGTTCAATCCCTGCAGCCTGCAGCTTTATGACATGCAGATCTGCTCAGAAAATGAGTGTCCATAGGGTGACACATGTAAAGTAAGATTAAATAAAACATTTTTTTTAAATAATTGTTAAAGTATTTAAAAAAAATGAATAAAAAATAATAAGCAAAAATCAATATTTATTCTATAAATAAATGAATTAAAAAGAATCTAAACAATAAAAGTACACATATTTAGTATCACTGCGCCTATAACGACCCGTCCTATAAAACTGTCCCACTAGTTAACCCCTTTAGTGAACCCCATAAAAAAACAAGGCAAAATCCAATACTTTATCATCATACCGCCGACCAAAAAGTGGAATAACACGTGATCAAAAAGACGGATATAAATAAACATGGTACCGCTGAAAATGTCATCTTGTTCTGAAAAAAACGAGCCGCCATAAAACTTCATCAGTGAAAAAGTAAAAAAGTTATAGCTCTCAGAATAAAGTGATGCAAAAATACTTATTTCTCGATCGCTCTAATTGGGGGACACAGGAAACCATGGGTGTATGCTGCTGCCACTAGGAGGCTGACACTATGCATATGAAAAAAGGGTTGGCTCCTCCTCTGCAGTATACACCCCACCGACTGGCATCATCTACTCAGTTTTATCTTAGTTTCAGTAGGAGGTGGACACGGGTCTCTCCGGAGACCCATATCTACCTAATGTGCGTCGTTCCTTTTCAGGTTTTCTGGAGGGATACAGTGTGAACAGTCACTACTGTACTCCCACGCAGAGACTATGAGTATGGCGTGTACTGCCACCTCGTATCCTCATATGTCTGTTCTTTCGGGAGGACCCCAAAGAGGATCCCTGACACGGACGGGTGTTCAGGTGATCCGGAAAAGGGAAGAATATCCGGGCCTGCTGCCGTCTCCCAACAACTCGCCCACCAGAGCCTGGGGTTGAGGAGACACGGACGTCAAACGGATGCCGGACGTCCGACTCGCAACTGAGGTACTGTCCCGCTTCCCCCCAATTAGGAGAGAAGACAGAAGAAAGGAAGAAAGAAGACTTTTATTTAAAAAAAAAAAAAAGATGAACATTAGAGGGTCCCCAGTCTCCCCTTCTTTGGGGCCACCTAGCAGCTCCAGGCGCCCGGTCGCGCCGCTGTTCCCCTTGTGAGGGGGCTCTTGTGTGGCAGTTCCCTGTGGGGATCTTTGGAGGGCAGTGGGTGACCTCCGCGACGCCCCCCCCCTCCGTAGGCGGCCGCGCCTTCTAATTGAGGCCCCGGCTTCCCCTCGGCCTACCTTCTTCTTTTTGGGTCCCCAGTCTCCCCTTCCTTGGGACCACCTGGCAGCTCCGGCTGCCCGGTCGCACTGCTGCGCTCCCTTGGGAGGTGGCTCTTGAGTGGCGTTTTCCTTGGGGGAATCATTAGTGGCCAATGGGTGACTTCGTGCCGGCCCGCCCCCCCCTCCATCGGCGGCCGCGCTTCCTAATTTAGTCCCCGGCTTCATTTCGGGCCTACTTTTCTGCTGGCTTCGCCCCCTTCCCCTCGAGTTCTTTCCTCCTCAGTGCTGCCTAGGCTCCGCCCACCCCGCAGCCATATTGCCCAAAACAACGGTGCTTGCTCCGCCCTCTTCATCCACTGAGAGCGGGCACTTTTTTTTTTTCCACTGCTGGGTCTCCTGCTGGACGCCATCTTCGGCTGGGGCACAAGTCGTCTCACAGCCTTCCTACTTCGTAGTACCTGTGGAGCAGCACATAAGGACACCGTGAGTTGCTCTGCCCTGCAGAGCTGACACTCTCCTCTCTCTCCATTCTGTCCCCCAACCCTCTGGCATCAGTTAGTGGGACTGCTCACCTTGCCTAAGCACAAGGGAGAGCCCGCTTGCCCTCCACCTTCCTCTTCCTCCGCCGCTCTGGTCAGGCACTTTGTGTGCTCTTCTTGTAATGGCAGACTCCCTTCAGGTCAGTCGTCTCCCCTCTGCCAGGCCTGCAGCGACCCCACGGTGCCCGCCCAGGACCCCCCTCTTGCCCCTGGCGGTTCTGACCCTCCTGCCCCGGGCGGTTCTGTCCCTCCTGTCCCTGAGTGGGCTGCTTCTCTGTCACAATCTGTGATGGACCTCACCAAGGTCTCACAGACCCTAGTGTCTGTTTTGGACAGATTGCCCCTTTCTGCACCCGCGGTCGCCAGCGGGTCACAAGCCCGGTCCTTCCAACTTAGGTCGTAAGAGACCTAGATTGGAGCACCGCTCTGGGTCCTCTTCCCACTCCGCCTCATCAGATGACCTTTCACGGCGCAATCCCCCTCTAGCGCCCTCCTCTCCAGAGTCAGGCGAAGCGTCTTCGGACGTGCTTTCGGAAGATGAGTCGGACCTAGATTCAGAACAGGCCTCCACCATGACGGATACGATGCAGAGCCTGATCGTGGCGGTCAACCAGACCTTAGGCATCAAAGATACCGCTACGGAATCCGCAGATCAGGCGGTTTCGTTCAGACGATCCAAGCCACCGGCCAAGGTCTTTGCCTCGCATACCGAGTTCATGGAGATTCTTAAGAGGGAGAGGGAAGATCCAACCAGGCGCTTTCAAAGAGGGAAGCGCCTCGGCATCCTATATCCCTTCCCTCTGGATCTTACCACTAACTGGACAATTTCTCCTATGGTGGACCCTCCGGTCTCCAGACTCTCCACCAATACGGTCCTTCCACTTTCTAATGCAGCTTCCCTCAAGGATGTCAACGATAGAATTTTAGAATCGCTGGCAAAATCAGCCTTTGAAGCGGCAGCTTCTGCTTTATGCCCGGCCTTTGCCTCAACTTGGGTATCAAGGGCCTTAGCCCGATGGGCAAAACAGCTCCGCAAGGGCATCATGGCTGGAGCCCCTCCGAGGAAGCTGGCGGAGCTTGCAGATCAAATTTTCCGTGCTGGGCAATATTTTGTTTCGGCCTCCCTGGACGCCGCGTCTTGCGCTGCTCAGGCGTCCAGCAATTCTGTAGCCATTCGGAGGAATATTTGGCTCAAAGCATGGCAAGCGGATCCTTGCTCACAGGCCTCCCCTTCCAGGGAGATCGTCTGTTCGGCTCTAGGTTGGATCAGATCATTAAGGAGGCAACGGGAGGCACGAGTTCTCTCCTCCCTCAGTCCAAGCCTCGCAGTCCCGTTCAAAGGCGGCAGTTCCGCTCCTTTCGGCCTTTTCGCACCTCCCCGGAGTCGGACGATTCTTCAGGTCGGCACAGGCCGCAGAATCGCCAGACCAAGTAGAAGGCTTCCTTTAGGCCCACTCCTTCCTGGCGTTCCCATAACTCCCAGGGTAGATCTTCCAGGTCAAGACCTGGCAGATCCTCCTCGGCTTGACTCTTATCCATAGCCCAGCGTTTCTCCCAGGCCGGGTGGTCGTCTCCTCCTGTTCAGAGGCGTCTGGCTCGTCCTGGTGGAAGACGCATGGGTCAGAGAGGTTGTATCCTCTGAATACGAAATAGAGTGCGTTTTCTGGCCCCGAGATCGGGCCTTCGTTTCCCATCCCCAGGGGCCCCTTCCTTGGGCTCGAGTTCTTGGTCACTCTATTTGACGACGCGGCTGTTGAGACCGCGGTATTGAGAGCATCCGGTTTCTCCGATCGGGTGATTCACACCACGATCCAGGTAAGGAAAACCGTCGTCCTCCAGATTCTACTACCAAACCGGAAAGGCCTATTTTCGCTGGTGGGAGTCTTAACGTTAACCGCCAATGAGGTTGTCGCTCCCAGCTATCTTGGGTTCTTCTCCAAGTGGTATTGGATTCTGGTCTCTCGCTCGCTCTCTCTAAAGGAGCAGGTGCCAATTTTTTCTATCCTCTTTCAGAAATCCTTGGCATCTCGTTCTCTTCTTCCCAAGGTGATTTCCACCTTTCATTTGAATGAGGATATTGTCCTACTTTCTTTCTGTCAGCTCCGCCTCATTCTCTGAGGACCTGCCTAGAGAGGACTGCTTCCTTCAGGAAGTCGAATCTTCTGTTCGTCATTCCAGTCGGAGCGCGGAGAGGCCTGCCGGCCTTGCGCGTTGGATAGGACTGCATATTGCAGGCTTCCGGGTTAACAACAGTGTGCCTCCCTTTGGGATTAAGGCTCACTCCACCCGGACAGTTGGCGCCTCCTGGGCGATTCACCATGGGGCATCCGCCCTACAACTTTGAAAAGCGGCAAACCGGTCTTCCATCCGCACGTTTGCCAAAATTTTACAAGGTCCACGCCTACGCTTCGGCGGACGCCAGCTTAGGCAGAAGGATCTTGCAGGTGGCATTGGAAACTTTGCCAACCTGAATGGAGTTTTCTGCCAATTTTCTTCCCACCCCATGGACTGCTTTGGGACGTCCCATGGTTTCCTGTGTCCCCCAATTAGAGCGATCGAGAAAACAGGATTTTGGTTGCTTACCGTAAAATCTGTTTCTCGGAGCGCTCATTGGGGGACACAGCACCCTCCCATAGGTTTACAACTCTCGTCCTTTCTTCTGATTGTTAAGGTTATGTTTGAGTTGTCTGTTCTGTTTGGTTCTCTCATGTTCTTCTCCTACTGCTTTCTCACTAACTGAGTAGATGATGCCAGTTGGTGGGGTGTATACTGCAGAGGAGGAGCCAACCCTTTATTCATATGCATAGTGTCAGCCTCCTAGTGGCAGCAGCATACACCCATGTTTCTTGTGTCCCCCAATGAGCGCTCCGAGAAACATATTTTACGGTAAGCAACCAAAATCCTGTTTTTTTATATAAAATAGTTTTTATTGTATAAAAGCGTCAAAACATAAAAAAATGAAATGAGGTATCGCTGTAATCGTACGAACCCGAAGAATAAAACCGCTTTATCAATTTTACCACACGCGGAATGGTATAAACCAAATCAAAAAATGTCATATGCCTGAAAATGGTACCAATAAAAACGTCAACTCGTCCCGCAAAATACAAGACCTCACATGACTCTGTGGGCCAAAATATGGAAAAATTATAGCTCTCAAAATATGTCGATGCCATTACTATTTTTTGCAATAAAAAGCGTCTTTCAGCTGCAGATGGAAGGAAGAGAGCCACAGTATTCATTACTGATGGGTAGGCGGAGCCCCAGATCAGGATGTCACCTCAGATCAAAAGAGTGCTGACTGGCTGGCCCCTCCAGCTCGGGCTCCTCCTACTCAGCTCCAGTCTAAGATTTGAGGTCCAGAGGATGGTCGCTGCTAATGCAGCTCCTCAGAAGATTTTGTTATTTTATATTCGGACAGGAGACTTGGATCACTAGTTGGTCTAGAGGTCTCAGGGGTACCAGCGCTGCTGTACCCCAACCTCTCCCTTGGCGGATCTGTATTTACTCAAAGTCCCTGCAGAATCCTTGCCGGCCCTGGGGGATGAGGAGAGCTTCCCTGGCGGGACGCAAACCACACGTGCGGTCACTGCGTTCCTCGCCCTGGGGGGAAGCATGGGCACAGCGCCAGAAACCCCTGAGGGTCCCTGTGGCGCCTTGGCTGGTGAGTACTCCACACAAATTTTTGATTATAATTATGTGTGAGTGCTTTAGCGTCTGGATGAGCAGCGCTATTACTTGTATGTCAGTATGCTTCAGCGCTGCTGTGACAGCGCTACTACATGTATGTCAGTATGCTTCAGTGCTGCTGTGACAGCGCTGTTACAAGTAGATGTGGTGATTTTTTGTCAGCAGGCAGATACCTGCAGGACAGAGAGGGAGCAGGAGCGAGGGAGTTCGCGCTCATTATTTGAGCTAGCAGGGGCGTGGCCTAACGATTCCCGGTCTTCTGAGCAGGAAGACGCGCGCTCTGGCGTTTCTCCTGCGACTCCCCCACTGTGGCGGCCATTACACAGGCTCCTGGGCTCCTCAGACCGCTCCTCTCCTCATAAGACACCACGGCCAGCTGGGTGAGTGCTGATTCCTCACCCCGCAGCGCAGCGATCGCTATCCTGCAGCTGCAGTCTCATTAGAGACATAAAAATTGGCTGGGGCTCACAAATATATATATTGTGGTGAGTTTGCAATATTAACCCCTCTGAGGGTTATTTCTACCAGCTAAATTTTTTGACTGAATAACCGCTGGGGTAACCCTGCTTGGTGGAGCGTTAACCCTTCAGCGTTTAAAAAAAAAAAAAAAAAAAAAACGCATAGTTTTTGCTGGTATTACCGCTTTGACCTGCTCATACAGGTGAGACATGTCTGAACAGAGTTCAGATGCCGCGGACCATGTCCCAGTGCCATTACGGCAATCAGATACGCAGACCTCCACAGCGTCTAGCGCTGCGGTCGACAGCGGTGGAAAATTGGACGATATCGCTCGATCGATCAACAACTTGTCTGACCTTTTAGGTCAATATGTGTCTGCTAATTCCTCTCAGAGGAAGCGACGCAGGCCGTTACCGGCCTCTACACGGAGCGAGTCAGATGTATCTGATATTGGGCAGAGTTCCCCTTTAAATTCGGATGGAGAAATATCCGATTCAGATGCGGACGAGCCGCAGGGGCGTTCCTCTATGGCGAAGCGTACGGAGGCATTGATTGAAGCCATGAGAGATATATTACAGTTACCGGAGGAGGTAACTAGTCGTCCTGGTAAATCAGCACGTATGTTCCAGGAGTCCCGTGCTTCGCGTACAACATTGCCAGCTCTGGATGAGCTTAATAGTGTAATAGAGGAGGAACGTCTATGTCCAGATAAGCGTTTTCATGGAACGCATTTCTTTGATACACTTTATCCTTGCTCTGCGGAGTTAAAGGCTAATTGGACTTCTGCTCCTGAAGTGGATGTGTCTTTATCTCAGCTTAGTAAATCCTCACTACTCCCTATTAAGGGAAAAGCGAGCTTACAGGAGCCTTTGGATAGAAAGGCAGAATTGGCGGCAAAAGCAAGCTATGAGGCTGCGGGTCATGGATTTCAAGCAGTGCTAGGATCCATGTGTGCTGCTAGAGCTTCTCTAAGCTGGTTGGCACGTCTGAAGACGGAGTTGCAAAATGAATCTCCGTTATCTGAGATACGGGAAACTTGTGAATGGTTAGAAACGGCAGCCTGTTATATCTTTGATGCCGGTCTGGATACGGCATCTCTGCTGGCCAAAGCGCAAGCTTCAGCGGTCACAGTCAGAAGAGCTTTATGGCTCAGACAGTGGGCCGGGGACGCAGTTTCCAAACAAGGGTTGTTGGCCTTACCTTACAAGGGTGGCCATCTTTTTGGATCCGACCTCACAGAGCTGATTTCCAAGGCTAAGGCGAAGGAATCAGCATTACCACAGCGTAGGGCCATGGCCTCGGTGTCCAGTAAGCCTGGTGTCTATAGTGGTCGGCGGTCCTTTCGGGGCCGAGGACGATCTAGTCACTCCTCGTGGGGATCGGGTCGTCCTTCCTTCTCAGGAAAGAAATCCTCTCAGAAAACTCGTACTCCCTGGAAGCAGAGTTTCCGCCAGGACAAGCGGGAACTTGACAAGAAGCCCGCAAAGTCGGATTGACGCCAGGGGTCCACTCGAGGATTCTCGAGTGGGGGGTCGCCTGCTTCTTTTCAAGGAGACTTGGATGGCTCGCGTTCCAGATTCCTGGGTAACGCGGATAGTGTCGGCAGGCTATTTCATAGAGTTTGCTTCTCGACCCCCAAATGTTTTTTGTCAATCTCACGTTCCGTCGGAACCCGAGCTTGTTGTCGCTCTACAGCGAGAGGTCGAATCTCTGCTACAAAAGGGTGTAGTGATACCGGTTCCGTCAGAGGACCGAGGGAAAGGTTTTTATTCCAACCTTTTTATAGTTCCCAAAAAGGAGAACAAATTTCGCCCGATTCTGGATCTCAAGCGATTAAACCGGCATGTCCATGCCCGGAAATTTCGCATGGAGTCGCTTCGTTCCGTTGTGGCAGCTCTGTCACAGAACGATTTTCTGGTGTCAATCGACATTCGCGACGCCTATTTGCATATTCCCATCGGAAAGGCTCATCAGCGCTTTCTTCGATTTGCCATAGGTCAGAATCATTACCAGTTCGTGGCTCTGCCGTTCGGCTTAGCCTCAGCGCCAAGGGTCTTTACAAAAATTCTGGCGCCCCTCATGGCAATCCTTCGAAGACAGGGGATTACGATTCTCCCTTATCTGGACGATCTTTTGATCGTGGCTTCCTCGGAGGAGGAGGCGTTGACGGCTCGGGATTTGTCTCTTCAGTTTCTGAAGGACTTCGGTTGGCTGGTCAATTGGGAGAAGTCGTCCCTGGAACCATCGAGGACAATCCTCTTTTTGGGAATGCATCTCGACACGTTTCGGTCGGTAGTTTCCCTACCACCAGACAAACAGTCATGTCTTCTTCGACATGTACAGATTATGAAATCCTCAACGGCAATGTCCCTACGGAAGTGTATGCGTCTTCTGGGACTGATGGTGGCGTCCATGGAGGCAATTCCTTTTGCCCAGTTCCATTCCAGGACTCTCCAAAGGTTCATCTTGAGTCGATGGAACCAGTCGCAATCGCTGGATTGCAGTGTCACCATTTCTCGCGCGGTGCGGGATTCTCTAGAATGGTGGTTACGTCCAGGGCATTCTCCCTGGGGAAGTCTTTCCTCCCTCCGAAGTGGTCAGTCATAACCACCGATGCCAGCCTGACGGGCTGGGGGGGTGTTTGGAACAATCTCTGGATTCAGGGGGTATGGTCATCGGAAGAGTCTTTTCTTCCGATCAACATCCTGGAATTGAGGGCGATTTTCCTTTGCCTCCAACATTGGACGGTCCCTTTGAGCGGTCTGCCAGTCCGAGTGCAGACAGACAATGCGACGGCTGTCGCGTATATCAATCACCAAGGTGGGACAAGGAGTTCCAGACTCATGGTAGAGGTGTCCCGAATTCTGATTTGGGCAGAGGCCAGTGTACCAGCCATTTCGGCGATTCACATTCCAGGGGTTCAGAATATTACAGCGGACTTTCTCAGTCGCAGAAGGATGGATCCCGGGGAATGGAGCCTCCACCCGGAAGTTTTTGCACTACTGTGCTCTCGCTGGGGAACCCCCCAAGTGGATTTGATGGCATCCAGGTCCAATGCCAAGTTACCGACGTTCATGTCCAGGTACAAGGACCCGAAGGCGTTGGCGGTGGATGCTCTAGTGGCTCAGTGGGATCAGTTCGAGCTGATCTATGTATTCCCGCGATATCCTTACTTCCTCTAGTACTGCGTCGGATCAGACTAGAGAGAATTCCAGCTATTTTGATAGCTCCAGACTGGCCAAGAAGGGTGTGGTTCTCGACAATAATGTCGCTGTTGGCGGCACCTCCTTTTCCACTCCCTCTTCAACCGGACTTGTTGACTCAGGGGCCCGTTTGTCATCCGGACTTGATGTCCCTGCGTTTGACGGCGTGGCTCTTGAGACCGAAATCTTGACCCGTAGAGGTTTCTCAGCCGAGGTCATTGCTACCCTTCGTGCCGCAAGATGTCCGGCTACTACTAGGATTTACCACAAAATTTGGGAAACCTTCTTTTCGTGGTGTTTGGGGTCCTCTCGGAACCCGAGAAAATTTTCCATTCCCAACCTGTTGGCTTTTCTGCAGCATGGGCTAGACAAGGGTTTGGCAGTCAGCACTCTGAAAGGTCAGATTTCTGCTCTGTCCTTATTGTTCCGGAGAACCATTGCTTCAAATAGAGACGTGCTCTCCTTTTTCCGAGGTATATCTCGTAAGTTTCCGCCGCGGAATGCACCCGTGTCTCTTTGGCGGCTCAACCTTGTTTTGGAGGCTCTTCAGCATAAACCTTTTGAGCCTATGGTTTCTGCTAGCCTTTCTTTACTTTCTTGGAAGGTGGCTTTCCTTGTTGCAGTCACTTCCTTGAGGAGAGTTTCTGAGTTGGCAGCTCTTTCTTGTTCGCCTCCTTTTCTGGAGTTTTTTCCGGATCGTGTAGTGCTTCGCACTCGGGGTGATTTTTTGCCTAAAGTGGTGTCACAATTTCATGTTAACCAGGATATTGTGTTGCCTTCACTGTGTCCGGATCCGAAGAATGCGAAAGAGCGAGATTTACACACATTGGATTTAGTGGGGCCTTGAAGTTTTATCTATCTATTACTCAAGGTTTTCGTAAGACGGACTCCCTGTTTGTGGTTCCAGCAGGTCGTCGGCGTGGTCAACGAGCTTCCAAGGATTCTATAGCTCGTTGGATCCGGTCAGCTATTTTGGAAGCTTACCGCCTTTGGGGTAAATCTTGCCCGATTAAGATTCGAGCCCATTCCACGAGAGCTGTGGCCTCATCGTGGGCTTTTCATCAAGGTGCCTCGGCAGTGCAGCTCTGCCGAGTGGCAACTTGGCGCTCTGTCCACACGTTTACAAGGTTTTATAAAGTGGACGTCAGTGCTTCCGCTGATGCAGCCCTCGGACGTAGGGTCCTGCAGGCAGCTGTAGTTTAAAGTTCTGGATGAACTTGTGTTTAGCGCTGGTTGCGCTTTGTTGTTAAGGTTGTTGGTTTCTGCCTTTTGTTGGTTTTTCCCACCCTTATTTTTGAACTGCTTTGGGACGTCCCATCAGTAATGAATACTGTGGCTCTCTTCCTTCCATCTGCAGCTGAAACACGGATTTTGGTAAAAACTTACCTGTAAAATCCTTTTCAGCGAAGGAAGGAAGAGAGACACAGCACCCTCCCAAGGCAGAAGTGTGTTGATGTTTTCAGATGCAGCGCGGCCCTTATCTGATAGCGATTATCTGGGCTGAGGTCAGCGCGCTAAGGCTCTGTTCCAGCATCGCCAGCTCATCGCAGTAGTCCGGTTCCGTGAGTAGTACCTGGAACTCTGTGGTTTTTGGCTTTCTTTGCATGCATAACCTGTATCCTTGTGTTTTTTCTCTGAAGTTCCTTCAGAAGGGGTTATGTTGCTCCGCTGGTGATCTTGGCTCTTTTCCTAAAAGCTTTGGTACGACTGGAGCTGAGTAGGAGGAGCCCGAGCTGGAGGGGCCAGCCAGTCAGCACTCTTTTGATCTGAGGTGACATCCTGATCTGGGGCTCCGCCTACCCATCAGTAATGAATACTGTTTCTCTCTTCCTTCCTTCGCTGAAAAGGATTTTACAGGTAAGTTTTTACCAAAATCCGTGTTTTAGCGTGTGACAGCTGCCAAACATAAAAACCTGCTATAAATAGAAAATCAAACCCCCGTTTATCACCCACTTAGTTAGGGAAAAATAATAAAATAAAAAAAAAATTATTTTCATTTTCTCGTTAGGGTTAGGGCTAAAGCTAGGGTTAGGGTTGGGGCTAAAGTTAGGGTTGGGGCTAAAGTTAGGGTTAGAGTTTGCATTAGGGTTAGGGCTTGGATTAGCGTTAGGGGTGTGTTTGGGTTTGGGTTAGGGTTGGAGTTAGAATTGGGGGGTTTCCACTGTTCAAGCACATCAGGGACTTTCTAAACGCGACATGGCAGCCCACCTGTTCCGACAAGCCTACAGTCTGCAGTGATCTCTACTGAACCATCGCACAACCAGCTCTACCCTCTCCTAGTGTATCCTCACCCATCCCTGTAGACTGTGAGCCCTCGCGGGCAGGGTCCTCTGTCCTTCTGTACTTGTATGTTCCTTGTCTTACACATGTCTATTGTACTTGTCTGTATTTCCCTTTTTCACATGTAAAGCGCCATGGAATAAATGGCGCTATATAAATTAATAATAATAATAATCTCAATTCCAAACGGAAATTCAAACGGTGTTCTTTCCCTTGCAAGCTCTGCTGTGCGCCCAAACAGTGATTTACCCCCACATATAGGGTATCGGCGTACTCAGGACAAATTGGACAACAACTTTTGGAGTCCAATTTCTCCTGCTACCCTTGTGAAAATAAAAAATTAGGGGCGAAAAGATCATTTTTGTGAAAGAAATATTATTTTATTTTTACGGCTCTACATTATAAACTTCTGTGACGCACTTGGAGGTTCAAAGTGCTCACCACACATCTAAATAAGTTCCTTAGGGGGTCTAGTTTCCAAAATGGGGTTACTTGTGGGGGGTTTCCACTGTTTAGGCAAATCAGGGGCTCTCCAAATGCAACATGGCGTCCAATCTCAATTCCAGCCAATTTTGCATTGAAAAGTCAAATGGGGCTCCTTTCCTTCAGAGCTCTGCCATGCGCACATACAGTGGTTTACCTGCATATATGGGGTATCGGCGTACTCAGGACAAATTGTACAACAACTTTTGGGGTCCAATTTCTCCTGTTACCCATGGTAAAATAAAAAAAAATGGATCTGAAGTACATTTTTTGTGAATAAAAAGTTAAATGTTCATTTTTTGTTTTTTTAAACATTCCAAAAATTCCTGTGAAGAACCTGAAGGGTTAATAAACTTCTTGAAAGTGGTTTTGAGCACCTAAAACTTTTGGGTATTTTCTATCATATAGATCCTTCAAAGTGACTTCAAATGTGATGTGATCCCTAAAAAAAACGGTGTAAAAATGAGAAATCGCTGGTCAACTTTTAACCTTTATAACTTCCTAACAAAAAAAAAAATTGGTTCCAAAATTGTGCTAATGTAAAAGACATATGGGAAATGTTACTTATTAAGTATTGTGTGTGACATATCTGTGTGCTTTAAAGGCATGAAAATTCAAAGCTGGAAAATTGTGAAATTTTCGCGAAATATCCCTATTTTGCACAAATAAACACAAGTCATATCAAAGAAATTTTACCACTATCATGAAGTACAATATTTCACGAGAAAGCAGTGTCAGAATCCCTGGGATCCATGGAAGCATTCCAGAGTTATAACCTCATAAATGGACAGTGGTCAGAATTGTAAAAATTGGCCCGGTCATTAACTTGCAAACCACCCTTGGGGGTTAAGGGGTTAACAGTAGAGACTCCCAATGTTGGTGTACATGAGGATTTAATAGCACAGAGACGTTTTTATTTGTACTGGTGGTTTGCTGTAACAATTTCCTTTGGCTACCTTCATCTTTTCCCAGTTTTTCCTTGATTTTTTTTTTTACAATAATGAAAGTAATAAAGCAACTAATCCCCACCTACATTCTCTGTAAAGTTTGCCTGCGAAGAACTTTGGATTCATTGGTGCTACCTTATATAATACTGATAGCAATTTATGACCAAACAAGGAAACTTTTTTTTTTTTTGCAAACGCATGATCTTTCTGCTGACCATAAATCTAGGATTATTCTCCAACATTACTAAGGGTGAACCCTAAAAACGAAATGTAGATCCCCTGGTGTAGACCACAGCTCATCCAGTATGAAGTGATGCCATACTTGACTAAATATTGCTTGAAGTAAACACTTAAGGTGTATTTTCACTGCCCAAATATCAAGAACGCGTGCAGTGTAAACAGGCTGCCAATCACCCCAAAAAAATCACCGTTCTCAGTGGTGCATTGTCCCGTGTAACCAGGACGTACATTGTTCTCAGCAGTGTGTGTGCCCTGAGTGATCTATTGCAGATATAGCTCATTATCCGACCCCGGATAACATGATTTGGGTCGGTTTTTACTGTCCCCAGTGTTGCGATCAACATTATTCACCAAATAACGGCGACCGCAAAAAAAAAAGTCAGATTTCCCATTTATTTTTCTCACCTCTAATATGATCTAGCATACCAGAGGAGAAAGAAATGGTGTCCCCCGAGCCTCTCCGGCTCCATCCCACTGCCCTCGACGTCATCTTGACGGAAGAAAATAGCAGGCGCATGCTCAGGGCGTGCCCGCCGAGATCTGCAGGCCGGCCCCCGGCAACAATAGATTTTTTTTTATTGGTTCATTTTGATCACTTTGATAGACCCTATCACTGTGATCAATATACGAAAAATAGTCAACCCCCACTTTATCAACCCCTTAGTTAGGTAAAATAATAAAATTTTAAAAATGTATTTTTTCCATTAGGGTTATATTTAGAGCTAGGGTTAGTGTTGGGGCTCGGGTTGGGGTTAGAGCTAAGGTTAGTGTTGGGCTAGGGTTGGAGTTAGGGTTGGGGCTAGAGCTAGGGATGTGGTGTTGGGGTTAGGGTTGTGGTCTTGGGGTTACAGTTGGGGGGCTGGGATTGTGGTTAGGGATTAGGGTCAGTGGTAGGGCTGTGTTAGGTTTGGAGTTAGAATTGGGGGTTCCCACATTTTAGGTACATCAGGGGTCTCCAAACGCGACATGACACGTCTGCCTTTGTTTCCAGCCAATTTGCTTTTAATAAGTTAAACGGTGCTCCCTCCCATCTGAGCCCTGCCATGTGCCCAAACAGTGGCTTTCCCCCCACATACGGGGTATCTGCGTACTCAGGAGAAATTACACAACAAATTTTGTGGTCCATTTTCTCCTGATACCCTTGTGAAGATAAAAAAAAGTTTGGTTCCAAAGTAACTTTTTTGTGAAAAAAGTTAAATGTTCATTTTTTCTTTCCACATAGCTTTAGTTCTCATGAAGCATCTGAAGGGTTAATAAACTTCTTGAATGTGGTTTTGAGCACCTTGAGGGGTGCAGTTTTTAGAATGGTGTCACTTTGGGGTATTTCAGCTGCAGATGGAAGCAAGGGGGACACTTCATTACTTCTGGGTAGGGCGGAGCCAGATAGTAGGACTAACCTCAGGTTCTAAAAATGGGTGTTGTCCGGCCCCTCCGGCTCTGGCTCCTCCTGCCGTACACTCCAGTTTTGACTTGAGGTCCAAGTAGGAAGGACGGCTGCTAATGCAGCTCCTCAGAAATCACCTCAGAAGAGTTTATTATTTTACTCGGACAGGGTCCTGGACTTTATGTCTAGAGGATCAGGGGTACCGGCGCTGCTGGACCCCATCCTCTCCCCTGGCAGAAATGTATTCCCTAAATGGTGGTCATTGCATTTTCTTGCCGGCCCTGGGGGAAGAGGTGGCTATCCCTGACAGGACGCACACCACGTTCTGGGTCACTGCGTTCCTTGTCCTCATGGGGAAGCAATGGGCACAGCGTCACATATCCGTGGAGGGTCCCTGTGGCGTTTTTGGCTGGTGAGTACTCTGCATTATATTTTGATATGTGCGAGTGATTACAGCGTCTGCGGTGACAGCGCTGACTGTTATTGGTGTTTCCCACTATTTTCTCATGATTGGGCATTTTAAAAAAAAAAAAAAAAAAAAAGAGAGAGCGATTTTTTTATTTAATATGTGCTGTGTGTTTTCGGCGCTGCAGCGCCGTTACAGTGTACAGGGAGAGGAGTGCAAAAGATTTCCCGCACTTTTTTGACTGAGCAGAGAGGGGGCGTGGCTTCGGGCTTTCCCGGCTTTCTGATTGCAGGAAGTGACTGGCTCCTTCTCTTCCTGCTCTCTGCGGCAGCCATTACAGCTCTCCTGGTCTCCTCTCCTCCGTTTCTGTACACAGGCATTTGAGACAACACCAAGCCAGCCGGGTGAGTCGCTGCTATCGCTTAGGTAGCAGCTTAACCCTTTAGCCTCCCGCAGCATTTGTTTTTGCTGTTTGCGCTCTCTAGCGCAGCGCTGCAGTTTTCTGATCATTGGGACATTGTATCCCTCAGTAACGGTCTGTGAGCTGTCTGCAGCGGGGGGGGGGGCGCCGTTTTTCACTGCTGGGGTATTCTTTTGTTTTTAAAAGAAGTTAACCCTTCAGCGTTTTGCTACTGTGTGAGATCACACTGCTCTGGTTATTCTCATCACTATACCATCTCAATAACCGGCATGTCAGATTTGAGTCAGGAGGCTGATCGTCTTCCTCGTCCTCTCCAGGACCAGCCCCGCGTTTCTGACACGATGGAATCCTCTGCACCTTCTAGCGCTGCTATTGGAGGTCGCTATGATGCCAAGTTTGATATGCTCGCTACTGCTATTAGTGGGCTTTCTGACCTTTTGGGTCAGTGGGTATCCTCTAGACCTTCTCATAGCAAAAAGCGTCCCAGGATTGCTATGCCCTCCCCACTAAGTGACTCAGATTTGTCTGCGAGGGGGAGTTCTCCTTCAGTTTCTGAGGGAGAATGTTCTGATTCGGGCAGAGAGGATTTTCAGGAGCACTCTGCTTCCTTGTCGGGCCGTGTAGATGCTTTTGTCAGGGCCATACGAGAGGTACTGCAAGTACCTGAGGAGATGAATGATGATGAAGGTATACCCAGATGGTACCATGGGTCGCAAAGATCACGTTTAGCGATGCCAGCTATGAGTGAGTTTTCTAAGAAAGTAGAAAAGGAACGCGTTTGTCCAGATAAGCGTTTTCAGGGGACAAGGTTGTTTGAAACCTTGTATCCTTGTCCAGCAGACCTATTTGCTAGCTGGATTCCGTCCCCTGAGGTGGATATTTCTTTATCTAAGCTTAACAAAGCTACTATGCTTCCCGTCAAAGGGAAAGCTACTTTGCAGGATGCGCTGGACAAAAAGTCAGAGATGGCGGCCAAGGCCGGCTATGAAGCTGCTGGTCAGGCCTTTAGAGTGGCTTTATCTTCCTATTGTGCTTCTAGAGCTTCCATGGGTTGGACAGCTCGCCTGCGGATATCCCTGCAAGATGGGTCGTCTTTACAGGCAATAGATGAGATCATTAAGTTAATAGAAGAATCAGACTCTTTTGGATATGGCTTCCCTAATATCCAGAGCTCAGGCTTCTACAATCACTGTTAGAAGAGCGTTGTGGCTTAAACAGTGGACTGGAGATGCGGTCTCCAAACAAGGTTTGCTATCTTTGCCTTACAAAGGTGGTCAGCTTTTCGGCTCTGACCTCACGGAATTGATTGCTAAGGCTAAGGAGTCAGCGTTGCCTCAGCGTAGGGCAGCTACGGCTGCTTTTGGCAGGACCGGTTCCTACGGTAACCGGCGGTTTTTTTGTGGCAGGGGGCGAGCCGGTCACTCCTCTTGGGGATCGGGTCGTCCCACCTTTTCAGGGAAAAAGTCTTCCCAAAAGTCTAACGCTTCTTGGAAACAATACCCGCGCAATGACAAGCGGGAATCTGACAAAAAGCCCGCCAAAACGGACTGACGCCAGAAGTTCACTCGAGGATTCTCGAGTGGGGGGGCGCCTGCTCCTGTTTCAAGCGGTTTGGGTCTCCCGCGTCTCAGACTCCTGGGTGACACGAATAATGTCGGCAGGCTATTTCATAGAGTTTCTCTCTCGCCCTCCAGAAAGATTCTGTCAGTCTCGCGTGCCGTCAGATCCCGACTTATTGACCGCTCTGCGGCAGGAAGTCGATTCCTTACTACAGAAGGGTGTAGTAGTGTCAGTTCCTCCGGAAGACCGGGGAAGGGGATTTTATTCCAACCTCTTTGTGGTCCCCAAAAAGGAGGGAAAGTTTCGTCCCATTCTGGATCTCAAGAGGTTAAATCGGCATGTTTACACCCAAAAGTTCCGCATGGAGTCGCCTCGCTCAGTGGTGACTGCCCTGTCACAGAACAATTTTCTGGTGTCCATAGATATTCGCGACGCCTATTTACACGTTCCCATCGGAAGATCTCTTCAGCGCTTTCTGCGCTTTGCCATAGGTCAGGACCATTACCAGTTTGTGGCCCTCCCTTTCGGGTTGGCTTCGGCACCCCGAGTTTTTACAAAGGTGCTGGCACCTCTTATGGCAATGCTTCGGAGACAAGGGATCATGATACTTCCTTATCTGGACGATCTTCTGATTGTGGCATCCTCAAAGGAGGAGGCAGTGACGGCTCGCGATTTATCCCTTCAGCTCCTGGAGGATTTCGGGTGGCTGATCAACTGGAAGAAGTCATCCCTGGAGCCTTCTCAGTCAATCCCGTTTTTGGGCATGATTTTCGACACAGCGAAAGTGGTAGTTTTTCTGCCAAAGGACAAGCAAACCAGTATCCATTGTCTGGTACAGACTGTGCAGTCCTCAACGACAGTATCCCTTCGAAGATGTATGCGCCTTCTGGGGTTAATGGTCGCTTCGATGGAAGCTCTTCCGATTGCTCAGTTCCATTGCAGAACGCTTCAAAGCTTCATTTTGAAGAGATGGAATCGTGCACAGGAAACACTGGATTGCAGGGTTTTAATCTCCCGCAAAGTGCGAGAGTCTCTGGACTGGTGGTTACGTCCAGAACGGTTTTTCCTGGGAAAATCTTTTCTTCCCCTGTCATGGTCGGTCTTGACCACCGATGCCAGCCTGACGGGCTGGGGGGGAGTTTGGAACAATCTCTGGATTCAGGGAGTTTGGTCACCGGAAGAATCGGTGTTACCGATCAACATCCTGGAATTGAGGGCAATTTTTCTTTGCCTCCAACATTGGACGGTCCCTTTGAGCGGATTACCAGTTCGTGTTCAGACGGACAACGCTACGGCGGTTGCGTATATCAACCATCAAGGCGGGACGAGGAGCTCCAGACTCATGTCGGAGGTATCTCGGATTCTGATATGGGCCGAGGCTCATGTGCCGGCCATTTCTGCGATTCACATACCAGGAGATCAGAATATCCAGGCAGACTTTCTCAGCCGAGAGAGGATGGATTCAGGAGAATGGAGTCTTCATCCGGAAATCTTTGCACTTCTGTGCTCCCGATGGGGGACTCCTCAAGTAGACTTGATGGCCTCCAGGATCAATGCCAAGTTACCAACTTTCATGTCCAGATACAGGGATCCGACCGCGGTGGAAGTGGATGCGCTGGTGGTTCCGTGGAGCCAATACCAGCTGGTTTATGTGTTCCCACCGATATCCTTGCTGCCGCTTGTGTTACGTCGGGTCAGGCTGGAGAGGGTTCCGGCTATTCTGATAGCCCCAGATTGGCCGAGAAGGACGTGGTTTTCCACGCTGATGTCGCTTCTGGCGGCGCCTCCTTTTCCTCTGCCTCTTCGACCGGACTTGCTCACTCAGGGTCCTGTGTGTCATCCGGGCCTGAGGTCTCTGCGTTTGACGGCTTGGCTCTTGAGACCGAGATTTTAACCCGTCAAGGGTTTTCAGAAAAGGTCATTGCCACCATGAGAGCGTCAAGAAGTCCGGCTACGACTAGGATTTACTACACGATTTGGGAATCCTTCTTTTCATGGTGTTTGGGTTCTTCCAGGAATCCAAAGAAATTTTCATTACCCAACTTGTTGGTTTTTTTTGCAGCACGGGCTGGATAAGGGTTTGGCAATCAGTACCCTGAAGGGTCAGGTGTCTGCCCTGTCTGCTTTTTCGTAAAGCTATTGCCTCGCGTAGGGACGTATGTGCCTTTTTTCGCGGAGCAGCCCCCCGTCATGTTATGTTACGGTAGCTGAGGAATGCAGGTAAAAAAGGAAATACACCAGAGCAGTTGGAATCTATGAGATTGCAGTACCCTGACTAACCACCGCAACTAGAGGCAGCCGTGGAGCGTTCCTACGTTGGTCCTAGACGCCTCGTCACAGCCTGAGAAACTAACTACACCTAAAGATAGAAATAGGAAAGCTATCTGCCCCGGAGCAGAACCCCAAAGATAATAGAAAGCCCCCAAACATGTAATGGCGGTTAGACAAGAGGAAATACTGACACAGAAAGAAAATAGTATGAGCAAACGCTGGGGCCCAAACTATCTAAATAGAAAAGGATAGGAAGGGTACTTACTGCAATCTCAGAAAACCCTGAAAAAACACCAACTCTACTAATTTCAAAATCACCTGAGATCACACGACCTCTACCACCTAAATTAGTTCTCTGGTGTAACAAAAACAAAACAGCAGCCACTGAAAAAAAAACTGGAAAAAGCAAAAGTACAAAACACAGTGGCTGGACTAAACTGAGAGGGCAAAAGCCCCCGGAGGGGACCCTGAAGGCCCCCACAGAAGTGCAGGACAAAATGCAAAAATATAGCAAAAACACAAAATAAGAAATTGTCTTATCTGATAGCAGGAGATGCAGACACGACACAGCAGGCTACAAGGGAAACTGGAAAGAAGGATTCAGACCAGAACAATTGATCACCGGCAACCCTGATGGGAAAATGACTCCCTTATATAAGACCAATCAGTAACACCTGATTCCCAGTCCTCACAATCCTCACTAGTACCGCTTGTAACCACCAGAGGGAGCCTCTGCTCAGAACTCATCTCAAACCCATTCACAACAGTACCCCCCCCTTGAGGAGGGGTCACCGAACCCTCATTTGAGCAACCAGGTCGGTCAGGATGAGTTCTATGATACGCACGGATAAGTCTCCTAGCATGGATGTCCGAAGCAAACACCCAAGAATTGTCTTCCTGACCATAACCTCTCCATTTAACCAAATACTGGAGTCTTCGTCTAGAAAAACGAGAATCCAATATTTTCTCAACCACATACTCCAGATTGCCCTCAACCAAAACAGGGTCAGGAGGCACAGCAGCAGGAACCACTGGCTCAACAAACCTCTTCAACAAGGACTTGTGGAACACGTTATGGATCTTAAATGTCCCTGGAAGAAGCAAACGAAAAGAAACAGGATTAATAATCTCCATGATCTTATAAGGTCCAATGAACCTAGGCTTAAATTTAGGAGATGCTACTCTCATAGGAATATTCTTTGAGGACAACCAGACCAAGTCCCCCACTTTAAACCGAGGACCATCAGTCCTATGCCGGTTAGCAAACCGCTGGGCCTTCTCCTGAGAGAGGGACAACCTCTCCACTACCCGGTCCCAAATCTGCTGCATACGCTCAACAACAGAGTCAAAAAACCCGGACAGACAGAAGCCTCCGTCTGTCCTGAAGAAAATCGAGGGTGAAACCCAGAATTACAGAAAAACGGAGACATCAAAGTGGCAGAGCTAGCCCTATTATTAAGAGCAAACTCAGCCAAAGGCAAAAAAGAGACCCAGTCATCCTGATCAGCAGACACAAAGCATCTTAGATAAGTCTCCAATGTCTGGTTTGTTCTCTCAGTTTGACCATTGGTCTGAGGATGAAATGCCGAGGAGAAAGACAATTGAACACCCAGTTTAGAACAAAAAGTCCTCCAAAATCTGGAAACAAACTGGACTCCTCTGTCAGACACAATGTTCTCAGGAATGCCGTGTAAACGAACCACGTGCTGAAGGAACAACGGCACCAATTCAGAGGAGGAAGGCAACTTAGGTAATGGCACAAGATGTATCATTTTGGAAAACCTATCACAAATTACCCAGATGGTGGTCATTCTCTGAGAAACAGGAAGATCGGAAATGAAATCCATAGAGATATGGGTCCATGGTCTCTTGGGCACAGGCAATGGCATCAACAAACCACTAGAGCGAGAGCAAGGCTTGGAGCGAGAGCAAGTCCCGCAGGACTGCACAAATTCCCTGACATCGCGAGACAAGGTAGGCCACCAAAAGGACCGACTAACCAAGTCTCTGGTACCAAAAATTCCGGGATGCCCAGCCAATGCGGAACAATGAATCTCAGACATCACACTCTTTTTCCATTGGTCCGGGACAAACAATTTTCCAACAGGGCAGCGCTCGGGCCTATCCTCCTGACACCCCTCCAGAGCAAGTCTCAAATTGGGCGAGATGGCGGAAAGAACTACACCCTCCTTCAAAATAACAGAGGGATCAGATAGCTCAGGAGAGTCCGCAAGGAAACTCCTCGAGAGGGCATCCGCCTTAACATTCTTAGTGCCAGGAAGAAAGGAAACCACAAAATTAAAACGTGTGAAAAACAAGGCCCACCTGGCCTGTCTAGGATTGAGTCGCTTGGCAGATTCCAGATAGACCAGATTCTTATGGTCCGTAAGGACCACCACCTGATGTTTGGCTCCCTCCAGCCAATGTCTCCACTCTTCAAAAGCCCACTTCATGGCCAATAACTCCCGATTACCCACGTCATAATTACGTTCAGTAGGAGAAAATTTTCGAGAGAAAAAGGCACAAGGGTTACTTTTAGAGGTCTCTGGATCTTTTTGGGACAAAACGGCACCTGCCCCAATTTCAGAGGCATCAACCTCCACCTGAAATGGCAGAGAAACATCAGGCTGCCGTAGAACAGGAGCAGAAGTGAATCTCTGCTTAAGTTCCTGAAACGCAGAGACTGCCTCAGGAGGCCAATTCACCACATCAGAACCCTTTCTGGTCAAATCAGTTAATGGTTTAACAATAACCGAGAAATTACCAATAAATTTACGATAAAAATTGGCAAAACCCAAAAATCTCTGAAGAGCCTTTAATGAAGTAGGTTGGACCCAATCACAGATGGCCTGAACCTTGACCGGGTCCATTTCAATAACAGATGGGGACAAAATGAATCCCAGAAATGAGATCTTCTGTACGCCAAAAAGACACTTTGATCCCTTCACATACAGAGCATTCTCTCTCAAAATCTGGAATACAGTTCGAACATGTTTCACATGAGAGTCCCAGTCATTAGAAAAAATCAAGATATCATCCAAATAAACAATCAGAAACTTGTCCACAAAATCCCTGAAAATGTCATTCATGAAGGACTGGAAGACGGAAGGAGCATTAGTGAGCCCAAAGGGCATCACAAGGTACTCAAAATGCCCTTCAGGGGTGTTAAATGTCGTCTTCCATTCATCCCCGTGCTTAATGCGAATAAGGTTATACGCCCCCCTGAGGTCAAGCTTGGTAAACCAAGTAGCGTTTTTCACCCTGGAAAACAGGTCAGAAATCAAGGGTAACGGGTATTGATATTTCACAGTAATATTGTTCAAGAGACGATAATCAATACACGGCCTTAATGAACCATCTTTTTTGGCCACAAAGAAAAAACCGGCACCTAAGCGTGAAGAGGATGGTCTGATATGACCCTTCTCCAATGATTCCTTGATATAAGACCGCATAGCGTCATGTTCAGGTACAGACAAGTTAAAAAGGCGACCTTTAGGGAATTTACTACCTGGCACTAATTCAATAGCGCAGTCATAGCTCCTATGGGGAGGTAAGGATGCAGATTTACTTTCGCTAAACACATCAGAAAAATCAAACAAAAAGTCAGGAACATCCTCAGCCTGGGGGGAGGCAGAAAAAACAGGAGTGTTGGTATTAACACATTGGCAGCCCCAACTGGTTACAGACACAGATTTCCAATCCAAAACAGGATTATGAGACTGTAACCAAGGGAAACCCAGCACTATAATGTCATGCAGATTATATAGAACCAAAAATTTGCAGCACTCCTGGTGATCAGGTTCAACCCTCATTATCACCTGAGTAGAAAACTGGGGTTTATTCTCAGCCAAAGGGGTAGAATCGATCCCCAGTAAAGGAATAGACTTCTGTAGGGGTATCAAGGGAAACCCACAACGTTTAGCAAAATCATAATCCATCAGGTTAATAGCTGCTCCAGAATCAACGAAAGCCTGAGCAGAAAATGAGGACAGAGAGCATATCAGAGTGACAGTTAATAAAAACTTAGTCTGAACACTACCCAAGACAACTTAGCGTGCAAAATGTCTTCCCCGCTTAGGGCAGACTGAAATAGCATGAGAGGCATCACCACAGTAGAAACATAACCCATTGCGCTTTCGAAACTCATGACGCTGTGCCCCAGACACCACTCCATCACACTGCATGGGCTCAGCAGCTGGCTCACAAGGCAACACCACTCCACGCATACTTCTCCGCTCACGCAAACGTCTGTCAATTTGAATCGCTAATGACATAGAATCATTGAGACCAGAGGGGACAGGGAATCCCACCATAACATCCTTTACATTATCCGACAGACCCTTCCGGAAAAGGGCCGCCAAAGCGTCGTCATTCCACTTGGTCAGGACTGCCCACCTACGGAATCTCTGACAGTATAACTCAGCGTCATCAAGCCCCTGATTTAATGCCAACAAGGCTTTTTCAGCTTGATCAGTGACATTAGGCTCATCGTACAATAACCCCAAAGCCTGAAAAAATGCATCAACATCACTCAAAACAGGATCCCCAGGTATCAGGGAAAAAGCCCAATCCTGAGGATCGCCGCGCAGGAGAGAGATGATAATTTGAACCTGCTGCGCTGCGTTTCCTGAGGACTTAGATTTTAAGGCAAGAAACAATTTACAATTATTTTTGAAATTCTGAAACTTAGCTCGATCCCCTAAAAACAAATCTGGCATGGGGATCCTAGGTTCCACAACAGGCAACCTAGCAAGATATGCAGCAATACTCTGAACCTCAGTGGCAAGCTGATCCACACGGACAGACAACTGTGCAAACTCCATTGGGAGAAAAGATCCTCCCCAGCACCCAGAGATACAGAGGGGGAAAAAAAAAAAAAAAAAATGCAACAAACAGAAAAATATCTCTGACAACTTTTCTTCCTTCAAAATATTTTTTCCCTTCTGTGAGTACCATACAATTTTTATGGCCGGTGATACTGTTATGTTACGGTAGCTGAGGAGTGCAGGTAAAAAAGGAAATACACCAGAGCAGTTGGAATCTATGAGATTGCAGTACCCTGACTAACCACCGCAACTAGAGGCAGCCGTGGAGCGTTCCTACGTTGGTCCTAGACGCCTCGTCACAGCCTGAGAAACTAACTACACCTAAAGATAGAAATAGGAAAGCTATCTGCCCCGGAGCAGAACCCCAAAGATAATAGAAAGCCCCCAAACATGTAATGGCGGTTAGACAAGAGGAAATACTGACACAGAAAGAAAATAGTATGAGCAAACGCTGGGGCCCAAACTATCTAAATAGAAAAGGATAGGAAGGGTACTTACTGCAATCTCAGAAAACCCTGAAAAAACACCAACTCTACTAATTTCAAAATCACCTGAGATCACACGACCTCTACCACCTAAATTAGTTCTCTGGTGTAACAAAAACAAAACAGCAGCCACTGAAAAAAAAACTGGAAAAAGCAAAAGTACAAAACACAGTGGCTGGACTAAACTGAGAGGGCAAAAGCCCCGGAGGGGACCCTGAAGGCCCCCACAGAAGTGCAGGACAAAATGCAAAAATATAGCAAAAACACAAAATAAGAAATTGTCTTATCTGATAGCAGGAGATGCAGACACGACACAGCAGGCTACAAGGGAAACTGGAAAGAAGGATTCAGACCAGAACAATTGATCACCGGCAACCCTGATGGGAAAATGACTCCCTTATATAAGACCAATCAGTAACACCTGATTCCCAGTCCTCACAATCCTCACTAGTACCGCTTGTAACCACCAGAGGGAGCCTCTGCTCAGAACTCATCTCAAACCCATTCACAACACCGTCAGTTTCCTCCAAGGAAAACTCCTGTGTCGCCTTGGCGGCTTAATCTGGTTTTGAAAGCTCTTCAAAGTGCTCCTTTCGAGCCTATGGATGCTATTAATCTTTCTTTGCTTTCTTGGAAGGTTGCCTTCCTAGTGGCGGTCACTTCCTTGAGACGGGTTTCCGAGTTGGCGGCTCTTTCATGTTCGCCACCTTTCTTGGAATTTTTCCCGGATCGTGTTGTTCTTCGCACGCGACATGATTTTCTCCCTAAAGTGGTATCTCAATTCCATGTCAATCAAGATATTGTGTTGCCTTCGCTTTGTTCAGAACCAAAGAATGCGAAGGAGCGGGCCTTGCACTCATTGGACTTAGTGCGGGCATTGAAGTTTTACTTCTCAGTTACGCAGAGTTTCCGGAAGTCGGATTCTCTTTTTGTGATTCCAGCAGGTCGTCGTCGTGGTCAACGAGCTTCTAAAGATACTATAGCTCGTTGGATCCGGTCAGCTATTTTGGAAGATTACCGTGTTATGGACGAACCTTGCCCGATTAATATTCGGGCTCATTCCACGAGAGCTGTGGGCTCTTCGTGGGCCCTTCATCAAGGGGCTTCGGCAGCCCAGCTCTGTCGAGCAGCGACTTGGCGTTCTGTTCACACCTTTACAAAGTTTTATAAGGTGGACGTCAGTGCCTCCGCTGATGCTGCCTTAGGACGCAGAGTCCTTCAGGCGGCTGTATTTTGAAAACTTCTAGTTAAGTTTATGTTGCGCCTGTATCAAGGTGTTGGCTTCTGCCTGTTTAAGGTTTTTTCCCACCCTTGTTTTTGTACTGCTTTGGGACATCCCAGAAGTAATGAAGTGTCCCCCTTGCTTCCATCTGCAGCTGAAATACAAATTTTGGTAAGAACTTACCTGTAAAATTCTTTTCAGCAAAGGAAGCAAGGGGGACACTTCTCCCTCCCATAAGGCAGAAGGTGTTGTTTCAGATGCAGCGCGGCTCGCTATAATAAGTGAGTTTCTGAGCTGAGGTCAGCGCTCTACGGCTCTTTCCGGCATCGCCAGCTCATCGCAGTGGTCAGGTTTTGTGAGTGGTACCTGAGCTGTGTGGTATTCATGTTATGTGCATAACTTTGGTCTTTTGAACCCTTTCAGATTGGTTATGGCACTCCGCTGGTGATTTCTTTCTCCTTAGCTTGTGTACAAAACTGGAGTGTACGGCAGGAGGAGCCAGAGCCGGAGGGGCCGGACAACACTCATTTTTAGAACCTGAGGTTAGTCCTACTATCTGGCTCCGCCCTACCCAGAAGTAATGAAGTGTCCCCTTGCTTCCTTTGCTGAAAAGAATTTTACAGGTAAGTTCTTACCAAAATTCGTATTTTCTGTCATGTTGACCCCTCCAAACTCACTTCAAATGTGAGGTGGTCCCTAAAAAAAAAAAAAGGTTTTGTAAATTGTGTTGTAAAAATTAGAAATCGCTGGTCAATTTTTAACCCTTATAACTTCCTAACAAAAAATAATTGTTTCCAAAATTGTGCTGATGTAAAGTAGACGTGGGAAATGTTATTTATTAACTATTTTGTGCGATATAATTCTCTGATTTAAGGGCAAAATAATGTGTTTGAAAATTGCAAAATTTTCAAAATTTTTGCCAAATTTCCATTTTTTTCATGAATAAATTCAAGTCCTATCGAAGAAATTTTACCACTAACATGAAGTTTAATAATATATCACTAAAAAACATTCTCAGAATCAGTGGGATTCGTTGAAGCGTTCTAGAGCTATAACCTCATAAAGTGACAGTGGTCAGAATTGTAAAAATTGGCCCTGTCATTAAGGACAAAATTGGCTCTGTCACTAAGGGGTTAAGACCGCTCATTGGCAGGTTCCTTTGGAGTAAGTTTACACCACAGTATCAAATTTAATTGTTTTCCATTATTCTTTATTTTATAATGCCTTTATTTCTTTTTTGTTTTATAAGTATTTATTGAAAAGATTCAGATTATCAGAACTACAGAACAGCACAACCAAAACCGTAATAAAGTGTACTAATCCAAAATAATATCAACCGTACAATTTAGCTGTGTCTGTATGAATAACTATCAAATAACAGACATTAGACATCTGTCACTCTGAACACCTTCAAAATGTTATCAAGTATAAAGAGGGACAGAAGAATGAAAGGTGAAGCAGCAGTCAATATTTGACTAAGAAGGGAAAGGAGAGGACCAGTAACCCACCTATAAAACATGACCTTACAAGTTTAACGCAAGATGGGTAAACATAGAACATATAATCTTATCATAATATATACAGGTATTCAGTTGTCTGTTGGAATTCCAATCATTGAAACCAGTTGCTCCAAAAAGAAGGAATACAGGTTCTAGCCGCCATAATCAGAAATTTTAGCATAGAGCGTTTACAAGTGGTCAATGGAGTCTCGCTGTGATGCAGTATGAACAGGGCCGGACCCATTTCGCCGGTGAATCAATTTCTCCGGAGGAGTATGTTACAATACTACAAGATATGCAAAAAATAGCCTTCAGAAACATCACATCTCCAACATGTGGGATCATAAGAAGGAAAAAGTGCATGGAGATGGGATGGAACTCTGTACAATCTGGCAAGTCACTTATATCCAGCCTCCTGAAATCTAGAACTGACTGAGGATTTATGTGTGAGAGTAAAAATAGGAGATCTTTGTTTCGGAGGTAAGGTTTATATCTATATCTGCCTCTCATTTTAGGACAAATGAGGGAGGGGGTTTTGTCCAGGGAGAAGCTCAACATATGGAGTAAACCCTAGAAAGGGTATGCCTAATTGGAACAAAATCAGGATGGCTCAGTATTAGGAATAATGCTGAGTACTGGGGAATTGCAATATTGTCAGCCACTATATTACTGCAACAATTCAGAGTGGGGCCAATTGTCAGATGTGTTTTCAAATAGCTGAGAACAGAGGACACACAGTGGAAAGGGGCAAAAACTTTGCTTCATGTGAACCCAAGCCTTATTTTCACCATTTCTGCACCAATCAACTGTTCGCTCTAAATGTCTTGTTAAATAGTCTAGCTTAACATCAGGAAGACCAATACCACCTCAATCCTTAGGTCTGCAAAGGATTCAGTGTTAAGTCTGGGAGTTTTCTTAGCCCAAATAAAAGCATTCTGTATTGAAGAATTTGTTTTAAAAAAATGCTTCCGGTAATTTAATGGGAAGGGCTTGCATGAGGTATAAGTTTCTCTGTACGATATTCATCTTAAAAATCTGGTATCTGCAAACCACGTAAAGGTAGAGTTTGACCACTTATCACAATCTCCTTGTATAGAGTTTATTAGATCTGGTAAGTTACATTGATTATAGTGATGGGAGGTTAGCAGAAAGATGTATACTAAAATAACTCCAATTTCGTTGAGCCAATCTAAACCTCAAGGAGTTTTTAAGGTCTTTCACAAGAGTATCACGAAGGTTAATATTCAGAGCTTCTGATTTTGAAAAGTTAATCTTGAAGTTAGGTAATTGCGAGTATATCTGAAATTCACGCATTAGGTTAGGCAGGGAATTGCTAGGATTGATTATAACAAAGAGAAGGTCATCTGCATAAGCTGCAATTTTTATTACCCAATTAATACCCAATTAACCCTATCAAAGGCTTTCTCAGCATTCATGGATAGGATTATTAAGGGCGTATTAAATTATTCGGCTCTATATATTATCTTGTGCTTCACGACCCATCATAAAACCCACCTGATCCGGATGAACGAAACTGTAACAAAGGCGATAGTCTGCTGGCGAGTATCTTTGCAGTTTTTTATCTACATTTAAGAGATAGATGGGATGATAACTGGAGCGTTATCCCAGGTTTATGAATTAGCGAGATGTGATCCCTAAGGGATTCTGAGGAGGGAGAAAAGATTTTGGACAAGGAGTTAAATGAAAATAAATAAAACTCAGGGAAAGGTGTCTGGGCCTGGTGCTTTACCAGCTTTGGAAGAGGAAATCGCATGAGTGGTCTCCTATACTGACTCGAGATCGGTTCTTCAAGTGTACTAATAATATCAGGTTTAAGTTTGGAGAGCCTTGCAGTCTTGATGTAATTCTTAATTTGGTCGCAAAACTCCAAAGAAAAGAGTGTTTTTACTGTCGATTATCGTAAAGAGAACAACGGAGAAAAAAGAGACATACCAGAAACCTGGGACAACAAAAAATGTACATAATAATATATATATAAGTTTATTAAACACCTGAAAAATCACACCAAAAGGTATTAAAAACAATTAAAAACAGAGCAAAAAAGCCCCATGATAGGGTATAGTTCCCCTGAACTCATATGTATCATAAAGTGCAAAATAATGCAAAAATACAGTTTACAAAGATATCATGGCCATGTGCAAAGATAAGCAATGTAATATCAATAAGATCGCTCCTCCTCCCTCATATTTCAATAATTAGACTATCTGTCTAATGGACACAGCTATAATGCAGTGAAAAAACAGATAGCTTTCAAATTGCAAACCAGCACAGCTGGGAAGGAAATACACAGAACAGGTTGATCTCTATAGGTCACAGAGTCATGGTCCCATTAATATAAACAATTTCTTCCACAGACCAATACTTACAAATAAAGCATGCTGGATGTAAAGTGAAACTGCATATCCCCTACCCAGAAATATATGCAAAAAAGTAGTTGTAGAACTGCCACTCACTGCATGCGCTGGAGATGAAAAAACAGGGGTAAGGCGGTAAGGGAGCTCATATAAAGTACAGTCATGGCCAAAAGTTTTGAGAATGACACAAATATTATATTTTCACATGATCTGCTGCCCTCTGGTTTTTATGTGTGTTTGACAGATGTTTTTATCACAGACAGAAATATAATAATTGCAAACATATGAGTAACAAAAGCTTATATTGACAGTTAGAATGAGTTAATGCAGCAAGTCAATATTTGCAGTGTTGACCCTTCTTCTTCAGGACCTCTGCAATTCTCCCTGGCATGCTCTCAATCAACTTCTGGACCAAATCCTGACTGATAGCAGTCCATTCTTGCACAATCAATGCTTTCATTTTGTCAGAATTTTTAGGTTTTTGTTTGTCCACCCATCTCTTGATCATTGACCACTGGTTCTCAATGGGATTAAGATCTGCGGAGTTTCCAGGCCATGGACCCAAAATCTCTATGTTTTGTTCCCTGAGCCATTTAGTTATCACCTTTGCTTTATGGCAAGGTGCTCCATCATGCTGGAAAATGCATTGTTGATTGCCAAACTGCTCTTGGAGGGTTGGGAGAAGTTGCTCTTGGAGGACATTCTGGTATCATTCTTTATTCATGGCTGTGTTTTTAGGCAAGACTGTGAGAGAGACGATTCCCTTGACTGAGAAGCAACCCCACACATGAATGGTTTCAGGATGCTTAACAGTTGGCATGAAACAAGACTGGTGGTAGCACTCACCTTGTCTTCTCCGAATGAGGCGTTTTCCTGATGTCCCAAACAATCGAAAAAGGGATTCATCAGAGAAAATAACTTTACCCCAGTCCTCAGCAGTCCACTGCCTGTACCTTTTGCAGAATATCAGTCTGTCCATGATGTTTTTTCTGGAGAGAAGTGGCTTCTTTGCGGCCCTCCTTGAGACCAGGCCTTGCTCCAAGAGTCTCCGCCTCACAGTGCGTGCAGATGCACTCACACCTGCCTGCTGCCATTCCTGAGCAAGCTCTGCACTGCTGGTAGCCCGATCCCGCAGCTGAAACACTTTTAAGAGACGGTCCTGGCATTTGCTGGTCTTTCTTGGGCGCCCTGAAGCCTTTTTGGCAACAATGGAACCTCTCTCCTTGAAGTTCTTGATGATGCGATAGATTGTTGACTGAGGTGCAATCTTTCTAGCTGCGATACTCTTCCCTGTTAGGCCATTTTTGTGCCTGCAATGATGACTGTACGTGTTTCTTTAGAGATAACCATGGTTAACAGAAGAGAAACAATGATGCCAAGCACCAGCCTCCTTTTAAAGTGTCCAGTGGTGTCATTCTTACTTAATCATGACAGATTGATCTCCAGCCATGTCCTCATCAACACCCACACCTGTGTTAATGGAGCAATCACTGAAAAGAGGTTAGCTGGTCCTTTTAAGGCAGAGCTGCAATGATGTTGAAATGTGTTTTGGGGGATAAAGTTCATTTTCTAGCCAAATATTGACTTTGCAAGTAATGGCTGTTAAGCTGATCACTCTTTATAACATTCTGCCATTAGAAAAAGTGAAGCAGTAGACTTTGTAAAAATTAATATTTGTGTCATTCTAAAAACTTTTGGCCATGACTGTACATTACCAGGTTACCAGAACAAGAGGGTCAGGCAAGACCGTGCCCAATGCGTGTCGCCATCAAAGTGGCTTCATCAGGGGCAAGGCACTTAGTTACCCGATGTGTACCCTGGATACCAGCTTCTGCTGAATGGCGCTGGGAGCTCGCTGATCGTTGATCTCCCGCTGTCACACGCAGCGATGCGCGCTGGCCACCGGGACACCAATGATGAAAAAATGGTCCAGGCCATTCAACGACGATCAGCGATATCCAGCAGGGGGGCCGGTCGCCACTGCGTGTCACATGTAGCAAGATCGCTGGCTAGGTTGCTGTTGCGTCACAAAATCGGTGACGCTTCAGCGATCTCGCTATGTGAGACGGGGGCTTAAGAAACCAGGGATAGAGGGGGATGCAGAAAACCATTGAGAGGTGCTGTACATACCCAGGCATAGCTATGAAATACACATTGAAGTCTAACCAAAGAAAATGAAACATCCCCCTCCTAATGGAAAGAAGGCTGTAGGCACCAACATTAGTTACAGGAGGACTGAATGGTAATGGGATCCCATATGAAAACCACATAAGAGGAATAAACAAGATGGTTAAATATTAACCGTACATCCCCTCATTTGACACCAGGAGGAAGGGAGGTACAATCTACATTACATGAAAACAACCTACTGCGCAACAGTATAACTATTATCCAAGATATCCTTATTAATGATTCTATTACAGATTGGAAAAGGGGATATTCCCAGGAATTTAAATAATCCATCTAGGTCTTCCATTTTTTTCAAAAAGTATTATTAAACATTTTTCCTTACAATAAGGTGAAGGTGATTTCCCAGCAGTATGAGGCCCCACTGTCTTTGATTTTCAGTAGAAGACGTTGAAGTTGTCTTCTCTTATATAGAATGCAATTGTAAATGTCTGGAACCAAGCAAATCTCGGCCCCCTCCATCAAGACCACTCCATGGTACCATGCATGTCACAGTATGGCTTCTTTGTCAGTGAAATAATGTAATCTGCAAAACACATCCCGTGGGGTCACAAGTTCCAGGGGGCCCAGGCTGGATACACGATGTATTCTATCTATTGTATATGTCGCTTCCAGGGGTCTCTGGGTGATTTGGTTGAAGATTGATGTTACCATTTGCAGAAGATTTTCTGAGGTTAGGCTTTCAGGGATCCCTTTAAGACAGATATTATTTTGTCTCCCCTGTTCTCCTGGTCATCTATCAACATGGTGACGGACTGTGTGAGATTGAGATCGGGAAACTTCCTTTCAGCTGCAGATGGAAGGAAGAGAGCCACAGTAATTCATTACTGATGGGTAGGCGGAGCCCCAGATCAGGATGACACCTCAGATCAAAAGCGTGTTGACTGGCTGGCTCCTCCAGCTCGGGCTCCTCCTACTCAGCTCCTTCAGTCTAAGATTTGAGGTCTCAGAGGATGGTCGCTGCTGGAAGCAGCTCCTCAGAAGATTTTATTATTTTTATCGGACAAGAGACTTGGACATGAGTCTGAAAGGTCTCAGGGGTCTCAGCGCTGCTGGACCCCACCTCTCCCTTGGCGGATCTGTATTTTACATAAATAGTCCCTGCAGAATCTTGCCGGCCCTGGGGGACGAGGTTAGCTTCCCTGGCGGGGACGCAAACCGCACACTGGGGTCACTGCGTTCCCCGCCCTGGGGGGGAGCATGGGCACAAGCGCCACAAATCCTGAGGGGTCCCTGTGGCGCTCAGCTGGTGAGTACTCCACAATATATTTTATATAAAATGTGTGAGTGCTTTAGCGACTGCTGTGACAGCGCTATTACATGTGTGTTAATGTACTATAAGCGCTGCGGTGGCAGCGCCATGACATGTGAATGTGGTGTTTCTGTACAACCGTTGTCCGCAGGCAGATGCCTGCAGGACAGGGGGGGAGCAGGAGTGAGGAGTTTTGGCGCTCATATTTTTGAGCCGGGGGAGCGTGGCTTCACGGTCTTTCATGCAGGAAGCGCGCGATTGCGCTTCTCTTCCGGCTCCCTCAGCGCGGCGGCCATTAAAAGGGCTCCCGGGCTCCTCAGACTCCGCTCCTCCCGTCTCAGACACCGAACCAGCTGGGTGAGTGCGTTTTTTCCTCACCCCACAGCGCAGATACATAGCGCTATTCTGCAGCTCAGTCTCACATAGAGACCTTGTTTTTTCTTACAGCCTGCGACATTAACCCCTCTTGAGGGTTTACTCGGCATACAGCTGGGGTAGTTCTATATTTAAGACTTAACCCTTCAGCGTACTGGTTTGCATTCACTTTAAAAAAAAAAAAAAAAAAAACTGCGTTTTTTCAGGTTTCTGACATTTGACCTGCCATATATAGTGTGAGGCATGTCGGAACAGGGTTCAGAAGGCGCGGACCATATTCCAGTTCCGCTTCGGCAGTCTGGTACGCAGTCCTCCACAGCGTCTAGCGCTGCGGTTGGAGGTCTCAGTGATGCAAAATTAGATGCTATCGCCAGTTCTATTAATGGCTTGTCTGACCTTTTGGGTCAATATGTGTCAGCTAGATCCTCTCAGGACAGGAAGCGACACAGGCCGTTACCATCCTTCCCCCGTAGCGAATCAGATGTCTCTGATTTGGATTGTGGAGAGGGTTCTCCTTTAAGTTCAGAAGGGGAAATGTCCGATTCGGATAAGGAGGAATGGCGGGGACTTTCGTCCCTTGTGAGACGTACAGAGGCATTTATTGAAGCCATGAGAGAGGTTTTGCAGTTACCGGAGGTGGTAACTAGTTTACCTGGTAAATCAGCACGAATGTACCAGGAGTATCGTACGTCACGATCAGCTTTGCCAGATCTAGATGATCTTAACAGTGCAGTAGAAAAGGAACGTCTGTGTCCGGATAAACGTTTTCACGGAACACGTTTCTTTGACGCACTTTATCCGTGTTCCACAGAGTCGAGAGATAATTGGACTCCCTCTCCTGAAGTGGATTTTTTCCTTATCCCAGCTTAGTGAATCCTCACTGCTTCCTGTTAAAGGGAAGGCGAGTTTGCAGGATCCGCTGGACAGAAAAACGGAAATGGCGGCAAAATCAAATTATGAGGCCGCGGGTCATGGATTCAGAGTGGTACTAGGATCCATGTGTGCTTCTAAAGCTTCCTATAAGCTGGTTGGACCTTTTACACAAGGCGTGGAAAAATGGATCTCCGTCATCTGAGATGGAGGAGATTTTCGAATGGTTGGACACTGCAGTCCGATATATCTATGATGCAGGTCTAGATACTGCGTCACTTCTGTCCAGGGCGCAGGCTTCGGCGATCACAGTCAGAAGAGCACTGTGGCTCAGACAGTGGGCCGGGGATGCGGTCTCCAAACAAGGTTTGCTGGCCTTAGCTTATAAGGGTGGTCATCTTTTTGGGTCTGACATCACAGAGCTGATTACCAAGGCAAAGGCAAAAGAAGCAACGTTACCACAACGCAGAGCTATGGCTTCTGTGTCTGGCAGGACATATAGTGGTCGGCGGTCCCTTCGGGGCCGAGGTCGATTCGCTCAGCCCTCTTGGGGATCGGGTCGTTCCTCTTTCTCGGCAAAAAAGTCCTCCCAGAAATCTCGCACCCCCTGGAAGCAGAATTTCCGTCAAGACAAGCGGGAAACTGACAAGAAGCCGGCCAAGACTTACTGACGCCAGGAGTCCACTCGAGAATTCTCGAGTGGGGGGTCGCCTGCTCCAATTCAAGGAGACTTGGATTTCTCGCGTTCCAGATTCATGGGTAACGCGGGTCGTGTCAGCAGGTTATTTCATAGAGTTCTCTTCTCGACCCCCAGACACCTTTTGCCAGTCTCGCATTCCGTCAGAACCCGAGCTTTTGGTCGCTCTGCAGCGAGAGGTCGAATTTCTTCTTCAGAAGGGTGTGGTAATACCGGTTCCGCCAGAAGACCGGGGAAAAGGATTTTATTCCAATCTGTTTGTTGTTCCCAAAAAGGAGGACAAATTTCGTCCGATTCTGGATCTCAAAAGATTGAATCGGCATGTCCACACCCGGAAATTCCGCATGGAGTCACTTCGCTCCGTTGTGGCAGCCCTGTCGCAGAACGATTTTTTGGTATCAATCGACATCCGCGACGCTTATTTACATGTTCCCGTCGGAAGGACTCATCAACGTTTTCTTCGTTTTGCCATAGGTCGGGACCATTACCAGTTCGTGGCTCTGCCATTCGGCTTAGCCTCGGCGCCCAGAGTATTTACAAAGATTCTGGCGCCTCTCATGGCAATTCTTCGAAGACAAGGAATTACGATTCTTCCTTACCTGGACGATCTTTTGATCGTGGCATCCTCGGAGGAGGAAGCAGTGACAGCTCGCAATCTGTCTCTTCAGTTACTGAAGGACTTCGGTTGGCTGGTCAATTGGGAGAAGTCGTTTCTGGAACCGTCGCAAGCAATCCTCTTTTTGGGAATGCATTTCGACACTGTACGGGCAGTAGTCTCCCTACCTTCAGACAGTCATGTCTTCTTCGACATGTACAGATCATGAAGTCTTCGACAACAATGTCCCTTCGGAAGTGTATGCGTCTTCTGGGTTTAATGGTGGCCCCCATGGAGGCAATTCCGTTTGCCCAGTTTCATTCCAGAGCTCTCCAAAGGTTCATCCTGGGTCATTAGAATCAGTCGCAATCGCTGGATTGCAGTGTCACCATCTCTCGCAGGGTGCGAGAGTCTCTAGGATGGTGGTTACGTCCAGGAGCTTTATCCTGGGGAAATCTTTCCTCCCTCCGAAATGGTCGGTCATAACCACCGATGCCAGCCTGACGGGCTGGGGGGGTGTTTGGAACGATTCCTGGATTCAGGGAGTATGGTCATCGGAAGAGGATGTTCTACCGATCAATATCCTGGAATTGAGGGCGATTTTCCTTTGCCTCCAACACTGGACGGTTCCTTTGAGCGGTCTGCCAGTCCGAGTGCAGACAGACAACGCGACAGCGGTTGCGTATATCAATCACCAAGGCGGGACAAGGAGTCCCAGGCTCATGGTGGAAGTGTCTCGGATCCTGATCTGGGCGGAGGCCAGGGTTCCAGCCATTTCTGCAATCCACATTCCAGGGGTTCAGAATGTTACGGCGGACTTTCTCAGTCGCGAGAAGATGGATCCCGGAGAATGGAGTCTTCATCCGGAGATTTTTGCAATGCTGTGCTCCCGTTGGGGAACTCCCCAAGTGGATTTGATGGCATCCAGGTCCAATGCCAAACTACCGATGTTCATGTCTAGGTTCAAGGACAGGAAGGCTGTGGAGGTGGATGCTCTGGTGGCTCCGTGGGACCAATTCGAGTTGATTTATGTGTTTCCACCGATATCTTTGCTTCCTCTGGTACTGCGTCGGATCAGACTGGAGAGAATCCCGGCTATGTTAATAGCACCAGATTGGCCAAGGAGGACGTGGTTTTCAACGCTAATGTCGCTGTTGGCGGCACCTCCATTTCCACTTCCTCTTCGACCGGACCTTTTAACTCAGGGGCCCATTTGTCATCCGGACTTGAAGTCTCTGCGTTTGACGGCGTGGCTCTTGAGACCGAAATATTGACCCGTAGAGGTTTTTCAGCCGAGGTCATTGCTACTCTTCGAGCTGCCAGAAGTCCGGCTACTACTAGGATTTACCACAAAACTTGGGAAACCTTCTTTTCGTGGTGTTCGGGGTCTTCACGGAACCCGAGGAAATTTTCCATTCCCAATTTGCTGGCTTTTCTGCAGCATGGGTTAGACAAGGGTTTGGCAGTTAGCACCCTGAAAGGTCAGGTTTCTGCTCTGTCCTTATTATTCCGGAGAGTTATTGCCTCGCGTAGGAACGTGCTTTCCTTTTTCCGCGGTATAGCTCGTAAGTTTCCGCCGCGGAAGGCGCCTGTGTCTCCTTGGCAGCTCAACCTTGTCTTGGAGGCTCTTCAGCATAAACCTTTTGAGCCTATGGATTCTGCTAGCTTTTCTTTACTTTCTTGGAAGGTGGCCTTCCTAGTAGCGGTCACCTCTTTGAGGAGAGTTTCTGAGTTGGCAGCTCTTTCTTGCTCGCCTCCTTTTCTGGAGTTTTTTCCGGATCGTGTGGTGCTTCGCACATGGGGTGATTTCCTACCTAAAGTGGTTTCACAATTTCATGTTAACCAGGATATTGTGTTGCCTTCACTCTGTCCGGATCCGAAGAACGCGAAAGAGCGAGCTTTACACACATTGGATTTAGTGCGGGCCTTGAAGTTTTATCTATCTATTACTCAAGGTTTTCGTAGAACGGACTCCCTGTTTGTGGTTCCAGCAGGTCGTCGGCGTGGTCAACGAGCTTCCAAGGATTCTATAGCTCGTTGGATCCGGTCAGCTATTTTGGAAGCTTACCGTCTTGGGGGTGAATCTTGTCCGATCAAGATTCGAGCCCATTCCACGAGAGCTGTGGCTTCATCGTGGGCTTTCCATCAAGGTGCCTCGGCAGTGCAGCTCTGCCGGGCGGCAACTTGGCGCTCTGTCCACACGTTTACAAAGTTTTATAAAGTGAACGTCAGTGCTTCCGCTGATGCAGCCCTCGGACGTAGGGTCCTGCAGGCAGCTGTAGTTTAAAGTTCTAGATGAACTTGTGTTTAGCGCTAGTTGCGCTTTTCTTTGTTAAGGTTGTTGGGTTTCTGCCTTTTGTTGGTTTTTTCCCACCCTTATTTTTGAACTGCTTTGGGACGTCCCATCAGTAATGAATTACTGTGGCTCTCTTCCTTCCATCTGCAGCTGAAACACGGATTTTGGTAAGAACTTACCTGTAAAATCCTTTTCAGCGAAGGAAGGAAGAGAGACACAGCACCCTCCCAAGGCAGAAGTGTGTTGATGTTTTCAGATGCAGCGCGACCCTTATCTGATTGCGATATCTGGGCTGTGGTCAGCGCGCTAAGGCTCTGTTCCAGCATCGCCAGCTCATCACAGTAGTCAGGTTCAGTGAGTAGTCCCTGGAACTCTGTGGTTTTTGGCTTTCTTTGCATGCATAACCTGTATTCTTGTGTTTTCTCTGAAGTTCCTTCAGAAGGGGTTATGTTGCTCCGCTGGTGATCTTGGTTCTTCCCTAAAGCTTTGGTACGACTGAAGGAGCTGAGTAGGAGGAGCCCGAGCTGGAGGAGCCAGCCAGTCAACACGCTTTTGATCTGAGGTGTCATCCTGATCTGGGGCTCCGCCTACCCATCAGTAATGAATTACTGTGTCTCTCTTCCTTCCTTCGCTGAAAAGGATTTTACAGGTAAGTTCTTACCAAAATCCGTGTTTTCAAGGGCCAAGACCCTCTTCGACAAGGAGGTAGTGGCCTCCTCATCAGACACAGTTCTTGTGGATAAGGATTCCAGGTCACTTCTATTGGCTGTAAGTGCCGGTTCTTGTGTAGCTTCCACTCTAGCAATTAAAGTGTCCTGATCCTGCCTGGTTGACAGAGCTTTAATCAGGACATGCAGACTCTGCATCATAGCTCCAAGGATACTAGGGACAGCACAACTGATGTGCCACTATGATTGCGCAGCATGTCAGTCACCCCACCTGACCAGGTAATTCCTGCGTCAACACTGAACTTAGGACATCATGTACAGCCCTATACTTATTTCTATCCCCCTACTTACCATCTATCCCCACAGCAGGTCACCCAGCAACCTTCACCTCAACCACCATCCAGGATTTCAGCGTAATTACAGGGGTGACTTCCTTTACATCCATTAGTACCTTATGTATGAACACCCCTCTCTTCTTCAGCAACCTCATTGTGGATCCCATAGGGAAATCCTTACCCCTTCCTAAAACTAATGTGATCCCTTGCTCTGCTGTCTTCAGAAAACATAGAAATATCTGACACTGACTGCATATTGTCTCTGTCCAGTATCATGTATGCACTGGTCAGCCTAATGTGCCACCTAGACACCCACTCTACACAGTATACTACAAGTATTTAATTTTTTTAGATCTTATTTTAATTTTTCCTTCCTTCCCTGTTTTTCTTGTACAGTTTTGACCAACCATAGAGAGAGATTTTTTTCACAACTATCACACGAATGGACACTTACTGCTCCACTTATTTTTATTATCTTCAATTCTTATTTTTGAGCAAGTTCTTTATCTTTTTTGTTAAGTTTCATTTATGGCCCCGTCTCACATAGCGACACACCAGCGATCCCGACAACGATCAGGATCGCTGGTGTGTCGCTACATGATCGCTGCTGAGCTGCCAAACAGGCAGCGATCAGGACAGCGACACTGCGGGTAACGTCGCCTAGGCACAGCCCCGCGCCTGGAAACCCAATGTGTACCTTGGTTACCAGGAGATCGCTGGTCTCCTGCCTGTGACACGCAGCGATGCTTGCTGGCCAGCGAGAGACCAGCGATCAAAAAAAAAGTCCTGGCATTTCTGACACGACCAGCAATTCACAGCAGGGGCCTGATAGCTGGTACGTATCAAACATAGCGAGATCGCTGCTGAGATCGCTGTTTAGCAGCGATCTTGCTATGTGAGACGGGGCCCTTAGTCTGTTTCATGTTACTTGCCTAAATTCGCACATGTTGTCTTTTTTCTTACAGTGACTTAATGATTAAGACCTGGGGTTAGTGATGAGCGAGTATGCCCGTTGCTTGGGTTTTCCTGAGCATGCTCGGGTGATCTCTGAGTATTTGGAAGTGCTCGGAGATTTAGTTTCTGTTGCCGTAGCTGCATAATTTGCGGCTGCTAGACAAACTAGACTCCTCAGAGCAAAGGGTTCTCCAGGAAATTAGGAAATTCTTAAAAAAAAAATAATAATAAATAAGGAATACACTCCTAAATACCTTAAATTAGAAAATCACAGTTGTTTTGTTTAGGCAGATTATCTCTAAATTACATAAAAATTGCTTCTTTCTTGTTCAGTTGACAGAAAAATGTCTTGGAACGTTGGGACACGTCAGATGCCTGTGAGCATGTGCAGTAAGAAGCTCCGCTGCTGTGACCAGAAAAACACCTATCTCCAGGTCACAGCAGCAGGGCTCCCTACTTCACATGCTCATAGACTCCTGACATTGTAGGACAGGTTTCTATCACTGCATCAAGATGGCGGCAATTTTTACTATAGTGATTATCTCCTTAGACCAAACAAATGTGATTTGCTAATTAAAAGAATTTAGAAATATATTCATAATGACATTTTTCTTTTATCTATTTTTCCCCCGTTCCCAGAGAACCCCTTTTAAGTAATGCATTGACACGGTTATTTTAGCTTTTAAGTGACTTATTATTTAATGTAGTACTCAAAGTTGTGAGGTCTGACAAGACGATTAGGCGGGTACATGTAAGGATGGAGTTTATCCCTTCTGCGTGTGCAGCACTGCGGCACATACTCCTCTGAAAGGGTTTGCTTCGGCTTTTTGTTACTGAAGATTAGTCAGTGACTTGTATTTGCAGGTGCCACTTCTTTTATGTGCAATGTAACACTGAAAGAATATTTTTAAAGTTGTATTAAAGTCTGGTTTAGGAGAATGTAGGTTTTAATCCTTTAAATTTCTCTGCTCAGTCAAGCTGGGCTCCTTTTTTTCGTTTAATGCTCACATAATTGCTTTTACTTGCTGGTCATAGAATCAGATTGATTCTAGACTTCTGCATGGAGTCTGTCACTCTTTGTCTGCAATCCATTTAGATCGCTGAAAGACTGGTGGCCGGTGGGCGGTTACTGGTCACATCTCAAGTGCTTAATCCGCCAACTGTTGCCAAACACTCCAGTGGCTGTGGGAGATTTCTGCGGGTCCTTCATGCTGTTTTGTTCGAATACAATTCTCCTGTGTTGGCTCTTTGTGGCCTTCTCTTTACAAGGGGCCGGGGATATAATAGCAATGGGGAAATAAGTTTCTCCTGGCCTGTGACTTTCAGGCTGTTGACAAGTGTATTAGTAAGAGAATTTTTCTGGATTTCTTGATTTAACTCCCATATAGATTGGCTTGTAATAAACAACAATATAGCAGCTTGGAGGACTGCTTTCTAGTCCAAGGGAAAGCTGTCATAGATCAAGTAATGTTTGCGTATTCTCCTTCCCTGCACTTTTTAAAGCAAACTGGTCAGCAGGATTTTGCTAAGTAAACTACAGTCTTTGTCAGGTAGGCAGTGTTAAACTGATTACAATGATACCTGGGTGAAGAAATTCGTCTTGTGGTTCTTGTGTAGTCAGTGTTAAAAGTTTGCAGTTAATTAAATGCTCGTGCTTCGGGGCAGACTGTAGTCAGTCTTATCTGCCTGCTCTAGGCCAGAAAAACCAAGGAAAGACCTGACCACAGGCTGTCCTGAAGTATTAGGGGGCTGTCCCCTTCCTGGCATTGGGGGGGCGGTCCCCTTCCTGGCATTGGGGGGGCGGTCCCCTTCCTGGCATTGGGAGGCTGTCCCTTTCCTGGCATTGGGGGCGGTCCCCTTCCTGGCATTGGGGAGACGGTCCCCTTCCTGGCACTGGGGTGGCGGTCCCCTTCTTAGCACTGTGAGGCTGTCCCCTTCCTGGCACTGGGGGGCTGTCCCCTTCCTAGCACTGGGGGGCTGTCCCATTCCTGGCATTGGGGGTGGTCCCCTTCCTGACATTGGGGGACGGTCCCCTTCCTGACATGGGGGGGTGGTCCCCTTCCTGACATTGGGGGGCGGTCCCATTTCTAGCATTGGGGGGCGGGTCCCTTTCCAGGCATTGGGGGGCGGTCCCTTTCCTGGCATTGGGGGGCGGTTACCCTTCCTGGCATTGGGGGGGCTGTCCCCTTCCTGGCATTGGGAGGGCTGTCCCTTTCTAGGCATTGGGGGGGCTATCCCTTTCCAGGCATTGGGGGGCGATCCCTTTCCTGGCATTGGTGGGCGGTCCCCTTCCTGGCATGTGGTGGGCGGTCCCCTTCCTGGCATTGGTGGGCGGTCCCCTTCCTGGAATTGGGGATGCTGTCCCCTTTCTGGCATTGGGGGGCAGTCCCCTTCCTGACATTAGGGGGTCTGTCTTCTTTGTTTAAACATCAAGAAAAGTTTTTGAAACTAAAATAGATGGAATTGCGGGTGAGTCGCAGCAAAATCCGCAACTGTGGATTTGATTAAAATGGGGTTTCTTTGTAGTGTGTTTTTTTTATATATATTTTAACACATTGAGTAGTTAAATTGGCAAGACCTGAAGCGTAGAGACAGATGGGGCACATTTCAGGTTGATTGTCTCCCTGTTTCAATGTGTTGTGAGGACGTGCATAGGATTGTGGACTCCACAGGCGCTGCAGTATTGGCAAAGAAGGAAGTGGGAAAGTTTAAAGAAACTCTGCTAATTTGATTAAATTGTAATTTTTTTTTTTTTGCACAGCTAAATGTACGGTAGTTATCGAAGTAATCAAAAAACATGGATGACCCAGGACTTCATGATGGAATCTGCTTGATATATTTGCTATAGGGTTCCCTGTTCTCTGGGTATGCCACTATAAGTCTCCATATAGTTATTTCCACTCTTTAATGGATTGCATAGAAATTCTTTAAAACAACTTAATATCTCTAATTCTGTTTAACATGAAAGGAGAAGAAATAAGTGTTAGTTCTTTCTCATAGTGGGTCTTTGGCTAACTTGTCATGGAGCTTACTACAAGTCAGTGAAGTCTTTAAGATGATAGAGATGGTTGTAGTTTGCTCAGAAAATGCAGATAATAATAATGCTTTGTGATAAGTTGGTAATCATTATCTGTGAAACCCAATTTCATTACTTTCTGTTGCAAAAGAAATATTGTTTAAGTGTTTTATATTCCTATGAATTCTTTACTTTTCAGGAGTCCTGCAGCCTCCTCCATTGAAACCACCTCCCCCTATGTCAACCCATATTCATTTCCTCCAGCTCCTCTTGATATTCCTATGAATGTACCTGGAGTATCTAATGCATACCCGCAAGCCTTGGTTCCTCCTGTACACCCTCCTGCTTATCATCCTGCAACAAGACCAGGCATTAATCAACCTCCAACACCACCCACGATGACTGCATCCCACGCTGCTCCGTTTAACTATCCAACAGATATGGGATTTCGAGAAGGAGGACCTGGGGCACCGACCGTCCTGCCACCACCTCCAACAGGTAATTTTTTTTTCTTTCCACTTCTACCGTCATTCACCAACTTTGCAATAATCTGACAACTGGATCAGAGTGATGTGGAAATCTGCTCAAGGAGCAAAGAAATCTGAATAAAAAAGAAACTTGTTTAGAATGAATTACAATTAAACAGGGATAAAGATGAGAGATTAAAAAAACATGCAGGAGACCCCTTTGAATATGAGAACGAGATCAGACCTACTGCAAAAGGGCGCATTATTCTGGATGAATGAATAATCATTCGTTTTTAAGGATCATTATTTCTAAAAAAAAATAAACACTTTGAGGTGTTTGGTTCTGTGAATACAACTTATCTAGGGAAAAACATGATCTCAGACAAAGATGAGAAAGATATACCATAATTCATATCACAAGTTTGTTCATATATGAACATTAAAGGGAAAATTCCCAAATGGCACTCCTAATCAAGATTCACAACACCAAAAAGACACTGGAGTAATGCACCATCATGCATAGAGAAATATCTCACAAAAAGTCTCATATAGTATATAAATAATTTTATTAGCATAATTTCACAATAATACATGCAACCACAGCAATATATCAATTATGAGGTTGCATTGGTGCTAGTGCACCATAGTCAGGGTCCGGAATCCTAAACATACCAAGAGAGGGTAAAAAAGCCAGGGATGCACCAGTAATTTAAAGTATTGACTCACCCATGACTGAACAGTGGTGCAGGAACGCGCCCGACGCGCGTTTCGCTGTTTCTTGCTCGGGGGGGCTGATGAATACTGAGCCTCTACTGACCCCTTCTTAAATATCCACCCAGTAATTAAAAACTCAGGACTACCTGAGAACGCCGCATCCATCACTGCTCGTGGCGCCGCCATGACGGCGCACTTCACGGGTGCACCCAATTGACGTCAATGGAGCGCGCGCCAGCACAGAAGCGCCGCAAGAAGAGACGGAGGCGGAGCCACCAAGTGACCTGCGCAGACCATGCTTGCAATTTCAGACATCTAAGGCTACTTTCACACATCATTTTTTTTGTGTCAGGCATAATCCGTCGTATACCTGATAGGACAGATCCGGCGCTGATTTTGAAAAAACTGATGCAACTGATCAGTTTTCTTGCCGGATCCGAACTGACCTTTTCAACCCGGAAAAATAAATTTTCGAGACAGAGAGAGACACACCTTGGTTTCCAAAGGCCGGATCAGTCTTTTGACGGATTTCACAAAAGACTGGTCCGGTTCCATAGACTTGTACGTTGCAGTCAGCATCTTGTCCGGCCGCCGGAATGTACATTTCCGCCGGATCCGGCCAAAAACGGATGCAACGCAATGACAACAGGCGCGATCCGGCGCTAATGAAAGTCAATGCCAAAAAAACGCATCTGGTACCGGATCCGTTTTTTTAACCCCTTCCCGACCCATGACGCCGACGTTGGCGTCATGAAAACCTGTGCCATCCCGACCCATGACGCCACCGTCGGCGTCATGCTATAAATCATGTTACTGCGGGTCGGGGGTCCGGGGTCACTGAAAGGTCACCCGACCCGCAGTAACAGGACCCTTACTGCATCACCACAGGGGGGTTGGCTTAACCCCCACGTGGCCACGATCGCTCTGACTGGCTGTTAAAAGTGAAACTGCCAATCAGAGCGATTTGTAATATTTCACCAATGAAACTGGTGAAATATTACAATTCAGCCATGGCCGATGCTGCAATAGCATCTGCCATGGCTGGAGACCGCGATCAGACCCCCCCCACACCATGTCACGGCGGTGATCGGCCGCCGCCATCGAAAGATGGCAGCGATCGGTCACCGCCGTCGCTGTCTGCTCCCCTGCTCCTGCGATCACCTCACCTTCCGATCCCCCCCCCCCCTCACCTTCCGACGTCCCCTACTCACCTCTCCCGGTCCACCGATGTCCCTGGATCCGTCCCGGCGGCTGCCCGGGATTCTTCATGGGCGCCGCCATCTTGGAAAATGGCGGGCGCATGCGCAGTGCGCCCGCCGGCCGGCGCATGCGCAGTGCGCCCTCCATTGTAAAAAAAATTATTTTGATCACTGTGATAAACTGTCACAGTGATCAAAATAAAAAAAAAGTAAATGAACCCCCCCGTCATAGGTAGGGACAAATAATAAAAAAAAAATAATTTTTTTTTTTTTCCTAGCGGATTTTGCTGCTGATCCGCAGCTGATTTTGCTGCGGATCCGCGGCGGATTTCGCGGCGGATTTTGCGGCGGATCCACGGCTGATTTCGCTGCTGATCCACGGCAGATTTCGCTGCTGATCCGCGGCGGATTTCGCTGCTGATCCGCGACTGATTTTGCTGCGGATCCGCGCGGCTGATTCATCTGCGAGCGGTGCAAACGCGATCGCGTTATGCTATACCGTTACCAGCCGGTCAACGCTACGTGTTGAACGGCTGGTAAAACGCAATATGAACCCAGCCTTAGGGTTAGAACTAGGGTTAGGGTTAGAATTAGGGTTAAGGTTAGAATTACGGTTAGGGTTGGAATTAGGGTTAGGGTTGGAATTAGGGTTAGGCTTGTAGTTAGGTTTATGGTTAGAGTTGGGATTAGGGTTAGGGGTGTGTTGGGGTTAGGGTTATGATTAGGGTTTGTATTAGGGTTAGGTGTGTGTAGGGGTTAGGGTTGGGGTTAGGGGTGTGTTGGGGTTAGTGTTGGAGTTAGAATTGAGGGGTTTCCACTATTTAGGCACATCAGGGGGTCTCCATACGCGACATGGCGCCACCATTGATTCCTGCAAATTTTGCGTTCAAAAAGTCAAACAGTGCTCCCTTTATTCCAAGCCCCGACGTATGCCCAAACAGTGGTTTATCCCCACATATGAGGTATCAGCGTACTCGGGAAAAATTGCACAACAACTTTGGGGGTTCTAATTTCTCCTGTTAACACTGGGAAAAAAAATTGGGGACTAAAAATTATTTTTGTGGAAAAAAAATGATTTTATATTTTCACGGCTCTGCGTTATAAACTTCTGTGAAGGACTTGGAGATTCAAAGTGCTTATCACACATCTATAGGAGTTCCGTGGGGGATCTAGTTTCCAAAATGGGGTCACTTGTGGGGAGTTTCTACTGTTTAGGCACATCAGGGACTCTGCAAACGTAACATGACGCCCGAAGACCATTCCATCAAGTGGGCATTTCAAAACGTCACTACTTCCCATCCGAGCCCCGACGTGTGCCCATACAGTAGTTTTCTCCCACATATGGGATATCAGCATACTCAGGACAAATTGGACAACAACTTTTGGGGTCTAATTTCTCATGTTACCCTTGGGAAAATAAAAAAATTGGGGACTAAAAGATCCTGATTGTGGAAAAAATATGATTTTTTTATTTTCATGCCCGGGCGTTATAAACTTCTGTGTAGCCCTTGGGGGTTCAAAGTGCTCACCACACATCTAGATAAGTTCTTTGCGGGGTCTAGTTTCCTAAATGGGGTCACTTGTGGGGAGTTTCTACTGTTTAGGCACATCAGGGGCTCTGCAAACGTAACAAGATGCCCGCAGACCATTCCATCAAGTCGGCATTTCAAAGCGTCACCACATCCCTTCCGAGCCCTGACGTGTGCCCAAACAGTGGTTCCCCCCCACATATGGGGTACTAGCGTACTCAGGACAAACTGGACAACAACTTTTGGGGTCCAATTTCTCCTGTAACCATTGTGAAAATAAAAAATAGTGGGCTAAAAAATCATTTTTTGAGAAAAAAAAATGATTTTTTATTTTCACGGCTCTGCGTTATAAACTTCTGTGAAGCACCTGGGGGTTCAAAGTTCTCACTATGCATCTAGATAAGTTCCTTAGGGCGTCTAGTTTCCAAAATGGGGTCACTTGTGGGGGAGCTCCAATGTTTAGGCACACAGGGACTCTCCAAATGCGACATGGCAATCGCTAAATATTCCAGCATATTTTCCATTCAAAAAGTCAAATGGCGCTCCTTCCCTTCTGAGCCCTGCCGTGCGCCCAAACAGTGGTTTATGACCACATATGAGGTATCTATGTACTCAGGAGAAATTGCCCAACAAATTTTAGGATCCAATTTATACTGTTGCCCATGTGAAAATGAAAAAAACTGAGGCTAAAAGAAAATTTTTGTGAAAAAAAAGTACTTTCTTTTTTTTACGGATCAATTTGTGAAGCACCTGGAGGTTCAAAGTGCTCACTATGCATCTAGATAAGTTCCTTAGGGGGTCTAGTTTCCAAAATGGGGTCACTTGTGGGGGAGCTCCAATGTTTAGGCACACAGGGACTCTCCAAATGCGACATGGCAACCGCTAAATATTCCAGCATATTTTCCATTCAAAAAGTCAAATGGCGCTCCTTCCCTTCTGAGCCCTGCCGTGCGCCCAAACAGTGGTTTATGACCACATATGAGGTATCTGTGTACTCAGGAGAAATTGCCCAACAAATTTTATGATCCAATTTATACTGTTGCCCATGTGAAAATGAAAAAAACTGAGGCTAAAAGAAAATTTTTGTGAAAAAAAAGTACTTTCTTTTTTTTACGGATCAATTTGTGAAGCACCTGGGGGTTCAAAGTGCTCACTATGCATCTAGATAAGTTCCTTAGGGGGTCTAGTTTCCAAAATGGGGTCACTTGTGGGGGAGCTCCAATGTTTAGGCACACAGGGACTCTCCAAATGCGACATGGCAACCGCTAAATATTCCAGCATATTTTCCATTCAAAAAGTCAAATGGCGCTCCTTCCCTTCTGAGCCCTGCCGTGCGCCCAAACAGTGGTTTATGACCACATATGAGGTATCTGTGTACTCAGGAGAAATTGCCCAACAAATTTTAGGATCCAATTTATACTGTTGCCCATGTGAAAATGAAAAAAACTGAGGCTAAAAAAATTTTTGTGAAAAAAAAGTACTTTCTTTTTTTTACGGATCAATTTATGAAGCACCTGGGGGTTCAAAGTTCTCACTATGCATCTAGATAAGTTCCTTAGGGCGTCTAGTTTCCAAAATGGGGTCACTTGTGGGGGAGCTCCAATGTTTAGGCACACAGGGACTCTCCAAATGCGACATGGCAATCGCTAAATATTCCAGCATATTTTCCATTCAAAAAGTCAAATGGCGCTCCTTCCCTTCTGAGCCCTGCCGTGCGCCCAAACAGTGGTTTATGACCACATATGAGGTATCTATGTACTCAGGAGAAATTGCCCAACAAATTTTAGGATCCAATTTATACTGTTGCCCATGTGAAAATGAAAAAAACTGAGGCTAAAAGAAAATTTTTGTGAAAAAAAAGTACTTTCTTTTTTTTACGGATCAATTTGTGAAGCACCTGGAGGTTCAAAGTGCTCACTATGCATCTTCATAAGTTCCTTAGGGGGTCTAGTTTCCAAAATGGGGTCACTTGTGGGGGAGCTCCAATGTTTAGGCACACAGGGACTCTCCAAATGCGACATGGCAACCGCTAAATATTCCAGCATATTTTCCATTCAAAAAGTCAAATGGCGCTCCTTCCCTTCTGAGCCCTGCCGTGCGCCCAAACAGTGGTTTATGACCACATATGAGGTATCTGTGTACTCAGGAGAAATTGCCCAACAAATTTTAGGATCCAATTTATACTGTTGCCCATGTGAAAATGAAAAAAACTGAGGCTAAAAGAAAATTTTTGTGAAAAAAAAGTACTTTCTTTTTTTTACGGATCAATTTGTGAAGCACCTGGGGTTCAAAGTGCTCACTATGCATCTAGATAAGTTCCTTAGGGGTCTAGTTTCCAAAATGGGGTCACTTGTGGGGAGCTCCAATGTTTATGCACACAGGGACTCTCCAAATGCGACATGGCAACCGCTAAATATTCCAGCATATTTTCCATTCAAAAAGTCAAATGGCGCTCCTTCCCTTCTGAGCCCTGCCGTGCGCCCAAACAGTGGTTTATGACCACATATGAGGTATCTGTGTACTCAGGAGAAATTGCCCAACAAATTTTAGGATCCAATTTATACTGTTGCCCATGTGAAAATGAAAAAAACTGAGGCTAAAAGAAAATTTTTGTGAAAAAAAAGTACTTTCTTTTTTTTACGGATCAATTTGTGAAGCACCTGGGGGTTCAAAGTGCTCACTATGCATCTAGATAAGTTCCTTAGGGGGTCTAGTTTCCAAAATGGGGTCACTTGTGGGGGAAATCCAATGTTTAGGCACACAGGGACTCTCCAAATGCGACATGGCAACCGCTAAATATTCCAGCATATTTTCTATTCAAAAAGTCAAATGGCGCTCCTTCCCTTCTGAGCCCTGCCGTGCGCCCAAACAGTGGTTTATGACCACATATGAGGTATCTGTGTACTCAGGAGAAATTGCCCAACAAATTTTATGATCCAATTTATACTGTCGCCCATGTGAAAATGAAAAAAACTGAGGCTAAAAGAAAATTTTTGTGAAAAAAAAGTACTTTCTTTTTTTTACAGATCAATTTGTGAAGCACCTTGGGGTTCAAAGTGATGACTATGCATCTAGATAAGTTCCTTAGGAGGTCTAGTTTCCAAAATGGGGTCACTTGTGGGGGAGCTCCAATGTTTAGGCACACAGGGACTCTCCAAATGTGACATGGCAACCGCTAAATATTCCAGCATATTTTCTATTCAAAAAGTCAAATGGCGCTCCTTCCCTTCTGAACCCTGCTGTGCGCCCATACAGTGGTTTATGACCACATATGAGGTATCTGTGTACTCAGGAGAAATTGCCCAACAAATTTTAGGATCCATTTTATCCTGATGCCCATGTAAAAATGAAAAAATTGATGCTAAAAGAAAATTTTTGTTGGAAAAATTAAAATGTCCATTTTTTCCTTCCACGTTGCTTTAGTTCCTGTGAAGCACCTGAAGGGTTAATAATCTTCTTGAATGTAGTTTTGAGTAGCTTGAGGGGTGCAGTTTTTATAAAGGTGTCACTTTTGGGTATTTTCTGCCATATAGACCCCTCAAAGTGACTTCAAATGTGAGGTGGTCCCTAAAAAAAATGGTTTTGTAAATTTTGATGTAAAAAGGAGAAATCGCTGGTCAACTTTTAACCCTTATAACTTCCTAACAAAAAAAAATGTTGTTCCCAAAATTGTGCTGATGTAAAGTAGACATGTGGGAAATGTTATTTATTAACTATTTTGTGCCACATAACTCTCTGGTTTAACAGAATAAAAATAAAAAATTTGAAAATTACAAAATTTTCAGAATTTTCACCAAATTTCCATTTTTTTCACAAATAAACGCAAAAATTATCGACCTTAATTTACCACTAACATGAAGCCCAATATGTCACGAAAAAACAATCTCAGAATCGCTAGGATCCGTTGAAGCGTTCCTGAGTTATTACCTCATAAAGGGACACTGGTCAGAATTGCAAAAAATGGCAAGGTCTTTAAGGTCAAAATAGGCTGGGTCATGAAGGGGTTAAAAACACGCCGGATCGCGCCTGACGTCAAAAAACTGATGTGTGAAAGCAGCCTTACTCGCTGGCACAACATGCCCATACTGCACAGTATAATGCGGGCCACTAAAGGACCTAAATCATCATCAGTGACATTAAGGGATAGTGATATCTCGAAACAATGCCACATATCATCAACTCCACATCTCCATAAGAGCACGCTACGATTGAATAAATAAATATATATAATTGTGAGAGTGGTGCGCCCACAGTATAGAAACAATGACATGCAGAGTGAATCAGGCAAATATATGGCGTTCTTAATTAGAGGCATAGAGATTGCCTCTCATCATATGCTCAATAATACCCTATAAAGCTATGCATCAGAAAATGCCACAGACACAACTTATACCAGAGATATGGTGTCAGGATCCAGATTAATCCTAAATATGGATACCCCTAATAACAGTAAACATATATATCAATTCATTATCTCAAGTTCAGTGGATACTCGTTCACTTGTAATGAAGTAAGTATAATGTGTTAAATATGACCATGGTCAGAAGTCAAGGGTCAATAATTTAAAATACATATGGTGACTATAATATCGTACATTGTGGTATGATCAGCAGCACGGCTCATGGTCTAAATCTAAAATCATAATGCATGATATATATATGAAATATCACACCGTGTATATGAAATCAATGCATTAGAAAACATAGTCATAGTCCACAATGTATAACAGATGTTAAAAGTATTGCCATATCTATAAATTACAATACCACAGCACATAGTATATTAGTCATGATTATCCTATCCCACAGCTTGGAGACATAAATTTCACCAAGTTATGACCCAAATACAATCATGTAAAGGTTACAAAATGTTATAAGAATAAAAACATAGAGGGATTAGGATACATAAATATGGATCCATTCAAAACAGTATGGGCATAATACACATGACAATATACAGACACATAGGGATAGCCTTGATCCTTTACTGGCTCTGGGTCCAAATAGGTCTTCGGATATCACAGAGCATGAAGTCCGCCTTACAAAGAGGTTCCAACTTCACAGGGGGATATTGAAGGTTGAAGTCAAGAAATAGTTCTCCAAAAATTCCTTATACTAAATAGAGAGACAAAAAATTAAAAACACTAAAAACCAGCAAGTACCATTGGGAATGACGTTTGCAGAGAACGACTAGAGATAAGACAAAGCTAAAGCCCCCGTCTCACACAGCGATCTCGCTAGCGAGATCGCTGCTGAGTCACTAGTTTGTGACGCAGCAGCGATGTCCCCAGCGATATCGCTGTGTGTGACATTCAGCGACGATCAGCCCCCCTGCTGGGTATCGCTGATCGTCGCTGAATGTCCTGGACATTTTTTTGATCGCTGATCTCCCGCTGACAGGCACGCATCGCTGTGTGTGACAGGCGGGAGACCAGCGATCCGCTTGTAACCAAGGTACACAGCGGGTTTCCAGGCGCGGGGCTGTGCCTAGAAACCCGTTGTGTACCTTGGATAGCAGCGCCCTGATGCAGGGAGCTGGTAACCAAGGTACACAGCGGGTTTCCAGGCACCGCGCAGCGCCTGGAAACCCGATGTGTACCTTGGTTACCAGCTCCCTGCATCAGGGCGCTGGTATCCAAGGTACACTGCGGGTAACTAAGCGATGTTACCCGCAGTGTCGCTGTGCTGATCGCTGCCTGAGCTGCCTGTTTGGCAGCTCAGCAGCGATCATGTAGCGATACACCAGCGATCCTGATCGTTGTCGGGATCGCTGGTGTATCGCTATGTGAGACCCGGGCTTTAGCTGTTCATTATGGCCCATGGGGACCATAGTGTTGAGTGTCACAATCCACCGGCATTCTCTTTGAGCTAGAATCCGGTTACTGACACCACCATGGATCCCAAGGTTCACGTGGTTGATGCCTTTAATTTTAAGATCACTAGATCTGCAATTGTGTTTAAGACGAAAATGTCTGGGGATCGTTTTGAGTGAGTCCACGTCATCCACATCACGGGCGGCCTCAATATCCCTTATGTGCTCACGTGTCCTGACACGCAGCTCACGGGAAGTTAGTTCTATATAGATGAGATTACATGTACAGCTAGCAAAATATACGACATGAGTAGTCGAACATGTAATATAGTGCCTAATTGTGTAGTTCTTGAGGCCGTCCGATGATGTGAAGGACGTGGACCTCACATGATTGCGACACGCCAAACACCTCCCACATGGATAGAAGCCAGTAATCCTCTCCTTTATACCGAAAGGGGATTGAGTTTTTGCCACATAGTGGCTTGACACAAGCGTGTCTGAAATTGCAAGCATGGTCTGCGCAGGTCACTTGGTGGCTTTTGTGTCCGGCACGCGCACCATTGACGTCAATTGGGTGCACCAGTGGAGTGCTCCGTCATGGTGGCGCCGCGAGCAGTGATGGATGCGGCGTTCTCAGGTAGTCCTGAGTTTTTAATTACTGGGTGGATATTTAAGAAGGGGTCAGTAGAGGCTCAGTATTCATCAGCCCGCCGAGGAAGCAACAGCAAAATGCGCGTCGGGACGCGTTCCTGCACCACTGTTCAGTCATGGGTGAGTCAATACTTTAAATTACTGGTGTATCTCTGGCTTTTTTACCCTCTGTTGGTATATTCAGGATTCCGGACCCTGACTATGGTGCACTAGCACCAATGTAACCTCATAATTGATATATTGCTGTGGTTGCAGTTCACCTTATTTTGAAAGGGATTATAACTACCTGCACTATGCATAATTATATATAAGCCAGGGTGGTATATGACTCATATATTTCCTCATTCCCAGTCTGTTATGTGGTGCAGTCTGAGTTACATCTAGCAGCATCTCTAGTGCCACTCTGACGGCTTTGGGCTTTATATAGTTGCCACAATTTCTCCATATTTTAATGTTTCATACATGTATTATTGTGAAATTATGCTAATAAAATTATTTATATACTATATGAGACTTTTTGTGAGATATTTCTCTGTGCATGATGGTGCATTACTCCAGTGTCTTTTTGGTGTTGTGGAACTTATCTAGGGATCATCTTGCATAACATTCTAAGACTATCTGCAGGCTTAGCCTTGTGTTTTTTAGCTGAAACAAGACATGATTTTATAAAACTGGTATGTAACATATTGGCGAGTTATAGATTATAACCTCTATATTGATTTCTTTATCAATATCTTCTCCAAAATGGCAGGTATTGTGGAGTGTATGTTGTGGTTAGCAACTATGAAGAAAAAAACATATTCATAATGTGGGGTCCCATAGAATTGGACACCAAAGAGAAAAGAAAGCTTAAAAGTTACTTTTAATAATTACCACGTAATAGTATATTCGTATACTCAACACTCTTTTTAAAAACAGATACCAGACAATAAAGGGTATAAACAGGGATAATCAATTATAAGGCTAACTGACCCTAATCGGCCTTGAAAAACTTTTAAGCGTACCCTAAATAGTCGACCTGGCGCCCCCGCTCAACTTTGGCAGTCCCAGGAAACAATAAATATATAGATATATACCATCCTTCTGGGTGGCCTCCGATAAGAATATAAATATGTTGGTGGGTGGGGGCCGTGGGTAGGAGAAACGGAAACCTATAAAATGTTGGGAGAAGTTTTACCTTTCTGCAAATGGGTAATATAGTATTTATAGACTTAGATTATGGTCTGTGGAGTCAATCTTGTCACTAGCAGTGTATATTCTTGTCCTGAACAAATACTTTCACCGTAATGACTGTAGAAAAGTATTGTATGTCTCCAATTCCTGGTACTTCTAGAATGGAATCCAGATTGCAAGTTAGACGTTAACAGGGTTCTCCTGTGAACAAAGTTAATTTTGAAGTTGATTTTAATCAATACATCTTGGAATAATAATTTCCACAAGTCGCTATGTTTAAAAAGAATATTCCTGTGCTGAGATAATCTTATAAATGTGTCTTCTGTGTACTGTGTAATGTCTGTGTCTGACCGTGCAGGGACATGGTCTGATCATACCACAGCTCCTGGGCAGGGGAGGAAGCAAAAAAGTATTCAGACATTACAGCAGCGGATTGAAAAGAATTCTTTGAGATCAAGCATTTCATTTCCTGTTTTTAAAAAATGTTTTATTTCAAAAAAATTATTTTCGATCCCGTGCTGTAATGTCTGTATGCTCTTTTGCGTCCTCCCCTGCCCAGGAGCTGTGGTATGATCAGACCATGTTCCTGCACGGTCAAACACAGACATTACACAGTACACAGCAGGAGCACATTTATAAGATTATCTCAGCACAGGAAAAAAAAATGTAATTGTGGAACTTTATTATTATTCCAAAATGTATTGATTATAATCAACTTTAAAATTAACTTTGTTTTGTGGGAAAACCCCTTTAAGCGTAGCGCGCGCTCTTCTATCAGGGTGGCCTTGACATATTTGAATGACCGGTTATTTTTAGGTTCCTTTCCCTGGCTGCAGAACAGACATGATGGTACAGGTATCGATTGGGAAGTGCCATTGTGCTTTGTAGTATCCACATTTTGAGGGAGATTTAATAAGAAAGTTGCACCAAAAATGTGGAATATATGGATATGCTATTTACATAAGTTTTTATATAAATTTATACATATTATAATTTTTTTTCTTACATTATGGTTAGTGCTTAATAAATTGTATTCCAATAATGACTTGTTTCATACTTTAAAATAATTAAATCAATTTTTTTTGGTGCAAAATGATAGTGTGCGGCCTAAATGCATGCATCTTAGAACACTATTAATAAATCTCCCCTTCTGAGCTGCTTTTTGTCTAGTGATTAACTTCATGCAAAGTTTGTATTGTGTGTCTTATAACTAATGCAATGGCGTTACTTGATGTGCTTTGGCTGTGTTAGGCAGTGTTACATGTTATTGGCTTTTACAGCTCAGAATGTATTTGCATTCGTGAAGTGAGAATCCTTGAGATGTGCACTTTGTTTATAGACCGCTCCTTTTCCTAGCATGCCCAATAATGCAAATACCTAAAATTATACCTTAGACGCAATATTATTTAACAAAATATCGATAGTCCCAATTGAATTGTCCTGAATATACTAAGTATAAATTAAGGAGGTTTTCCAGTATTGGAAAATCAGTCTCCTGGATGCAATTAAAAAAGAAAATCTGTGCTTTACTCACCCTCCCCAGTCCAGCGCTGAGTCTCCGCCGCTCTCTTTGTCTGCTATTGTCTGCAGCCCTGAAGTTGATAGAGCTGCAGCTATTATATGAGCTCAATGCCTCTGCCGGAGTTGACAGCACGTGCTGCTCAGAGCCGCTGAACTCTGTTATTAGCTGCAGCGCTATCAACGTGACGTCAGTGCTTCAGACCGTAACAAACATCGAAAGCAGCAGCGGAGACTCGGTGCTCGACACAGGGTGGGTGAGTAAAGATTTTTGTTTTTTCTATTCTTTTAAATAAACTGTGTCTGGGTTACCAGGTTTTTCTGATACCGGAAAACTTCTTTAATTGTCTGGCTTTTTGGTACACGTCTGCAACCACTCTATGCAGCTGCAGACTTGTGAATCATCGCATTGTGCGCTGTGAAGATTTTCAAGTAAGGGATTTGCATACTTGTGGTCACGTTCCTACTAGACTTGGGCAGCCTAGCCCTTGAGCAAGGATGGACATGTCTAGTCAGAATGTGGCTGGAAGTATTCAGATTGCATATTTGCAGTCACATGACTCCTGTTACTTGAGAATCCTCGCAGTGGGCACACATAGAGTAACTATAGCACATGTAAAAATGACACATAGACTTCTATCTGAAGGCCAGACAACCCCTTAAACTATTACAAGTATATATCAATTATATGAAATAAAAGTGACTACTCCAATAAAACCCGACACTGTTTACTTTTTGGAATTTTTTTTTTTTTTTTACCAGAAAGATACCCCTATGATTTTAGATGCAAAGAACTGCATAAAAACTGTGTGCTCATTTCATATGTTGGATTTTCTTAGCAGGTGAACAAGAAGGTTGGACTGATTCTTTCTCTATGAAATCTAGTATGCAACGGAAGAAGGTAATCTAGTGATCTCATGTAAAATGTTATACAAATGTTTTAAGAACCTAGCCTATGTGTATGTATATAAAAAGAAAAATAGATGCAGTACCAGCATATAGAATTGGGGTTCCAAGCCTCCCAGAACCTTCAATACAATAAAAAAAAATTGTATATACAGTATATATATATATATATATATACACATACCCACCCTGCAGTTCCTGATCAGGACCTATACAGAGGCTGCAGCAGCAGAGCATTTGCAGGACCTTTGACTCGATTAACTCAAGTACCTTTGCAAGTCCTGTGATCAGTCACATGACCTGAAAGGTCCTGGAATTACTGGTGCAGAAGGTCCTGCAGCTGCTCAGCTCGCTCAGCCTCTGTTCAGTCCTGCTAGCTTCCTCTTCTGCTCTGCACCGATCACTTAGATCAGCGTTGGACAGGAGGAGAGACAGCAGCTCTCTGCGTGATCGGGAAGGATGCCGTGTCAGCGTTCTCCTACATTACAGGAAGCTGCCTCCGGACTATAAAACTCAAACACTTTATAACGAGTTTTTTTGTTAAATGCGGCTTATAGTTCCAAAAATATAGTAAATGGAAAGTCTGAGCCAGTGCTTCTCTCTGTGCAAAGCTCATAGACTTACTGCTGAGCCTGTACACTGTGTGTGTAAGTGTAATATATAATAGGTATTCTTTCATGCTTTTAATCAAAAGCTGACAACTGGATGATCACAGGAATTGGTAAAATACATGGACTGACATGTAATTGATACAAATAAATACACATACACAGGTTTTCCCATTATAGACATTTATGGTATGTATATCCATGTAAGGAAGTTTACCTTACTGAAAAAGGTAGAATTTCTGCAGCCTGAATCCGAGACCAGCTCCTGCTTGCCTTACTATGAATTATTCAGAAAAAAACCTATTTGAAAGTAGGGCATGGATGAGGAGACTAGTCAGAGGCAAGTACCCGCTCGCTTCCACCCCGCTCAACTTGACTGACAGATCTCTCCGTATGTGTGACCTGTCAGTCTAGCGGAGCAGACGGGGAGAATCCTACAGGAACCTGCCTCTCGTACTGTCACCTCGTCACTAGTTGTGCTTTAAACTATGTTTTTCTTTGAAACAACGCTGCTTTCAGAGTAAGGGCTGGTGCAGATGAGCACATAAATCGGATATGGGCTGTCTGATTTTTTTTTTTATTTTTAATTAAACCTCATTCTGACCCATGTTATTAAATAGGGCTATTCAGATGAATGATTTTTTTTTTCTCAGTCTGACTGTCCAGGAGAAAAAATTGTAGCATACACTAATTTCTTCTGAAATCATCCATTCAAGTCTATGGGAGCGTAAAAAAATAAATGACTAGAATAAAGAATTCCACACAAAACATCCAAGTGGCATCCAGTTTTTACAGATATAATTCTATTATAAACTAGGAAACTTTATTTGATCATGTACAGTTTTAATGTACGGTAGTTGTATGAAATCTGATCTCACACTTGTGTAAAAAAAAAAATGGACACAGATGGAAATCGGATGTAAAATAAGAAAATTAATCGACTGAATTTTCTGAATGAAGCTTGGACAGTTTTTCAGATGCTCATCTACCTCCGGCCTAAACATACAATTTGTACGGCGTGAACCCCTTTCTGATTCATCCTCCCCATGGTTCGGGCAGCATGGATCTGCTGATGAGATCACTTTAAGGGAAGCTTGTCAGATCCCAAAACTCAAATTAAACCACTTAAATGTAGTCATACGGGGAACTTGGCTCCTAAAAACATCAGTCCTTTAGTACAGGTTAGGTACATACATTAAAGATGTATTATTACATATGTAAATGAGGGGTACTCGCTGCACCCTTGTTTGATACGGCCGAGGGCTCAGGGCACTGTTCCACCCCTCAATCAAAGGTGCAGATTTTTGTGTTCCCATTATTACACGTTGATCTGGTTTACTATTGGGTGTTGTAAGAAAATGTGGCGTCACATATATTAATTAGACGCACACTTGTGTCCTACAATCATTTATTGGTAGTAATTGTCCCCAGCGTGAGTTGGCAGTATAGGGTTACATGGCAACTTAAAGGATAGGCTTTCCTTATGGCAGAGAAAAAACATATCAAAAAATGACTGCATGTCTATCAATCAAAGAATATAATGGAGGTTTTAATAAGATCCTGGAGGTGGGACGCAATTTTTGAGTAACTAAGTAGCCCACATAAGTGGTGCTGCGGAGGGTATATAGTGTCCTTCCAGTATGGTGTACGTGTCCCCGTGCCTCGTACCCAGAGCTCTTGGCTGTCTGTAGAAGGCCTGGCTGGGAATCAGCTGCAGGCTGTGCTCACTACAACAGGATTAGCTTCTCGTTAAAACCATCTCCTTTTGATGTGGCCTTATTGGAGAGAATCTTCCTTGACTATGTGGCTTAGCCAGACCGGCATAATACTCTCACCTCTCAATCTCACATGCCAGAAGACTTGTATTTATGGGTTTAAATCCTCCCACGGCACCCAGAACGCTGACATTATAAGGCAATTTACTAGTCCTGATTAGCTTCACTCAGGCGCCTGTTAAACAGCAGCGTGAGTCATGTATTCTTGCTTTAAGAGGCGACTGATGCCCTCGCCTCCAGGAGTAACACAACATCCCTATTACACCGGTTACAGGGAGCCGGCTTATCTCAGTGCAAATAATGCCATAAATACGATTACCTACTGCAAGTAAGAATATATTGTGTGACCGTGATTTTGTCACCAATACCTTGCAAGCGGATGCTGGAAAGTGTAATTTTATGAAAATGCATCTTCAGAGTGTAGACTCATTCTGTAGTCTGCTCTGTGAATGGGATTCCTAAAATACAACGCTATTCAAGGAAGTTGCCAGGAATTTGCAAATCCCTGCAGCGATAAATGTTAACCTCAGTATGCGCCAGTAACCGAAAGAACAGATTCTAGGGATGCCAGCATTTCTTTGAGTTATTTTAGCAGTTTCCTACAGTTATCTCACCTGAAAATTTACCAGTTGACCCAATTCCTTTTTATGGTTGACTTTTCAATAAAATTGTGTAATGGTTTTGAAGTATAATTTTTTGCATTAAAAAGAGTGAAACAAAAAAAACTGTTCTTTTTCTCTAATTCAAAATGGTTTTTGCAGCAAGTTCATAGATTTCTGTAAGTTACATTCAGACGCCTGAGACAGTCACAGGATTTCTGCAAAAAATCACATCTTTTACATAATGAATTTGAGATATCGTACAAATTGTTACGAAATGTTTTGCAAAGACAGTGTTTTCTAACCTCTCTAATAACTGTGCTATTATTTCAGCCAAACCCTATGATCCCTCCAGCTCCCATTACAACTCCAGTGATGAAGCTGCCTCTGAGCCAGAAATCCTCCAGCCGCATCCCGGCAGCAATTTGGATCCTATTCAGACTCCCCCAGGAGCCCCCAAAGAAGTAAGCATGCAGGTATACAGAAATATTGAAGGGAATCTGTCTGTAGGATCAACCCTCCTAATTCGTCTGTATGGGCATGTGCGTCATAGGAAGCTGTATAACATGATACCTTGATATCTGCGATCTGATGTCTTATTCCAGAGAAATACACGTGTTTCTCATATGTTAATGTTATGTTAATGTGCTGTTAAGATTTATGAGCAGGAAACATGTCTGCATGAGAATCTGCCGCCAGGGCTTATTTTTAATATAAGGGGTATTAACAATGTGAGGTATGTAACTAACGCAGAGCAGTAGAACTGAACTTTGTCTCCTTACAAACACATTTGTTGCAGCTCTCACAGTTCTGCTGTATTGCAACACTGGTTGCCTGTGAGATGAAATCTGAAGCACTGAAGTGACACCTGCAGATGTGTTTATTGCTATAATCTCACACAGTTCTGCACAGAGCAGCCATTACACATCACACTGGAGTTTAAGGGGTAATGTCTCTCGTTGTGGAGAATGACATGCCTGTGTAAGGAGACTTATAGGCCATGCAATGCTCCTCTGGGAAATAAATGTGCAAATTGCCTCTTGAAAGAGGAAGAGGACTTGAACTCTAGTGACATCTATTGGAAATGGCAATCTTAAAAGTCAGTATCGACCCTTTAACGTTTAACGAGCCTTGCTGTATGACTCTCAATTTGCAATTTACTGTGTTTCGGAATGTTGCCCCTCCTCTGTACAAATCATAAGATCTAATTTGACTGTATGAGAGGCCTCTGACTTGGTTCTAAGAGGTGATGTCTCTCTCGCCTTGTGCCACTGTAAGGAGACTTTTAGGCCTTGCAATTTTCCTCTGGCAAATTAAATTTGCATATCACACTGTTAACTTCCCCTTTAATTTAAAATAAGGTCTGGAGGCAGATTCTCTGGGACATCTATGTCTGGCCCATAGACTAACAACTCTTTTGCATGTAATAAAAATGTGAATTTCTCTGGAATAAGACATCGTATCGCAGATATTAAAGTATCATGCACATAAGTACATTCAGGATCCATACAACACTCTTCTGAAATGTAGCTTTCATTCATTTAAATGGAAACCCGAATATCTTTGTATGACAGTGTTTTTGATTTTTTTTGTGAGCACATCTGACATTGTGGTCTTCCCTAGATACAGTTGTACAGTTGGAATACTGTAATCTAGGTAGGTGTCCTGTAATGGAGGGCACCTACTATGGAATTGTATTGACCATAATACTGTAATTGAAGCCTGAAGATGCTTTACCTTTTTGTTTAAGTTGGTCCTACATTTAATCAGCTCTAAAACTAATACAAGCATGTACAATTTTCTGTTTACAGTACCACCGGATGCCAGTTGAAAAAATAGAGAAAAAAGAGTTGCCTGCAGAGCATCTACCACTACAGACAGCATTCAATGGACTGGTCCAACGCTGCTCCATAGTGGCATCTGACCCAGTATGTTCAATTGTTTGGCAAAAATAAGTGTGTCGATATGTAACATTGCATTTTTATCAGTTGGCAAACTAAAGTGAAATCTAAATCAAATTAATATTTGGTGATTCCACCCTTTCAAAGTGTAGTTAGAAGAATTGATGCTTTGATGCTGTTTTTGAATTAATCAGCAGGGAAGTTTTTCCAAATACCTTGCAAATCTAACCACAAATCTTCTATACACCTAGGCTTGTGCAAATCCTTCTGTCATTTCATGTAATCCCAGGCAGGCTCTTTTATATTCAGATCCAGGCTTTGTGGGGTCCACATCATCACTTCCAGGATGCATTGTTCTTTTTTATGCTGAAGATAGTTCATACATTGGCTGTATGTTTGGCGTCGATTCCCTGATGGTGTTGCATGATGGATAAGTATTTGCTTGTATTTCTTAGCACTGAGGACACTAACAAGTGAGTATTGTTGAGGACCACAGATCGACAACTGCAAATCGAAATATGTCCAGCAGTGCCATCAGCTCAGATCTGCCAGCAACCAGTGGGACCAAGCTACACCCATGTAGTGTTCGAAAAAGTTTGGCCAGAAGTGGTCTTAAGGGAAGAATTGTGGCCAAAATCCATAACTTTGACATGGAAACAAGGTCATTTGACTCAACTGTGCAAGAAAACATAGGAATTGGTTGCAGAGAAATTCCAGCAGGTGCTCATGAAGTACAATGTGAAATATTTGGCTTTAACAGTAGGCAGTTTGTTTGCTGAATGGCTGGAGACCGGTACAATAATGAGTGACTGCAGGATCTGTGAACCATGGGCGAGGTTCCTTGCAATTTTGGGCTGCATTTTCGCAAATGTAGTTGGGAATTTGATCAAGATTGTTGTAGTTGATCAATGTTGAGAAATACAGGTCCAGGAAATTATGTTGCCTCCACAGAGCCCCAATGCCAGTATCATAGTTTGTCTGCGATTATTTGAACAGATAGAAGAATCTGCACAAGTCTACATCCACAGAAGATCTATGGTTAGTTTTCCAAAATGTTTGGAACAACTTCTCTACCAAGTTCCTTCAAAAACTGTGTGCACGTTGTATGGTTTCTACTCACTCTGTTGCGTTCAAGGTAGGCACAGGAAGAGGTTTCAGTAGAAATGTCCAGCCTGGTTTATAAACCGCTCAGGAAACCTATTGCGAGTTCGCCCGCTTGGATTAGTGTCCTGTTCTTGAGTCCTTAGCAAGGACCAACACACTGGAGGTCTACACACCTCCAGTCAGACACTGAATGAGTCAACTGGTCTCCATTTTATTTGCCATACCACGCCCCCTTCTGGCGTTCATCTTATAAAGTGTATGTAAAAGAATTGATGATGTATTGAAGCAAATAGTGATTTAATTTAGGATTCTCTTTGTATTTTGCTAATTGATAAAAACAAACTAACACTTATTTTTTTAAAGCTTTCTTACTTTGCAATATTTTTTCCACAACTGCCTAACATTTTTGCACAGTTCTGTGTATATACTATGTATGTGTGTAAATGTATATGTGTATATTTATGTACATTATTACTCTACATTCATCTCACAACACGGTGGTTTCCCTGATGAATTGACATGGTCATGTAGCCAGATGCATAACAAGATTAGTGACAGCTCTTCCTTGGTAATAAGAGCCGTGGATTGCAGCCGTGCTCTATTGGGCACAGACTGATTGTTGGGCAGTTGTAAAAGAATGTTTTTACTTAAAAAAGAAATGTGAAATGGAATGAGTAGAAGAGCGGAGCCATTAGGCTGGTTGATCTACAGCGATGCCTGAGGGGAGGCAGTCTAGGTGAAGCAGCAGGAAGGATGAGGCTCAGCAGGGTGAATAATTCTTTCCCAGCACGGAAAATTGCTTGTATGAGATCCTAAATGGATGTGGAGACAAAGGACAGCAGTGAATACATATATTGAGTTGTTTCTCTATGGGCCTCTATGTATAGTATAAAGATTGAATATTGGACGCAGTGCTTCCTTTCACATACATCTGTGTCACGGAGGAAGTTGGAAAAATCATGAGTCTTAAGATTACATATCTTGTATTTGCCTCCATGTTTTATATCTTTTTTTACATTTTTTATTGCATATATTCCCCTAGCCATCCTTACAGAATGAAGTCACACGGAGTAATGAGCTGCAATGCCAGGGCACACCACCGTGATTTTTGGGAATCTGTCGATATGAAAGACTTTGTATCATACTGACGCTCTTATTTTTACTAAGACACTAACTAATCACCCCACTAAAGTTCCAAACGGAGGGGGGATAAAGAACGACTCCCTAGTTCTGAGGAGATGCACACATGATCCCTTCGCTCCCAGTCAGTAGATCTGAAAAAGATCACGTGATGCAATTTGTGACTACAGTTTATGACTAGTCACCGAATGTCATCTTTTCTGAACTTTTAGGTGACCCACGCATCCTAGTGCGCAGTCCCCTCACTTAGTATCCAGTATGTATGCTCATGTAGAATTGGAACAGTTTTTAAAGTGCATGCTTCAGGCAATGGATTCAGACCGTGTGCACTTGATGGCATATAGATATATAATTAATTACATTTATTACAAAGCGGCCAGACCCTTTCACAGCATTTCACAGTGGCCATTCTGATCACTAAATTGCTTGTGTATTGCAGCACCAGACAGCTCCTCCAGACCAAGAGACGCTCTATGAAGTCTCTTTGCTATCGGGCTAGGAGTTGAAGTCCCTGATTTATTAAACATTTTTTCACCAGAATTTTGGCATAAAACATTTGCCCAACTCCTAGTTGTATAAAACAATGTTTGTGAATTTCTGCATTTTTACGCCAGTCCCAGCCAGCTTGACCATCTTTTTGAAAATTGGTCCGAGCTTAGCCTGGTGACGTATGGTCAGACATTTCAAGGCACATTCATAGTAATGTTATTATTATTATTTATATAGCACCATTGATTCCATGGTGCTGTACATGAGAAGGGGTTACATACAAATTACAGATTTCTCCTTCGTCTCATTGGGGACACAGGACTGTGGGTGTATGCTACTGCCGCTAGGAGGCTGACACTAAGTAAACATAAAAAAGGTTAGCTCCTCCTCCGCCGTATACACCTCAGCACTGGCCGCAGGCAAACCCAGTTCTTGCTTAGTGTCTGATGGAGGCACACGTCTGGTTCTTTTTCCAGACCATTTTTTTTTTTTTTTTTTCCCTTTCCCACGAAGATGAGATAGGGGCGACGGACCCTTTTGAAGGGGTCCGATCTCCCCAAACCATCAACGGGCGAGCACGTGGAGTGAAGCCTCCACGTATCCTCTCCCGCGACGTGGGACACGAATGCCGGACTCAGCCCTGACCACCCTAAGGTATTGAAACCCTAGGTTGTACAGAGGCAGGAGTTAGTCCATTTGGCCCCCACTGCGCCACCAATGTTAGACTGCGGTGCTGCAAGGAGGCGGACGGTCCCTCTCCTCATCCCCTGTAGGGGTGATGGAGTTAGGGTTCCTGCACCGTCCCACCTTTTTACTACGAAGCCCCTCTAAATGCATCTCACCTTTTGAGGAAGAGCAACTGGAGTCGTGGAACGGTGAGCGGCCGGAGCACCGCAAGTTTCGCAGGCGTCTGTGATCAGACTGTGTTTCCAGCCAGGTACAGGCTCCCGGCTCGAGTTTCCCCCCCCCCCCCAGGGGGCGTCATCTCCCGATGCCCGCCCCCCGACTCCTGGGGACGCCGCTGGAATTTCAGCCCCTGGCCTCGGCGGCGTTAGGCCTCGGGCAAAAATTTAGTCCCCGGCTTTGCCGGGGACTAGGCCGCCGCCCGAAATATAGCGTCCGGCGTCGGCCGGAAGGTAGGCCGCGGTCGCGGGGATCCTCCCCCGGCAGCGTCACCTTCCGGCGGGCCCGCCCTCCGATTTTAGGGCGGCCTCCGCCGGAAATCTAGGCCGCCGCCCGAAATATAGCGTCCGGCGTCGGCCGGAAGGTAGGCCGCGGTCGCGGGGATCCTCCCCGGCAGCGTCACCTTCCGGCGGGCCCGCCCTCCGATTTTAGGGCGGCCTCCGCCGGAAATCTAGGCCGCGGCTTCGGCCGGTGCTAGGCCGCGGCTGCAAATTTAGTCCCCGGCTTTTGCCGGAGTCTAGGCCGCGGCCGGAAGCGGGTCTCTGACGGCTAGGCCGCGCCTCTCGACCCTCCCCCTGAGGTTCGGCTACTTGAGCTAGCCTTCCTAACAGGGGAGCGCTCTTTTTTGAAAAATTTGGAGCCCGGGCGTTTTTTTGTCTACGCCACTGCTACGCGGTTTAAGGACGCAGGGGTACAGGACTGGGGTAAGTGCTTCTACCTCCAGCCTGGTTGTTCCGCTTCACTAAGTACTTTTGCGCCCCTCTGCACTCCGTTCCACTGACCGTCTCACATTCAGTTCATTGCGGACTCTGTGATAGACTCAGCATGTCCAGAAGAACTAAAGCTCATACGGTGCTGTATACCGCATGCATTGCCTGTAAGTCCCCTTTTCCGCACGCCCAGATTACTCGGGTCTGCGAAGCCTGTGACTCCGAACGGGCTCAGGAACCCGCTCCTATTGCGGAACCCAGTGCGTCAGGTCCCCCTGAATGGGCTCTGTCCCTGACTCAATCTGTGGCATCATTAACAAGAGCAATCGAGTCCCTTCAAGCTCCCGATAGGAGCAGGGACAGTGGTTCACCCGTCTTGGCGACGTCTCATGAACCTCCGGCCTGCAGGGGCCGCGCTCTCACCAGGCAGACGCAGGGGAAGCGAACCCACACTGCGTCGCCTTTGCCATCCGGGGCCTCGGCATCTTTCAGTTCTGCCTCCCGCTCTCCCTCACCTCTGGCAAGTGATCAGTATTCGGATTCTGATTCAGAAGGGTCCCTTAATTTAGAGGCACCGAATTGTCAGGACACAATTGACAGTTTGATTGAAGCTGTCAATCAAACCTTGGGGGTAGACGATGAGTCCACCTTGACCTCCGGTCATAAGGTGTCCTTCAAAAGAGCCAGGCAAGCTCATAAGGTTTTTGGGGCTCATCCGGAGTTTGAGGAACTAGTGCAGCGCCACCGGGAGAAACCGGACAAGCGCTTCGCAGGACAAAAGGCTCTCAATACTAGATATCCTTTTGCTCCTGAGCTTCTTAAGAAGTGGGCGGAATCTCCTGCGGTTGATCCTCCTGTGTCGCGTTTAGCGTCTAAGACGCTCCTTTCCCTTCCTAACGGTTCCTCGATCAAGGAACCAACGGATCGTCTGATTGAGAGTTTGGCCCGCTCGGTGTTTGAAGCATCGGGTTCTGCTCTCTCTCCTTCTTTTGCAGCGACTTGGGTTGCTAAGGCCATGATATCCTGGTCGGAGTCTCTAAATAGAGCTCTTCATGGTATAGAGGTACCGTCTGAAGTAACCGAGATTTCTAATCAGATAGCGCTTGCAGGAGACTTCTTAATTAATGCGTCCATGGATGCGGCAAATTGCGCAGCCCTAGCTGCTGCTAATGCAATTGCCATCAGAAGATCTTTGTGGCTGAGAACCTGGCGAGCAGACTCAATCTCAAAGAAATCGCTTACATCCTTACCATATCAGAGTGGTCGGTTATTTGGCGAAAGGCTGGATCAGCTCATATCTGATGCGACGGGAGGGAAGAGCAGTTTCCTTCCTCAGCAAAAGATTAAGCAGCCTTTTCGTCGACAGCTTCAGCCTCGCTTTAGGGCCTTTCGTAACCCAGGTTGGGCCGCGCCAGCTACCTCCAGCGGTTCAGGTCGGCCTAATCAGGCCAGAGATCGTCAGGTCTCCTACAGGACCAACCCTCTGGGAAGAGGGCGATCTCAACAACCAAGATCTAGAGGGTCCAAACCCCAAAGATATTCGGACAAATGACTGGAGGCAAAATCCGGTCAATTTATCCAGAGTAGGCGGCCGCTTACTCTGGTTTCGCCCCATTTGGCTATCGATTACTCACGACGAGTGGGTCAGGGAGTTAGTCTCCTCGGGGTACAAAATAGAATTTACCAGCCTTCCCTCAAATCGTTTTTTTCCCTCGCGCCTTCCCAAGGAGGAATCTCGGGTTCGCGCCTTATTCAGGGCGGTCGAGTCTCTTCGGCACAGCGGGGTTGTCGTACCTGTACCGGAGGTCGAAAAAGGTCAGGGGTTTTATTCCAACCTTTTCATTGTACCCAAGAAGGACGGTACCGTAAGGCCCATTCTGGATCTAAAGCGACTGAACCGGTTTGTCAGAATTCGACATTTCCGAATGGAGTCTCTCCGTTCTGTCATTGCAGCCATGGAAAAAGGGGAATTTCTAGCATCAATAGACATTCAGGATGCCTATCTTCACATCCCCATATTTCCTCCTCATCAGAGGTTTCTTCGGTTTGCCATCGGCAAACTTCATCTTCAGTTCGCAGCCTTGCCATTCGGGCTAGCCACAACCCCCAGGGTGTTTACAAAGGTCATGGCCGCTGTTGTGTCCATTCTGCACTCCAGGGGGATAGTCATCTTGCCTTACTTAGACGACCTCCTCATCAAGGGTCCGTCTTTTCAAATCTGCGAGGAAAGTGTCAGCATTACGTTAGACACCTTGCTCGCCTGGGGTGGCTGGTGAATATGAAGAAATCATCTCCCGTGCCATCTCGGAAGATCACCTTTTAGGGATGAATTTCGACACCGCTCAGGGGTTGATAATTCTTCCTCAAGACAAGGCCTTAGTTCTCCGTCAAGAGGTACGGATCCTTCGCCAACCGATTCCTCACACCATTCGGTTTTGCATGAGGGTCCTAGGAAGGATGGTGGCAGCAATCGAGGCTATTCCATTTGCCCAATTTCATCTTCGCCCCCTTCAACATGCACTCTTGGCAGTATGGGACGGGAGCCCTTACTCCATCAATCTTCGGTGCCGTCTGTCCCTGCAGGTCAGACAGACTCTTATGTGGTGGACGAAGAGCACCACTCTTCAACAGGGTCGTTTGTTTCCTCCAAATTTCTGGTTGGTTGTCACAACGGACGCCAGCCTGCTCGGATGGGGAGCAGTGTTTCGTCACCACACAGCCCAGGGAACTTGGTCTCAGCAGGAATCGACCCTCCCGATCAATATTTTAGAGATCCGAGCTATTCGGCTGGCTCTGAGGCAGTTTCACCAGCATCTGGCGGGCCACCCAGTCAGAATACAATCGGACAATGCCACGGCAGTGGCATACATAAACCATCAGGGAGGTACCCGCAGCAGGGCGGCCATGCACGAGGTAAAACAGATTCTGACCTGGGCAGAGGTAAATCACTCTGTGATTTC
>JARQOD010000003.1:499707106-499774456 GCA_033576555.1 Oophaga sylvatica | reverse complement strand
GGTTTCTCTGTCATTTCTTTCCTGGAAAGTGGTGTTTTTGGTAGCCATAACATCCATAAGGCGGGTTTCGGAGCTGGCAGCACTGTCTTGTCGAGCTCCGTACTTGCTTTTTCATCAGGATAAGGTAGTGCTCAGACCAACACCACCTTTTTTGCCTAAAGTCGTGTCCTCATTTCATATTAATGAGGACATTGTTTTGCCCTCATTTTGCCCAGCTCCGACGCACCGAGTGGAGAAGGCTCTCCATACGCTGGATCTGGTGAGAGCACTCAGGAGATATGTATCTCGGACAGCGTCCTTTCGACAGACGGACACGCTGTTTGTCCTCCCTGAAGGTCGCAGGAAGGGACTCGCTGCCTCTAGATCAACCTTGGCTAGGTGGATTCGGTTAGCCATTCAGGAGGCTTACCGTATCAGAGGCGCGGTGGTTCCCGCAGGGATCAAGGCTCACTCCACCAGAGCGGTGGGTGCCTCCTGGGCCCTTCGGCATCAGGCTTCGGTGGAACAGGTTTGTAAGGCAGCAACCTGGTCAAGTCTGCATACCTTTTCCAAGCATTATAATGTCCATACCCAGGCTTCTGCGGATGCCAGTCTGGGTAGAAGGATTCTTCAGGGCGCGGTTGCGCACCTATAAGCAATGCTTGATTATAAATTACACTGTGGAGTCGGTTTCCCACCCAAGGGACTGCTTTGGGACGTCCCACAGTCCTGTGTCCCCCAATGAGACGAAGGAGAAATACGGATTTTTGTGTTACTCACCGTAAAATCCTTTTCTCCGAGACGCTCATTGGGGGACACAGCACCCTCCCTAAGAGCCGGCTGGCTTTGTTTTGAGTTAACTCTATTCTCCGTAAGTCTGTATCAGCAGTTTTTTCTTCTGGATGTACTGTATCTGTGTTAACTCTGATTTATTTTTTTAGCCTCCTACTGCTTTTTGCACTAAACTGGGTTTGCCTGCGGCCAGTGCTGAGGTGTATACGGCGGAGGAGGAGCTAACCTTTTTTATGTTTACTTAGTGTCAGCCTCTTAGCGGCAGTAGCATACACCCACAGTCCTGTGTCCCCCAATGAGCGTCTCGGAGAAAAGGATTTTACGGTGAGTAACACAAAAATCCGTATATCACTTACAGTAAACTAACAATCACAGACTGGTACAGAGGGGAGAGTACCCTGCCCTTTCGGGCTTACATTCTACAGGATGGGGGACGGAGACAGCAGGTTGGGGGATTGCAGCACTTCCGGTGTTGGTTGAGGCAATATCCGGTAGTGGTGAGGAGGCAGTGGGTCATTGCAGGCTGTAGGCTTTCCTGAAGAGATGGGTTTTCAGGTTACGTCTGAAGGATCCGAGAGTGGTTGATAGTCGGACGTGTTGGGGCAAAGAATTCCAGAGGATGGGGGATATTCGGGAGAAGTCTTGGAGGCGGTTGGGTGAGGAGCGAATAAGTTTGGAGGAGAGAAGGAGGTCTTGGGAGGACCGGAGATTACGTGAGGGAAGGTATCGGGAGATTAGTTCAGAGACATATGGGGGAGACAGGTTATAGATGGCCTTGTAGGTCAGTATTAGTAATTTTAATTGGATTCGCTGAGGGAATGGGAGCGAGTGAAGAGATTTGCAGAGGGGAGATGCGGAGGAGTAGCGAGGAGAGAGATGAATTAGTCGGGCAGCAGAGTTAAGGATGGACTGGAGAGGTGCGAGGGTGTTAGCAGGGAGGCCAGAGAAAAGTATGTTGCAGTAGTCGAGGCGGGAGATGATGAGGGCATGCACAAGCATTTTAGTAGATTGAGGGTTGAGGAAGGGACGAATTCTGGAAATATTTTTGAGCTGGAGGCGACAGGAGGTAGAAAGAGCTTGGATGTGTGGTTTGAAGGACAGGGCAGAGTCAAGGGTTACTCCGAGGCAGCGGACCTCCGGTACGGGGGAAAGCGTGGTGTTGTCAGTTGTTATAGATAGGTCAGGTAAGGAAGATCTGTGAGATGGGGGAAAGGTGATGAGTTCAGATTTGTCCATATTGAGTTTGAGGAAGCAGGAGGAGAAGAAGGAGGATATGGCTGATAGACACTCAGGGATTCTGGACAGCAGAGAGGTGATGTCTGGGCCAGAGAGGTAGATCTGAGTGTCATCAGCATAAAGGTGGTACTGGAATCTGTGGGACTTTGAATTGCCCCAGGCCAAGTGTATAGATTGAGAAGAGTAGGGGTCCTAGAACAGAGCCTTGGGGGACTCCCAACAGAGAGAGGGTGGGACGAGGAGGTATTGTGGGAGTGGGAGACGCTGAATGTGCGGTTGGAAAGGTATGAGGAGATCCAGGATAGGGCAAGGTCCTTGATGCCAAAGGAGGAGAGAATCTGTAGTAGAAGGCAGTGGTCAACTGTGTCGAAAGCAGAGGACAGGTCAAGAAGGAGGAGTATAGAGTATTGTCCGTTAGCTTTGGCTGTGAGTAGGTCGTTAGTAATTTTAGTCAGGGCTGTTTCAGTGGAGCGATGGGGGCGGAAACCAGATTGTAGATTGTAAAAGAGCAAGTTAGATGAGAGATGGGAGGAAAGTTCAGCGTGGACATGCTGTTCCAGGAGTTTGGAAGCGAGTGGTGGGAGCAGCGATATTGGGCGATAGCTGAACATAGCGGTTGGGTCGAGGGTTGGCGTTTTGAGGATAGGCGTGATTGTGGCATGTTTGAAAGCAGAAGGGAAGGTACCAGAAGTTAGTGATAGATTGAAGAGGTGGGTTAGTGATGGGATAAGAGTGGTGGTGAGGTTGGGGAGGAGGTGGGATGGAATGGGGTCGAGTGCACAAGTGGTGAGGTGTGATTTGGAGAGAAGATGAGCAAGCTCCCCTTCCGTGATGTTGGGTAAGGAGGTTATGGGGTTTGGGCATTGGTCAGATATACAAAGGGGTTGTGGTGGTTGAATAATAAAGACTTGCCGTGTTTGGTCTATCTTGTTTTTGAAGTGTATGGCGAAGTCCTCAGCAGAGATAAGGGAGGTAGGAGGGGGCAGTAGTGGGCGGAGGAGGGAGTTAAAATTATTGAACAATTGTTTGGGGTTGTGGGATAAGGGAGATACAAGGGATGTAAAGTAGGCCTGTTTAGCAGAGGTGAGAGCTGATTTGAATGCAAGTGTTGCTTGTTTTAGTGCAGTGAAGTCCACAAATGTAGACCACAAAAGTGCACTGGAGTGCAATTCAGCCGATTGATGCACCAAATTCTTTGAGGCGCATCTTACACCAGCTCATCCTTCATTTAGAATGGCGTGCAAAACCCCAATCTTGGTGAATCGGGGGCCTAAGATTTCCCTAATAGGGTTTATCAAAATGTTTGCTTTTAAATTTGGGAACTACTTGAATAAGGTCTGTTTTGTAGTGCAGGTTCTTTGTGAGATAATAATTTGGTAAAATAGAGACTAGGTATTGCACGTTACAATTTTGCTTCTGGTTTCATGGAATTCAATATACTATCTGTCAGATCATGAATAGACCAACTATAATCTAATGCTAATTAAATACAAACACATATGAGCGCACATTGCAAAAAAGAAATCCGTTTGCTTGTGTATTTTGGGATGAAGCACAGTGTAATTTATCTCTTGTGTGTGTTATGTGTCTGCAGAAAACTAAAAGGAAGCTTGAGGATGCATTGCAGAGGTTGGAGTGCCTGTATGAGAAGCTGAGAGAGAACACCGTGAGTATATGTTCCCCACACTCGGCTTGCACACTGAGCAATTTAGTCTTTCACATCAATAAAATTGCCTGAAGTAATGAAAAAATGGAGATTTTTTTAAATACCTTTTTTATTCTCATTGGTTACCATAATCCCTGGATCACTGCTTTGTGCTTTGAAGTGTGTGATCCCATAAACCATTACTCCTCTCTAACCTTTTGTTTAAACAAATCCGACTGTGCGCTTAAAAGATGTCATAAGAATAATTTCTTTGATATGCCATTCATTCAAATGAACAGAAGACAATGTAATACGTAGTAACATCAAGGTCATTCTTCGTAGCAGCTCTTGACTCTGAGTATTAGACAAGAATGGAGATGCCCCTTCCCCAAATATAATGTGCTTAAGGCTCAATAACGTGTGTCCTGATAGGGCAACCACTTTTGAGGAAAACAGATAAAAATCATAGTTTGCTATGATACAGTAAAGATGTATATCTTTGTACCGTGTTAGCCAGTAGATATAAAAATATTTAGAGTTGAGAGTCCTCAGTGGTTGATACCTTTTAATGGCTAACTGAAAAGATGGTAACAAATTGCAAGCTTTCGAGACTACTCAGGTCTCTTCATCAGGCTGAACTAATACAAAATCTGAAGAATCACATATTTATACACAAAAACACAGAAAAAATGCAATAGGTAAGACAAGTGACGTGAAGCAGAATAGTCATTATGGCAGAGGGATGAGCATAAATATTGGAACAGTTCATAGATAAGGAGAGAAAGTTTTATTACCCTCTGATTGGGGTCTGGTAATGTTTTGTGATGTTTTCACAGGGTATTTGGAGTAAATTCCTTAATTGATGTAATAGGCCATAAAACCATGTGACAGGTTCATTCCAGCATTAAGAGTGTCAAAGGTCACCATCAATTTGTATTCGCAAATTCTTCTCTGTCTCTGAGATGTGAATCTGCTTCTTAGTACCAGTATTTTCATATCTGACATGCTATGATCAGGGGAGCAAAAATGTTTTGCCACAGGTAGATCCATTCTTTTTTCTCTTATTGCGTGGTGATGAGAATTCATCCTTGTTCTCAGTTTTTGCCCGGTCTCCCCCACATACAGACCCCCAGTTGGACATTTAGTACATATAATTAGGTACACAACATTAGATGTGATGCAGCTGAAAGTACCTGGTATCTTGTAGTCCTGATGTGAGTTGGGGATCTTTATCTTGTCCGTGGTCATTATAAATGGACAGGTTTTGCATTTCTTCTTATTGCAAGGCAAGGTTCCTGCAGCTGTTGGGGAGGACAGGGAACTTCTGACAATGATGCTTCTTAGATTTGGGGGCTGTCTAAAACACAGTAGTGGGGGGTCTGGAAATATGGATTGTAACCGGGCATCTTTTTGTAGTAAAGGTACCTTTACTCAGGTCTCTTCATCAGGCTGAACTAATACAAAATCTGAAGAATCACATATTTATACACAAAAACACAGAAAAAATGCAATAGGTAAGACAAGTGACGTGAAGCAGAATAGTCATTATGGCAGAGGGATGAGCATAAATATTGGAACAGTTCATAGATAAGGAGAGAAAGTTTTATTACCCTTCTGTCCACTACTGTGTTTTAGACAGCCCCCAAATCTAAGAAGCATCATTGTCAGAAGTTCCCTGTCCTCCCCAACAGCTGCAGGAACCTTGCCTTGCAATCAGAAGAAATGCAAAACCTGTCCATTTATAATGACCACGGACAAGATAAAGATCCCCAACTCACATCAGGACTACAAGATACCAGGTACTTTCAGCTGCATCACATCTAATGTTGTGTACCTAATTATATGTACTAAATGTCCAACTGGGGGTCTGTATGTGGGGGAGACCGGGCAAAAACTGAGAACAAGGATGAATTCTCATCGCCACGCAATAAGAGAAAAAAGAATGGATCTACCTGTGGCCAAACATTTTTGCTCCCCTGATCATAGCATGTCAGATATGAAAATACTGGTACTAAGAAGCAGATTCACATCTCAGAGACAGAGAAGAATTTGCGAATACAAATTGATGGTGACCTTTGACACTCTTAATGCTGGAATGAACCTGTCACATGGTTTTATGGCCTATTACATCAATTAAGGAATTTACTCCAAATACCCTGTGAAACATCACAAAACATTACCAGACCCCAATCAGAGGGTAATAAAACTTTCTCTCCTTATCTGTACACTGTTCCAATATTTATGCTCATCCCTCTGCCATAATGACTATTCTGCTTCACGTCACTTGTCTTACCTATTGCATTTTTTCTGTGTTTTTGTGTATAAATATGTGATTCTTCAGATTTTGTATTAGTTCAGCCTGATGACGAGACCTGAGTAGTCTCGAAAGCTTGCAATTTGTTACCATCTTTTCAGTTAGCCATTAAAAGGTATCAACCACTGAGGACTCTCAACTCTAAATATTTTTCTAGTTTGCTATGAGAATTCTCAGCTGTTATTGTGATGTTTCGGGCCACTTCTATCTCTTGTAGGTCTAAGAATAATAAAATACAAGCCCTAATGTGCTTGTGGAACAGCATGGCAACAATCTAAGAATATGCTAAGGGACACATTCATAATACACAGCTTTGAAGATATGTGGTTGTCCATAAATATCTACAACACTTCTTTCTGTAACCTGTAGATAATGTAAGGCTATAGCAATCTGAAACTGCAGTGGGCTGTAGTGCACAATGCTGTGGCATGCTGATTGCTGCTGCACGTGGAGCGGTCTGTATCCTCTCTTGTGCTTTAAGTAGTCCATAAACTAAACAATTCATTCCGTTCAACCTCCCCTTTGATTCTCTAACACAAAGACAAAAGTGATCATCACTACTGCTTAAACAGTGACTGTTATCCTCAATTACAAGACTTCACACAGGTTCTTCCAAACCATTAACCACGGTGCTACATTTTGGAATATTTAATAAACAGTAATTTATACCACACAGAAAAAATGGAAGTGATGCTTGCCAATGGTGTGTCTTGCTGTTTATTATAAATCATCCATTACATTGTGCAAAGCATTAGCAGGGAGGGGAATAATCCAGAGTGGCACAGCATGTTTTCTGTTTTTAACACTCTATGATTCTCTTTAACCTCCAACTTAATTACCAGATTTCATACTGCAATTTGTCCTCTTATGATGCAAGAGTACAGCATCACATAAGCTGCTAAAACAGTACAATCACTGCTTGCTGTTGTCATGTTGTGATATTGTTTTTCTTTCCATATTCTCATAAATTAGCTAATATATACAGTTATTGTGGCTGGACTGTCACCTCAATTATAACTGTATAACAGGAGCTGTGTAGTCATAATCATTATCTCTGATATGAGCTTCTGCATTATACAGTTACTTCTGCTATTTGAGACGGTGAGCCCCCACCCCTTCAGAGCGCCTAAAGCCATGCATTGCCTAGGGGTTCTTCATCAGATCACATGGCCTAATGAAGTGAAGTAAACCTTGACTTTCCTGATATGAAGGAGCAACTATATAAGATATTAGTGACAGTATGACTGAAAAAATCGCTTGACTGCTACTTTAAAGGCATTTAGAAAACCCACTTTCATAAACTCTATTGTTCAGTTTAGTAGGGAGGGCCTGTGAATAAGGATATTTATCTGTCAGCTTAAGTGGAGAGCAGTAAGAATATATTGTGGTCTGGAGAACCTGTCCTGTATTAAGGCCCCTATAAATATTAGACTAGTGTCGGCTGAATACGCCGGTAACGACCGTTTCGGCCAACAGTCTAATGCGCATGTCCGATTTTGATGAACGCACTGTTCTTCCGAAGATAAGCCGCCGACTGACATATCAGTTGACTGCTTTCTCACAGAGAACACAGGCGCGCTCGACCAAACGAGTGTATGGAAGAGTTGCCTGAGATGGCGATCTGACGAATGATCAGCCATAGCATTATTTGACTGACAGCCATCTGTGTATGGCTAATATTATATGATGATGGGATGTTGAGTGCAAAGAATTTAGGTGTAAAATAAAGTAAATTATACTTATTTTGTATTGTAATTCTTACTTGTTATACAAATAATTTCTTTTTACATAGTTTGTGATTTGTGTATTAAATAGTCATCGTATGATTTTCTTTCAGCTATCTCCGCATATTCTGGCTGGGTTACATGACATTGCCTGTTGTATGGAGAGTCGCAATTACCAGCAAGGTCTTGCTGTACACACACACGTGGTCAGTGGAAGCAACTTCAGTGAAGTCTCCGGTTTCATGCCCATTTTAAAGGTCCTAATGACGATTGCCAGCAAATTGGGGGTGTAGCACTAAAATCTGATGCGGACATTACAGCTGTACACATGGGAGCTGGCAGCATAAAGCCTTTTTATACTGTAGAATGGGTAATAACATTGCACCATACTGGTGCAGATTTATCAGTCATCGGATACTTTCTAATATACAAACACTACACGGGAAGCAGTGCAATACGTTCTTCATATAGATTACTGAACAAATGGAACGTAGATCTAGTGGGATGCCATCTTGATATTTGTGCAGAATTAAAGGTAAAACTTAGTGCTGGGTTCTATTTGGTACAGAATGGAACAAAAAAACTTAAAAAGTAAAATATTTAGCCCAGTACTGAATGGTGTCACAAATTTAAGATTGCTCCAGTTTACACACGGAATGGTTTATGTTCAGGACAAAATTCCTAGAAATCAAAGCAGTTATGGAAAAGTCTGAAACTGTGCAGGGGAGCACACATCTGCCTCCAAAGACAATCTGGAGTACAGTACCGTTTAAAGGGAATCTGTCACCACTTTCTGAAGGCAAAAAAAATGGTATTTTCTGTAAAATCGCTGATTATTAGCATAAATGACGCCAAGTGCTGGAGTCCTCTTAGTGATGTGAACATGGAATGAAGGCCTCAATATCTATAAACTGCTCTTTTGGCGTTACACCACTGATCGCCGGCTTTGACCCTCTTCACAGTGTAAGGGCAGTGCTGTCAGTCAGCTGCGGGAGGGTTGGGGTTAGTCCTCTGGCAAGGCTGTAAGTCAGCTGTGGGAGGGTTGGGGATAGTCCTCCGGCAGTGCTGTAAGTCGGCTGCGGGAGGGTTGGGGATAGTCCTCCGGCAGTGCTATAAGTCAGCTGGATGAGGGTTGGGGATAGTCCTCCGGCAGTGCTGTCAGTCAGCTACGGGAGGGTTGGGGCTAGTCCTCCGGTAGTTCTGTCAGTCAGCTGCGGGAGAGTTGGGGCTAGTCCTCCAGTGGTTCTGTCAGTCAGCTGCGTGAGGGTTGGAGGATAGTCCTCTGGCAGCGCTGTCAGTCAGCTGCGGGAGGATTGGGGATAGTCCTCCGGCAGTGCTATAAGTCAGCTGGGTGAGGGTTGGGGATAGTCCTCTGGCAGTGCTGTCAGTCAGCTGCGGGAGGGTTGGGGCTAGTCCTCCAGTAGTTCTGTCAGTCAGCTGCGTGAGGGTTAGGGGATAGTCCTCCGGCAGGGCTGTAAGTCAACTGCTGGAGGGTTGGGGATAGTCCACCACTTATGAATTATTGCTTCCGCTGCAGAAGATAACTTGTGATTTAATGAAAAGTGCTACAAAAAAAAAAATTACCGGCCCAGTGATAAAATCTAGGTGTCTGTCACTACTTTATGCTGCCTTCAAAACCTGGCGGCAGAATCCCTTTAATTGTTTCTATGTTATAGACCTTTCTAGTCATTGGTTTTGTGATTATAATTAATTTTAAAAACATCAAGAGAAAATGAATATCTGCTCGTTGCCTGCTTTTTGCGCCCATCAGCAGGGCTTCTGTTTGCTTTTGATTCTATTATTGACTAATGCTGGTTGTAATAGAGTTGCTGGATTAACAGAAGTTCTCTGGTCTTGGACTATGTATTAAAGGAATTGTTCTAGTATATATAATACAGGAATTACAACCAGCAGTGTGGACAATGTATACCGCATTCTTACTTAAGAATATGGCATACTTGTAAGATAAAGGAAACACTCAGGTTGCTACTGCAGTGTCTATCATTTTAAGTTATTGCATTATTTAAAATCTGTTTATAAAAGCACAAATATGCTGAATAAATCATCTGACATGACTCTTACTTCTTAATTGGAAAAAGGGGTTGTAAAGCACTGATCAACAAAGAAGCATCAGCTCGCCTGACATTTCCGTATTAGTAAGTGACCCATAAAATAACCATTCTGGAGCATCTCTTATATTTTTGCTTTCTGCTCTTCTGTTATTGCTACTATACATTTATGAATAAATTGGCAACCAGTTGTGTGGGTGTATTTGTTAGCTATAATCAGTGCTGACACTGTAGGGACACGAAGGGAATGGTGGCACCTAGTTACAAATGTATTTGTACATTTCTAGGAGTTACAAAGTAATGGCACAACATGGAGAGCTCTAAAAAAAAATGTTCCAGAATTCTTATCCTTAGGCTGAATTCAGAGGTTCATACTATATACAGATGGCACACACCATAGACCCATTCATTTAAATGTATACATTTGGTTCACATAGTAGAAAGCTCACAGTTGTGTGGATAAGCCAAGACAGACAAGTCAGGAGTCTCATTAAAGTGTTATACTCTGTCATCCGCTTCACTGAGTTATTGTTCTACTATTTGGAAATGAATTATATACTCACAGCATTAATACTGGCGACAACTGATGTACGAATGATCTGGACAAAGCCAAAAGAAAATTCCTGTGGATGTTAAACTGTAAATACAAAAGTGTTAATATAAATGAAAAGAAAAGATTATGCCTTCAGTAATAGACCGCAAACTGTGTTTTGGATAATTGGACAGGCTTTGTCTTTGAAACAGCCCCCCTTAAAGGTTTATTCCCATTTCTGGGTAATCTTGCAAAGTAATTGTAAAAAGAAGCAACTTTGCAATTTACTTGTTAGAAAATATTTACTGAACACGCACAAGTGCTTGCAAGCTCTTCCCAAAAGAGCTTGTAAGCACCAAGTTGAAGCTGACCAAGATTGCTGGTGTGTGCTGTTACCTTCCGATTCTAGACAGAATCAGTGCAAATGCTACAGGGGCCAAAGCCTCCTCAGAAAGGAGAATTTTATTTCTCATAGTCTGGGAGTCCTTCATGTGTTTTTTAGCAAACTGTATGCGGGCTTTTATATGTCTTGCACTGAGGAGAGGTTTCTGTCGGGCCACTTTGCCATAAAGGCCCGACTGGTGGAGGGCTGCAGTGATAGCTGACTTTGTGGAACTTTCTCCCATCTCCTTACTGCATCTGTGGAGCTCAGCCACAGTGATCTTGGGGTTCTTCTTTACCTCTCTCACCAAGGCTCTTCCACGATTGCTCAGTTTGGTTGGATGGCCAAGTCTAGGAAGACTTCTGGTGGTCCCAAACTTCTTCCATTCAAGGATTATGGAGGCCACTCTGCTCTTAGGAACCTTGAGTACTGCAGAAATTCTTTTGTAACCTTGGCCAGATGTTTGCCTTGCCACAATTTTGTCTCTGAGCTCCTTGGCCAGTTCCTTTGACCTCATGATTCTCATTTGGTCTGAGATGAACTGTGAGGTCTATAGACAGGTGTGTGCCTTAACAAATCAAGTCCCAGCATGTGAGTTAAATGAATGTGTGAGCAAAGGGTCTGAATACTTATGACCATGTGATATTTTGTTTTTTGTTATTTTTTTATAAATTTGCAAAAATTTCTACATTTGTTTATTTCCGTCAAGGTGGGGTGCAGAGTGTACATTAATGAAACAAAAAATGAACTTTTTCAATTCACCAAATGTCTGCAATGAAATAAAGAGCAAAAATTTTAAAGGGGTTTGAATAATTTCCGTACCCACTGTATATAAATCACACAGGGTATTCAGTAATGTATGTACAGTACAGACCAAAAGTTTGGACACACCTTCTCATTCAAAGATTCTTCTGTATTTTCATGACTATGAAAATTGTAGAATCACACTGAAGGCATCAAAACTATGAATTACATGTGGAATTATACATTACACTTTACAAAAAAGTGTGAAACAACTGAAAATATGTCTTATATTCTAGGTTCTTCAAAGTAGCCACCTTTTGCTTTGATTACTGCTTTGCACGCAGAAAAGGTGAACGGCTGGACTCTACATGCCTAGTTCCCACCGTGAAGCATGGAGGAGGTGGTGTGATGGTGTGGGGGTGCTTTGCTGGTGACACTGTTGGGGATTATTCAAAATTGAAGTGGTGAGCGGTCCAGCTCACCCCAAACCATCTCGATTGGGTTCAGGTCTGGTGACTGTGGAGGCCAGGTCATCTGGCGTAGCACCCCAACACTCTCCTTCTTGGTCAAATAGCCCTTACACAGCCTGGAGGTGTGTTGGGGTCATTGCCCTGTTGAAAAATAAATGATGGTCCAACTAAACGCAAACCGGAAGGAATAGCATGCTGCTGCAAGATGCTGTGGTAGCCATGCTGGTTCAGTATGCCTTCAATTTTGAATAAATCCAACAGTGTCACCAGCAAAGCACCATCACACCACCTCCTCCATGCTTCACGGTGGGAACCAGGCATGTAGAGTCCATCCGTTCACCTTTTCTGCGTGCAAAGCAGTAATCAAAGCAAAAGGTGGCTACTTTGAAGAACCTAGAATATGACATATTTTCAGTTTCACACTTTTTTGTAAAGTGTAATGTATAATTCCACATGTGTTAATTCATAGTTTTGATGCCTTCAGTGTGATTCTACAATTTTCACAGTCATGAAAATACAGAAAAATCGTTGAATGAGAAGGTGTGTCCAAACTTTTGGTCTGTACTGTTTATACACCCTGCTGTATACATACAGGTAGGAGAGAGAGAGCTCGGTCTATGGAAAAAACTGGTAGATTTCACAGGAATGGAGTGCCATCCACGTGGCAAGCCCTGCCTGCGCCCCACAAGTTAGTCACAGGGAAACAGAGTCAGGTAAGATTCTGTGCCAGAGGTCATGTGACCAGGGAGAGCAGCTCAGGTTACAGCGGGATTTGACAAAGCAAGGTGTGAGGAACTAAGCCGACCGCCACACGGTAGCCCGGGTATCACAGCTTCTGATACCACCGCCGCTACCAAATGTGACGGACGATCCCTTTCCTCCCACGTCACCAATGGGACGTAACTCCACAGGTACAGCTCTCCGGCGCCCCCCTTTGTCTCTCAGGTCAGTAAGAGAACTGCACCTAGAGCAAATGGCCGCCGGGGAAGGTGTCCTGTTACCCACTGGGTATTCTAAGATTCGTGATCAGAGTAAAAGCATCAGCCCAAGATTAATTTTATGGTTTAATTTGCCTTAAGGGCACACTAGATAATTACAGAAATATACAGTAAAGCTATACAACGTAATTACAATGGATTTGCAGTCAGAGTAAGAATACAACAATGTACAAGGCTTAAAGGTATAAGCTTACTATAGATCAATATTACCGGGTTGTATGGTCATGGGGAGGCATGGAGCTCTGCGTTCCCCAGGTGAAAGTCTTCAGTTGCTGGACAGCCCCCAATGCATGTGCTGCAGCTCCATTTGGCAAGTCTGTCCCTGGTGCTTCTGTCTGTGAAAATGGAATGAGAGGCCAGCCTCTTCTTGGCTACAGCTTTTAAACCTGCTAGGCCCTTCCCCATTTGCTTTGAAGCACGCATATTAACTGGCCTGCAATTCATATGGAGCAGGAAACAATGGCTTGAGCTTGAGCTATTTACCATACGACTGACCATCTTATTCAGACCCTGGCCTAAACCAATTAGCATGTAAAGGCCTATTGATTCATAGTGGACATCAAAGCTGGTCGTACTGAATATGCTAATAGGCCCTGTGTAGCTAAAAGTCTGTGGCTGTGTGAACTGACAAAATGGAGGCTGGTATAGGCCCTATACAAAATGGTGGCGGTCCCTTTCCTTACACCTCCCTGCTTTTGAGGGCGCTAGGGGGTATCACATTCCTGTGTTCCCCATGCGCCCTACCGCACCCTCTCTTTGGCTAGGGTGGCAGATCCACGAGGATTTCTGACTCTCTGTCCTCTCCTTCCTCTGGAAGGTTGCACACTGGGTGAGCATAAGCCTCCGCTCATGGTGGGCCTTCATCATGTTCACATGGAAGGCCTTCCTCCTTCCACAGGCGTGGTCCAGGGTGACCAGGTAGGTGACGGCGTTGAGCTGCTCGTGTACGAGGTATGGACCCTCCCAGGCCGCCTGAAGCTTGTTTTGGGGTACGGGGACCAGTACCCACACCTTTTGACCCACCTGGTAGGTCCGCTCACAAGCATTCTGGTCGTACCATCGCTTCTGGTCAGCCTGAGCTTGGGCCATATTGTCATGCACCAGCCACGTCAAGGCCATCATTCGGTCCCGGAAGCGCACGACATACTCAATGACCGACACTCCAGGGGTGGCTAAATCCCCTTCCCATGCTTCCTTCACCAGAGCAAGGGGCCCCCGTACACGTCGCCCGTACAGGAGCTCAAAGGGGGAGAACCCCGTTGAGGCCTGTGGGACCTCCCGGTAGGCAAACAGCAGGTGTGGGAGATACCGCTCCCAGTCTCTCCCGTGGGAGTCGACCAACATCTTCAACATCTGCTTTAAGGTGCCATTGAACCACTCACACAAGCCATTGGTCTGTGGGTGATACGGGCTGGCCACCAGATGTTGCACCTGTACCTGCTTACAGAGAGACTCCATCAGCTGCGACATGAACTGGGTCCCTCGGTCGGTGAGCATTTCCTTGGGAAACCCCACTCTGGAGAAAATCTCCAGTAAGGCAGTGGCCACTTTGTCGGCCCGAATGGACGACAAAGCTACCGCCTCCGGGTATCGGGTGGCATAGTCCACTACCGTTAGTATGAAGCATTTCCCGGAGCGACTGGGAGTGGACAGAGGTCCAATGAGATCCACAGCCACCCTCGAGAAAGGCTCTTCGATGATGGGCAGAGTTACCAGTGGGGCTTTGGGGCGCGGCCCCGCCTTCCCCACCCTCTGACAGGTGTCACACGAACGGCAGTAGGCTATCACCTCGGTCCTCATTCCAGGCCAGTAGAAATGCTGAGCTAGCCTGGCCCTGGTTTTAGTGATCCCTAAGTGTCCGGCCATTGGAATCTCGTGTGCGATCCGCAACAATTCCGCCTGAACGGATGGGGTACCACTAACTGTCGGTCCCTGGGCCACGCCTCCGGTGAACCCTGCTGGACCGTTACCCGGTACAGCCGTCCCTGGTCCCAGACCACTCGCTCGCTGTCGGACTCCAGGGGAGGCTGTGCCGCCTGTTCCTTGAGAGTCTTCAGGCTAGGGTCAGCTTCCAACGCTGCCTGAAATCCCTGACTTGATGTGGCAAGAATTGATGAAACTGCCATGTCCTCTGTCAGTTCCCCGGGATCTATCTCCTGGCTACTGTCTGACTCGGCAGCCACTTGGTCGGAGAGGGGGAAACCGTCGGACCTCCGCGAGGCTCCTTGGGCTTTAGCGCTCCCACTCCTGGTAACAGCGGCCACGACCGCTGGGACCACGGGTAGCGCCCGCTTTCCCTCGTCCCCTGACCAAGTCGCCGGGTCAGGCAGACTTCCCTGACATCCCGGATGTGGGGAACTCCTGCCCTGGGGTCTTACCTGGTGGCTCCTCTCCCGGGACGCCCCCTCCCCCCATGGCCTGTTCCTCTTCCTGCAGGGGCCCTAGACTCAGCAGGCTGGATTCACTTAGGGGCCCTACACTGCCCATAGCAGCCCCTCCCTTCACCTCTGAGCTCTCCCCTACAGCCTCCTCACCTGTCCTCACTGTGAGCCCTGTGTGTGTAGTGTCAGTGCATGGCTTACCATCAGGTTTCACTCCCTCCTCCACTGTTGGAGGCACATTCAATACATTAACATTAGCATTCACAGTAGAGTCATGACATTCTTGGGGAGCCGGACTTGGGGGTTCAGTGGCCACATACTGGGACACTAGCCGCCCCAAATCGGTCCCAAGCAACACATTTGCAGGAATATTCGGCGTTACTCCCACCTCCCGCATCCCCCTCCCGGCACCCCAATCCAAATACACTTTGGCAACGGGCAGCGCCGGTTCAACGCCTCCAATTCCGGAGACGGAAAGGGTTTTCCCAGGTACCAAGTCTTGAGGGGACACCACCTCAGGGCGTACCAGGGTTCGTTCAGCGCCTGTGTCCCGCAGTCCCATGACCGCTGAGCGGCCGATGGTGACGGGTTGGTAATTGTCTAGGGACCTCCCACCACCCCCTCCCACACACAAAACAGTGGACAGTTTCTGGGACAGGGATGGGGCCTTCTGGCGCTGGGGACATGCAGCCTTAAAGTGTCCTGGCTGATTGCAATTATGGCAACGTCTGGGTTCTGTTCCTGGCCTGGAGAGGGCAGCAGGGGGGTACACCCCTTGCACTCTGAGGGCTGGATATGGGGCTGGGGCAGGATTGGGCTTACCCCCTCTCCAGGTGCTGCTGGCAGGCTTCTTTGGCTCCGGCGCCCTGTTGTTGGCGCCGTCTGCCAGGGCGGCTGTAGCAGAAGCCCCCTTTGGTTTCCGGTCACGGAGGAACTGCTGGAGGTCCTCTGGGCAGTTCCACAAGAATTGCTCCACGACAAACAGTTCCTGGACCTCCTGACGGGTAGTGAGCTCTAGACCCGAGGTCCAGTGCTCCGCAGCTCTCAACAGGGCCCGCATGTGGTCGGTCCAGGTGTCCTTTGAACCCCGCTGCAGGCTCCTGAACTTCCTGCGGTACGACTCCGGGGTGAGGTTGTAGTGCTGGATCAGGGCCCGCTTGATGCTGTTGTAGTCCTGCTCCTCCCCGGCAGGTAAGTCCCCCAAAACTTCCAGGGACTTACCCCTCAAATGGGGGGTCAGGTACCTTGCCCACTGATCCGGGGCCAGATGATGTTGGAGGCATGTCCTCTCAAAAGCCAGCAAAAAGGAATCCAGGTCTCCATCCTTTTCAAGCAAGGGAAAGTCCTCCGCCCGGACCTTGGAAGCCCTTGTCTCCAGTGGGCCTGGTGCGTCCAGTGGGGGCCCGTGCTGAGCCATCTCCAGTCGGTGCCGGTGCTCCGCAGCTTCACGGCGTTCTGTATGCTCCCGCTCCGCTGCTCTCTCTGCCGCTGCATGCTCCCGCTCCGCTGCTCTCTCTGCCGCTGCTTGCTCACGCTCCGCAGCTGCTTGCTCACGCTCTGCTGCTTTCTCTGCCGCCACCAGGAGTCTGTCATAGGCGGCGTCATTACCAGCCTCGAGCTGTGCCATAGCCGCTTGGAAAATGGCCTCCGATCTGGACAGGCTGGGACGGGCAGGGGGTGGACAGTCCACTGTGAGACTGAGCACGGGGGTCGGGCTCCTTGGGGAGCCCTGGCTGAGCTCCCCCTCATCGGTATCGAACCCCTCATAGGCCACAGCATTGGCCTCCCCCTTTGCCCTACTCCTGGTGCCTTCCGCCATCTTGGGAACCTTTGGTTACTGAAACACAGCTGCAACCCTGACCTTGCACACAACTTGTTATATTTACACTCTGACCGTCTAGTGCTGGGCTGACCTTAAGACCCCAGCAGTGAAAGTACTGCTGGTAGTCTCTAGTGTCTGGGAGTAGGGGTCCCACGCACACTATTACTCTGATCCCACCGCTGCCACCAATTGTGAGGAACTAAGCCGACCGCCACACGGTAGCCCGGGTATCACAGCTTCTGATACCACCGCCGCTACCAAATGTGACGGACGATCCCTTTCCTCCCACGTCACCAATGGGACGTAACTCCACAGGTACAGCTCTCCGGCGCCCCCCTTTGTCTCTCAGGTCAGTAAGAGAACTGCACCTAGAGCAAATGGCCGCCAGGGAAGGTGTCCTGTTACCCACTGGGTATTCTAAGATTCGTGATCAGAGTAAAAGCATCAGCCCAAGATTAATTTTATGGTTTAATTTGCCTTAAGGGCACACTAGATAATTACAGAAATATACAGTAAAGCTATACAACGTAATTACAATGGATTTGCAGTCAGAGTAAGAATACAACAATAATGTACAAGGCTTAAAGGTATAAGCTATAGATCAATATTACCGGGTTGTATGGTCATGGGGAGGCATGGAGCTCTGCGTTCCCCAGGTGAAAGTCTTCAGTTGCTGGACAGCCCCCAATGCATGTGCTGCAGCTCCATTTGGCAAGTCTGTCCCTGGTGCTTCTGTGTGTGAAAATGGAATGAGAGGCCAGCCTCTTCTTGGCTACAGCTTTTAAACCTGCTAGGCCCTTCCCCATTTGCTTTGAAACACGCATATTAACTGGCCTGCAATTCATATGGAGCAGGAAACAATGGCTTGAGCTTGAGCTATTGACCATACGACTGACCATCTTATTCAGACCCTGGCCTAAACCAATTAGCATGTAAAGGCCTATTGATTCATAGTGGACATCAAAGCTGGTCGTACTGAATATGCTAATAGGCCCTGTGTAGCTAAAAGTCTGTGGCTGTGTGAACTGACAAAATGGAGGCTGGTATAGGCCCTATACAAAATGGTGGCGGTCCCTTTCCTTACACAAGGTATTTAGTGAAGGGCTTATCAATAGGAGTTAGTTCACATGAAAGGACACTTGGAAGTCTCCCAAACAGCCAATATCGATTCTTAAGAAATGTCAATATAAAGTCTGAACAGTCACATAGACGTGTCAGCTTCACTTCATCTGATGTGGAAACGGACGATAATACAGACTTCTTTGACACCAGTAGTGTGGATAGCTTCCAATCCAAGACCTCGTTCCGTTCAATCAGCATATCTAAAGTCTCAAAAATGGAGGAGACAGAGTGGGACGGAAATGCAAACTCAAATTGCAGACATCTGGTGCGGTACTGGAAATTACTTCTCAGAATAATGTCCAACAACAGGATTTACCCTCATCGGAATTTACAGTCATATTTGTCATGGTTTACTGGGTTCTTGGATCAGGTAGTCGCGGGGTTAACTTGGTTGGCCTCTTTCTGGGTCCTGGGAGGCTTTTTATAGCCTCACTGTGAAGCCAGCCTTTGTCGTTTATACTCTGACCTTTGGCTGAGTGTGTCTGACCCTGTGCTTGTGCCAGTGCTTTGTGCCTGTGCTACATTTTATGCTTGCTTGGTTCTGATTTGGCTGTGTCCCTGTTACGAGTTTTGCCTGTCCCCTTTGTACTGCGTTGCTCTGTCTGTGTATGACCCCTTGGCTGTGTTCTGATTATTCTCTTCCTGCTCCTTTTGTACTTCGTCGCCCTCTATGTGTATGACCTGGCTATCCTGACTATCCATTCTGTCTATGCCCCTTGGTAACTTTATTTCGTAGTTACCCTTCTAGGAGTTTTCCTTTACCTCCTAGATCTCTGGAGCTTAGGCCACGCCCCTAGGCAGTCACGTGCCTGCAGGTCCTTCGGCCTGAAACATTCTCTACCTGATACTGCTGCCTCTGAGAGACGTGTGCTGGCTCCGCCCCTTGGCAGTCACATGGTGCGGAAGGTCCTGTGTCCTCAGAAGCACACATCTTCTCTGCTGCGGTTCTACTATACAGGTATCGTTGTGCACAGTTTGTTCACTTAGGACACACGCACTGGCTCAGTGAGCAAGTGCAGTGCGGTGTGCCTGACATTATAAACGACCGTTACATTTTTTTTTTCTGAGGGGGAGATTTAGGAGTGTTATCCCCATGGATCCCATGCAGGTGTTAGCAGGTCAGGTGAAACATCTGACGCAAAGGTTCCAGGAGTTGAATGTTGAGCAGCGCATGATGGCTCAGACCCAGCAGCAGCTGGTAGATACCATACTGGGGGCTGTAGCCGCGGGGTCTCTGGGTTCTGGTGGTAAGGATGTGTCATTGGTGTCTCCTGAATCTCCAGTTAAACTGCCCGACTACTTCCCAGGGGATAAAAATGAGTTCAGAGCCTTCAGGGAGGGGTGTAAACTTTTTTTCTCCCTGAGGCCTCGCTCTTCTGGGGATGAGTTCCAGAGGGTGGGGGTCATTGTTTCCCTACTTCGGGGGGCCCCACAAGCCTGGGCTTTTTCTCTCTCTCCTTCTGCTCCTGAGAGGATGACTGTTGATACGTTTTTTCATGCCCTGGGCCGCATCTATGATGAGCCTGACAGGGTCCGTATGGCTGAGGACATGGTTATGAGTGTTCGTCAGGGTAAACATTCAGCCGAGTGGTTCTGTTCGGAGTTCCGACGTTGGGCAGCGGAGGTCTCCTGGAGTGATGCCGCCCTTCGAGGGCTATTCCGCAGAGGCCTGTCTGAACGTCTCCAGGACGCACTGGCCCTTCATCCTCCACCCTGATAATTTGGAGGACGCCATAACCCAGGCCGTACGAATGGACCGCAGGCTACGCGCCAGGGGTATCATGCAATGTGAAACCTCACTGTTTGCTGGCAGCAAAGAGACTGGAGCCACTACTGAGGTCATGGACATTGGCACCACCTCGCTAAAGAGAGGAGAGAAGACATCGCCGGGAGAAACAACTCTGTTTCTATTGTGGAGAGTCCGGACATTGGAGAAAGATTGCCCACCTGTCCATCATCTAAGACGGCGGAAAACTACTAGGTCTGGGTAGCGGTCGAGGAGGCTGCCCAGACCTTCAGGTACTATTTTCCTCATGTTCTAAAGTCGTGTTAAAGGTGGAACTGTTGGTAGACAACTATCGTTTTTTCTCGACAGCATTGGTGGACAGTGGTTCATCTCTCAATCTGATCAGTTCCTGTGTCGTCTCCCAACATAAGATAGGGACAGTCAGGCTGGAGACACCCCTTAAAATTGTTGCTATCGACTCTTCCCCTCTTACCCGAACAGGGATTCTTTATGTTTCCAAAAGGTTTTCTTTGCAGGTCGGTTCTTCCCACAAGGAAGACATGGAATGTTTTGTCATGGACAAATTGCCCACAGGGCTAGTGCTGGGTATGCCATGGCTTCAACGCCACAACCCGGTGATTGACTGGGAATCAGGGGAGATTATTAAATGGGGATCCCAATGTGTCGACTGTTGCCATAAACCTGTTTATTGTATGAAACTTGCAAAACCTGTCTCAGTGTCTTCTGTTGGTCTGGAGGGTATTCCGGAGTACCTGAAAGACTTTGAGGACGTGTTCTCTGAAAGTGAGGCTGAGGCTCTGCCCCCGCATAGATCATTTGACTGTGCTATTGATCTTGTCCCGGGAGCCAAATTGCCCAAGGCCCGCCTGTTTAATTTGTCAGGCCCGGAGCGCCTGGCTATGAAGCAATACATCGCTGAAAGTCTTCGCAAAGGGCATATAAGGCCCTCAGTGTCCCCAGTAGCTGCGGGGTTCTTCTTTGTTAAAAAAGAAGGATGGCGGTCTACGTCCCTGCCTCGACTTTCGAGAACTTAATAAAATCACAGTCAGGAATACATACCCCCTGCCTCTGATTCCTGATCTCTGTAACCAGCTCTCTGGGGCCAAGTGGTTTTCAAAATTGGACCTCAGGGGGGCTTATAATTTGATAAGAGTACGGGAAGGGGATGAGTGGAAAACTGCTTTTCTTACTACTGAGGGGTTATTTGAGAATCTCGTCATGCCTTTTGGTCTCACCAATGCTCCAGCTGTGTTTCAAAATTTCATTAATGTAGTTTTTTCGGACCGCATTGGCCGTTTTGTTGTGATCTATTTGGATGATATACTGATATATTCCTCTGACAGACATTCACATTTATCACATGTTAAAACTGTGTTTCAAAGACTCAGGGAAAATCATTTATTTGTTAAGCTGGAGAAATGTTCTTTCTTTGTTCAGGAGCTATCATTTTGGGTCTTATAATCTCTCCACAGGGGTTTCGTATGGATCCCAAGAAGGTGCAAGCCATTATGGAGTGGGTCCAGCCTCGGGACCTTAGAGGACTCCAGCGCTTCTTGGGATTCGCGAATTACTATCGCAGGTTTATCAAGGGTTTTTCTCAGATTGTGAAACCCCTCACGGATCTCACACGTAAAGGGGCAGATGTTAGGAACTGGTCCCCGTCGGCCAAACAATCTTTTTTAACTTTGAAAAATTGTTTCACATCCGCTCCTGTTCTGGTTCAACCTGACTCTGCCAAGCCGTTTGTGGTTGAAGTTGATGCTTCGGAGGTTGGGGTGGGGGCAGTGTTGTCACGGGGACCTACTTCTCTGACTAACCTCAAACCTTGTGCCTATTTCTCGAAAAAATTTTCTCAGGCTGAGAGAAATTATGACGTTGGTAATAGAGAACTCTTAGCAATCAAATTGGCGTTCGAGGAATGGAGGCATTTTTTGGAGGGGGCGGCTCACCCCATCACCGCACACACAAAAACCTAGAGTATATCAAATCTGCTAAAAGACTGACTCCTAGGCAAGCCCGTTGGTCACTTTTTTTTTCCAGATTTCAATTTTCTATAACTTTTCGCCCAGGGTCTAAAAACGTGAAAGCTGATGCTTTATCACGTAGTTTTGAGCCGCATTCCGCCCCTGACCCGCCGTCCCCCATTCTTCAACCCAATGTCGTTATAGCTGAAGTGTCGTCGGAATTGGAGCGGGAGATTGTGGGGGCTCAATCTTTAGCTCCAAGGTCCAAACCCGAAAACAAATTGTTTGTTCCTCAGCAGTTACGCACCAGGCTCCTGCGGGAGTTCCATGATTCAAAACTGAGTGCTCACCCAGGCATTTCTGCCACACGAGAGGCAGTGGCTAGAGTTTTTTGGGGCCTTTGATGGCTTCAGATTTAAGAAGCATGTCGCTGCGTGTGGGGTATGCGCTCGTTCTAAGAGCTCTCATTGCCGGCCGGCCGGGGAATTGGTGCCTTTGCCAATTCCAGGAAGCCATGGACCCACTTGTCCATGGACTTCATTACCAACCTTCCTTCTTCTCGGGGTAACACGGTTATCTGGGTAGTTGTTGACAGGTTTTCTAAGTTAGCGCATTTTGTACCTTGGCAAGTCTACCTTCTGCAGAGACTCTCGCTAAGCATTTCCTCGCACAGATTGTGCGGTTACATGGGGTACCTTTGAATATTGTATCTGACAGAGGGGCACAATTTGTGGCCAAGTTTTGACGGGCTTTTTGCAAAAGGTTGGGGATATCTTTGTCCTTTTCCTCAGGCTACCACCCAGAGAGTAACGGGCAGATGGAGCCACCAACCAGTCGCTTGAACAAATTCTTCGATGTTTGGTTTCTACTCTGCAAAGCGCTGGTGTGATGCCCTACCGTTAGCGGAGTTCGCCTTCAACAACCGTACCAATCAATCTACCGGTAGGTAACCGTTTTTTATTAATTATGGTTTGAACCCTCATTTTGGTGAATTCTCACCTTTAGATTCGGGCTGTCCAGGAGCTGAGGACTGTGTTAACCGAATCAGGGATCTGTGGTCAAAAGTTCGGTTGAATATGTCAGGGCTCAGGAGACTTATAAGCGTTTTGCAGATAAAAAAAGGAACCCTGGTCAGGTGTTGCAGTGTGGGGACAAGGTGTGGCTCTCCACGCGAAACATAAGTCTTCGTCTACCCTCCGCCAAACTGGGGCCCAAGTTCATAGGTCCCTATGAGATCATTGAGGTAATTAACCCTGTGGTGTATCGTCTTCGCCTGCCCCCCGCTTTGAAACTCCATAACGTATTCCACAGATCCTTGCTAAAACCCTTGGGATCGGTAGTAGAAGAACCAACTGCTGTTCCCTCCCCAGTCTTGGTTTTGGGCACATGGAATTTGAGGTACAACATATTGTAGACTCCTGGCGGTCTCTGGGGTCCTTACAGTACCTGGTGCATTGGAGGGGGTACGGTCCAGAGGACCGGTCTTGGGTGCCGGCCAGATCGGTACACGCTGACCGTCTGGTTCGGGCATTCCATGCTCGGAATCCTGGGAAACCTGGGGGTCCAGAGGCCCCCCATTAAGAAGGGGGTACTGTCATGGTTTACTGGGTTCTTTGATCAGGTAGTCGCGGGGTTAACTTGGTTGGCCTCTTTCTGGGTCCTGGGAGGCTTTTTATAGCCTCACTGTGAAGCCAGCCTTTGTCGTTTATACTCTGACCTTTGGCTGAGTGTGTCTGACCCTGTGCTTGTGCCAGTGCTTTGTGCCTGTGCTACATTTTATGCTTGCTTGGTTCTGATTTGGCTGTGTCCCTGTTACGAGTTTTGCCTGTCCCTTTTGTACTGCGTTGCTCTGTCTGTGTATGACCCTTTGGCTGTGTTCTGATTATTCTCTTCCTGCTCCTTTTGTACTTCGTCGCCCTCTATGTGTATGACCTGGCTATCCTGACTATCCATTCTGTCTATGCCCCTTGGTAACTTTATTTCGTAGTTACCCTTCTAGGAGTTTTCCTTTACCTCCTAGATCTCTGGAGCTTAGGCCACGCCCCTAGGCAGTCACGTGCCTGCAGGTCCTTCGGCCTGAAACATTCTCTACCTGATACTGCTGCCTCTGAGAGACGTGTGCTGGCTCCGCCCCTTGGCAGTCACATGGTGCGGAAGGTCCTGTGTCCTCAGAAGCACACATCTTCTCTGCTGCGGTTCTACTATACAGGTATCGTTGTGCACAGTTTGTTCACTTAGGACACACGCACTGGCTCAGTGAGCAAGTGCAGTGCGGTGTGCCTGACAATATTAAGCTGTTTGCAAATATTATTTCATTGGCACAACTCTTGGTTTTACAAAAAGGTCTAAAGTTCACACCCACTACTTGTGGTAACCTTTTTAAAACCATCACGGGTATTAATAGCCTTGTACGATTACTTAAAGTTTTTCAAACAAACTCTGATGAAAATATGTCCAGTTATGATCGTGAGCAAAAATATGAACAGGACATTCGTTTGTCTATGGGCATTTCAGAGCAAATAGCCACACTTAGATAGATCTCAACCATGAATCATGCAGTTCTGAAGAAATACATAATCTATAATTCTGACCAAATACTGAATCCTTCCTTCTTCCCAGTTTCATCTAGACTCTATGAAGGATTCTAGATTCTAAAGTATCTGACATGGATACTTTCCAACATGTTATGGAGAAAGAAATGAAAACTGTTATGTTTTGGTAGCTGAGGAGAGCAGGCAAAAACGGCAATACACCAGAGAGGTTGGAATCTACTGGATTGCAGTACCCTGACTAACCACCACAACTAAAGGCAGCCGTGGAGCGTTCCTACGTTGGTCCTAGACGCCTCGTCACAGCCTGAGAGATTAACTACACCTAAAGATAGAAAGAGGAAAGCTATCTGCCCCGGAGCAGATCCCCAAAGAACATAGGAAGCCCCCAAACATGTAATGGCGGTTAGACAAGAGGAAATACAGACACAGACAGAAAATAGTATGAGCAAACGCTGGGGCCCAATTGCCTAGACAGAAAAGGATAGGAAGGATACTTACTGCAATCCAAAAAAACCCTAAAAAAACCAACGCTACGAATTGCAAAAACACCTGAGATCACACGACCTCTACCACCTAAATTAGTTCTCTGGTGTAACAAAACTAAGCCGCAGCCACTGAAAAAACTGGAAAAGGCAAATGAACAAACAACAGTGGCTCCAGAGGAACCGAGAGGAGCCCAAGCCCCCCGGGGAGGGGAACCTGGCCAACCTCACAGAAATGCAGAGAAATATGCAAATGGCAAGCACAAAAACAGAAAATATCTTATCTGAGAGCAGGAGAAGAGGCAAGACTCAGCAAGCTTCCAAGTGAACCAGGAAACAACGTTGAGACAAGAACAATTGATCACCGGCAACCATGATGGGGGGAAACCTCCCTTATATCCAGCCAGTCTGTGATTCCTGATTGCCAATCCTCATTGAATGGTTCAGTACTGTTTGTAACCACCAGAGGGAGCTTCTGCTCAGAATTCATTTCTAAAACATTCACAACAGAAAACCCTTTGACACAGACAATAAATATCCAAATAATCTCTCAACTTAAAGGAGAGCCCTGAAGGACTTATCTGACAATCATAACATAATTGTCTGACTCTCGGACAAAAGGGGCTCCTTAGTAATTTTGGATAAATTCTTATTCCAAAGAGAAGTTATGAAGATGCTGTTGGACACTAATACATACCTACAGGTGCTTCTCACAAAATTAATATCAAAAAGTTAATTTATTTCAGTTCTTCAATACAAAAAGTGTTTATTTCTGTTAATGTTGATGGTTATGGCTTACAGCCAATGAAAACCCAAAAGTCATTATCTCAGTAAATTAGAATACTTTATAACACCAGGTTGGAAAATGATTTTAAAATACGAAATGTTGGCCTACTGAAATGTATGTTCAGGAAATGTACTCAATGTTTGGTTGGGGCTCCTTTTGCATCAATGCGGCGTGGCATTGAGGCGATCAGCCTGTATCACTGCTGTGTTATAGAAGCCCAGGTTGCTTTAATTACAGCCTTCAGCTCTTCTGCATTGTTGAGTCTGGTGTCTCATCTTCCTCTTAACAATACTCCATAGATTCTCTATGGGGTTAAGGTCAGACGGGTTTGCTGGCCAATCAAGCACAGTGATACTGTTGTTTTTAAACCAGGTATTGGGACTTTTGGCAGTGTGGACAGGTGCCAAGTCCTGCTGGAGAATGAAATTTCCATCTCCAAAAAGCTTGTCGGCAGAGGGAAACATGAAGTGCTCTAAAATTTCCTGATTGATGGTTGTACTGACTTTGGTCTTGATAAAACATATTGGACCTACACCAGCAGGTGACATGGCTGCACAAACCATTACTGATTGTGGAAACTTCATACTAGACCTCAAGCAGCTTGGATTGTGTGCCTCTTCACTCTTCCTCCACACTCTGGGACCTTGATTCCAAATGAAAGGCAAAATTTACTTTAATCTCAAAACAATACCTTGGACCATTGAGCAACAGTCCAGTTCTTTTTCTCCTTGGCCCAGGTAAGACGCTTCTGGCGTTGTCTATTGGTCATGAGTGGCTTGACATAAGGAATGCGATACTTGTAGCCCATGTCCTGATACGTCTGTGTGTGGTGGCTCTTGAAGCAATGACTCCAGCAGCAGTCCATCCTTGTGAATCTCCCCCAAATCTTTGAATGGCCTTTTCTTAATCCTTTCAAGGCTGTGGTTATCCTGGTTGCTTGTGCACTTTTTTCTACCACACTTTTTCCTTCCACTCAACTTTCCATTAATATGCTTGGATACAACACTCTTGAGAACAGCCAGCTTCTTTAGCAATAACCTTTTGTGGCTTAACCTCCTTGTGGAGTGTGTCAATGACTGCTTTCTGGACATTGTCAAGTCAGCAGTCTTCCCCATGATTATGGAGCATACTGAAACAGACTAAGGGACCTTTTGAAACGCTTAGGAAGCCTTTTCAGTTTTTTTTGTTAATTATTCTAATTTACTGAGATAATGACTTTTCCGTTTTTAATGGCTGTAAGCCATCATCATCAACATTGACAGAAATAAACACTTCAAATAAATCACTGTTTGTAATGACTCTATATAATGAGTTTCACTTTTTGTAGTAAAGAACTTAAATAAATTAACTTTTTGATGATATTCTAATTTTGTGAGAAGTGCCTGTATCTGTACCGCATTATCTTAGTTATGATGTTAAACAGAAACTTACTAAAACCTTACAGGAAAGCGTACACGTGGCCATACACAAGGACAAACTTTATGAATAGTTATTGGTTGAGTTTTCTATTTGTCCAATTTTCCATTCATTGCCCAAGACTCACAAATCGGTTTTCTCTACCTTTTACAACCGATTGATGTGGGTATTGGTTCTCAACATCTTTCCACTTTGCTGGATCATTTGTTGCAGCCACTAGTCCAACTGTTGTGAACATGTTTGAGGCGACTTCAGAGCTGGGGCTCCCTCTGGTGGTTGCTGAGGGTAATGAACCAATTGCTGAATGGCTTTCAGCTGGGTCCGAATGGTCTGATATAAGTGACCTGAACTCCCATCAGCCTTGCCGGTAATCAATTGTTCTTCCAGGTCTTGGTTGGAGCTCAGCTTGCATTACTGCTATCATTCAGATAAGTGATTTGCTGTTTTTTTTTCCTCTGGTTGGATTTCCCTTTCTGGTTTGCTGTCTTGCAGTGGACTTCAGCCTGGTCCCCTTTTGGGTCCTGGCTCTGCAATTGTGCTCAGTTTGTGTTTGCACTTTTGCTCTGTTCCTGGGTCACTTTTTATTTGCTGAATTGCTGTGTGTTACACCAGAAATCTGATTTAGGTGGTAGAGATCGTGTGATCTCAGGTTTTTTGTTAATCAGAAGTGTTGGTATTTTTGTCAGGGTTTTTTGGGTTGCAGTCAGAATTCTTTCCTATACTTTTCTATCTAGACAGAATTGGGCCCCAGCGTTTGCTCATTCTATTTTCTGTCTGTGTTCGTATTTTCTTCTTGTCTAACCGCCATTACATGTTTGGGGTCTTCCTATTTCTTTGGGGTTCTGCTACGGGGCAGTTAGCTTTCATCTTTCTGTCTTTAGGTGTAGCTGTCTCTCCGGCTGTGACGAGGCGTCTAGGATCACCGTAGGTATGCTCCACGACTACTTCTAGTGTTGCGGTTAGTTTAGGGTTCTGCAACCCAGTAGTTTCCAGCCTCTCTGGTGTATTGCTACTTCGGCTATTTTTGCTATTTCTCCTCAGCTACCGAAACATAACATCCAACGTAATGTAGGTTATATGCAAGATAATAAATATCTTCTGTTAAGTCTACAACAGGTTAAATAGACTGTGAATTCAATCTGGGTCAACATCTGAAGCATTATCTTTCCATCTTACCAGGTTCAGCAACTATTTATCTGATTTATGTCAATACACACTCTGTTACTAATTTATTGTTGAAGAACAGCTATTGTTTCAATTGTATGTTTTTCTATCAGATCTGTGGCTGTCCAATGGGTGCGAGCTTCTTACCTTCTTTGGCCAACCTTTTATATTTCTTGGTGGGCGACCAAATGTATACACACTTATAATAATCCTTTTTAAATCCTCATTCAGATGGTACAGAAGATACATAGACGACCTACTCATGATTTAGCGTGTCGACTATGATATCTCCTATATTAATTCTTTGGAAGTGTTTGAGAAATACCTGAACCACAATGAGTTACATCTATGTTACACAGTGGACAAAAATACAAATTGGACTCCATTTTTAGATGTCACCTTACAGGGAAACGCATCTGATGGCACCATTCACTCTATTCTATATAGGAAGCCTGTTAGTGGCAATTATATTTTGCATTCCACAAGCTGCCATCCCCCACATGTTACTTGCAATTTGCCCATTGGGGAATTTACCAGAGCTTGTCAGGCCTGTTCCACACATAATGAATACCAAAAATATTGTAACAAAATAAACGTGTTTTAATATGAGAATACAAACAATCTACCCTTAATAGAGCTTTAATTATCCCTGTCCGCAAATCTTTGATAACTTATTACTAGATCACAAAACTTATCCCAAATCAACACAAAACTTATTACATACCCTTTACACTCTGCATAGCATGAACTACTCACCAATATTTAAAATAACATTTGCCCATATTGTACCAGGAGGAAACCCTTTATAAAATTCTTACTGGGGGTATTTGGTGTGTGCTTGGAAAGCCACTAATAAAGGCATGTTTGTATCCTTAGTTTTTTTACAGCAATACTGGACACAGTATTACCGGTTAAATACTAATGGCTCATACAGATGTGGGGGTCATAAATGCAATCTTTGCAGATTCATGTTAAAAACATATACTTTTTCCACTAATACCAGCATGGTTTATCGTATCCATTCGTATATCAGTTGTAACACCACATTTTTAGCTATCTGTACTAGTCAAAAATGTGTGATGTACAATGCACATGCTTAAGAGAAGAATAGCAGAACATGTATCCGTTTCTTGACCTAATTCCATCCAATTTAATGGTTCATCTTCAGGATAATCTAGAAAAATATTTAGAATTGAGAGTCCTCAGTGGTTGATACCTTTTAATGGCTAACTGAAAAGATGGTAACAAATTGCAAGCTTTCGAGACTACTCAGGTCTCTTCATCAGGGTAATCAAACACTTCTTTGAGAAACATTGAGGAAACTCCTCTTCGCTCAGTTTAATTGGCAATAAACGTGTTCACAAACCACAGGGAGGAGATGAGTAGTGTAAGGTTTTACTTACGAGGGAGGCACATTGGATTTTACAGTTAAATGTACAATTTCCTTTGTGCTTGAATTATCGCTCAGATTTAATATATTCTTTGGATACATATTTTGTACGTATATAATGCTGCATTTTTTATTCTCTTCTGGGGAAATGAATGTGTATATGTTACAAGCTTATCTCCATTCCTACTTCCTTGCTTCTTACTGGTCCAAAACCGTAAGCTTTTATTGGGGTTTGTACCCCTCCCCGCTTTTTTTAATGTACCATTTTTTAATTCTTTTTCTTGGATTTTAACGGATACCAATAAAATAGAATTTTAAGATATATGAAAAGTTGCTATTTCTGATTGCTCTGGCTGGGTCAGAGAATTTGGTCTTGTAGGATGTTCCTGATATTCAGTGCTTGATATCTACAAAAAGACTGAGGCTTATTGATGGGTGTGAGAAGTGCAGGCTAGCCCATCATAGCCAAAATGCTACTGCAGCACAAATTCATTATCCTATTATGAAAGATGGGTGTCCGACCATTTAGTGCATCACAGCTTGCTGCTTCTGGTACTATGTAGATACAAACCAGTCAGAATGTCCATTTTGACACCTGTCCTCCACTGAAAGCACCAACAATGAGCAATGTAAGTAAAGGGTATGCCACACTAAACAACGTCGCTAACAAGATCGCTAAAAAACGTCACTATTTAGCGATCTCGTTAGTGACGGTTATGTGTGGCATCTAGCGACGACGATCCTGCTGTGATCTCGTTCATCTCAGCGATCGTTCGGGACCCTATTTTTATCGCCGGCGTCCCGCTGGTAAGTATATATCGCTGTCATGTATAGTGTACAGTTCCTATAGCGTCTTGTGCTTGGGTGCGAGGAAAACACAGGAGACATAGGTTGAAATGAAATGACTTGTATTACTTCATACAAGCATGCTGAAAAGTTCACACAGTTTGCAGGAACAGCGACAGGAGACACAGCAGGCCAGAGTAACTTCAAGCACTACAATAAATCTCCAAAGCAGGTTCAGGATCTCTTCTCTGTACCGTAATTCCTCTGCAAACATGGATTCACCAAACAGCAGGTTTCCAGAGTCCAAAAGTGTTCCAAGGTTCCTCAGTAGGGAATAGCTGGAGTACAAGTCCAAGGTTTCCAGGAGTCAGGTCACAGACTGACTGAGGCTTGATTCAGGAGCACTGATTGTTCAGCTTAGGCTGCTTAAGAAGCAAGAGGGAAGAATCAGGGCGGGAACATGAAAACTGGAAACTCCATATTAACTGAGGGCAAGAGCTGCAGAAAGACAGAAAGCAAAATGGCCGACGGAAAACTGAGTTTCAAGGAACATGTCAACAGAGACAAAGAACCTTACATTACTCCCCCCTTAGGGACAACCTCCGGATGACCTCAGACCAGACTTGTCAGGGTACCTCTGATAAAACTGGCGGAGCAGTTGAGGAGCATTTACATTATTGACTGGTTCCCATGAGTTGTCCTCCACTGGGTAGCCCTGCCATTTAATCAAATATTGCAACTGATTTCTGTACAACCTGGAATCTAGAATCCTTTCCACCATAAATTCTTCCTGACCATCGACCAGTACTGGGTCAGGGCAAGGAGAAGAACGTCCAGGAAACGTATTGGGTGTTGCAGCCTTTAGTAGGGATACATGAAAGACAGGGTGTATTCTCATAGTTCTGGGCAGTTGAAGACGACAAGCAACAGCACTTATAATCTTATTGATCTTATAAGGTCCAATGTACTTATGTCCCAATTTAGACGATGGAATCTTTAATTTAAGATTTCTGGTTGACAGCCAGACCAAATCTCCTACCTTGAAAGCTGGTGCAGGTTTACGAAATTTATCTGCTGCTTTCTTGTACCTTTCCTGAGCCAATTCTAGATTTTCCTTTAGAAGATCCATATTCTTTTGTAAAGAAGTGATTCTTTCAGCCACTGCCGGCAAGGGCGTATCTATGGGAAATCGAGGAAGAATGTTAGGATGATAACCTAGATTGGAGTAAAAAGGAGACTGCTTAGTGGAGGCGCTCTGAGAGTTGTTATAAGAGAACTCAGCCAGTGGAAGTAGATCCACCCAATCATCCTGTAGGTGGCAGATAAAACAGCGGAGATACTGCTCCAGGGTCTGATTGGTTCGTTCTGTCTGTCCATTAGTCTGGGGATGAAAAGCAGAAGAAAGGTTTACTTTAATGTCCAATGCTGCACAGAAATTTTGCCAAAACCTTGAAGTGAATTGCACCCCTCGATCCGAAATGACCTCATCCGGTACTCCATGTAAGCGAAACACATTCTTAATCATCAAGTCTGATGTCTGTTTTGCAGTGGGTAAGCCGACACAAGGGATAAAATGAGCTGCCTTTGTTAGACGGTCAACCACCACTAGAATGGTGTTCTTCCCTTGAGAGGTTGGTAACTCCACAATGAAGTCCATAGAAATGGATCCCCACAGGCGGGACGGGGTGGGAAGAGGTTGCAACAGACCAGTTGGTGAGGAGCGAGGTGTTTTGCATCTTGCACAGACTTCACATGAAGTGACATAGTTTAAGACATCTTTCCTGTAAGTGGGCCACCAAAAGAAACGACAAAGAAATTCTTGTGTCTTTAGAATTCCCCTATGCCCGGCTATCTTGGAATCGTGGATGAGTTGCAATACTCTCAATCTGACTGTTTCAGGTATATACAGACGTTGTCCCTGAATCCACACACCACTCTTAAAGACAAGACTTACGTCCCTTAGGGGTTGAGCCAACAAAGAATCCGCATGGTATGCTTCCTTGATGTCCTTAAGTAGGTCTTGATTATGAATCACTCCAGGAATCTAGAGTCAGGAAGAATAGTCTTAGGAGGAGTAAGTGGACGTGTCTCTGCTGAATGAATCCTAGAGAGTGCATCAGCCTTTCCATTGCGCGATCCTGGTCTATAAGAAATGACAAAATTAAATTGGTTTAGGAAAAGATTCCAGCGAGCCTGGCGAGGAGTCAGGCACTTAGCCGACCTGATAAATTCAAGGTTACGATGGTCTGTCAGGACGACTATTTACTGTGCAGCTCCCTGAAGAAGGTGTCTCCATTCCTTGAAGGCGGCAATAATGGCCAAAAATTCTCTATTGCCCACATCGTAGTTCCTCTCAGCCGAAGACAACTGCTGGGAAAAGAAGGCACAGGGATGCAAGACATTCTTCTCACCTGTTCTCTGAGAGAGTATAGCTCCAACGGCACAGTCTGAAGCATCCACCTCTATTATGAAGGCAAGCTCGGGGTTGGGATGTACTAAGATAGGTGCGGTGGTAAATTTATCCTTTAAACAGGAAAATGCTTCCTGAGCTTGCAGGGTCCAGGAGAACCTAGACTGTTTCCGGGTAAGTTGGGTGATAGGTGACACTACCTCAGAAAAATTCTTAATGAAACATCTATAGAAGTTGGCAAACCCGATGAAACGCTGCACCTCCTTCACATTTCTAGGAATTGGCCAATCCTTGATGGCTTGGGTCTTGCTTCCATCCATACTAATCCCTTGCGTAGATAGTACATACCCCAGAAATTGAATTTCGGTCCTATGGAATTCACATTTTTCAAGTTTGATGTAGAGATGGTTTTGTCTTAGGCGTTCTAAGACCATTCTCACATGTCCATGATGTTCCTCTGTGGAGTTAGAAAAAATTAGAATATCATCCAGATAAATCACCACAAATGTATCTAGGAGATCCCTGAAGATATCATTCACGAAGTGTTGGAAAGTGGCTGGGGCGGTACTCAGACCAAAAGGCATAACTAGATATTCAAAGTGTCCATAGCGTGACCTGAAAGCAGTCTTCCATTCATCCCCAGGTCTAATACGGACCAAGTTATAGGCCCCACGGAGATCCAGTTTAGAGAAAATTTTGGCATGCCGCACTCTCTCCAACAACTCAGGGATTAAAGGCAATGGATAACGGTTTCTAATAGTAACCTTATTGAGTTCCCTATAGTCTATGCAGGGTCTCAGAGATCCATCTTTCTTCTTCACAAAGAAGATGGGTGCACCTGCGGGAGATGAAGAGGGGCGTATGAAGCCCTTGGCTAAATTTTCGTCTATATAATCCTTCAAAGCTTTTAGCTCGGGCCCCGCTAGGGGGTAGATCTTACCAAAAGGTATCTCGGCTCCAGGCAATAATTCAATTGGACAATCATATGGACGGTGAGGAGGAAGCTGATCAGCATTCTTCTTGTCACATAAATCCACATAGTCCTGGTATACAGCTGGTAGTTCAGGGACTGACATGGTTCCTTTAGGAACAGAGCAAGCTGAAACTCCTTGACTCATCTGTTTCTCCGGAAAGTGTAATTCCTTGGTCTCCCAGTTAATCGTAGGATTCTGCGCCTGCAGCCATGGTAGCCCTAGAATAATGGGAAAGTGGGGAGAAGAGATAAGCATAAAAGACATTTTCTCTGATGATCTTTACCCATAAGGACCCTCAAAGGCTCTGTTTCTTGATCCACTGGTCCAGAAGTCAGTAGAGAGCCATCCACAGTCTCCATCTGTACTGGAGTAGCCTTCTTCACTGAACGTATCCCCTGTTTCAGAGCAAAGGAGATATCCATAAAATTTCCACTTGCTCTGAGTCGATCATAGCAGAGCTAGACACCCAGACTGAGTCAACCCAGAGTTTGATGGAAAGGAAGCAATGAGAATTGTTTCTTTTACAACTCAGTTGGGACACCGCTGAGGAACTTGAAAAATTGCAGCGTTTATACCGTCATCGTCCCCAGAACTAACAGAGTTTAAGTCCGAGAAATCAAGATCTCTTGCAGCAGATCTCTCTGGAGCCTGAGGCTCGGACATGACAGAGCTCTTCTCGCAACACTTACAGTGAATGACTGCTGCAGTAGTCTTATGAGAACGGCTGGGGTAGTTTATAATGAAGTGCCCTGACTTACCACAGTAGAAACATAGATTTTCCTTTATACGATGTTCTTTGCGTGCATCACTAACCCGTCTTTGTAAAGAGTCCACCTGCATGGGTTCAGGTTCTGGTTCCCTTGTGATCCTACTCAAAGGTTCCTTAGCTGAGGAGGGAGGTAGTAAAAGGTTAGTGCGATTATTTTCGAACCATCTCTCTTGTCTGCGTTCAGTCAGACGAGCATCAATACGGATACAATAGTTAATAAAGTCACCTAACGCAGTGGGAGGGTCGGCACGAGCAAGTTCATCCTTAATCAGTGGAGACAACCCTTTCCGAAAAATAGATTTTTTAGCGGATGTGTCCCAAGTGGTATCAAGAGCCCATCTCCTGAAATCCAGGGCATATTCGGCTACTGAACACTTACCTTGGCGCAAAGTTAACATGGCTGCTTCAGCTGTTGCACCTCGATTGGGGTCATCAAACACCTGCCCCATGGCTGAAATAAAAGCATCAAGGTGATTCAAACAATCATCCTCAGTCTCAATCAGAGGGTTTGCCCACATCAAAGCCTTATTGGTAAGCAACATGATTATAGTAAGCACTTTGGATCGTTCAGTGGGAAATTGTGAAGCATGTGCAGAGAAAAATAAATTGCATTGATTAATAAATCCCCTGAATTTCTCACGTTCACCGCCAAAACGAAAAGGAGGTAATTTGGGGATCCCAGAACTCGGGGTTATGGCATTAGCCTGGGCTCGTTCCTCTAGAGCCTCAATCCTGGCTCGCAATTCCTGGGTAGTCTGTCCAAACACTTGCAAATTATGATTAGTGAGGTCCTGTAGGCTTGCAAAACGGGTTTTTAAAGTCTGTACATCTGAAAGGATTGTATCAGTCACTCTGCAAAGTTCCTTTATGCGGGCCTCCATCTTCCAGACCTTTTAAGGCAGAAGTGCTGGAAGGAGAAGAGGAAAGGAAAAAAAAAAAAAACAATAGTGTTTACCTGTGGTAACACTCCAGAGTAAAATTTTAAGGGAATGCGCTCACCTGGAATGGTTGTGAGAAGTCACAACCACTGTCATCACATAAGGTATTAAACGGACATCTGATATCCACAGTCACAGCAGACACGGCTTTCCCAGACCCAGCAGACACTAAACATTGTCTCCTGAATCTTGTCATGTATAGTGTACAGTTCCTATAGCGTCTTGTGCTTGGGTGCGAGGAAAACACAGGAGACATAGGTTGAAATGAAATGACTTGTATTACTTCATACAAGCATGCTGAAAAGTTCACACAGTTTGCAGGAACAGCGACAGGAGACACAGCAGGCCAGAGTAACTTCAAGCACTAAATAAATCTCCAAAGCAGGTTCAGGATCTCTTCTCTGTACCGTCATTCCTCTGCAAACATGGATTCACCAAACAGCAGGTTTCCAGAGTCCAAAAGTCTTCCAAGGTTCCTCAGTAGGGAATAGCTGGAGTACAAGTCCAAGGTTTCCAGGAGTCAGGTCACAGACTGACTGAGGCTTGATTCAGGAGCACTGATTGTTCAGCTGAGGCTGCTTAAGAAGCAAGAGGGAAGAATCAGGGCGGGAACATGAAAACTGGAAACTCCATATTAACTGAGGGCAAGAGCTGCAGAAAGACAGAAAGCAAAATGGCCGACGGAAAACTGAGTTTCAAGGAACATGTCAACAGAGACAAAGAACCTTACAATCGCTGAGTGTGGCACCTTTTTTTTAGCGATTTAGCGGTATTTTGTACCGCTAAAGTCGTTAAGGAGATCGCTAACCGCGATAGCGTCCTTAACGACATCGCTAAATTAGGCCACTACTAGCGATATTAAAACGATCCCGCTAGCGATCTCATTAGTATGCGACGCTAACGAGATCGTTAGAGGGATCGTGTAGTGTGGCAGTACCTTAAGTGGCCTGGTCTGATGAATCGTATTGGCTACAAGTTGGCTAAAAGTGCATCACTTACATGTGAAAGAGATTGCACCAGGATGCTCATAGTGAAGAAGACAATCTGACATACAGTGTGACTCTATTGGAAATATTCTTTTGGAAAATCTTGGGTCCTGACATTTATCTTTAATAATTTGACATGCACCACCTGCCTACACATTCTTACAGACAATGGCTGTCACACTATAACAGTCTTTAGTAAGGGAGAGGGGTCTCAAACTGTCCATGGAACTGGGAACCTAGCTATCCATGTCCTTGGGAGTACTCATGAAAGTAGAGAGGCCTAGGTCTCTGACCTTACTATGCTCCTGTTAAACCCTGATCTGTTTCCTCCCCACCCCATGAGGTATGGTACAGAAATGTAAAAAAAAACGCTATCATACAAAAGCACTCACCAAAAATAGGGAGGAATAAACTAAATCGGAATAGTGACCAGGAGATAAACTCTCACATACGACAGCAAACGAAAGATCACTACTACTGATCCACTCCAACTGCTCGGCTTAGCACAAGAAGACATCTTTCACTGGCAAGGACCAAATGCCCAGAAACAGTCTATGTAAAGAGAGAAAATGATAAACCGTTGCAGCTGAGAACAACCAGGCTGTATGGTCTCAGCCAGCATGGAAAGAGTCCTTAACCCTCTCAGCACTGAAGGAAAGGAAATCCATATAAAATAGGACATGAGTCACACCATCTATAAGGAGGACTGCAATTCATTACCCGACGTGATCTTCTAACTCCAGGTCTTCCAGGGGGACGTGACACTCGTGACAATGGCACGATGCAAAAATACACTACTCAAAAAAAATAAAGGGAACACTCAACACACCCTAGATCTGAATGAATGAAATAGTCTCATTGAATACTTTGTTCTGTGCAAAGTTAAATGTGCTGACAACAAAATCACGCAAAAATCATCAATGGCCATCAAATTTATTAACCAATGGAGGCCTGGATTTGGAGTCTCACACAAAATTAAAGTGGAATGTAATGTCCTTTAAAACAAGTCAAAATGATGCTCAGTAGTGAGTGTGCCTGTATGACCTCCCTGTGCCTGTATGACCGCCCTACAATGCCTGGGCATGCTCCTGATGAGGCGGTGGATGGTCTCCTGAGGGATCTCCCAGAATCATAGAGTGGTAGATTTGGAAGGGACCTCCTGGGTCATCTGGTCCAACCCCCTGCTCAAAGCAGGATTCACTAAATCATCCCAGACAGATGTCTGTCCAGCCTCTGTTTGAAGACTTCCATTGAAGGAGAACTCACCACCTCTCGTGGCAGCCTGTTCCACTCATTGATCACTCTGTCAAAAAGTTTTTCTAATATCTAATCTGTCTCTCCTCCCATTCAGTTTCATCCATTGCTTCAAGTCTTTCCTTGTGCAAATGAAAATAAAGATAATCCTTCTACAATGTGGCAGCCCTTGGGATATTTGTAGGCAGCTATTAAGTCTCCTCTCAGTCTTTTTTGCAAGCTAAACATTCCCAAATCCTGTAACTGTTCCTCATAGGATATGGTTTGCAGACCGGACACCATTCTGGTCGCTCTTTTCTGAACTTGCACCAGTTTGTTGATGTCCTTTTTAAAATGTGGTGCCCAAAACTGGACACAGTATTCCAGATGAGGTCTGACCAAAGAGGAGTAGACGGCAATAATGACTTCACATGATCTAGACTGTATGCTTCTATTAATACATCCCAGAATTGTATTTGCCTTTTTTGCTGCTGCATCACACTGTTGACTCATGTTCAGTCTGTGATCTATTAATATACCCAAGTCTTTTTTCACATGTGATGTCCATTCTGTATATGCTTTTTTCATTTTTATTTCCCAGATGTAGTACTTTGCATTTTTCCCTGTTAAAAAACCATTCTGTTAGTTGCTGCCCACTGCTCCAGTTTATTTATATCTTTTTGAATCCTCTCCTCTAGTATTAGCTATCCCTCCTAGCTTTGTGTCATCAGCAAATTTAATCAGTTTACCCTCAATTCCTTCATCTAAATCATTGATAAAGATGTTGAACAATACAGGGCCAAGACAGAGCCCTGTGGTACTCCACTTGATACATTCTTCCAACTGGATGTGCAGACATTTACTACCACTCTTTGGGTCCTATCATTAAGCCAGTTATGAATCCACCTAACAGTTGCCTTGTCCATTCCATACTTAGTCATTTTTCCAATAAGGATTGTGTGAGATACTTTGTCAAATGCTTTGCTGAAGTCAAGATATAATATATCTACAGCATTTCCTGATCCACCCAGTCAGTGATTCTGTCATAGAAGGAAATTAAATTAGTCTGACATGACTTATTAGTTACAGACCCATGCTGACTCTTGTTAAGCACTTCATTCTTGTCCAGGTACTTACATACATGTTGTTTTAATAATTTGTTCAAAGATTTTTCCTGGTATAGATGTCAGACTCACCGGCCTACAGTTCCCTGGGTCCACCTACCCCTTTTTGAAGATAGGAACAACATTTGCTCTTCTCCAGTCTTCTGGAACTTCTCCTGTTCTCCAAGAAATTTCAAAGATTATGGAGAGTGGTTCAAAAATTAAATTTCTTCTGCTATCTCCTTCAGTACTCAGGGGTGTAATTCATCTGGACCTGGAGACTTGAATTCATTTATGTTAGCTAATTGTTTCCTCAGTATTTTTATGTTTATAGATATCCTGGATTCTTCTATTCCTTTAATAGGACAGTGAAGATCAGTTGATGTTACATTTCCTTTCTGAGAGAAAACAGATGCAAAATAGGAATTTAAAAGTTCGGCCTTCTCAACATCCTTTCTTACAGTACCATTTCACAATTTTCATCCTGTAAAAATCCTATAGCATCTTTGACTTTTCATTTCTTTTGACATATCCCCAAAATCCTTTTTTATTGCTTTTGACATCTCTTGCAAGCCTTAATTCATTGTCAGCTTTAGCTAATCTGATTCTTGCCCTGCAGGTTCTGCAGACATTATTATATTCTTCTTTAGATATGCCTCCCTCTTTCCATTTGATAAACATTTTTTTCTTCCTTTTTAGCATGTGTTTAAGTTCTTTGTTCATCCATCCTGGTTTCCTTAAATGCTTCCTATTCCCTCTTTTTGGAATTGTTAATGATGGTTGTTTTTAGAATCTCATTTTTCAAGTTTTCTCATCCTTCCTCGACATTTTTGTCCTTAAGTATATCCAGCATAGGATCCCTCCGATTCTCTTTCTGAGTCCCTTAAATCTGCCTTTCTAAAATCTAACCTTGAAGTCTGAGTCTTCACAGGTCTTCCTCCTCTAGTTATCCAAAATTCTAAAATAGCATAGTCGCTACCTCCTAAGGTCCCAGCCACTTTTACCTTCTCAACCATTTCCTCCCTGTTTATAAGGATTAGATCCAAGGTAGCAGATCCCCTTGTTTTCTCCCCTACCTTTAGGAAGATAAAGTTATCAGCAAGAGAGAATAAGAATTTCCTGGACCTGTTAGTTTTGCCTGAGAGAGATTCCCAACAAATGTCTGGATAGTTGAAATCTCCCATTACCACTGTCATATTTTTTGGAGAACTTGGCCATTTGATGCATAAAGAATTCATCTTGTCTTCAGCTTGCATAGGCAGCCTGTAGTAAATGCCTACAATGGTGTCCTTTCCATTGTTCACGCCTTGTATTCTTACCCAGTTTCCACAGAACTCCCAGTCTCTCAAGCTTCAATCTCTGTGCAGATATACGCTTTTCTAACATACAATGCGACACCTCCTCCTCGTTTATCAAGTCTGTTTCTTGCAAATAAGTTGTATCCTTCTAGTCTTGTATTCCAATCATGTGTATTGTCCCACCAAGTTTCAGTGATTCCAATGACATCATATTTCTTTTCCTGCGTTAGTAGTTCCAATTCTCCTTGTTTGTTGCCCATGCTTTGTGCATTTGTATAGAAACATTTTAGTTTTGTGATTGTTTTCCCTTCCTCCAATATTTTTATTATTTAGATTTTTTTAATAGCAAAGTTCTCAATAGCATTTGTCAGGTGTATGGGTTTTTCTGGCCTTTTGCTTCCCTTCCCACATTGTTCTAGTTTAAAGCTCTCCTGATCAGTGTAGCCAGGTTGACTTCCAAATACATGTTTTCCAGTCTTCGTAAGGTGCATCCCATCTCTAGCAAGAAGTCCATCGTATAGGTAATTCACTCCGTGATCCAGAAATCCAAATCCTTGCAGACGGCACCATCGACGTAGCCAGTTATTCCTGCAGAATTTTATTCCACCTCCTTGTTCCATGGCCATCCACTTGGAGGATGGAAGAGAAGACCACCTGCGCTCCCAGTTCTTTCACTTTCTTGCCTAAGTTTTCAAAGTCACTGCAGATGGTTTCCAGGTCACTTCTTGTGGTGTCATTTGTACACACATGTATTAGCAGTCATCTTTAGGTCTGAAGAGTCCTGATATCCTGTCAGACACATCTTTAATTTTTGCACCTGGAAGACAGCACATTTCTCTTGAGGTTATATCCGGTCTGCAGTTAGCGGCCTCTGTTCCTCTCAACAGGGAATCCCCCATGACCACAACTCTCCGTTTCTTCTTCACAACAATTTTCTTTCTCCATCCAAGAGGACTCTGAGGGCGTACAAGGTTGTTCTTTGTGGGCAAAGTCTTATCCTGATGTATTTCTTCATCGTTCTCCTGTGTGAGAGCATGGTACTGGTTCCTGAGCAGTTTGGGTGCTGACTGCCTCCCGTTCTGCCTGGTTCTCTGGGTCACATGCTTCCATTCCTCTGTTTCTTCAGGTGCACTTTGAATTTCTTCTTTCTGTACCATGAAGAGATAATTCTGCTCTGTCTAAGAACTCTTCATCTTCCTTAATGATCTTCAATGTAGCTAACCTCTCTTCTAGATTTTGCAACTTTTCCTCCAATGGACACAAGCTTGCATTTTTGGCGTGTGAAATTTGGCTTTTCCACTGGTAAATCTGTGAACATGTAGCAAGAAATGCAGCTCACCCAATGGCTCCTGGCCTCTTCCATGCTCTTATTGTTAAAGAGATATCAAAGCGGTGAAAAATGTACTTAAATTCGCACGCCGCTAGGCGTGAGGCTTACCGATGTCCTCCTTTCAGCAGCAACGGCCAAAACCCAGTGTTCTTGGCGCTCGCGGAGACTCTTCACTTATCCCAGAATGAACTGGGAATATGCAAATGATCTCAGGACTCCTCACCTGGTTTTAAAGCATGCGCCAACTTCAGGACAGTCTGTGGTGCAACGTGACGGTGGATGAAGTGAGACATGATGTCCCAGATGTGTTCAATCGGATTCAGGTCTGGGGAATGGGCGGACCAGTCCATAGCTTCAAAGCCTTCATCTTGCAGGAACTGCTGACACACTCCAGCCACATGAGGTCTGGCATTGTCCTGCATTAGGAGGAACCCAGGGCCAACCGCACCAGCATATGGTTTCACAAGGGGTCTGAGGATCTCATCTCGGTACCTAATGGCAGTCAGGCTACCTTTGGTGAGCACATGGAGGCTGTGCCGCCCTCCAAAGAAATGCCACCCCACACCACTACTGACCCACTGCCAAACCTGTCATGCTGAAGGATGTTGCAGGCAGAAGATCGCTCTCCACGGTGTCTCCAGACTGTCACGTCTGTCACATGTGCTCAGTGTGAACCTGCTTTCATCTTTGAGGAGCACAGGGCGCCAGTAGCGAATTTGCCAATCCTGGTGTTCTGTGGCAAATGCCAAGCATCCTGCACGGTGTTGGGCTGTGAGCACAACCCCTATCTGGACGTCGGGCACTCAGACCATCTTCATGGAGTCGGTTTCTAACCGTTTGTGCAGACACATGCACATTTGTGGCATGCTGTAGGTCATTTTGCAGGGCTCTGGCAATGCTCCTCCTGTACCTTCTTGCACAAAGGCGGAGGTAGCGGTCCTGCTTCTGGGTTGTTGCCCTCCTACGGCCCCCTCCACGTCTCCTGGTGTACTGGCCTGTCTCCTGGTAGCACCTCCAGCCTCTGGACACTACACTGACAGACACAGCAAACCTTCTTGCCACAGGTCACATTGATGTGCCATCCTGGATGAGCTGCACTACCTGAGCCATTTGTGTGGGTTGTAGAGTCCGTCTCATGCTACCACGAGTGTGAAAGCACAACCAATATTCAAAAGTGACCAAAACATCAGCCAGAAAGCATTGGTACTGAGATGTGGTTTGTGGTCCCCTCCTGCATAACCACTCCTTTATTGAGGGTGTCTTGGTAATTGCCAATAATTTCCATCTGTTGTCTATTCCATTTGCACAACACCATGTGAAATTGATTGTCAATCAGTGTTGCTTCCTAAGTGGACAGTTTGATTTCACAGAATTTTGATTTACTTGGAGTTATATTCTGTTGTTTAAGTGTTCATTTTATTTTTTTAGCAGTGTGGTTAATGAATGGTTTTATGAAGAACTGAAGGTGTTAAATCATCCCAAGATCTCTATTTGATCACGCATATGTACTTCTGAAGACTGACCCATGGAGGGTCACACTTTGCAAGTTTTAAGAATTTTCATTATTTTTTTTTATTAAGTTTTGAAGTCCATGAGTATGGCAGGGGAGCCAGCAGTTAGACTTTTCTCTATTGCTAAGGTATCTCCCATTTTAGGCAGTAGGGGATAAGTTGAAAAGCTTGTGCAAACCCATCAAGTCCATTGACTTGACTTCCAAGCTGTTTTGGTGGCACAAGGGAGACCAAAACAATAAGTTTCTGATTCACTCAAAGGTGAATACCCCGGCTTCACCTGGGCAAGCGTTTACCCCCAACACTCTTCATCAGGAGCAGTTTGTCCAATACACTTGATTCAAAAGCAACAGTTCATCATTCATTTACCAAACTATCCAGTTTATTACAAGACGCATAAGTGAATTTGTGAAATAGAGTAATGAAAAATTGGCATGTAGCTGAACAGTGGCCCCCAGATTCAATGTTACTGGTGGGCCCTAGGCACCTCAGTCCAACACTATACAATATGTTATGGTTGATCAGTGTAATTACAATAGGATTTTGACTATATTTGTGTTCATGCAGCCTTAGGGGTGAGCTCAAACATCGCATGTTATTCTTTACAGGGCTAAGCTGGCAGTATTGCAGTGTAAATAATTGACACTGCTTCAAAAATAGTTTATAGAACTTCTAGAAGTTTTTGTCTTGTACCCTGATCAATGAAGCACCTCTGGTGCATGGACTCATCAAAGCAGTGGCCTATTATGAGTGCTATCTCTTATTCCGAATGTTGTTTACTTTTAGAATTTAATGTTTCATATAACTTTGTTCAGGTATGTAATGATACATGCCGCATGTCTGTCATGGTATAAAATAGTAATTGGTTTCTATTCTATCACATTGAGAAATATGCAATATTAAGCAAATATAAGTTAATTTAAATGTTGATTTTTTTAAACATTAGTCCAACTCTTCATATGAACCTACATTAAAGCCTATTTGGCAAGCTCATAAAAAGAAATAATGAGTTCCCTCGTTATTTTCAGAATTGCTCTTTTGGCCTAAGGTTCTGAAAAGAAAAATGTAAAGGGTTTCTTGTTTCTCAGTTTTCAGCATTAGACGAATACGGGCAATATTTTTAGAAGCGGTATACTATCCAAAGAAAAAAAAAACAACATATGTTTTGCAAACCTGTAGGTTACTATTGGATCACTGCCTGGAACCATTTTAACAATAATAGCAATTAGGGTTTTCTGATTTTTGCAGCATCAGCAAATACATCTGCCTAAAGCAGGTCCTGGAAAACTGACTGCAAGGAGGGGAAGGAAACCACTGTTATAGAAAATTGTTTGCCATACAAAGGACAAAAAAGCCTGCTTCAATCTGCAGAGAAACTATGTTCGGGGCATTTTGTCTTGCTGAACAATATATATACTCTTATTGGATTTTTTTATTTTAGTTCACTTTTTAAATGTTCATGACAGACATGCTTTTTTTTTGCATTAAATCCACTGCATATGTATTGCATATTTAAATGAGGACACATGACAAAGTTACTTGTGTCCCCAAACATCCGGATGCAACAGAGCTAGGCCAGCAGTTATTGCATTCAGGAGTGGGATTTGTTATGACAAAAGGCACAGAAAGGTGACAGTGTTAGTTGGCAGATCCACTGCATTGAGAGATCAGGCCTATAATCCTGTTGTAGATAACATCATGTCTGGGGGCTAGAATGTTTTTGTGTCCATGTGTGTGTTTGGGAGGGAAGAGGGGATTGTTGGGCTGAATTTGTTTGTAAAGCCACTTGCTCTGTGAATAATACTTGCACTAACTTCTATTGAGGGAGCTCTACCAAACTTTGCAAAGTCCTTTCCCAAAGTGTCTTTGAAGCAAGGAGACCATTGAAAGAGGTAAAGGAAGGGAGAGGGGATTAGTGTGTTCAGCAGCTGTGAATTTCGGTGGGAGGTTGATGAACTCTGAAGTCTTTGTTTAAATACAGGTTGAGAAAAATTGTTTTCCATCTCTGCTGGACTCAAGTCAGACACATACAGGAACTGCAGACTTAACTCCATAAGAAACATTCTGCTGAGTGCCTCTGCATTTCTTTATACATTTTTGGAGTATGCAAAAAAACAGCTTCAGTATACTGTAAAGAGTACTTTGAAAAGAAAAATCTGATTGCACTTGGCCAAATGTTAAACTATATCACATCTGCGATTATTTTCTCATGCCTACTCAGCAAGCTGCTGTTGCATCCGAAAATCAGATCGCACACACCCATATAAGTCTATGGGTGCATGTGAAACCTCGTACTGCATATATACGAGTGCAGTGCGATTCCCGCCGATGCCGGCAATGGAGGAGACGGAGAAATTAATTTCTCCGTCTCCTCCGCTCCTGTACTCTGATTCTCTCATTTGTGAGGATTGAAGCAGTGTGCACTGACACTTGGATCACGCTCTCAGCAGAGTTTGGGCCGAATGTCATTAGCATCTCGCATCGGACGCCATACGCTAATGTAACACCGACCTTCGGAGTACTATCGGTTTTATAAATTGCATTATTACAGGATTTTATTGATAACCCACAGCACGGACCAGCTGAAATCTGTGCTGTTGGCTGCATTAAACTAGGCAACTTCCTGCTTGCATTGTAAGGGTGAGTGCATACGTAGCGGATTCACTTGCTGATTTTTCCACGCGGATTTTGCTAAATCCGCATGTAAAACGTCCTGCGTTTTACCTGCGGATTTACTGCGGTTTTTGTGCGGATTTCTATAATGGAGCAGATGTAAAACTGCTGCGGATTCCACGCAAAGAATTGACATGCTGCGAATTCAATTGTGTGCACAGATTCTTAGGGTGCGTGCACACGTTGCGGATTCTGCTGCATTGTACAGTAGCATTCTAATCTATGTAAAACAAAAAACGCTGTGCACATGCTGCAGATTTTTCCACGCAGATTTGCTGCGGATTTGAATCCGCCGTGGTTTTACACCTGCTCCATTATAGAAATCCGCAGGTGTAAAAACGCAGGGGAAATCCGCACAAAATCTGCACTAAATCCGCAGGTAATAACGGCAGGTAATAATGGTTAATAACTGCGATCGCAAAAGCGGGGTCGTAAAAACCAACCCAAATCATGTTCTCTGGGGTCTCAGCTACCGGAGGTAGCCAAGACCCCGGAGAAACTCTACTCAGGGGGGCGCTATATACTTTCTCCACAGCGCCGTGAATTCACGGCGCTGTGGTTTAAGTACCCTTAACCACCGCCGTTAAAAGGCGTATCAACGGTCAAGGGGTTATTCCACTTTTTGTTCGGCGGTATGATGATAAAGCAGTTTTTTTTGCCTTGTTTTTTTTTTTTAAGGGGTTTACTAAAGGGGTTAACTAGTGAGACAGTTTTATAGGGCGGGTCGCTACGGACGCGGCGATACTAAATTTGTGTACTTTAATTGCTTTCTTTTATTTACATAAAGAAATGAATTTCTAGGGGAAACATTTTTTTTTCTTTATTTTAGGAATTTTTTTAAATTATTTTTACAATGTTAAATTTTTTTTTTTTTTTTTACTTTTTAGCTTTGTCCCAGGATGGGACACTACTGTGTAATGTCAGATCGCTGCTCTGACAGTTTCTTCTCAGCGCCTGAGGAAGCCACCTCCCTGCAGGACCCGGAAAGACCCTGCGGCTATCTTGGATCCTGGGTCCTACAGGGAGGAGACCCTTGGAACAGCGCAATCACATCGCACTGTTCTGAGGGTTTCAGGGAAGCAGCAGGAAGCCCCCTCCCTGCGCGATGCTTCCCTGTGCCCCCGGTACACTGCAATCATGTTTGATCGCAGTGTGCTGGGGGTTAATGTGCTGGGAGCGGTCCGTGACTGCTCCTGGCACCTAGTGTCGGGTGTCAGCTGTGATAAACAGCTGACACCCGGCCGCGATCAGCTGTGCTCCCCCTGTGAGCGCAGCTGATCGCGATGACGTACTATCCCGTCCACGGTCATACGGGCCCAGGTACCATGGATGGGTGTAATAACCCTGCTGGCATCACTGCATGGCCTCCCATCCCTCACACACCTACTTGCTCACTGCTCCAGGTCATGCTGTGACTTCTGTCTGCTGCCAGCTCCAGGCTCTGTACCTCTTGCTTTCTATCTGTGCTCTGCATGTCTCCTGGCTGTGTCCATAGGGGGGCGGCGCCAGAACTCTCTGGTTCTTATGGAGTCAGGGTGCACCTAACTGACCAATTACCATTAGCCCTCTAGTATTTAAGGCACCTCCACCCTGTGGATCTTGCCTGTGCAATGTGTTAACTCAGTGTCTTGCTGCTGAGCTGCCTGGTCTTGCTTTGTGTTCCTCCATCTTGGAGGCTTCACTCCTAGCTTTGCCTTGTACCTGTTTGTCTGCCCGCCAGGAGGCAGAATATCCTGGTCTCTGTGCTATTGCTCCTGACCTTGTCTTGTACTTGTCTTTCCGCCCTCGAGGAGGCAGAATATCCTGGTCCCGGTGTCTTTGTCCTTGTACCTTGTCTCGTGTCATTACCTTGTCTGAACGCTGTCCTAACTCTGTCTCTTAGTCTCCTTGTCTGTGGTTTCTTCCCTGCTGTGTCTTGCCTTGTGGTCTCTCTGTATCTCTCTCTGCCTCTTGTCCGCACTCCTGCAGTTCTGCTCTGCTTTGCTCCTGCTACTGCAGTGATCTCTTGCTGCAGCTCCTCTCCGCATGTCTTGCGGTTCCACTCTGCCTCGCTCGTGCCGCTGCAGCAATTTCTTGCTGCAGCTTCTCTCAGCATATCTTGTGGTTCCGCTCTGCTTCACTCCTGCAGCTGCAGCAAACTCTTGCTGCAGCTCCTCTCCGCATACCTTGCGGTTCCGTTTTGCTTTGCTCCTGCCGCTGCAGAACCTCTTGCTGCTCTGCAGTCCTCCGCATCCTTGCGGTTCTCCACCTGTGTAAACAGGTCTCTACCTGTTCCTCCATACTCCATTCCTTTCTGTCTGTACCTGTACTGGTACCTGCTGTGTGAACAGGTCTCTACCTGTCCCTCCATATACCATTCCTTCCAGTCAGTTCCAGTATTTACATTTGCTGTGTCAACAGGTCTCTACCGGTTCCTCCATACACCATTCCTTCCAGTCAGTTCCAGTATCTGCATTTCCTGTGTGAACAGGGCCTGCCAGCCCTGTGCCTCCTCCGTGCCTGCCAGCCCTGTGCCTCCTCCGTGCCTGCCAGCCCTGTGCCTCCTCCGTGCCTGCCAGCCCTGCGCCTCCTCCGTGCCTGCCAGCCCTGTGCCTCCTCCGTGCCTGCCAGCCCTGTGTCTCCTCCGTGCCTGCCAGCCCTATGCCTCCTCGGTGCCTGCCAGCCCTGTGTCTCCTCCGTGCCTGCCAGCCCTGTGTCTCCTTGCCTGCCAGCCCTGTGTCTCCGTGCCTGCCAGCCCTGTGTCTCCGTGCCTGCCAGCCCTGTGTCTCCGTGCCTGCCAGCCCTGTGTCTCCTCCGTGCCTGCCAGCCCTGTGTCTCCTCCGTGCCACCGTCTCCCCAAGTGGGATCAGCAGCCACAGCCAGACACCACCCTGGAGTGGCACCTGGCAGCTGCCTGCCGCACAAGCCTGACCTCACCATCAGAGGCTCCAGTGAAGACCGAGGCAGCTGTCCTAGTCAAGTCCCTTCCAGGTTAGTCTGGTTTGTGGCACAGTGGGGCCACAACCCCCCTTTGCTCACGCCCATCAGCCAGGGCGTGAGCATGACAACGGGATAGTACGTCAGATGTCAAAAAGGGGTTAAATCAATGGTGAAAAGCTACCACCTTTCCAGTGTCAGTACCAAATTCCTGAGGACGCAGTTCCTTACATAAGGGGTTGTGGTAAGTGAATTAGAAAAATGAGATGTTGTGAAAGGTAATTTTTCATATTTCAGTCCCATTTTACCTGTAAAAAAAGGAAGATGGTAGCTTTTGAATGGTTGTGGATTTGAGACTTGTAAATAAGTACATAAGTTATGTCAAAGCTGAGGAGCGATTGCAAAGTGATTTCCTGTTTGGACATTGCAAATGGCTTTTTCTCAGTACCCCAATACCTGAATCTGCCCTCCGCTTTGCATTCACTTTTGAGAATGTGAAGTACTTGTTTTTGCGGTTGCCCATAAGATTTTACAATTCCCCTTTTTATTTACATCAGGCATTGATTCAGGTCTTAGTACCCTTGTCTATCGAGACAAAGTCCTATGGTATGCCAATGACTTGCTAATTCAAACAATTGATGATGAATATGATCACACAGAGATTCTTGAAAAAGTGTGTAAGGCCTTCCATGAAGCAAGACTCAAAATGAGCCTGGATAAAGTACAATTGACGAAGTCAGAGGTTAAATTTTTGGGTGTGTCATTTTCAGCAGAAGGAAAAGAATCTATTCATGATAGGGTTAAAGCTATTCAAGTTGTTCACATACCAACCAATATTACAGAGCTTAGAAAGTTTACAGAGCATAGAAAGTTTTTGGGTCTTGTAATTTTTTTCCAGAGAATTTATTGAGCACTTTCTTTATCTGGCTAAACCACTGTACGATTTGTTAAAATAAGTTGATAATGATTAAGCCTCTGTCATTGTATAGGGAGTAGCATTACAGGATTTTGAGAGTTTGGCCGGAGTCACACTACCGTATAACACAGCAGAGTGCTATGCGATAAAACAACACATAGCCCAGTGTTAAACTATGGGGCAGCTTACATCTGTGATGCTCCGATTGGCAGCAAAACTCGGCTTACTCGCACCCATACAAGTCTCACTAACAGTGGCAGCGGAGGAGATGGAGAAATTACTTTCTCCGCTGCTTTTACAGCTGTAATCTGATCCTGTTATGCGAGAGGATCGGAGCACAGGGCACTGACACTCGGCTTCCGCTCGCATCAGAGCAGGAGCCGAGGGTCATTAGCATATTGCATCCGATGCTTCAGTATTGGATGCTATACGCTAGTGTGACTCCAGCCTTGGAAGCAAGCCCTTACAGCAGCCACTGCACTAATTAGTCCTGACCCCTCCCAGCCTTTTTACATCCAAGCTCACAATAATTGATATATCTATTTCATCTATTTCATTTAGGCCACTTTTTACAAAAGTAGCCTAAAGATAGTCCTGAAGTTTCCATCAAGCTGTATGCCCTGGGTTACTAGTCTAAATTGCTTACCACCATGGAAAAATATTTTACTGTGTATGAAACACTTACTTGGAGTGCACTGGACAGTAAATCAAGAAAAACATATAGTGGGATTTGCTCCTATAATCCCTTTCCGACGTGGTCTGTAATAATACGTCCCTGCACTATGGTACTTATTGACTTGGGACAGATTAGTATGTCCATGCGATCGTGTGTGCACACAGGTTGTGCGTGCTCGATCGCCACTAAGTTTCAGCTGATTCTAACAGCTGACACCCTGCACTAAGTGCCAGTAGTGGGCCCGCACCGCTCCCGGCGCTTTAACCTCTTAAATGTTGCGATTGAACTCGTCTGCAGCATTTCGGGAGCCGGATGACAGCCCCTCTGCCCTTGGATCGAAGACATGCATGGTCCCGATCGTTGCCTTGGTGACCCGATGTCGTCACCAGAGCTAGTAAAGTTTCTAGATTATGCACAGTGCATGATCAGCAACTTTATCTGTCAGCGCAGAGCTTAAAGTTTACATATCATAGAGATACTATGCAAGCGATCAGCCTGCAAAAAATTATAGTCCCATAGTGGGACAAAGTAAAAAAAGAAAAAAAAATTTTTTTAAAATAATTGTAAAAATATTTTTTTAAAAGTAATAATAACCAAATCAAAAGATATTAAACCCATAAATAAATCTATTAAAAAAAATATAAAAAAATAAAAGTTCATGATATCGCCGTAGTTAACCCCTTTAGTGAACAGCTTAAATACAAAAATAAAACAAGGTAAAAAACAATCCTTTATCATATCGCTGAACAAAAAGTGGAATAAAATGTGATCAAAAAGACATATATAAATAAACATGATACCACTGAAAACGTAATCTTGTCCCGCAATAAACAAGCCATAATACAGCTCCATCAGCAGAAAAATAAAAAAAGTTATAGCTCTCAGAATAAAGTGATGCAAAATAATTAAACAGGTCTACAAAAAAATAGTTTTTGTAATCATCGCAGTTGACTGTACTTTTCTGAATCATCTTTTTGTCCTGATTTCAAAAATGTATCGTTTTTCTGTAGCACGTACAGTTTCCATGGAGCAGCATCATTATTATAAGGTATAGGAAATATACTGGCGACATTAATAAAACCGTAATCTATACATCAGAAAAAAATGCTTCCCTTACAAAACAGTTTTTATTGAACCAAAATAATTTCAGTTGCAAAATAGAAACCAAAATATGAGCAGAAATTAAAAGTGCTTGACATTAGACTGTTGTTGATAAGATTTTTCAGGGTTGTCCCTATATACCATCCAACAGTAATCTGCCATCATTGAGTCATTCCAAAAACCCGGGTAGCGGTGTTCCATTACTTTAATGTCCTGGTGAAACTGCTCGCCTTGTTCTTTGCTTACATCCCCAAGATTTGGAGGGAAGAAATCTAAATGTGAATGCAAAAAGTGCATTTTCAGAGACATGCGACATCCAAGACACTGGTATGCATATAGCAGTTCCTCAACACCTTCAATATATTCTGGAGATTTTTGTTTTCCGAAGAAGTTTTCACAGATCCACTTGAATCTTTTCCAACTCAATACCTTATCATTTAGAGTTCCTTCAAACACATCATCTCTCATAAGGTCTCTGATCTGAGGACCAACAAATACCCCTTCCTTCAGTTTTGCTGGTGAAATGCTGGAGAATTTCTGTGAAATGTACTGGAACCCTTGTGAATTTGTCTTTGCCAAGGTGTTCACAAAGGTTTTCATCAATCTCAACTATTATGTGTAGTGGAGGAAGAAAGATTTTTGTTCGAGCAACTAAAGGATTATACTGAACATTGTCTCTATCTGGAGCATAGATGTTTCTCTGTCCCCAATCACAACGAACATAATGGTCTACTGTATTTCTACTGTCCCATAAAGACAAGAAGCAACAATATTTTGTGAAACCTCCTTGCATTCCCATTAGCAAACCAATCACTTTCAAATCTCCACAGATATTCCATTGATGATGCTTATATTGTCCAAAACAACTGACAGATTTTCATAACTTTCCTTTAGATGACAAGAGTGAGCAATAGGGATTGATGGTTTCATATTTCCATTGTGAAGCAACACTGCTTTCAAACTTCTCTGGGATGAGTCAACAAACAATCGTCAATCTGCAACAAAAATACTCTTGATTCAGTTCTTCAAAGAGGCCATTCACATTGTTACAGTACACCATTGGTCCATCAACTGTGAAAAATTGTGTTAAAGTGTTACTTTTGTTTCTGTAATAGCACACTTTGACATCATCATGAAGAAGATACTTCTGTTTCAACCTTGATGCAAGAAGTTCAGCTTTATCTTTTGACAATGAAAGGTCTTTGAGATCATTTAATTCATGTTGAGTAAAGAATTCTGGCTGCTCCATCAGGTACATACTCATCTTGACTTGAGGTCTCCATGTCTTCGACAGTAGCTTCAGCTCCATAGTCTTCATATTCTACTTCATTTTCATCCAATCCAGAAAACTGTGGTACAGGAACTGGCAAGGTACCATCATGTGGAACTGGCCTAATCGCAGATTCAAGTTCAGGGTAATTAATCTTATGTTTGTTCTTTGTAGAAAAGCCCTTCACTTTGACAAAACAAAAGTAGCAGTCATCACTATGATTTTTGGGTTCTCTACAAATCATGGGAATAGCAAATGGCATAACCACTTTCCTCATATTCAACCAGTCACGAAGACCATTTGAACAACTTGAGCATATCACATGAGGGGCCCAGCTTTTGTCTTGATCACCAAGTGGACAATTTAACATCTGGTACATTTTTTTAATATCATGAGGCGTTTTGGTGTAAAAGAACCAAAACATAGCAGAATCTGTTCGGATGATTGATACACTGTCGGGGCATTTTTCTCCTTTAAATCAGATCAAACAGTAGAGTAAGTTCAGTTCAATGGTGGTGACAAACTAAAAAAAAAATACGATGAGCCGACCGTCTACCTGTAGATATTTCCCCAGAGACAACAGAGGCAGCTTGTATTTTGCACTGATTTTACTGGAGGTAATCTGGTAAATAACTATATACAGTTGTGAGGTAAATGAGTCAGCCTGTTCCTTATAGATGAACATTTGCAGACAGGCAGTTTCTCAGTGTGATATTGGCTGCTTTCAGGTTCTTTCAGTGTGGAGACCCTCACTCAGTTACACCTCAGTGGCTGAGCTGTTTTCTTCCTTCTGAGGCAACTTTCCCTCCCAGAAATGCAGTGAAAGTCCTCTAACAATGGCGGCTGTCCGCTGCCTTCCTTCTATCTCCCTGTGGCAGGGCTCAGATCCCTGTAGAGGCCTGTCTCTTGTCAGAGTCTCACAAACCAGTCCTTGCTGCCATCAAATGAAATTGGAGGTGGTGGCATGGGGGGTGGAGTTAGAACAGTTAATAATTTAAGAGAGAATAGAGGTACAGAGATACATAAAGTGCATGTATGCTAATGCCAGAAGCCTCACCAACAAAATGGAGGAATTTGAATTATTTTTTTTGGAACATAATTATGACGTGGTGGGGATATCTGAGACCTGGCTGGATGAGAGCCACGACTGGGCTGTTAATTTACAGAGCTATAGTCTGTTTAGAAATGACTGTACAAATAAGCGAGGTGGGGGTGTTTATATGTGAAATCATCCTTAAAACCCATCCTGCGTGATAATATATGTGAATCTAATGAAGATGTAGAGTCCCTGTGGGTGGAGATAAGGGGAGGGGGAAAAATAGTAAATTACTGATAGGGGTTTGTTATAAGTCTCCAAAAATAATGGAAGCAATGGAGAATATCCTTGTAAAGCAAATAGATGAAACAGCTACTCAAGGAGAAGTCATTATTATGGTGGACTTCAACTACCCTGAAATACATTGGGGAACAGAAACCTGCAGTTCCAGCAAAGGTAATAGGTTTTTGACAACTATGAGAGACCATTACCTTTCGCAACTAGTTCAGGACCCAACAAGAGGGGGGGGCACTGCTAGACCTAATATTAACCAACAGGCCATACCGCATATCAAATATAAGGGTTGGGTGTTGTGAATGTTTTGGAAATGAATTCTAAGCAGAAGCTCCCTCTGGTGGTTACAAACAGTACTGAACCATTCAATGAGGATTGGCAATCAGGATTCACAGACTGACTTGATATAAGGGAGGTTCCCTCCCATCATGGTTGCCTTTGATCAATTGTTCTTGTCTCAACTGTGGTTCCTGGTTCACTTGGAAGCTTGCTGAGTCTTGCCTCTTCTTCTGCTTTCAGATAAGATATTTTTTGTTTTTGTTTTTCTGGTTTCCTTTCTTCCTGGCACTAAGAATGTTAAGGCGGATGCCCTCTCGAAAAGTTTCCTTGCGGACTCTCCTGAGTTATCTGATCCTGCTGTTGTTTTGAAGGAGGGTGTAGTTCTTTCCGCCATCTCGCCCAATTTGAGACTGGCTCTGGAAGGGTGTCAGGAGGATAAACCCGAGCGCTGCCCTATTGGGAAATTGTTTGTCCCAGACTAGTGGAAAAAGAGTGTGATGTCTGAGATTCATTGTTCCGCGTTGGCCGGTCATCCCGGAATTTTTGGTACCAGAGACTTGGTGAGTCGGTCCTTTTGGTGGCCTACTTTGTCTCGTGACGTCAGGGAGTTTGTGCAGTCCTGTGGGACTTGCTCTCGCTCCAAGCCTTGCTCTCGCTCTAGTGGTTTGTTGATGCCATTGCCTGTGCCCAAGAGACCATGGACCCATATCTCTATGGATTTTATTTCCGACCTCCCTGTTTCTCAGAGAATGACCGTTATCTGGGTGATTTGTGATAGGTTTTCCAAGATGATACATCTTGTGCCATTACCTAAGTTGCCTTCCTCCTCCGAATTGGTGCCTTTGTTCCTTCAGCACATGGTTCGGTTACACGGCATTCCTGAGAACATTGTGTCTGACAGAGGAGTCCAGTTTGTTTCCAGATTTTGGAGGACTTTTTGTTCTAAACTTGGTGTTCAATTGTCTTTCTCCTCTGCTTTTCATCCTCAGACCAATGGACAAACTGAGAGAACAAACCAGACATTGGAGACTTATCTGAGATGCTTTGTGTCTGCTGATCTAGATGACTGGGTCTCTTTTTGCCTTTGGCTGAGTTTGCTCTTGATAATAGGGCTAGCTCTGCCACTTTGATGTCTCCATTTTTCTGCAATTTTGGGTTTCACCCTCGATTTTCTTCGGGACAGACGGAGGCTTCTGTCTGTCCGGATGTTGACTCTGTTGTGGAGCGTATGCAGCAGATTTGGGACCAGGCAGTGGAGAGGTTGTCCCTCTCTCAGGAGAAGGCCCAGCGGTTTGCCAACCGGCATAGGACTGATGGTCCTCGGTTTAAAGTGGGGGACTTGGTCTGGTTGTCCTCAAGAAATATCCCTATGAGAGTTGCATCTCCTAAGTTTAAGCCTAGGTTCATTGGACTTTATAAGATCATGGAGATTCTTAATCCTGTTTCCTTTCATTTACTTCTTCCAGGGACATTTAAGATCCATAACGTGTTCCACAGGTCCTTATTGAAGAGGTTTGTCGAGCCAGTGGTTCCTATGGCTGTGCCTCCTGACCCTGTTTTGGTTGAGTGCAATCTGGAGTATGTGGTTGAGAAAATATTGGATTCTCGTTTTTCTAGACGGAAACACCAGTATTTGGTTAAGTGGAGAGGTTATGGTCAGGAGGACAATTCTTGGGTGTTTGCTTCGGACATCCATGCTAGGAGACTGATCCGTGCGTATCACCGAGCTCATCCTGACCGACCTGGTTGCACAAATGAGGGTTCGGTGACCTCTCCTCAAGGGGGGGTACTGTTGTGAATGTTTTGGAAATGAATTCTGAGCAGAAGCTCCCTCTGGTGGTTACAAACAGTTCTGAACCATTCAATGAGGATTGGCAATCAGGATTCACAGACTGGCTTGATATAAGGGAGGTTCCCTCCCATCATGGTTGCCGGTGATCAATTGTTCTTGTCTCAACTGTGGTTCCTGGTTCACTTGGAAGCTTGCTGAGTCTTGCCTCTTCTTCTGCTTTCAGATAAGATATTTTTTGTTTTTGTGCTTACCATTTGCATATTTCTCTGCATTTCTGTGAGGTTAGCCAGGTACCCCCCCCCCCCCCGGGGGGGCTTGGGCTCCTCTCAATTCCTCTGGAGCCATTGTTATTTGTTCATTTGCCTTTTCCAGTTTTTTCAGTGGCTGCGGCTTAGTTTTGTTACACCAGAGAACTGATTTAGGTGGTAGAGGTCGTGTGATCTCAGGTGTTTTTGCAATCAGTAGCGCTGGCATTTTTTAGGGTTTTTTTTGGATTGCAGTGAGTATCCTTTCTATCCTTTTCTGTCTAGGCAGATTGGGCCCCAGCGTTTGCTCATACTATTTTCTGTCTGTGTCTGTATTTCCTCTTGTCTAACCGCCATTACATGTTTGGGGGCTTCCTATGTTCTTTGGGGATCTGCTCCGGGGCAGATAGCTTTCCTCTTTCTATCTTTAGGTGTAGTTAATCTCTCAGGCTGTGACGAGGCGTCTAGGACCAACGTAGGAACGCTCCACGGCTGCCTTTAGTTGTGTTGGTTAGTCAGGGTACTGCAATCCAATAGATTCCAACCTCTCTGGTGTATTGCCGTTTTGCCTGCTCTCCTCAGCTACCGAAACATAACAGTTGGGGGTCACTTGGGTAACAGTGATCACAAAATAATAAGTTTTCATGTATCCTTTAATAAGATGTGTAGTAGAGGGGTTACAAGGACACTAAGCTTCAGGAAGGCAAATTTCCAACGGATGAGAGATGATCTTGGTGCAATTAACTGGGACGATATCCTGAGACATAAAAATACACAAAGAAAATGGGAGACATTTATTAGCATCCTGAATAGGACCTGTGCAAAGTATATACCCTATGGGAATAAACATGCTAGAAATAGGAGGAAACCACTATGGCTAAATAGAGCTGTAAGGGGCGCAATAAGAGACAAAAAGAAAGCATTTAGGGAATTAAAGCAAGTAGGTAGTGATGAGGCATTAAATAAATACAGAAGATTAAATAAATTCTGTAAAAAGCAAATCAAGACAGCAAAGATTGAGACAGAGAGACTCATTGCCAGAGAAAGTAAAAATAATCCCAAAATATTCTTTAACTACATAAATAGTAAAAAACTAAAAAATCATAGTGTTGTTCCCCTTAAAAATAGTCTGGGTGAAATGGAGGATGAGGAAAAAGCCAATATGCTAAATTACTTTTTTTCAACAGTATTTACACAAGAAAATCCCAAGACAGATAACATGATCAGTGATAAAAAAAAATTCTCCATTAAATGTCACCTGCTTAACCCAGCAGGAAGTACGCGGCATCTAAAAATAACTAAAGTAGACAAATCCCCGGGCCCAGATGGGATACACCCCCGAGTACTGCAGGAATTAAGTACAGTTATAGATTGAACATTATTTTTAATCTTTAAAGATTCCGTAATAACGGGGTCTGTAGCACAGGACTGGCGTATAGCAAATGTGGTGCCAATATTCAAAAAGGGGACAAAAACTGAACTTGGAAATTATAGGCGAGTGAGCTTAACCTTTACTGTGGGTAAAATACTGGAGGGTTTTCTAAGGGACACTGTATTGAGTATCTGAAGAAGAATAACCTTATGACCCAAAATCAACATGGGTTTACGAGAGACCGTTCCTGTCAGACTAATGTGATGAGTTTCTATGAAGAGGTAAGTTCTGGACTGGATCAAGGGAACGCAGTGGACGTGGTGTATATGGACTTCTCAAAAGCTTTTGATATGGTGCCACACAAAAGGTTGATACATAAAATGAGAACAATGGGGATAGGGCAAAATATGTGTAAGTGGGTTAAGAACTGTCTCAGGGATAGGAAACAAAGGGTGGTTATTAATGGAGCTCACTCGGACTGGGTCACGGTTAGCAGTGGGGTACCGCAGGGGTCGGTGTTGGGCCCGCTTCTTTTTAACATATTAATGACCTTGTAGGGGGCATACAGATTAGTATTTCAATATTTGCAGATGACACTAAACTCTGCAGGGTAATAAATACAGAGGAGGACAATTTTATATTACAAGAGGATTTATGTAAACTAGAAGCTTGGGCTGATAAATGGCAAATGAGCTTTAATGGGGATAAATGTAAGGTCATGCACTTGGGTAGGACAAACAAGATGTATAATTATGTGCTTAATTGTAAAACATTGGGAAAAACTGTCACTGAAAAAGACCTGGGTGTATGGGTGGACTACAAACTCACATTTAGTGGCCAGTGTCAGGCAGCTGCTGCAAAGGCAAATAAAATAATGGGATGCATTAAAAGAGGCATAGATGCTCATGAGGAGAACATAATTGTAACCCTATACAAGTCACTATTGTGACCACACTTAGAATACTGTGTGCAGCTTTGTTCTCCGGTGTATAAGAAAGACATAGCTGAACTGGAGCGGGTGCGAGAAAGAGCGACCAAGGTTATTAGAGAACTGGGGAGGTCTGCAATACCAGGACAGGTTATTACACTTGGGGTTATTTAGTTTGAAAAGCGAAGGCTTAGGGGTGATCTTATTACAATGTATAAATATATGAGGGGACAGTACAAAGACCTTTCTAATGATCTTTTTACTCTTAGACCTGTGACGGGGACAAGGGGCATCCTCTACGTCTGGAGGAAAGAAGGTTTAGCCATAATTACAGACGCAGATTCTTTACTGTAAGAGCAGTGAGACTATGGAACTCTCTGCCGTCTAATGTTGTAATGAGTGATTCCCTACTAAAATTTACGAAGGGACTGGATGCCTTTCTTGAAAAGTGTAATATTACAGGCTATATTCACTAGTTTCCTAGATACTGCGATGATCCAGGGAGCTAGTCTAATTGCCGTATGTGGAGTCGGGAAGGAATTTTTTTCCCCAATGTGAAGCTTACTGTTTGCCACTAGGGTTTTTTCTGCCTTCCTCTGGATCAACATGTTAGGGCAGGTTAGGATAGGATATGGGTTGAACTAGATGGACCTAAAGTCTTCCTTCAACCTTAATAATTATGTTACTATGTTATCACCATCCTTTTCTGAATGACTCAAATCTTACCGCCTCATAAAAGTTAGCTCCTCCCCATAACATGTGACTTTCCGAGAAGCAGTCATTGGTTGACTGCACTGTCAGTTCACCTTTCCATCAAATTCACTGAAACCTTTACTGATGTTGTCCCTGTAAGAAAATCCACAATTAATTAAAACAAGCAAACAAATGGGAATAACATAGGAAAAACCACGACATTGAAAATGCAGAAATAAAGTAATAACAAAAATACTTCTCAGAAACTTTATGTGATAGAGTAAAACTAAGCATATTTTTGGAGCACATCAAACTCCATAAAACATACATATTACCTTTGCTGATGATTTTTTTTGTGTTGACCACTCTTATTTTTTCTGTAAAAATAGTTTTTATTGTGCAAAAGTGCCAAAACATAAAAAAGTATATAAATGAGGTATTGCTGTAATCGTACTGACCCGAAGAATAAAACTGCCTTATCAATTTTATCACACGTGGAACAACGTAAACGCCCCCCAAAAAAAATTCATGAATTGCTTGTGTTTGCTCATTCTGTCTTCCTAAAATCGGAATAGAAAGTGGTCAAAAAATGTCATGTGTCTGAAAATGGTAACAATAAAAACGAGAACTTGTCCCGCAAAAAAACAAACCCTCATACGACTCTGGGCCAAAATATGGAAAAATTATAGCTCTCAAAATATGGTGATGCAAAAAAACTATTTTCTGCATTAAAAAGCGCCTTTTAGTGTGGGACAGCTGCCAAACATAAAAACCCAATATAAATCTGATATCGCTGTATAATTGCACTGCTCCCAAGAATAAAGTCGTCTAGTCACTTATACCGCACGAGGAACAGCAAAAAAATAAAATAAAAACAACTCTTTTGATTTTTTCGTTCTGCCTCCCAAAGATCGCAGTTCTTTCTGCCTCCCAAAAATGTGTTCTGCGCTGTACGCAGAGAGCTTACACTGGGGTTTCAGTGTAATTCTCTGAAATACGTGGTTCAGTCAGAATCCTCAACGGAACATTCCTTATAATGAGTTAGATGGAGGCACTGTGTATGCTATCTGACCTGTGATCCGGTGGTGTCCATCTTTTTAGGATTGCATAAAAGTGCAGTCGGCCACAGTTTTGTGCACTTCTGAAAAGGACACAGCTGAACAGAGGCCAGACAGAGTTCAGAGTAACTCTGCTGCCTCATTATAGTGAATGGATCCCTCGAGGGTTTCATCTGAATCATGTCACTCAGAGATTTAGACGGAAACCCCAAAGTAAGTGCTCAACATAGAGCGCTGGATAAATGATCCCAAAAGTTATGTAAAATGTTCCCAATAAAAGCTTTAACTCAATCCACAAAAAAATCAAGTCCCCACTTAGGTCGGTCATCTGTTAACGAAAATATAGGGGTCTTCCACATTACTGGTAGCACAAAGACTCTGGAAAAGTGGAATGGCTCCTCACCCTCCAAAAGAAATTCAGCAAATTCTGTGCTCCCAAATCCAAATGGCCCCCCACTCCCTTCTGAGCCCCACAGTGTACCTAAACCACATATAGCGTCCCCATGTTTGGCATTTCTGAAGCGATGAGAGCCCGCCTAACTTACGTGTGCATGTATCCAGAATCACAGGCTGGGCATAACGTACTGGTGACTGCAACTGCAGTTTGCATTTTTCACTTGGCAACATTCATTACTGCTTGATTCTGGAAAATACCCATGGAGTCAAAATAGTCACTACACTTGTAGATAAATTACCAAAGGGGTATAATTTTCAAAATGGGGTCACTTGAGGGGGTTTCTGCTCCTCTAGTAATTAGGGGCTCTGTATATGGAGTCCTCAAACTGTTCTAGGAAAATCTGTGCTCCAGGAGGCAAATAGCGCTCCGTTACTCTCAAGTCTCTCCGTATGGCTATGTATAGCCACATAGGGGTATTGCCACGTTCAGTAGAAATTGTGGGACAAATTATGTTGCCATTTTTACACACTTATGTGAAAATGTAAAATCTGGGGCTAAAACAAAATTTTGGTGGTAAAATTTTAGTTATTTTTTCTTCACTGCCCAATGGTATAAAATTCTGTGAAGCACCCGTGGTGTCAATATAATCACTACACCTCTAGATGAATTCATTGAGAGGTGTAGTTTGTAAAATGGGGTCACTTATAGCGGGTTCTGCTGTTCTGGCACCTCATGGGCTCTCTCAGTGGGTCATGGCACCTGCATACCATAACAGTAAAATCTGGCGCTCCTTGCCATCTGAGCTTTGCACTGTACCTGAAAAATATTTCCCAATTTACATGTAGGGTATTCACATACTCAGGGATGAATAGACATCAGTTTTGTTGTAAAAAAAAATTTCCTAATCGAAAAATTAAAAACTTAGGGTTAAACATTTTAGTGGTAAAAATATAATTTATTCTTCCTTCACCACTCAGTGATATATAAAATTATGTGAGGCACATAGAAAATTTATTAGGGAGTGTAGTTTGTAAAATGCGTTCACATATAGGGGGTTTCTGTTGGTCTGGCACCTCAGGGGCTCTGCCAATGTGACATGGCACCCTCAAACCATTCCAGCAAAATGTGAACTCCAATATGGCACCTCTTACCTCCTGAGCTTTGCACTGTGCCTCAAAAGCAGTATTCCCCCACATATGGGGTATCGGCGTACTCAGGAGAAATTGCACAACAAATTGTATAGTTCAATTTCTCCTGTTACTCTTATGAAAATGCTAAATTTAGGACCAAAATAACATTTGTGGGGAAAATGTGATTTTATTATTTTCATGGTTCAACGTTATAAACTTCTGTGAAGCACCTGGGGGCTCAATGCTCACCACACATCTAAATACATTCCTTGAGGGTCTCCAAAAGGGACATGACGTCCGCCGTTGATTTCAGGAAATGTTACAATCCAAAAGTCAAATGACACTCCTTCCATTCCGAACCCTGCCGTGGGGCCAAACAATAGTTTTCTCCCTAATATGGGGTATTGGCGTACTCGGGAGAAATTGCACTACAAATTTTATGGTGCAATTTCTCTGTTACCCTTATGAAATTGCAAATTTTGGGCTAAAATAATATTTTGGTTCCAAAATTGTGCTGATGTAAAGCAGACATGTGGGAAATGTTATTTATTAACTATTTTGTGTAACATATCTCTGATTTATGGGCATGAAAATTCAGTTTGAAAATTGCAAAATTTTAAAAATTTTCACCAAAATTCAGTTTTTTTTCACAAATATATTTGACATTTTACCACTATCATGAAGTATAATATGCTACGAAAAAAACAATCTCAGAATCGCCGGGATCCGTTGAAGCGTTCCAGAGTTATTACCTCATAAAGTGACAGTGGTCAGAATTGTAAAAGTTGGCCTGGTCATCTCGAGTTAATCATCACATCCCTCTTAGCAGACATTATAACACAATTGGAAGGAGATTAGTTTCTTTCAGGATTCATAGTCCTAGGAAATCTAGCCCTCCTCCTGATGGATCAAGTTTAGACAGTCCTTGAAAAACCGGCTCACAAGTGTATAAAACCAACTCCTACAATAATCCTATTTATAATAATTCACTCCTGCATGTTACAGGCCTGTGAGTTGTACTCTGGGAAGAGTACAAGAGGGGGAGTTGTAAGAGAATGATCAGTCCTAATATGTTCAATAGCCATGTTGGACCTAGCAGCAATCTTGGGCAAACTCTAGTCAACTAACTTTGTAGCTAATGAGATGCAGGTCTGGGAGCTTTACCCAGAATAGAGACATAAAATGACATCAGTGATATTACTAGATATAGATGGAGTCCATAAATGCTAATTGGAAAAGCTGCAGGGGACTGTGATAGTGAATATGTGGTTTTATATGGTAGTAAGTAGTGTATATGTTGAGTAATGACATTCGCTAAAATGACATTTTATGGATTAAATTTTTTTTTGTAATACTCAAAAATATTGTCATTTTGCATTATCACTTTCTTTGCTCTAAAATATACAGCTGTGACAAAAATTAAGAGACCACTGCAAAATTTTATATTTGTCTGATTTTTCTCTCTATAGGTATATTTTTAAGTAAAATGTAAATTGCTCTTTTATTCTATAAACTACTGACAACATGTCTCCGAATTTACATGCAATAAATTTTGTATTTTCAGAAAATGAGAAATGGTCAAAATAACAAAATAATGCAGTGCTTGCAGACCTCAAATAATGCTCAGAAAACAAGTTCATAATCATTTAGAAACAACAATACTAATGTTTTAACTCAGGTAGAGTTCAGAAATCAATATTTTGTGGAATAACCATGAATTTTAATCACAGCTTTCATGCGTCTTGTCATGCTTTCCACCAGTCTTTCACACTGCTTTTGAGTGACCTTATGCCGCTCCTGGTACAAAAATTTAAGCAGTTCTTTGTTTGATGGCTTGCGACTATCCATCTTCCTCTTGATTACATTCCAGAGGTTTTCAATGGGGTTCAGGTCTAGAGATAGGACTGGCCATGACAGGCTTTTGATGTGGTGGTCCTTCATCCACACATTGTTTGACCTAGGTGTGTGGCATAGCGCATTGTCCTTCTGGAAAAACCAGTCCTCAGAGGTCGGGAACATTGCCTGAGCAGAAGGAATCAACTATTTTTCCATGATAACCTTGTATGCGGCTTGATTCATATGTCCTTCACAAAGATTAACCTGCCCAATTCCAGCCTTGCTGAAGCATCACCAGATCATCACCGATCCTTCACCAAATTTCACAGTGGGTGCAAGAAACTGTGGCTTGTATGCCTCTCCAGGTCTCTGTCTAACCATTAGACGACCAGGTGTTGGGCAAAGCTGAAAATTAGACTGATCAGAGATTAACTTACTCCAGTCCTCTATGGGCCAATCCTTATGGTCTTTGGCAAACTTCAGCCTGGCTCTCCTTTGCTTCTCATTGATGAAAGGCTTTTTGCTAGCTTTACGTTACTTGAGCCCTGCCTCTAGGATTAAATCATTATGATCCCTAACAAAATTTTATTGATTAAAATCACCAGATCAACTGGTCCACACCACCAAACACAAAAAAAAAAAAAAATAAGTGTTCAAAAAACAAATGTTATATAAAATGGGGAGGTCCTAGAAGCCCTGTTATTGGCTATTCTGATACCTTCCTGGCCGCGGAGGTTGGCACCCTAGTGGGGAACGCTGTGGCGCCCCCGCTCAACGATGGCTGACCCTAGGAGCCCTGATGCAAACTACAGCCACTAAAGGGGTCGAACCCGATAACTAAAGGAACCCTTGTAACTATACATAGATCAATCCTATGTCTAAAGAAGGACCCTATACCCCAGACTTATATAAAATCAACTGAACACACAGGCAGATAAATGGCAAATTAGAGGACTTAGTTTACACAACCCACCTGCTGTGCAGATACAGGCTGGAACGCACACCACCTTAGAAGACGCCCACCTACTTCCACGTGGAGCAGTGGACCAGTGCATTATAGTTAAACAATTACCAAATAGCCCGCTTCCGGATGGAGGAACGCACGCCACTCAAAAGACCGCCCACCTCTTCATTTGCTCCCTATAGAGCCAAGAAGTCAGCGCAGTCTGTTTGCGCATGTCCATGACATCAGCGCTGTCTAACTGCGCATGTCACTGACGTCACTCTCTGGTGGGGGAAAAACAACAAGAGGGGATTCAGACGAAGGGTTGATGAGCACATAGGAGACATCAGAAACAATAGGGACACCCCATTAGCTAAACACATACATATATATCATCAAGGAAACTTGGAGGAAATAAAATTTATGATTGTTGAAGTGGTTAAAATTAACCCAAGAGGGGGAAATATAGACAAGACAATCCTTAACCCCTTAACGACCGCCGATACGCCTTTTAACGGCGGTCATTAAGGGTACTTAAACCACAGCGCCGTTAATTAACGGCGCTGTGGAAAAAGTGAATAACGCCCCCCAGAGGCGCATTTTCTCCGGGGTCTCGGCTACCGGGGGTAGCCGAGACCCCAGAGAACATGAATCGGGTCGGTTTTTACCGACACCGATGTTGCGATCGCCGTTATTATTCCTATAACGGCGACCGCAACAAAAAAAAAAAAAGTGCCATTTAATTTCTCTGTCCTCTGATGTCATCGGACATCAGAGGACAGAGAAAAAGGGTCCCCGGACCCCCATGTGTCCTGTATGTGGCCCCAGGGCCCTCCGGTGTCCCCCGGGGCCGGCGCGATGTAGAAAATGGCGGGCGCATGCTCAGTGCGCCCGCCGCTATGTGCCGCTGTGCTAGGGGGGGATGGGCAAATATTCTCTGGGGTCTCGGCTACCTCCGGTAGCCGAGACCCCAGAAAACATGATCCGGGTCGGTATTCACCGATCCCGGTGTTGCGATCGCGTCTATGCAAGCATAGACGCAATCGCAAAAAAAAAAAAAAAATGATTTCTCTCCCCTCTGATGTGATCGCACATCAGAGGGGAGAAAATGAGGGTCCCCAGGTCCCCGATCGCCCCCCCCTATACTTACCGGTGTCCTCCGTCCTCCCGCAGGCCCCAGGATCCCGGCGTCTTCTTCCTGCAAAAAAAAATGGCGGGCGCATGCGCAGTGCGCCCCCCATCTGCTTGGCGGCAGATTCAAACATTTTTTCATTCATTCTCCAGAAAGTGCATTTTGATCACTGTGATAAACTATCACAGTGATCAAAATAAAAAAAACAGTACATAACCCCCCCATTTATCACCCCCTTAGTTAGGGACATATAATAAAAAATAGAAATTATATTTATTTTCATTTTTCTGTTAGGGTTATAATTAGGGTTAGGGTTATAATTAGGGTTAGCATTAGGGTTAGGGTTAGCATTAGGGTTAGGGTTATAATTAGGGTTAGGCTGGGTTCATACTGCGTTATGGCAGTCCATTAGACGGACTGCGTTACACCGCGGTATAACGCGGTGTAACGCAGTCCGTTAGCGCTGCCATTCACCCCCATTTGAGGGCGCATCGCGACGCATGCCGTAAAGCGGCATGCGTTTGTGACGTGCCATCATTCAGTGACGGAGCCTCGGACGCGGGCTGCAGCGTCTGGGCTCCGTCACCGCTAGCGCAGATGAATCATCTGCTGATTCCTCTGCGCTAGCGGGTATGCATAACGCGATTGCGTTATGCTATACCGTTACCAGCCCATCAATGCTATGTGTTTAACGGGGTGGTAAAACGCAAAATGAACCTAGCCTTAGGGTTAGGGTTATAATTAGGGTTAAAATTAGAGTTAGGGTTACAATTAAGGTTAGGGTTACAATTAGGGTTGGGATTTAGGTTAGGATTAGGGTTGGGATTAGGGTTAGGGGTGTGTTGGGATTAGGGTTGGAGCTAGAATTGAGGGATTTCACTATTTAGGCACATCAGGGGGTCTCCAAACACGACGTAGCGTTCAAAAAGTCAAATGGCGCTCCCTCCCTTCCGAGCCCTGCCGTGCGCCCAACAGTGGTTTACCCAACATATGGGGTATCAGCGTTCTCAGGACAAATTGCACACCAATTTTGGGGTTCTAATTTCTCCTGTTACCCTTGGGAAAATAAAAAAATAGCTGGCTAAAAAAATCATTTTTGAGAAAAAAAATGATTTTTTATTTTCACAGCTCTGCGTTTATAAATTTCTGTGAAACACTTTGGGTTCAAAGTGCTCACCACACATCTAGATAAGTTCCTTAAGGGGTCTAGTTTCCAAAATGGGTCACTTGTGGGGGGTTTCCACTGTTTAGACACATCAGGGGGTCTCCAAACACGACGTGGCTTTCAAAAAGTCAAATGGCGCTCCCTCCCTTCCGAGCCCTGCCGTGTGCCCAAACAGTGGTTTACCCCAACATATGGGGTATCAGCGTACTGAGGCTAAATTTCACACCAATTTTGGGGTTTCTAATTTCTCCTGTTACCCTTGGGAAAATAAAAAATAGCTGGCTAAAAAAACATTTTTGAGAAAAAAATTATTTTTCATTTTCACGGCTCTGCGTTTATAAATTTCTGTGAAGCACTTGGGGGTTCAAAGTGCTCACCACACAGCTAGATAAGCTCCTTGGGGGGTCTAGTTTCCAAAATCGTGTCACTTGCAGGGGTTTCTACTGTT
>JARQOD010000003.1:499688117-499707006 GCA_033576555.1 Oophaga sylvatica | reverse complement strand
TCTCGTCCCTAGTTGTCACCTATAACTGCCCTGGCTAGTGCACTGGCCAGCAAGGAGCCCTAGCCTCAACACTGCAGGTAATAAACACAGGGGAAGTGACAGACACCAAGGGGACAAGGTAACGAAAACACCACACTTAGCTTTCTCTGCTGAAAAGCACCGCACAGCAAAATAAAAGCACCAGATAAGCGAACTCAGCAAAAGCATCACTGCACTCAGAGAGCTCCTTACTTCAGCTTGGTCACTGCAGATTGCTCTAACACCGACAGTCAGCTGATACATCAGGTGACTTTTTAAAGCATGTTGGTGGGAGTGGTCAACCGCCCACATCAGCTGACCCAGCATCAATGCAATTACACTAGCTTGCCAGCGGCGAAAAACTGACATTTAATCCCCGCTGGCCTGAACAGAAAAAAGGTTTAACTCAATGGAATCAGAATTGCCACAAATCCAAAAATGGACTGTGACAGAACCCCCTTTCAATGAGGGGCCTCTGGACCTTCAACACCGCACCTCACCAGAAAACAACATACGTTGAGGATGCCTCAATCCACCAAAGTTCACCTCTGCAGTCACCTGACCCTCAGGTTTATGGTGAACGCAGCCAGATGGAGGTGATAATAAGGTGATAATAACGTAGGCTCCGGAGGTGCCACAAATTTCCAGAACGCCGACCTGTGGAATGTGTTGTGTACATGCATTACTGGGGTAACTCCAGGTGGAAAGTCCCCGGGCCGAGAATGGCCGACACCCGATACAGCCTGATCACCCTAGAACTCCAGGTCCCAATAGCACATTTCCACCTGATATTTTTTTTTTTAAATTCGTTTGTCCACCTGATATTTTTGGTGGACAACCACACGTACTTGTTCACATACAGGTCCGGACCTGAACGTTTATTGCCACGCATGCTTTTGCCACAAGATGGTGAACTCTTTGAAGAATCAACAACAGAGGCGTCCCCCTGTGTCACCACACTCACCCCCACTATGCACAAAGAAAACCACCTCCCTCCCCTGACCGCTCCTCCTAAGATGACTCCGACATTCAGGGTTAACTTGTGGTGAGGGTTGAGTCTTGCTCCTTGGCTGCACCTCTGCTGCCTCCACCGGAGAATGGGTAGGTTGTAGAAGGACGGCAGAGATCGTAGCTTCCGGGCAGCAGTCCTTACACAACTGGTCCCAGCTATTTCCCTGGACCGCCATTCTATGACCGGGTTGTTTTTTCAACCAAGGGAGGCCTAAAAGGGTCCTATGTTCAAATCCCTCCAAGGACATCTGCAAGGAGTTTATATATTCTCCCCATGTTTGTGTCCGTTTCCTTCAGGTTCTCCGGTTTCCTCCCACACTCCAAAGATATACTGATATGGAATTTAGATTGTGAGCCCCAATGGGGACATTACTGATAATGTCTGTAAAGTGATGTGGAATTAATGGCGCTATAAAAGTGAGTAAAATAAATAAATATTTTCAACAAACATTTTAAGCAGCACAGTTGGTGAAACTTTTCACTAGCAGAGTTAGGGACTTTCAACCTTCCTAGCTAAAAATGACACTTTAGCTGCACCTTCCTGTGTCCTCTATCTTCAGCCCAATTTTCTGGAACCACGTAAATGAATCGCCTGTGGCTTCCTCTATTACTGTATGTGCCCCCAGCCTCGCTGACTTGTCTCTTCTTGGACACACAGCTATCAAGACTTGGCTGACCCTTCCCGTTGCCATAGGCCCTTAAGGACTCTCACAAAGTTGCTGATCAACCATTCCCTTCCCCAACTCGCCTGCTAGGAGTACTCCACTGCCACAACTCAAGTTCATCTTCTGAGTTATTTTCCTTCTCTGTCTGTTTGCTTCTCTGTTCGCCTCTTCCACATACACACTCTTGTCAGAATTTACTTAGTAACTAACTTCCTATTCCTGTCACTAACCCACAATGCACAATCCTCCTTCCCAACCTGGGCGAGCCTTACAGTTAAAAAGCTGGAAATGGTCAAAGAGCCCTGGCGTAAGCGCATTGCAGCACTTTACTCTGCCCTAGTCAGGGCTGAGAAGTATGCCTGCACAGAAGCACAATGTCAGGGAGACTGTGCGGATGACGTAGGGACACATCATACTTCATTCTCAGGTAAGCAGGGAGCACCACCTAGGACTCTAACACCAGCACCCAACACACACTAGTGCAGCTGGGCACCCTGGACGTACCCTGCGGGAGGATGGTCTCATCCCAGGCTGGTTAGTAAGGGGTGTATGGGTGGGTGGAGTTAGACAGGAGCAAGGAGGAGTGAAGCTTGAGGAAGCAAGAACTGAGTCGTGAGGAGGAAGGAGAAGGACGTGTAGTAGAGCAGCTCCCAGTGAGGGGAGGCTGCAGTGGAAAGGAAGGAGTCTAGGGAGAGACTCAGAAGGGAATAGAAGCTGGAAGAGCTTGGTCTTGGAAGTGGAGAGTACAAGAGAGAAAGAATCAGAAAGAAAGAGAAGCTTCTGGAGTGAGAGAGGAAGGGGTCCTAGGGATACCGAGAGAGCAAGAGCCATCCGTTGGTCCCATTCTGTTGGCAGAGTGACCAGGTCGCAGAGGGCATTCGACCCCTTAGCCTAGTGGAGGATTTGAGCTAGCAAGTCGACTGCTGTGATAACATAGTGATCACAGTCAATAATCACAAATATCTTCACCGGAGAAGTAGCTATATAGAATCAAAAGAACGCAGAAATAAGACGTTATCCGACAGAATTCGCAGCCGCTAATCTGGGACACTGTTTGTGAAGGTGCTGGAAGGATAGAAGGTGGGAAAATCAGCACATTGAGATGGCCAGTAAATGGAACACATATATAGAAAGGAGTCCTGGAAAGGTGTTTTCCAATCTACCGGAGGGTTTGCTGAGCCCCTTACCTGGAGGACACGGTACCAAGCGGGCATCTGTACTGCCAGCAACTGAACTGTGAATAAAGCTTTGGAAACTGCAACTCGCTGATTGTTTCTCAGTTTCTTCCTGCATCACCTACTACACTCAGCTACATCTCTCAGTACCATTACTCTAATAGTACAACATCTACCTGCCCTGAGACCACCAGCTTCACTTGTGGGAAGCTATTCCAACTCTGCTGCATCACACCATCAGTCTCAGAGGATCTGCACTGCAGCGCTGGTCATCTCTGACCAGATACCACAAGTGGCGTCACGAATACCTTACTACAAACTCTAATCATCCCCTATAAATACTCCCCTTTTATTGGACGCCCAGGGCCATGGACCGGGTCACTGCCGCTGTGACACATTCTTTCAATACACTGGCTCGGTACCGAGTATCCCACTGCGCTGATGGGCGATCCATATGAGACCCTAAAAGTTTTAAAAAATTAATAAAAGACAACCAAACATATGACTGTGATTTTATTGAATTTTCTATAAAACATACAATAAAAATGGTTATATTTTAGTCATTTATACAAATCCTATTTATACAAGCTGTAATAGATGCTTAACCAAGAGGTTTAGGCAACTGGTCACTTGTGGACTTTTATCAAGTTACATTAGCTTAGAGAAATGTGCGGCTATATTGCATATCTGGTGAAGTAATACAAATAACTCCTAAAATTTAGGGAAAATGTAGCTACAGAAATTCAGTACACAACTGCACATATTGTGTACCACTCAGTAAACTCGGAAGCAGATGCTACCAGTGCACTGATCATAGGATACAAAATATTAAGCCAGTCTTTCCAGAAAACTGCCCTGTCTTCAAAATCCTGACAAATTGGAGTTAATCTCTCAATCTATTTATGCTGCAATGCTCTCGCTCTGCCCACGTGTGATGTTCCTCCATCCTAATGTGAAATGAACATTTGGGGTTGTTAACAGGTATCCATGATGTGACAAAGTCGTCAATATAGCGACATTACTATAGCAGCTATTGCTAAATTAACCCTTTATATTATGTATACACCAGTGCCTGTGCAATAATTTAAACTCAAAAGTGCTTAACTTTCTATATACAAATGTATTAAACTGACAACTAATCAGGGCAAAATTGAAAATTTTATTTTGCTTAGAATATTTGGAGACTCTCTCGCTATGTATTAATTCATTAAGGTCAGCTGGAGTAAACTTAATATATATCCATAGGTAGGTTGTTGATTATTTTATTGGCACTGTATAGAAAGGGGTAACTGTGTTGCCTCTCCAAAGGTCTTTTCACTCACACAAACTAATAGCCCCAACTATCTCTTATTATGTTAAAATTTAAGAATGACTAACCTTCTTTTTTAAATTATCCTATGCGCATTAAAAAGTTAGGATATTTTGTTTATATACTTCATTACTCTATTTTGCTTCTTTCACTTTGTTACAGTGTTGTTTCAATGCCAAGTTAGTGCTCTTTTAGAAGTTGTTTTCATCTGCTGCTTAATGAAGATCCATACACTATATTGAAACGGTCTGTATACAATAATTCTGCTATCTGAGTGCTGAGGGGAGATGAGCGGAGAGATAAGAAGCAAAGAGGCTCAGACAGAAAAAATGCGGTAGGCAGACAATATGAACACATTGGTCAGATGTTTGCAGAGCTGCAGTTAAAAGGTGTTTTCAAAGGAGGATGAACAGGGCATTGAAATAGCACTGCGCCACAGTGTTTGGGAGAGAAGGAAGAAAAAAAAAAGGCAATGGATCTTGACTCTTCTATACATGACTGAGGACTAACATTAAACAAGCCTAGCAGTGCAGGTGAGGAATGTTCTCTTTTATGGATTTAGGGTAATGAAATACATTACAAATATTTGTAACTTTATAATGCCTAGAGGATAATAAATAATAAAAAAGGTTAATTTATCTTTAAAAGATGCAATTATCATTATCGTTAAGACAATCACTAATCCCTTCTCATATGGTTCACAGTATTAACAGCACAAATTTACTTTACATGAGGAGCTATGCTGCTAACAATGGACCGTTTTTATCTTAAAGGACGCGATGAATGTCATTTGAGTAAATAATTGTTGATCATTTTATCACTTGACATCTTTACACTGGGTCATAAGTAAATGATTGTGTGAATGATTGTTATGACCTTGTGTAAAAAGTCCTAAAAACTTTGGTCGAAGCTAAAAAATAAAATGAAAATGTACCTAAAAAGAATAATTTCACATTGCGTTCTGGGTCCCGATCAGGGCATACCTCCAAGTCCCCTGCAAAACGGGGACCGGACGCATGCGCCAACGGGGCTGATAGACTGTAATGGTGACAGCATAGCGAATGTGCTCTCTGCCATGCACTTTTTTCGGGAGTGTATGCCTACAGGAGGCAGACACCCAGATGCAGTCTACTATGCCTGAGTGTCCGCCTCCTGTAGGCGTAGACTCCCGAAAATGTTGCACGACAGAGCACACGTTCTCTGAGCCGTCACCATTGCAGTCTAGGCCCCATCAGGTGCATATATCCGGACCCCGTTTTTTGGGGGATTTCAGATGTATGCCCCGACAGGGACACAGAGCATGTGAAAGCACCCTTAGGAGAGTTAGATGGAGCTCCATGTACGCTTTGCAAAATTGAAATTACAAATTTGCCTGGTGAAATTCTCAAGGCTTCTCTCTGTTAGTATTATCAACGTATAAAAATAAAATTCCCTTGGTAAAAATGGTCATCAGAAAATACAAGGATTATTTCAACATCAATTTTCATAAAAGACAAAAAACAACACTTAACATTATTCCAGTGTTACGTCAAAACGCTAAATTTTCTCACAAGACACATCATTAATTCAGTAGTATTTTGTGGTATAACTCCTTTATGTAGGGGTAAGAGCAATTGTTACTATACTTTTTGCATACCTCACTGTGTATTACAAATTCTGGTAAAATTACAAGCAAATTAAAAGTTTTTAGAAATAATGATAATCAGAAAATATTCACTTCATCTTTGTGTTCCACGTGGTGCATACATCTGTTTACAATTTTAAACCACAATTAACAGAAGAACAATTAAAAAAACCTACTAAGTATTAGACTATCTCTATGCATAAATTTCATGAATAATGTCTCCTGAAAAACGTAGACCCAAAGCTAAAAAGAGAAATATCTACAATGACCTTAAAATAAACTTAATGGCAAATAGGATTGTTATTTCTGTATCTAAAACCACATCCGTAAAAAGGCACCACTATATTTTTAGAGATCCACATATTCAAAACCGTGGCATATAGGAATTCTAAAAATTCTTAAGAAAACTTCTGAAAAGTTCGTAATAGATTTTTCTTGTGACTGGATTACAATTTTCCAACTAACTGATGTCTATCAAATTGTAAAGGCAGTGGTGTAATTTGAGGACACCTTAACACAGACCCCACCAACTATGGCCATTTGTACCACTGGTGTCTTCCTATTTAACAGAGGGGCCTTTGGGCTTACATTATACCATTACATCTAACTGCCTCATAGCTATGCTCCTTATGGACTAAAATCAAGATTGTGAGGTGTGGAGAACTTTGCAAGGAATTGTATCTTAGTGACAGTCCTCATAACGAAAAATTGATGAAGGTTGTATTTTTTTTATTTTGTATGAGAACATGAGAATGCATTGTCTGGGATGTAATACAGCTCAAACAGTTGCATGCTTTCAGTATAACTGCACATTTTATTAGTCCACTTAGTAATTGCAGAAGGAAACCATATCACCGTATTGAGTCACCAGGTGACCAGATCCAGTCTTCGTTCCGGCTATAAGGCTTTTATAAACAGTACTGTTACAGAAAAGTTAGTAAAAGTCTAATACTTCTTCTTTAGTTTAGGTTCTTTCTTGCGTGTCATGCCACCTCCACTCCTCTCACGCTTCTCCTTCTTGACACAGAAGTATTTGGTCACGCTTTTTCTGCATTGCTCACATTTTACAGCGCAGCACCAATGAAATTTGCAGTTACAGCTGGAGACCATGTCTGCTCTTCTCTCCTCCACAATCAGACCACAGTCTGCACACAGGCGCTTGCAGCTTCTCTTTTCCCATTTGTTCAGCGTTTTGCCTCTTTTAAGACATTCTCTGCCTTCGGTCCCAAGAAGACCCAGAGTTTTGTTCTCCAGGCAGTAATCTGGAGAATCTTCCAAGTGAACGAGCTCTTTCTTCGAGATAGAACTGAAGGTTTCAGCAATGGCACCTCTGCTGGCGGCACTGTTACCAGCTCCCTGCAGCAGGTCAACCTTAAGAGCTTTGTGATATTTTTCCTTTAAGTAATAGCCCACCTCTCTAAATTCAGGAAGCTGAAGCCAGCAAGTTTGGGTAGTGCAACTTCCAGAGACCCCATGACATTTACATGTCCGCTTCATGGTGCTTTTAACTGCCTGCACAGGACAGAAAAATACATGTCAACAACCATGATCTCACAGTACATCAGCAAGTGGAGAATTGAAATCTGGTGGCTTTTACCTTTGCAGAACTGGCTTAATTGTTAAAATGATTTACTTTTACCACATTTAAAATCCCTGCCAACCAAACATCTAATAATATAATGAATATAATTGCTATAAAGTAAAAGTTTGAGGCTACTGCCTCAAAATATATGAAGTGTATCATCTGCATTTCTTTAGTACACTATTATTACCCAAATATTTTAATTTATAGATAGTTGATATTTTGGTTTGATTAATGTTCCATGCTTATGAGCAGGTATTGTGATACCCAGAGTGTTGATGACTACCTGTCAGAGGGTTTAGAGACTGGTGAACAACCATAATGTTCTATAACATCTCTGTGAATCACAGAGTTTTGGTGCCATTTGCGTGTCAATATTATTTTTGCAGACCGTGTGTGCGCCAAAAAAAAAATCACAAAGACGTCCATTTTTGATCCAAGTCACGGATCCAAATTACCTGTACAAGTCTATGGATCTGTGAAAATCACAAATAGCATCCATGTGTCATCAACGTGCTATTTATGATTACTGTTACAATTTGTAAAAGGGCCTTAACTCATGGTGCCATTCCTGTCACCTTGCTGCTTATTTAACGAAAACTCCAATGACAAGAGTAAAAAATGAAGGTTATTAGTGCAATGGTAAGTATATAAAAACTCTATGTGAATGCCATAGACCACCACTATCATATATGGTGGTTCTGGCCATTGGATTGAAGGCTGGATTTAGAACATTTACAATGTGATCATCTTCATGACATCACAGTCAGAGGAATTTGTCCTGAACTCAGGGGTGGCTGACACTTAGTCCATGAGCTTCTGCTACACTGAGTTAAATAATCACTAAATCAGCAATCCTTGTAGCCATTATGGGGAAGAAAAGAATGGGGAAGATCCCCTAAACCATTCACAGACCAGTTACCAGTATTTTGCTTATCCATGCCTCTGCAGGTGTACTAAGATATTCAATAGTGGATCACCCATTATACATTATATGCCATAATACTGACTAAATTGCTATTTCAGCATTTAGTTATCCTGATATCTGTTTACACTCTGCATATCATTATATAGACTTGATTCCTATATGAAATTATACTATTCTCCCCAGCCATGTTTGCAAACCATTATTATTCTCTACGTCCTCTATATTATGTGCTGCTCTTTAAGTGTGCTTTAAGGTTCCTTTTTTATGTGATTATTTTTATAACATTGTGTCTATTTGATTGAATAAAATATTCAGATTGCATTGAGTACCCATTTGTCCACAGCTATGGTATATTACTTCAGGTACACAACTAGATATTTATTTTTGATTATTGGTAATTTGACGCATTCATAGAATCTGTTTTGCTCACCCTGAACTCCTTTATATCCCGAGAAGCCCACGGTATGGAGTCGGCAGTGTACCTATGAACAGAACAATAAGCACCATCTTCACTGACCATGCTCCCGACATCACAACATGGAGAGTTGAGATCACCTTCAACACTTCATAAAGTTTTCCACTATCTCCAGCCACAATAATGGTGGAGAGAGATATGGTATAGATTGCAGAATGCCGCTCCAGGACCCTAACGAAGATGGCACTGCATATTGTTTTCACCACCAACCTGGCAGCACCTCATTAGATGAAGAACCTGCTTGTCCCTCTCTTGATCTCCATCAAGTCTAGTGAGCACCTTGTATCACTTTAGGCTACTGACAATAATCTATCACATTCCTGCTCACTACATGGTAAATACCTATTTAAACCCCACTGAACTGCAGAACTTGCAGTCATCATTATAAACAGTGACAACTGATGAAGAAGGAGTAGGGCAGATGATAATGTAATCTCAACTATTCTGTGCTCTGGAGGTTGCTGCCCGATCACAAATGGAACCTTGCTCCATGGTCAGCAGCCAATTAATCTCTGCTTATGTACAGGTCCTTCTCAAAAAATTGGCATATAGTGCTAAATTTCATTATTTTCCATAATGTAATGATTACAATTAAACTTTCATATATTTTAGAATCATTACACACCAACTGAAATTTGTCAGGTCTTTTATTGTTTGAATACTGATGATTTTGGCATACAACTCCTGATAACCCAAAAAACCTGTCTCAAAAAATTAACATATTTCACCCGTCCAATAAAATAAAAGTGTTTTTTAAAAACAAACAAAAAAAACATCAAATAATAAAGTTCAGTTATGCACTCAATACTTGGTCGGGAATCCTTTTGCAGAAATGACTGCTTCAATGCGGCGTGGCATGGAGGCAATCAGCCTGTGACACTGCTGAGGTGTTATGGAGGCCCAGGATGCTTCGATAGCGGCCTTAAGCTCATCCAGAGTGTTGGGTCTTGCGTCTCTCAACTTTCTCTTCACAGTATCCCACAGATTCTCTATGGAGTTCAGGTCAGGAGAGTTGGCAGGCCAATTGAGCACAGTAATACCATGGTCAGTAAACCATTTACCAGTGGTTTTGGCACTGTGAGCAGGTGCCAGGTCGTGCTGAAAATGAAATCTTCATCTCCATAAAGCATTTCAGCCGATGGAAGCATGAAGTGCTCCAAAATCTCCTGATAGCTAGCTGCATTGACCCTGCCCTTGATGAAACACAGTGGACCAACACCAGCAGCTGACATGGCACCCCACACCATCACTGACTGTGGGTACTTGACACTGGACTTCAGGCATTTTGGCATTTCCTTCTCCCCAGTCTTCCTCCAGACTCTGGCACCTTGATTTCCGAATGACATGCAAAATTTGCTTTCATCAGAAAAAAGTACTTGGGACCACTTAGCAACAGTCCAGTGCTGCTTCTCTGTAGCCCAGGTCAGGTGCTTCTGCCGCTGTTTATGGTTCAAAAGTGGCTTTACCTGGGGAATGCGGCACCTGTAGCCCATTTCCTGCACACGCCTGTGCACGGTGGCTCTGGATGTTTCTACACCAGACTCAGTCCACTGCTTCCTCAGGTCCCCCAAGGTCTGGAATCGGTCCTTCTCCACAATCTTCCTCAGGGTCCGGTCACCTCTTCTCGTTGTACAGCGTTTTCTGCCACATTGTTTCCTTCCAACAGACTTCCCATTGAGGTGCCTTGATACAGCACTCTGGGAACAGCCTATTTGTTGAGAAATTTCTTTCTGGGTCTTACCCTCTTGCTTGAGGGTGTCAATGATGGCCTTCTTGACATCAGTCAGGTCGCTAGTCTTACCCATGATGGGGGTTTTGAGTAATGAACCAGGCAGGGAGTTTTTAAAAGCCTCAGGAATCTTTTGCATGTGTTTAGAGTTAATTAGTTGATTCAGAAGATTAGGGTAATAGGTCGTTTAGAGAACCTTTTCTTGATATGCTAATTTTTTGAGACAGGTTTTTTGGGTTATCAGGAGTTGTATGCCAAAATCATCAGTATTAAAACAATAAAAGACCTGACAAATTTCAGTTGGTGTGTAATGAATCTAAAATATATGAAAGTTTAATTGTAATCATTACATTATGGAAAATAATGAAATTTAGCACTATATGCTAATTTTTTGAGAAGGACCTGTATAACAATTGCTGACCATTTTTATCTAGTTAAGGACACCTGCCAAACAGAAATTGCGGCAGTCAGACACAAGATGTTATATCTATTGCACAGAGAGCAAGTCATCTTGAAGAAGATCACAATGCAGCTATCAATGCATAGTATAATGATCTATAGTATGTAAACTACAAACTCTGATTATAATTGTCTGTCATAAAATCAGAGACCTGAAATACTACATTGAAATCTTAAATAATAGAGAAAGTAGACATAATATCCAAGTGCAAGAAGTCTCGGAATAGCAAGGGCCTCCTTCAATGCATTCTTTAATCCTAGGCAATTTAGATCCACCGGATCGAAACATAAAGATGGAAAGAGCACAGAGATCTACGTACCAAAAACTTGGAAGGAAATACAATGCTATGTTATATACTTTCTCTTAAAAAAAGAAATTATGGTCAAGGTTCCCCAACTCCGATAGATTGAATTTTAAGGGACCCTGTGAAGGATGACACCAGAAAGATCATGCAGAATCTTTCCGCTGCCACCACATGTGATGAACCTGCTCCTTGTCACCCTGCCTGATGTCACTATTACGTCAGTAAGATCATGTGGTATGGTCTCCTCACTTGCACCAACGTGATGTTCTGCACTCCATGGGGACACGTAAGGTCAGCTTGTCACAGTTTTACACACACACCCCCTCTCCACATGGGTCCAGGTAGACCTGCAGTGAGAGGATGTGGCCAACACTGTCACTGACGTGGCACCACACTCACTCACATCCCTGACAGGCTGAAAGGCCAATTTCACTACAAACAGTGAAACAAAGCGCTGCCAGCCCTTGTTAGATATAAGCCCGGTCGGATTTATCATTGCTGATTCTCCAACCAAGCAGGCAATACATCCCCTCATGGATCTAATATGTGATCAAGATATATCTTAGGCCCTTATCACACATCCTGTTGATTCATGCACTGCAGAAACCAGTACTGATGAGATCCGTGGTCCGTGTCCATGTGCCATCCATGTGTACATATGTGACATCTGGAATGAAATGCAGCATAGAAATTAAAGTGTTTTATGTATTAAAGATGTTCAAAGATAGAAATAGACAAAGATGAGGAACATAGATAGATAGACTTTATTTAGCCCATGTGGATAGATAAAAATATGTCAGTGTGATTTCTAATCAGTGCTTTGCATGCTTATTTTTATGTAGTTTTTATTTTTTAAATAAATATATAAAATAAATGGTGTGGGGTCCCCATTAATTTTCTTAAACAGCCAAGGGAAAGCTGATGGCTGAGGGCTGATGTTAAAATTCTGATAATGGCCAGCTGTTTGCTTAGCCTTTACTGGTTATTATAGGGGAGCACATGAATGTCACATACATACACACAGATGGCACACAGACACGGACCATGGATCTCCCCAGTACTGGTTTTCCAGCACAGGAATCACTAGAATGTGTGATTAGGGGTGTGGAGACACGGGTGGGTTAGCGGTTACCGTGGTCGGCTAAACCACATGGACCAGTGATCATCCCACCGAACTCCTGCTCTTCTTTCCCTGTGGGCGCAACACTACCCAGACAACGATTGGTGAGGGTTAAACAGTGTGGCAATACTTTATTGAATCACAAAACAGGCAAATAACACAGAATAGTCCCAGCACAATACCCATTACAGAGTCTCACCCTACCATTGACTTGCCGGGATAAGAACAGCTTTGACTTCAGAGTTTCCAGGGCCGACTACCCCCACCTGTGGCACTCACACAGAGAGGAGGTAACGACAAGCTTAGAAAGATGACAGTCCATTAAGGTACAAGGCCAGCTGAGGGTCATAACCTGGCTTCACCGAACATCTCCATGGAACTGGATCCAGTAAGCAAAAAATGGATTTTTACAAATCAAAGAAAAACAGATGACTAATTAAGGATCAGTTTTTCACAGACTTCGACATTAAAAAAATGGAACCAGAAGAGATCAGTTATGTAAAAAGGACTAAAAAGTTGTGTCTGCATGTGATGGAAATATACAATTGTAAGGTAAACTATAATAGCAGTAAAATAACTAGTTAAGGCTGCATCCAAATTTCTGTCTCCACACAAAGGATATAACATCTGTCTACTCTTATTGCAGGAACTCAGAACCACAGGGGGTCTCCTCAGTATATTTGAAATGTAAGACCATAATTGAAAATGAACTCATCGTCCAGTCACAAACAGCAACTTTTAAATGGGCCAATCCAGGTCATCATGGAAATATGTATCAAAAACTGACCGGCACATCCAAACATAGATCCAGTGTGAACAGGTGCTAAAACCTAGAGTCACCAACTCATACAAATTCAAGAATAGAAGGTAGCACACTGTAGCGCTATAGCTTGCGGACACAAAATATGAAAAATATGAAAAATGAATTGCATCACTGCCTTAGAAATATGAAAAATTGAGAAGTCACAGGCGTTTTAATTATAACAGGTTCATTACCCCTCCACAGAGATGTAGATTTAAGTCTGGAGAGAGGATTCATATGTTCCCATGCAGACAGACTTTTCTAAGTTAGGATTGGCATAGTTAGGACCTGGTATACGAGCCTTAACGTGGCAGCCAGGTACACATAAATTGGCCTTTTTATGCACTAAGACTTCTCAATTTTTCATATTTCTAAGGCAGTGATGCAATTCATTTTTCATATTTTTCATATTTTGTGTCCGCAAGCTATAGCGCTACAGTGTGCTACCTTCTATTCTTGAATCATGGAAATATGAACCTATGGTCAAGACTATAAAAGCTGGGTGACACAAAAGAAGTTGTTCACAAGTGGAGGCTACTTATGCTGGTGTGATCCATAATTAATTTAAGATAACTGTAGTCGGAAACTTTTATGTATTTTTGTTACTTCTCCCTTTTTATTTTATAACTGACCACACTATAGTTATGTTGGAATTAGAGCTTTCCCTTTCTAAATCTCGCCTGGCTCATTGGTGACTGAATGAATCCCTTCTATCTAATTCCCCCACAATGGAAGAATTGCGGAAATCCTGCTTCTATTATTTTTCGGAGAACGCTCCAACTGCTTCATCAATCTCGATTCTATGAAAAGCCCACAAAACAGAATTTAGAGGTGACTGCATTACACTCTCCTCTAAATGAGAAAAGATGCCAAATTGTGATATCTTGTCTATGAGGGAGATTTGAGATTAGCAGCATTATAGTTAACTATATCCCACCAAAACCTTCCTAATATGAATAATTAATTTAAGAACCCTGCTTAGACCCTCTATCTTTCAGTAGTAAAAATAGCTCTTTTACATTAGAAAAAGATGCTATGCATGCACTCACTTTCTTCAATCCTACTCGCTACAGAATAACGGAGGAATAAGTTCTTGGACAACTGCCTGTCCTTTTGTTTTAGCCTAAAATGGCCTTGTACAAGTTTATCACTGTGATTGAGCTGGGAATGATCATTTAGGGTATGTGCCCACGATCAGAAACTGCTACGGGTTTGACGCTGTACATTTATGCAGCGTCAAACCCACAGCGTCCAGATGTTACATCATAGTGAATGGGATTTCTAGAAATCCCTTGTCCACTGTGTGTGGAACGTCACCTGCGGATCAACCGCGGACACTGACATGCGGACCCTTAGACCTAACACGGCGTTTCACCCGATACGGAGTCTTTTCCCAACGGTGTTGCAACTTAGGCTCCGGCCTTATGAGCTGTCTCTCGAAGGGGTGCCATTTCATGATGCTCAAGCTGTTGAAACCTGGTCTGCACCAGCCGATAAAGGGTCTGCAACCGGTGTCAATGTTCTCGGACCCAGGAAGACATTCCCATCCGTGGGTAGTCCTCTGCTGGATCCAGTTCCAATTCTGTAATCTCCCGTCCTTTTCACCCGAACAGCAGGGTATACGGAGTGCACCCAGTCGTACTGTGCAGAAGATTGTTGTACACCCAGACCAGCTCAGCCACATACTTAGGCCAGTGGACTTTCCTGTCTTCTTCCAATATTCTCAACATTTGGATCAGTGTCCGGTTGAAGCGTTCACAGGCTCCATCCCCCTGGGGACGATAGGGCGTCGTCCTGGACTTCTCAATCTGGTACAGACGTTTCAGCTCTTCCATCACTCAGCCTTGGAAACAAAGTGCCCTGATCAGAATGAATCTGCTTCGGACAGCCGTACACCTGGATGAAGTCTCGACAAATGGCCTGTGCAATCGACTCAGCAGTCTGATTTCATGTGGGAGTCACCACAGCAAATTTGGTAAAGTGGTCGGTCATCACTAAGCAGTGTTCATATCCCAGATGAGCTGGGCCCACGGTCAAGTAGTCGATCATCAGTAACTCTAAGGGAGTGGACATCACAATGGTCTGTGTGGGGGCTCTCTGTTCTGGAGGCTTAACCAGTTCGCAGCTTCGACATTGCTGGCAGGATTTTTCTACCGCAGTCCTCAATCGGGGGTGGTTGATCAACTTCTGTAGCCACTGAAATGTCTTCTCCGAGCCCCTCTCTCATGAGCCTCTGTAGCCACCATGCTGATCAACTTCTCCGGGAGCACCACTTGCCAGGTAACCCCCAACTCCCGTACCAACTGCACCTTCTGGTACAACAAGCCGTCCAACTGAAGCCTCTCCCACTGCCTGAGAATCTGCAGCGTTCCCAGAGACAGAGCTTCTCTTACACTTCGGCTTGGGAGTCATTTCAAGGCCACCCACTGTCTCAACTGGTCAAGTTCCCTATCTTCCTGCTGGCGTTGCACCTAGTCGTCTTGAGGTCGTCCCGGCACTCGTTCTCCCGATGCCTCTCCGATCTGTCCCTGCATCACCACCAACGTCCTGGCGAGGCCCTGGTAAAAAGGAATCTCTTCTGCCTCTAACTCTTCATCTCGGTCATGTCCAGTCGGTCATGAATCACTCTCAACAGAGCATCAGCATGTGTGTTCTCGGCCCCTTTCGGTCCGCAATCTTGTACCGGTACTTAGCCATGCGGGCCACCCATCTCTGCTCCAAGGCACCCAATTTTGCGTTTTCTAGGTGGGCCAGGGGGTTGTTGTCGGTGCACACCAAGACGTCAGACCCTGACAGGCATTCGGCGAATTTCTCAGTCATCACCCACACCAGCGCCAGCAATTCTAGCTTGAAAGAGCTGTAGTTATCCAGTTTCGTGTTGAGTGATGAAGGGACCGGCTTGCGTAGGCAATCACTCTCTCTTTCCCATCCTGCATTTGTGACTGGACGGCTCCTAGGCCGTGTAGGCTTCCATCGGTGAGAAGGATGAAGGGCTGGCAGAAGTCTGCATAGGTCAATATTGGGGCCTCAGTTAGGGCCATCTTCAAAGCTTGGAAGGATTCTTCCTGGCTATCACCCCACTGGATGGTCCAATTCTTTGCACCAGACGACACTCCCTTTAGTAACTCCAGCAGCGGATTAGCAATTTGGGTAAAGTTCTTCACAAACCTTTGGTAGTACCCAGTGAGTCCCAGGAAGGCCCGAACATCCTTCAGTGTCTTCGGGGTGGGCCAGTCCTGTGCCGCCGCTATTTTCTCTCAGGCTGGTCTCACTACATCAGCGGATACGACATGTCCCAAGTATTTCAATTTGTTTGCGAAAAAAGTGACACTTTTGAGGCTTCACTTTTAGGCCGTGCTTATGCAAACGACTCAACACTTGCTCCAACCAGTGGAGATGCTCTTCAAAAGTGGCTGCATAGACAATGATGTCATCCAAGTAGATGAGGGTAGCTTCAAAGTTCAGATCGCCCAAGCATCTCTCCATTAATCGCTGAAACGTGCCAGGAGCATTAGTCAGGCCGAAAGGCATTCGATTGAATTCAAATACTTCCATAGGCAGTATAAATGCTGTCTTCGGCCTGTCATGCTCAGCCATGGGCACCTGCCAATATCCACTGGCCAGATCTAGGGACGAGAAGTATTTCCCTTTTCCCAAGGTGGATAACGACTCCTCAATTCTTGGTAGGGTTACGAATCCCGCACCATACATGCATTCAGCCGCCTATAATCGACACAAAAATTCAGGATTCCATCCTTCTTTCGAACTAGGACGATGGGGGCTGCCTACGGGCTTTGCTCTCCTGGAAAACTCCACTCCATAGCATCTGGACCAACATTTCCTTTACTTCTTGGTACATTTGAGGCGGGATCTGCCGATATCTCTCACAGATTGGTGTGGCACGTCCTGTAGGTATCTTGTGGGTTATGGCTGTAGTGCACCCGAAGTCAGTGTCATGACGGGCGAAGACATCCTGGTAATGCTCCAGCACAGCTTCCACCTGTTGCACCTGTTGGGGGGAGAGCCCCATCAGTTCAGCCCACATTAGCTCAAAGATTTGACGAAATTCTTTTACACTTCTGGATGACTGTTCCGGGGTCATTGTAACCGCTACAGTCCATGGATCTCCCTGTTTTACTGTCAACTGGACGGCCTCCTGTTGCATCAATTCTTCCGGCATTCCAAGCACCTGTGCCACTACACTCTTGGGTGGGAGAGTAAGATTATCCTCCCCAGGTTGACACACAGCACTATAACATTATTATCTTGGACGACGGCTAAGGTCCGAGCAATGAGGAGTCCCGCAGGTATCTGATCCATGGAGGCCGGCTCTATCTGGACTTCCACTCCTTAAAGGGGTGTACATGCTCGTATTGGCAATGTGAGCACAGTCTGGCCAGGTGGGAGGACAAGTTTAGCAGCTGCATGGACTATCACTTTTCCTTGAACTTTCCCTTCACTTGTCGTTTCTTGGGCCTGGGCGACCCGTATCAGTTGTTGAAACACCTTCCTCTGGAGGGGTTCGTGGGCTCCACCATTCCAGAAAAGCATCTGGGGACTCACTGATTAAGAGGGTCCCGAGTTATTTCGGCACATTCATCCACAGAGTCTCTGGAGGGACGGTGCTATTTTCTCCGGCGGTCAACACGACTACTTTCTGGCCCACATCTTTGCCCCACATGGTAATATGCATCCAGACCACCCCTGGGACCGAGATGGGCAGTTGATTGGCTGCAGTTAACTTAATCAAAGGGCCCCATTCGGGCTGCGTCACTTCAAAAAAATGACGTCGGAAATAGGTTTCTGGCATGGTGGTCACCTGCGAACCGGTATCAACTAGACAGCGTTCGGACCGACCATCCATTTTGGCCCATACAAGGGGACTCAAGGAAATCAAACTTGCGGGACTGCCTTCCCTCCTCCTTGACTGCTCAGGCTCTGGGCATTGTCCCCCAGTGGCGGAACCCACTAGTTTAACTGCTGCCGCATGGGTGGCCTCCCCTGCTTGGCGCATCCCTAGGCATAGTGTCCAATGTCTCCACATCTGAAACAGATCGGCTGTCTCGCAGTCTGAGATTGCCCTATTTCCTGGCAGGGTAAAGGAGGTAAGCGAGAGTCAGGGCTAGTTCTGCCTCTGGGTGGATTCGGAGCCATAGGGGGGCTTTTCTGAGGTCGGACCACTCTTCCCAAATTTCTTGTATCTCCTTCCGGATCTCTCTGACCCATCCTAGCTCAGCTACGGGAACCTCCCCGCTCCTGACCTTTCCGAGGCTGCCGTCCCTTGCTCCTGCTCCCGCACGCGCGCTTCCTTCCCAATCTCTAAGAAAGACATGCGCGGATTAATCCATAAGTGCTCCCGCAGAGCCTGTTTAAGCAATGGACTTCTGAGACAGGCTACGAGTTGGTCTCTCAGAATCACATCACGGGGCCCCACGCCCACATCATCCCGCTTGGTTATGGCCGCATGAATCTCCTACAAGGCTTTTATATATTGGGTCACGGACTCCCCCTCGCCCTGAATGCGGCTAAACAAGCGCATGTGCAATTCTCTGATATCCGTGGGGTCTCCATGCATCTCCTCCAGAATTTGTAACATGTTAGTGAAAGTGTCCCGCTCATGTGGGGGCCGAAACATAACAGAACAGCGGGCTTCCCCATCCAGGGCCATCACAGCAATCTCTGCTGCA
>JARQOD010000003.1:499661416-499688017 GCA_033576555.1 Oophaga sylvatica | reverse complement strand
CGTCCCCCCCCCGCTTAGGAGACTAAAATGCGAAGGCATCCCCCACAGTAGAAACAAAACCCTTTTGCGTTTCGAAACTTGCGCTGGCCCCCAGCACCATTCTTCACATGCATGGGCTCAAAATTGGCTCACAAGGCAACACCCTCCCGCTTTTTTGCTCACGAAAAACGTCTGTAAATTTTGAATCGTAATGACATAGAATCTTTGAGACCGGGGGGAAAGGGGAATCCCACCATAAACCCTTTATTTTTCGACAGCCCCTTCCCGGAAAAGGGCCGCCAAAGCGTGTCTTCCCATTTGTCAGGACGGCCCACCTACAAATCTCGACATTTAAACTCAGCGTCATAAAGCCCCCTGAATTAATGCCAACAAGGCTTTTTCAGCTTGATCAGGACTTTTGGCTCTTTTAACAATAACCCAAAGCCAAAAAAAAAGCTAAAATCACTCAAAACAGGATCCCCAGGTTGGGGAAAAAAGCCCATCCTAGGATCGAGCGAGGGAGAGTGTAATTTAAACCCTGTTGCGCGCGTTTCCGGGACTTAGTTTTAAGGAAAAAAAACAATTTACAATTTTTTTGAAATTTAAAACTTAGCTCGATCCCCTAAAAAAAAATTGATGGGGCCCTAGTTCCCACAACGGAAACCCCGAAAAATAGATAGAAAACCCCGACCTAGTGGGCAAGCTGATCCACAGGCCAGACAACTTGCAAACCCATTGGGAGAAAAGTCCCCCCCAGCCCCCAGGTCAGAGGGAAAAAAAAAAAAATGCAACAAACAGAAAAATATCTCTGACAACTCTGACAACCTTTTTTCTATCACAATATTTTTTCCCTTCTGTGAGTACCATACAATTTTCAATTTTTAGGCCGGTGATACTGTTGTGTTTCGGTAGCTGAGGAGTGCAGGTAAAAAAGGCAATACACCAGAGCAGTTGGAATCTATGGGATTGCAGTACCCTGACTAACCACCACAACTAGAGGCAGCCGTGGAGCGTTCCTACGTTGGTCCTAGACGCCTCGTCACAGCCTGAGAAACTAACTACACCTAAAGATAGAAATAGGAAAGCTATCTGCCCCGGAGCAGAACCCCAAAGATAATAGAAAGCCCCCAAACATGTAATGGCGGTTAGACAAGAGGAAATACTGACACAGAAAGAAAATAGAATGAGCAAACGCTGGGGCCCAAACTATCTAAATAGAAAAGGACAGGAAGGGTACTTACTGCAATCCCAGAAAACCCTGAAAAACACCAACTCTACTAATTTCAAAATCACCTGAGATCACACGACCTCTACCACCTAAATTAGCTCTCTGGTGTAACAAAATCAAAACAGCAGCCACTGAAAAAACTGGAAAAAGCAAAAGAACAAAACTCAGTGGCTGAACTAAACTGAGAAGGCAGAAGCCCCCGAGGGGACCCAGAAGGCCCCCAAAGAAGTGCAAGACAAAATGCAAAAATATAGCAACAACACAAAAGAAGAAAAATTCTTATCTGGTAGCAGGAGATGCAGACACGACACAGCAGGCTACAAGGGAAACTGGAATGAAGGATTCAGACCAGAACAATTGATCACCGGCAACCCTGATGGGAAAATGACTCCCTTATATAAGACCAGTCAGTAACACCTGATTCCCAGTCCTCACAATCTTCACCAGCACCGCCTGCAACCACCAGAGGGAGCCTCTGCTCAGAACTCATCTCAAACCCATTCACAACAGATCAGCATAACTGGCCATTGTGTTCATCTGAACTTTAAGCACATTGCATATATCACAAGCCACAACTTGTTTGTGATTGCCCAAAAACTATAGATTGGTCACAGTCTGGAAACAAACGCAAATAAATTGCTTTTAATATTAGTGATCTAAGTCACATATGTTAAAGACCAAGCAGACATAGATGTGTGACATTATTAGATGTATAATGGTTCAGTTGCCCCACATTCCAGCAACTATCTCCCATATAGCAAAATATATATACGTCTAACCACATGTAATCAATTGGGAATCAAAAAAAGGGGGCTTAGCAAGGTATATAGCATATGATCCAGATTTGAAATGCCATCACTGTAGTAAGTAAACTAATACTCATCTCCTCCATGCCATCTGCCACTACTGAATACCGCCTCAACATGTTTCACCCCTGTAGACTCATCAGGAGGCCAGATAAATGAATGAACTGTTGCCCCAATATGGTGTGATCAAAAATATAACCGATACCTAACTCACCCTGCTTATATACTACTCGTTCTCAGTTTTCATGATAACATCAGGAAAAAGGAGGCCGAACCCACCTGCTGTGCAGATACAGGCTGGAACGCACGCCACCTTAGAAGACGCCCACCTACTTCCACGTGGAGCAGTGGACCAGCACATTATAGTTAAACAATTACCAAATAGCCCGCTTCCGGATGGAGGAACGCACGCCACTCAAAAGACCGCCCACCTCTTCATTTGCTCCCTATAGAGCCAAGACGTCAGCGCAGTCTGTTTGCGCATGTCCATGACATCAGCGCTGTCTAACTGCGCATGTCACTGATGTCACTCTCTGGTGGGGGAAAAACAACAGCATCGTAGTGCCTACAGCGCTTGCTCAGAGCGTCATTTTTCTTAGGTAACCGTTACCAAATATGCATAAACTTTTTTTTTTAAAAAGCATGATTTTTTATGCAAACTCTATTTCAAGTACAATGACTACCATACATTAAGGATAAATCTACTTGGAAGAAAATATTATACCATAATTAGTTTCAACACGGAACCTTAATTTAAGGTAGGTATACCTAACAGGGGTCACAGATGAGAAATATATCATCAACATGACAATTCATGAATGCTCCATCAATAAGGAGCCCAAAACAAAAAAAATGGAAAGACCAGTCTTTTTATTTTATTACTAGCTGTAGTACCCAGCTTCGCCCGGTTAATTAATAACTGCTGTTAGCTGTAACAAAATAGACTATGTTAACAAAAATTTATTCTGCACATAAAAATCACACACCAAAACGTGCGAGGGTTAAAATTTCCATTCAACACATAGCCTATGATGCTCCTGGGGTTGAGATGTGCGGGCATGCAAAATGTCATGCCCGTAAGTACAACGGTGCAGATTCCTATCCCGGGCCAAAATTATTTGCCAATTTGGAATGCGTGGGGTTAAAATTTCGACTCAAAACCTAGCCTATGACGCTCCCGGGGTCGAGACGTGCGGGTGTGCAAAATTTCATGCCCGTAAATGCAGATTCCTATGCCGGACATACACACAAGCATTCAGCTTTCTCCCCATTATGTAGATAGGGCCAAAATTGTTTGGCGATTTGGAACGCGCGGGGTTAAAATTTCGATTCAAAACATAGCCTAGGACGCTTTCAGGGTCGAGACGTGCGGGCGTGCAAAATTTCATGCCCGTAAGTGCGACGGTGCGGATTCCAATCCCGGACAAACATACCCACATACATACACACATACATACATTCAGCTTTATATATTAGATTATTTAGGTCCCTATTAATTGAATTCAAGAAAAAAATGGGTAGCACAGTCTTAAAGAAAACATGCAAAGGACAATTGCTCATTTATACCCCTGGGTTCTAGACTATCCATTCTAAAGATCCACTCGCATTCTCTCTTAACCCCTTAGTGACAAAGCCATTTTGCAGCTTAATGACAGGGCCAATTTTTACAATTCTGACCACTGTCACTTTATGAGGTTATAACTCTGGAACGCTTTAACGAATCCTGCTGATTCTGAGATTGTTTTTTTGTGACATATTGTACTTCACGTTAGTGGTAAAATTTCTTTGATATGACTTGTGTTTATTTATGAAAAAAACGGACATATGGCGAAAATTTAGAAAATTTAACAATTTTCAAACTTTACATTTTTATGCCCTTAAATCAGAGAGATATGTCACACAAATTTCTTAATAAATAACATTTCCCACATGTCTACTTTACATCAGCACAACTTTGGGACCAAAATTTTTTTTTGTTACGAAGTTATAAGGGTTAAAAGTTGACCAGCGATTTCTCATTTTTACAACCATTTTTATTTTAGGGACCACATCACATTTGAAGTCACTTTGAGGGGTCTATATGATAGAAAATAGCCAAAAGTGACACCATTCTAAAAACTGCACCCCTCAAGGTGCTCAAAACCACATTCAAGAAGTTTATTAACCCTTTACGTGCTTCACAGGAACTGAAGCAATGTGGAAGGAAAAAATTAACATTTAACTTTTTTTGCAAAAACTTTACTTCGGAACCTATTTTTTTTATTTTCACAACTGTTAAAAGAAAAAATGAACCACAAAATTAGTTGTGCAATTTCTCCTGATTAAGCCGATACCCCATATGTGGGGGTAAACCACTTTTTGGGCGCACGGCAGAGGTTGCAAGGGAAGGAGCAACATTTGACTTTTTCAACGCAGAATTGGCTGGACGCCATGTCGCGATTGTAGATGCCCTGATGTGTCTAAACAGTGGAAACCCATCACAAGTGACCCCATTTTGGAAACTAGAACCCCTAAGGAACTTATCTAAATGTGTGGTGAGCACTTTGAACCTCCAAGTGCTTCACAGAAGTTTATAACATAGAACAGTGAAAATAAAAAATCATATTTTTTCCACAAAAACAATCTTTTCACCCCAATTTTTATTTTCCCAAGGGTAACAAGACCCCAAAAGTTTTTGTGCAATTTGTCCTGAGCATGCTGATACCCCATATGTGGGGGTAAACCACTGTTTGGGTGCAAGGCAGAGCTTGGAAGGGAAGGAGCGCCGTTTGACTTTTTCAGCGCAGAATTGGCTGGACGTCATGTCGTGTTTGTAGAGGCCCTGACAGGGGCGGAACTATCGTGGAAGCAGGGGAAGCAGCTGCCATAGGGCCCGGGCTAGCAGGGGGCCCGTCCCTGCTGCAGCTGTCTCCCCTGCGGCTGTTTTCCGCCGCCCATGGCCTGAGAGTCGGCGGTTCCCTGTGCTGCCTGTCATGCTGACAGCCGGCGCAGAGAAGCTGCTGCGTGCCGTCTCCCAGGAATCAATTGCACTGGTGTCTATACAGACGCCAGTACAATTGAAGCTCTGACCGCCGGGTCAGAGCGACGTCTGCAGCGTGATCATGTCATGTGATCACGCTGCTGACGTCACTCGTCGGCGGCGCCCAGAAGGGTGAAGACTGGTGGTGAGTGTGCTCCACTGTGGAGCTGAAGATACCACCGAAGATTAACGGGGGCACATACTGTGTGAGTGATAACTCTGCATTCTTGGCAGCATTACTACTTGAGGGGCACATTACTACTGATGGGAGAATAAGAGGGCTTATTACTAGTTATGGGGGCATAATGTGCCTGCATTAATAGTTATGCGGGACATGGTTACTAGTAATGGTAGCATAAGGGGCTGCATTGCTACCAGTCCATTATATTATATTGTGTTTCCATAATGTCTGCTTTAAATACAGCTCTGATTTGGGCAAAAAGCTGGCCGTTATGAGACTGAAGAGTATTTTTTGGGCCTAGAGAATTGCTGTGATTTGCTCCGCCCACTGCTATTGGCTCCGCCCACTATCAGAACCCCGCCCCCCGCCGCCCGTTTGGGAGAGGGGGCCCCGTTCAAAATTTTGCTGTGGGGCCCCGCCATTTCTAGTTACGCCACTGGGCCCTGATGTGTCTAAACAGTGGAAACCCCCCACAAGTGACGTCATTTTGGAAATTAGACCCCCTAAGGAACTTATCTAGATGTGTGGTGAGCACTTTGAACCTCCAAGTGCTTCACAGAAGTTTATAACATAGAACCGTGAAAATAAAAAAATCATATTTTTTCCACAAAAACGATCTGTTCACCCCAATTTTTATTTTCCCAAGGGTAACAAGACCCCAAAAGTTTTTGTGCAATTTGTCCTGAGCATGCCGATACCCCATATGTGGGGGTAAACCACTGTTTGGGCGCACGGCAGGGCTTGGAAGGGAAGGAGCACCGTTTGACTGTTTCAAATCAAAATTGGCTGGAATTGAAATTGGACGCCATGTCGCATTTGGAGAGCCCCTGATACGCCTAAACAGTCGAAACCCCCCACAAATCACACCATTTTGGAAACTAGACTCCTTAAGGAACTTATCTAGATGTGTGGTGAGCACTTTGAACCCCCAAGTGCTTCACAGAAATTAATAAACGTAGAGCTGTGAAAATAAAAAATCATTTTTTTCCTCAAAAATGATTCTTTAGCCTGCTATTTTTTTATTTTCCCAAGGGTAACAGGAGAAATTGGACCCAAAAAGTTGTTGTACAATTTTTCCTGAGTACGCTGATACCCCATATGTGGGGTGAAACCACTGTTTGGGCGCATGGGAGTGCTTGGAAGGGAAGGAGCGCCATTTTGTAATGCAGACTTTGAAGAATGTTCTGCGAGTGTCATGTTGTGTTTGCAGAGCCCTTGATGTACCTAAACAGTAGAAACCCCCTGCAAGTGACACCATTTTGGAAACTAGACCCCCCAAGGAGCTTATCTAGCTGTGTGGTGAGCACTTTGAACCCCCAAGTGCTTCACAGAAATTTATAAACGCAGAGCCGTGAAAATGAAAAATAATTTTTTTTCTCAAAAATGTTTTTTTAGCCAGCTATTTTTTATTTTCCCAAGGGTAACAGGAGAAATTAGAACCCCAAAATTGGTGTGCAATTTATCCTCAGTACGCTGATACCCCATATGTTGGGGTAAACCACTGTTTGGGCACACGGCAGGGCTCGGAAGGGAGGGAGCGCCATTTGACTTTTTGAAAGCCACGTCGTGTTTGGAGACCCCCTGATGTGTCTAAACAGTGGAAACCCCCCACAAGTGACCCCATTTTGGAAACTAGACCCCTTAAGGAACTTATCTAGATGTGTGGTGAGCACTTTGAACCCCAAAGTGTTTCACAGAAATTTATAAACGCAGAGCTGTGAAAATAAAAAATCATTTTTTTTCTCAAAAATGATTTTTTTAGCCAGCTATTTTTTATTTTCCCAAGGGTAACAGGAGAAATTAGAACCCCAAAATTGGTGTGCAATTTGTCCTGAGTACGCTGATACCCCATATGTTGGGGTAAACCACTGTTTGGGCGCACGGCAGGGCTCGGAAGGGAGGGAGCGCCATTTGACTTTTTGAACGCCACGTCGTGTTTGGAGACCCCCTGATGTGCCTAAATAGTGGAAATCCCTCAATTCTAGCTCCAACCCTAATCCCAACACACCCCTAACCCTAATCCCAACCCTAATCCTAACCTAAATCCCAACCCTAATTGTAACCCTAACCTTAATTGTAACCCTAACTCTAATTTTAACCCTAATTATAACCCTAACCCTAAGGCTAGGTTCATTTTGCGTTTTACCAGCCCGTTCAACACATAGCATTGATGGGCTGGTAACGGTATAGCATAACGCAATCGCGTTATGCTATACCCGCTAGCGCAGAGGAATCAGCAGATGATTCATCTGCGCTAGCGGTGACGGAGCCCAGACGCTGCAGCCCGCGTCCGAGGCTCCGTCACTGAATGATGGCACGTCACAAACGCATGCCGCTTTACGGCATGCGTCGCGATGCGCCCTCAAATGGGGGTGAATGGCAGCGCTAACGGACTGCGTTACACCGCGTTATACCGCGGTGTAACGCAGTCCGTCTAATGGACTGCCATAACGCAGTATGAACCCAGCCTAACCCTAATTATAACCCTAACCCTAATGCTAACCCTAACCCTAATGCTAACCCTAATTATAACCCTAACCCTAATTATAACCCTAACCCTAATTATAACCCTAACAGAAAAATGAAAATAAATATAATTTCTATTTTTTATTATATGTCCCTAACTAAGGGGGTGATAAATGGGGGGGTTATGTACTGTTTTTTTTATTTTGATCACTGTGATAGTTTATCACAGTGATCAAAATGCACTTTCTGGAGAATGAATGAAAAAATGTTTGAATCTGCCGCCAAGCAGATGGGCGGGCGCACTGCGCATGCGCCCGCCATTTTTTTTTGCAGGAAGAAGACGCCGGGATCCTGGGGCCTGCGGGAGGACGGAGGACACCGGTAAGTATAGGGGGGGGCGATCGGGGGACCTGGGGACCCTCATTTTCTCCCCTCTGATGTGCGATCACATCAGAGGGGAGAGAAATCTTTTTTTTTTTTTTTTGCGATCGCGTCTATGCTTGCATAGACGCGATCGCAACACCGGGATCGGTGAATACCGACCCGGATCATGTTCTCTGGGGTCTCGGCTACCTCCGGTAGCCGAGACCCCAGAGAATATTTGCCCATCCCCCCCTAGCACAGCGGCACATAGCGGCGGGCGCACTGAGCATGCGCCCGCCATTTTCTACATCGCGCTGGCCCCGGGGGACACCGGAGGGCCCTGGGGCCACATACAGGACACATGGGGGTCCCGGGGACCCTTTTTCTCTGTCCTCTGATGTCCGATGACATCAGAGGACAGAGAAATTAAATGGCACTTTTTTTTTTTTGTTGCGGTCGCCGTTATAGGAATAATAACGGCGATCGCAACATCGGTGTCGGTAAAAACCGACCCGATTCATGTTCTCTGGGGTCTCGGCTACCCCCGGTAGCCGAGACCCCGGAGAAAATGCGCCTCTGGGGGGCGTTATTCACTTTTTCCACAGCGCCGTTAATTAACGGCGCTGTGGTTTAAGTACCCTTAATGACCGCCGTTAAAAGGCGTATCGGCGGTCGTTAAGGGGTTAAGGATTGTCTTGTCTATATTTCCCCCTCTTGGGTTAATTTTAACCACTTCAACAATCATAAATTTTATTTCCTCCAAGTTTCCTTGATGATATATATGTATGTGTTTAGCTAATGGGGTGTCCCTATTGTTTCTGATGTCTCCTATGTGCTCATCAACCCTTTGTCTGAATCCCCTCTTGTTGTTTTTCCCCCACCAGAGAGTGACGTCAGTGACATGCGCAGTTAGACAGCGCTGATGTCATGGACATGCGCAAACAGACTGCGCTGACTTCTTGGCTCTATAGGGAGCAAATGAAGAGGTGGGCGGTCTTTTGAGTGGCGTGCGTTCCTCCATCCGGAAGCGGGCTATTTGGTAATTGTTTAACTATAATGCACTGGTCCACTGCTCCACGTGGAAGTAGGTGGGCGTCTTCTAAGGTGGTGTGCGTTCCAGCCTGTATCTGCACAGCAGGTGGGTTGTGTAAACTAAGTCCTCTAATTTGCCATTTATCTGCCTGTGTGTTCAGTTGATTTTATATAAGTCTGGGGTATAGGGTCCTTCTTTAGACATAGGATTGATCTATGTATAGTTACAAGGGTTCCTTTAGTTATCGGGTTCGACCCCTTTAGTGGCTGTAGTTTGCATCAGGGCTCCTAGGGTCAGCCATCGTTGAGCGGGGGCGCCACAGCGTTCCCCACTAGGGTGCCAACCTCCGCGGCCAGGAAGGTATCAGAATAGCCAATAACAGGGCTTCTAGGACCTCCCCATTTTATATAACATTTGTTTGTGTTTGTTTGAACACTTATTTTTTTTTTTTTTGTGTTTGGTGGTGTGGACCAGTTGATCTGGTGATTTTAATCAATAAAATTTTGTTAGGGATCATAATGATTTAATCCTAGAGGCAGGGCTCAAGTAACGTAAAGCTAGCAAAAAGCCTTTCATCAATGAGAAGCAAAGGAGAGCCAGGCTGAAGTTTGCCAAAGACCATAAGGATTGGCCCATAGAGGACTGGAGTAAGTTAATCTCTGATCAGTCTAATTTTCAGCTTTGCCCAACACCTGGTCATCTAATGGTTAGACAGAGACCTGGAGAGGCATACAAGCCACAGTTTCTTGCACCCACTGTGAAATTTGGTGAAGGATCGGTGATGATCTGGTGATGCTTCAGCAAGGCTGGAATTGGGCAGGTTAATCTTTGTGAAGGACATATGAATCAAGCCGCATACAAGGTTATCATGGAAAAATAGTTGATTCCTTCTGCTCAGGCAATGTTCCCGACCTCTGAGGACTGGTTTTTCCAGAAGGACAATGCGCTATGCCACACACCTAGGTCAAACAATGTGTGGATGAAGGACCACCACATCAAAAGCCTGTCATGGCCAGTCCTATCTCTAGACCTGAACCCCATTGAAAACCTCTGGAATGTAATCAAGAGGAAGATGGATAGTCGCAAGCCATCAAACAAAGAACTGCTTAAATTTTTGTACCAGGAGCGGCATAAGGTCACTCAAAAGCAGTGTGAAAGACTGGTGGAAAGCATGACAAGACGCATGAAAGCTGTGATTAAAATTCATGGTTATTCCACAAAATATTGATTTCTGAACTCTACCTGAGTTAAAACATTAGTATTGTTGTTTCTAAATGATTATGAACTTGTTTTCTGAGCATTATTTGAGGTCTGCAAGCACTGCATTATTTTGTTATTTTGACCATTTCTCATTTTCTGAAAATACAAAATTTATTGCATGTAAATTCGGAGACATGTTGTCAGTAGTTTATAGAATAAAAGAGCAATTTACATTTTACTTAAAAATATACCTATAGAGAGAAAAATCAGACAAATATAAAATTTTGCAGTGGTCTCTTAATTTTTGTCACAGCTGTATATTTTAGAGCAAAGAAAGTGATAATGCAAAATGACAATATTTTTGAGTATTACAAAAAAAAATTTAATCCATAAAATGTCATTTTAGCGAATGTCATTACTCAACATATACACTACTTACTACCATATAAAACCACATATTCACTATCACAGTCCCCTGCAGCTTTTCCAATTAGCATTTATGGACTCCATCTATATCTAGTAATATCACTGATGTCATTTTATGTCTCTATTCTGGGTAAAGCTCCCAGACCTGCATCTCATTAGCTACAAAGTTAGTTGACTAGAGTTTGCCCAAGATTGCTGCTAGGTCCAACATGGCTATTGAACATATTAGGACTGATCATTCTCTTACAACTCCCCCTCTTGTACTCTTCCCAGAGTACAACTCACAGGCCTGTAACATGCAGGAGTGAATTATTATAAATAGGATTATTGTAGGAGTTGGTTTTATACACTTGTGAGCCGGTTTTTTCAAGGACTGTCTAAACTTGATCCATCAGGAGGAGGGCTAGATTTCCTAGGACTATGAATCCTGAAAGAAACTAATCTCCTTCCAATTGTGTTATAATGTCTGCTAAGAGGGATGTGATGATTAACTCGAGATGACCAGGCCAACTTTTACAATTCTGACCACTGTCACTTTATGAGGTAATAACTCTGGAACGCTTCAACGGATCCCGGCGATTCTGAGATTGTTTTTTTCGTAGCATATTATACTTCATGATAGTGGTAAAATGTCAAATATATTTGTGAAAAAAAACTGAATTTTGGTGAAAATTTTTAAAATTTTGCAATTTTCAAACTGAATTTTCATGCCCATAAATCAGAGATATGTTACACAAAATAGTTAATAAATAACATTTCCCACATGTCTGCTTTACATCAGCACAATTTTGGAACCAAAATATTTTAGCCCAAAATTTGCAATTTCATAAGGGTAACAGAGAAATTGCACCATAAAATTTGTAGTGCAATTTCTCCCGAGTACGCCAATACCCCATATTAGGGAGAAAACTATTGTTTGGCCCCACGGCAGGGTTCGGAATGGAAGGAGTGTCATTTGACTTTTGGATTGTAACATTTCCTGAAATCAACGGCGGACGTCATGTCCCCTTTGGAGACCCTCAAGGAATGTATTTAGATGTGTGGTGAGCATTGAGCCCCCAGGTGCTTCACAGAAGTTTATAACGTTGAACCATGAAAATAATAAAATCACATTTTCCCCACAAATGTTATTTTGGTCCTAAATTTAGCATTTTCATAAGAGTAACAGGAGAAATTGAACTATACAATTTGTTGTGCAATTTCTCCTGAGTACGCCGATACCCCATATGTGGGGGAATACTGCTTTTGAGGCACAGTGCAAAGCTCAGGAGGTAAGAGGTGCCATATTGGAGTTCACATTTTGCTGGAATGGTTTGAGGGTGCCATGTCACATTGGCAGAGCCCCTGAGGTGCCAGACCAACAGAAACCCCCTATATGTGAACGCATTTACAAACTACACTCCCTAATAAATTTTCTATGTGCCTCACATAATTTTATATCACTGAGTGGTGAAGGAAGAATAAATTATATTTTTACCACTAAATGTTTAACCCTAAGTTTTTAATTTTTCGATTAGGAAATTTTTTTTTACAACAAACTGATGTCTATTCATCCCTGAGTATGTGAATACCCTACATGTAAATTGGGAAATATTTTTCAGGTACAGTGCAAAGCTCAGATGGCAAGGAGCGCCAGATTTTACTGTTATGGTATGCAGGTGCCATGACCCACTGAGAGAGCCCATGAGGTGCCAGAACAGCAGAACCCGCTATAAGTGACCCCATTTTACAAACTACACCTCTCAATGAATTCATCTAGAGGTGTAGTGATTATATTGACACCACGGGTGCTTCACAGAATTTTATACCATTGGGCAGTGAAGAAAAAATAACTAAAATTTTACCACCAAAATTTTGTTTTAGCCCCAGATTTTACATTTTCACATAAGTGTGTAAAAATGGCAACATAATTTGTCCCACAATTTCTACTGAACGTGGCAATACCCCTATGTGGCTATACATAGCCATACGGAGAGACTTGAGAGTAACGGAGCGCTATTTGCCTCCTGGAGCACAGATTTTCCTAGAACAGTTTGAGGACTCCATATACAGAGCCCCTAATTACTAGAGGAGCAGAAACCCCCTCAAGTGACCCCAATTTGAAAATTATACCCCTTTGGTAATTTATCTACAAGTGTAGTGACTATTTTGACTCCATGGGTATTTTCCAGAATCAAGCAGTAATGAATGTTGCCAAGTGAAAAATGCAAACTGCAGTTGCAGTCACCAGTACGTTATGCCCAGCCTGTGATTCTGGAGACATGCACACGTAAGTTAGGCGGGCTCTCATCGCTTCAGAAATGCCAAACATGGGGACGCTATATGTGGTTTAGGTACACTGTGGGGCTCAGAAGGGAGTGGGGGGCCATTTGGATTTGGGAGCACAGAATTTGCTGAATTTCTTTTGGAGGGTGAGGAGCCATTTCACTTTTCCAGAGTCTTTGTGCTACCAGTAATGTGGAAGACCCCTATATTTTCGTTAACAGATGACCGACCTAAGTGGGGACTTGATTTTTTTGTGGATTGAGTTAAAGCTTTTATTGGGAACATTTTACATAACTTTTGGGATCATTTATCCAGCGCTCTATGTTGAGCACTTACTTTGGGGTTTCCGTCTAAATCTCTGAGTGACATGATTCAGATGAAACCCTCGAGGGATCCATTCACTATAATGAGGCAGCAGAGTTACTCTGAACTCTGTCTGGCCTCTGTTCAGCTGTGTCCTTTTCAGAAGTGCACAAAACTGTGGCCGACTGCACTTTTATGCAATCCTAAAAAGATGGACACCACCGGATCACAGGTCAGATAGCATACACAGTGCCTCCATCTAACTCATTATAAGGAATGTTCCGTTGAGGATTCTGACTGAACCACGTATTTCAGAGAATTACACTGAAACCCCAGTGTAAGCTCTCTGCGTACAGCGCAGAACACATTTTTGGGAGGCAGAAAGAACTGCGATCTTTGGGAGGCAGAACGAAAAAAATCAAAAGAGTTGTTTTTATTTTATTTTTTTGCTGTTCCTCGTGCGGTATAAGTGACTAGACGACTTTATTCTTGGGAGCAGTGCAATTATACAGCGATATCAGATTTATATTGGGTTTTTATGTTTGGCAGCTGTCCCACACTAAAAGGCGCTTTTTAATGCAGAAAATAGTTTTTTTTGCATCACCATATTTTGAGAGCTATAATTTTTCCATATTTTGGCCCAGAGTCGTATGAGGGTTTGTTTTTTTGCGGGACAAGTTCTCGTTTTTATTGTTACCATTTTCAGACACATGACATTTTTTGACCACTTTCTATTCCGATTTTAGGAAGACAGAATGAGCAAACACAAGCAATTCATGAATTTCTTTTGGGGGGCGTTTACGTTGTTCCACGTGTGATAAAATTGATAAGGCAGTTTTATTCTTCGGGTCAGTACGATTACAGCAATACCTCATTTATATACTTTTTTATGTTTTGGCACTTTTGCACAATAAAAACTATTTTTACAGAAAAAATAAGAGTGGTCAACAAAAAAAATCATCAGCAAAGGTAATATGTATGTTTTATGGAGTTTGATGTGCTCCAAAAATATGCTTAGTTTTACTCTATCACATAAAGTTTCTGAGAAGTATTTTTGTTATTACTTTATTTCTGCATTTTCAATGTCGTGGTTTTTCCTATGTTATTCCCATTTGTTTGCTTGTTTTAATTAATTGTGGATTTTCTTACAGGGACAACATCAGTAAAGGTTTCAGTGAATTTGATGGAAAGGTGAACTGACAGTGCAGTCAACCAATGACTGCTTCTCGGAAAGTCACATGTTATGGGGAGGAGCTAACTTTTATGAGGCGGTAAGATTTGAGTCATTCAGAAAAGGATGGTGATAACATAGTAACATAATTATTAAGGTTGAAGGAAGACTTTAGGTCCATCTAGTTCAACCCATATCCTATCCTAACCTGCCCTAACATGTTGATCCAGAGGAAGGCAGAAAAAACCCAAGTGGCAAACAGTAAGCTTCACATTGGGGAAAAAAATTCCTTCCCGACTCCACATACGGCAATTAGACTAGCTCCCTGGATCATCGCAGTATCTAGGAAACTAGTGAATATAGCCTGTAATATTACACTTTTCAAGAAAGGCATCCAGTCCCTTCGTAAATTTTAGTAGGGAATCACTCATTACAACATTAGACGGCAGAGAGTTCCATAGTCTCACTGCTCTTACAGTAAAGAATCTGCGTCTGTAATTATGGCTAAACCTTCTTTCCTCCAGACGTAGAGGATGCCCCCTTGTCCCCGTCACAGGTCTAAGAGTAAAAAGATCATTAGAAAGGTCTTTGTACTGTCCCCTCATATATTTATACATTGTAATAAGATCACCCCTAAGCCTTCGCTTTTCAAACTAAATAACCCCAAGTGTAATAACCTGTCCTGGTATTGCAGACCTCCCCAGTTCTCTAATAACCTTGGTCGCTCTTCTCTGCACCCGCTCCAGTTCAGCTATGTCTTTCTTATACACCGGAGAACAAAGCTGCACACAGTATTCTAAGTGTGGTCACAATAGTGACTTGTATAGGGTTACAATTATGTTCTCCTCATGAGCATCTATGCCTCTTTTAATGCATCCCATTATTTTATTTGCCTTTGCAGCAGCTGCCTGACACTGGCCACTAAATGTGAGTTTGTAGTCCACCCATACACCCAGGTCTTTTTCAGTGACAGTTTTTCCCAATGTTTTACAATTAAGCACATAATTATACATCTTGTTTGTCCTACCCAAGTGCATGACCTTACATTTATCCCCATTAAAGCTCATTTGCCATTTATCAGCCCAAGCTTCTAGTTTACATAAATCCTCTTGTAATATAAAATTGTCCTCCTCTGTATTTATTACCCTGCAGAGTTTAGTGTCATCTGCAAATATTGAAATACTAATCTGTATGCCCCCTACAAGGTCATTAATATGTTAAAAAGAAGCGGGCCCAACACCGACCCCTGCGGTACCCCACTGCTAACCGTGACCCAGTCCGAGTGAGCTCCATTAATAACCACCCTTTGTTTCCTATCCCTGAGCCAGTTCTTAACCCACTTACACATATTTTGCCCTATCCCCATTGTTCTCATTTTATGTATCAACCTTTTGTGTGGCACCATATCAAAAGCTTTTGAGAAGTCCATATACACCACGTCCACTGCGTTCCCTTGATCCAGTCCAGAACTTACCTCTTCATAGAAACTCATCACATTAGTCTGACAGGAACGGTCTCTCGTAAACCCATGTTGATTTTGGGTCATAAGGTTATTCTTCTTCAGATACTCAATACAGTGTCCCTTAGAAAACCCTCCAGTATTTTACCCACAGTAAAGGTTAAGCTCACTCGCCTATAATTTCCAAGTTCAGTTTTTGTCCCCTTTTTGAATATTGGCACCACATTTGCTATACGCCAGTCCTGTGCTACAGACCCCGTTATTATGGAATCTTTAAAGATTAAAAATAATGTTCAATCTATAACTGTACTTAATTCCTGCAGTACTCGGGTGTGTATCCCATCTGGGCCCGGGGATTTGTCTACTTTAGTTATTTTTAGATGCCGCGTACTCCCTGCTGGGTTAAGCAGGTGACATTTAATGGAGAATTTTTTTTTATCACTGATCATGTTATCTGTCTTGGGATTTTCTTGTGTAAATACTGTTGAAAAAAAGTAATTTAGCATATTGGCTTTTTCCTCATCCTCCATTTCACCCAGACTATTTTTAAGGGGAACAACACTATGATTTTTTAGTTTTTTACTATTTATGTAGTTAAAGAATATTTTGGGATTATTTTTACTTTCTCTGGCAATGAGTCTCTCTGTCTCAATCTTTGCTGTCTTGATTTGCTTTTTACAGAATTTATTTAATCTTCTGTATTTATTTAATGCCTCATCACTACCTACTTGCTTTAATTCCCTAAATGCTTTCTTTTTGTCTCTTATTGCGCCCCTTACAGCTCTATTTAGCCATAGTGGTTTCCTCCTATTTCTAGGAAAGAACGGATATAGCGGCGCTAGTGCGTGTATATCTCCAATGAGCAGCAAGTAAAAATAGGCTTTCTACCACAGAGAAATCAAAAAGGGGAAATATATATACTATAGGTATACTCGCGCTATCACTGGAGAATATAGCCACACTGAAGAACCCTTACCTTAAAAGAGGATTTGCAGAATAAATTCAGGTATAAATGCGCCTTTTTTGTCAGCAAGCTTGAAATGTAGAGGAGGATTTGCAGAATAAACTTTGAGTGCAAGTACCCCTTTTTGTCAGCAAGCTAGAAGAAAAAGATATATTCTAAAGAAATACATCCAAAAAAAATATATATATAATGTAGTATAAATGGTATATAATAGTCGTGTGACACTAGTATTGAATAAGAGTATAGCTGCCCCCTGAAAATTAAAATTAAAATATATGTTGTATCAAATAGTCAAAAGTGTATATAGATCCTGCATGTGAATACCATTAGATAAATGAATATACACATATAGTGCGTACTAATCTAAAATATAAATGATGATCCGATGGTATATTAGATCAAGGGATCCCTGTAAATGTGAAGAACGATAAACTGTATACAAATGACCAGATGTTCTTATATATATATAATGCAAAGAGGACCAATAATGCAATATGATACAGCTATAGCATGTATGGGGATAAGTGGCTAAAAAAGTATAACCAAAAAGAAAGAGACACAATATGTGTTCTTTAAAGTGTAATGCAATAGCAGTCTGGTAAAATGTCACTGACACGGCGTTGTGTTGGTGCCTGGGAGATCAACACAGACGGCGGTTGTGAAGAAAGTACTTATCTGAGGGAAGAAAAGGCGATCGTAATGCCGTAGTGAAGGGGATCTTGACAACGCAGCGTGGGTTCCAGAAAACGGCCCCGGCCGGTGGCACGCTTCCGGTGTACCCAGATGGAAGACGCTGATCACGGCAGACGAAGGTGCAGTAAAGCAATCTGTGATGACGTCGGTGGAGCTCGGCAAGATTCGGGTCACGTGACCCTGGCGGTTACGTGGTGCCCAGGGAACAAAATACGGTGTCCTAGAAGAGCCAAAAACCAATCCTACGCGTTTCGGAATCTGTCGGATTCCTTCCTCAGGGATGGCTCTTCCAGCGGTATGTATCCATATATATAGCTTCTCAGTCAATCTTGTTAATGCAGATCAGTCAAATGCAAATAACTCAATATCGGTATTAAGTCCCTTAGGTTTGATGGTGTCTAGTTCAAAGATGCAACGTGTTTCTTCTCTAGACATTTTCCTAATGTAATCGCCTTTTCTCCAATCTTTTTTAACCCTTTTAATACCTGTAACCTTCATATCTTTCAGTGATCCTTTATGGATCATGTTGAAATGCCTAGATAAAGGGTGATCGTCATAACGGGTTCTAATATTACGAAGATGTTCCCCAATTCTTTTACAAAGGGGGCGTATTGTACGTCCCACGTATATTTTTTGACATGGACATTCGATAGCATATATCACCCCAGTAGTTTTGCAGCTGATAAAATCCCTAATGGGAAATTCTATACCATTTTGGGTCTTAATTACTTTTTGTTTTTTTAGTTTTAATGTTTTACACATTTTACATTTATTGCAAGGATGGAAACCTGTTATTAAGGTTTTGAAAGGACCTTTTGGCTGGTTAATATTGCTTAAAGGTTCAAAATTCCGTACAGTTGGTGCAATAATATGGCCAATATTCTTAGCTTTTCTGAAGATAAACTTGGGGTGCATGGTGATTTTATCCCCAATTATTTTATCCTCCTTTAGTAGTTTCCAATGTTTTTTTACTATACGCTTAAAAATGTGTACGTTGGAATTGTATTGGGTGATGAGGGGGACCGAGATGGTACTCGTTATATCCGGATTTTGTGTTTCTTCGTGATGATTTTCTTGAAGTAACTCATCTCTAGGTATATTTTTCACATCATCCTTAATTTTCAATAAATGGTCCTTCTCATATCCTTTGCTTAGGAACTTGCTAATAAGTGTGTCTGCTTCGCTATTGTAATTGGAGATACTTGAACAATTACGATGCAGTCTCAAAAATTGGCTACGTGGGATGTTCAAAAGCCATCTAGGTAAATGGCAGCTACTCATGGCAATATAGCTGTTAGAATCCGTTGGTTTCATATACGTCGTTGTCTGAATAGATCCCTGATGGATAGATATGTCTATGTCTAAAAAGTGTACTTTTTCCCTACTAGTTGTGGCGTTAAAATTCAAAAAGAAATCATTTTTATTAATATCATTTAAAAATAAATTCAAGGAATCTTCATCCCCTTTCCAGATAAAAAATACATCATCAATAAAACGGAGCCATAGGGCCAGGTCCGCGCGCAGCTCCCCACCCCATAAATGTGGAGATTTTCCCACCTACCCACATATAGGTTAGCGTAACTGGGCGCGAACCTGGTTCCCATGGCTGTACCCCATTGTTGGGTATAATAGTATATACCATGTTGAAAAGAATTATGTGTCAAGATAAAAAAGGCGCATTCTTTGATAAACTCAATAGATTCATTCGGGACAGTTTTTGCTTCTGTTAAAAAATATTCTAAAGCTTCGAGGCCTTTGTCATGCTGGATGACTGTGTATAGGGATGTAATATCCAATGTGCCTAGAATAAAGCTATTATTCCATTGGAATTTGTCCAAGATTTGAAGGATGTGTTTGCTATCTTTCAGATGAGAAGGTAAATTTGGTACTAATTTTTGCAGATAGCAATCCACATAATGTGATAGGTTAGATGTTAAATTACCTATTCCTGAAATAATGGGGCGGCCTGGTGGATTCTGCAAATCCTTGTGAATCTTAGGGAGATGGTAAAATACGGCCGTTCTAGGGTTTGGAGTGTTTATATATTCAAATTCTTGCTTGCTCAATACTCCATTGTTTAAACCTTTAATTATTAGTTGTTTTAATTCCGAAGTGAAATTGGCTGTGGGATCTTCAGAAGACCTTTTATAGGTTTTTTTATCGCTAAGAATACGTTGGCACTCTTCTTCATAGCGTGAGTGATCCATAATGACAATGCTCCCGCCTTTGTCCGCTGGGCGGATGATAATGTCTTTCTTTTTTTGAAGTGCGTAGATAGCATTGCTTTCTTGTTTAGTGAGATTATGTCTATACTTAGAACATTTTTTCTCACTTATTTTTTTAAGGTCATGGATAACACTATTTTGGAATGATTTAAAGGCCTCAGAGTATTCGTTGATTGGATGAAATTTGGATTTGGCCCTTAGGCCTGTAGAATTTAATATTATTTCATTCTCAGATGCTGTAGGTCCTATAGTTTCGTTTATGCGTTTTTTAAAAAAATATTTTTTCAGAGCAAGTTTGCGCATAAACTGTTTGATACCTATGAAGGCCTCGAATTTATTAAATTTAGCTGCTGGTGCGAATTTAAGCCCCTTTCTTAATAAAGATTCTTCATTGGGCTTTAATGGATATTTACTGAGGTTGAAAATCTTTTGGGGGTCACTTATTACTTCTTTTGATTTTTTCTTTTTTTGGGAGAATTTCCCTCCCCTGCAGCCCCTTTTACGTTTTTTCTTTGACCAACTGAAAAAACGGATTCATGGCTCTACTCGTGGTGGGTAGTTGTATGTTATCTGTAGTTGACTGCATGTTACTGCCATGATTCTCAGTTTGTGTGCTAGTTGTTATACTTGGTCCTGGAGTAACTATTCCGTTCTCACAGTCGATTTCAGTTAGTGTTTCGTATCTATTGTACATAGTAATTGGAGTGGCGTTACCTTCTATAATTATATTTTCCATTTGTTTCTCCTTTGGAATAGTAGAGGCAACGGGTTGAGTAGTTCTACAATTCTGTGTAAAAATAGTTCTTATTGGGGTGGTATTGGTTTGAGTGGGTGTACGGACCTCTTCGGATTCTGGATATATAGAGAATCTGTCTTCTGACGAGATAATGGATAGATCACTACCCTCAATTTGATCTATAGTTTCAAACCCATCGAACTCTCTTTGTGGTCTGATATCATAGTTAGGGATGGCGTCTCGCCCAAATTTTCTCTTCTTCTTAGCAATGATTTCTTTTTCTTTGTTATTGATTCGAGTTTTGATGCTATTAGATAAATTCCTAATCTCAGGATGGTCAATTAGAGGGTTAATTTCCTTAAACAATTGGGAGATAGCAATTTTATTAGAGACTAGTTGTTTTTTCCTTTTACTAATAATAAAGGAGACAGCTTGCTTAGAGAGTTCTTTCATTAGGTTATCCCATTCTTTCAATGTAGAAGGGTCCCCTATATCGCCTGACAATGATTTTTGAATGAGAAGTCCTTTTGGAATACAATCGAAGGCAAGATATCTTTCTAAAGTGACTATTTCCCATAAATCCCTCATTTCTTTTAATAACAGTTGTTCAAGGCGTTTGAGTGATTCTTTAGTAGTATGTAGACTTGACTCATTAAAAATTTTAACTGGTTCCTTTGGGCCCATGTTAAAGAAGGTTTGAATAAAATTAATCCTATCTTTTCTATCTTCCCATAAAGAACTCATGATGTTTCTAATTCAGGTGTGGTTCAGTTAGTGTGTACACAGCTGCCAGCTATAGAGTAGTGGTAAATATATGTATATATGTACATACATATATCTCTAGAAACAGGAAAGAACGGATATAGCGGCGCTAGTGCGTGTATATCTCCAATGAGCAGCAAGTAAAAATAGGCTTTCTACCACAGAGAAATCAAAAAGGGGAAATATATATACTATAGGTATACTCGCGCTATCACTGGAGAATATAGCCACACTGAAGAACCCTTACCTTAAAAGAGGATTTGCAGAATAAATTCAGGTATAAATGCGCCTTTTTTGTCAGCAAGCTTGAAATGTAGAGGAGGATTTGCAGAATAAACTTTGAGTGCAAGTACCCCTTTTTGTCAGCAAGCTAGAAGAAAAAGATATATTCTAAAGAAATACATCCAAAAAAAAATATATATATAATGTAGTATAAATGGTATATAATAGTCGTGTGACACTAGTATTGAATAAGAGTATAGCTGCCCCCTGAAAATTAAAATTAAAATATATGTTGTATCAAATAGTCAAAAGTGTATATAGATCCTGCATGTGAATACCATTAGATAAATGAATATACACATATAGTGCGTACTAATCTAAAATATAAATGATGATCCGATGCAAATCCTCTTTTAAGGTAAGGGTTCTTCAGTGTGGCTATATTCTCCAGTGATAGCGCGAGTATACCTATAGTATATATATTTCCCTTTTTGATTTCTCTGTGGTAGAAAGCCTATTTTTACTTGCTGCTCATTGGAGATATACACGCACTAGCGCCGCTATATCCGTTCTTTCCTGTTTCTAGAGATATATGTATGTACATATATACATATATTTACCACTACTCTATAGCTGGCAGCTGTGTACACACTAACTGAACCACACCTGAATTAGAAACATCATGAGTTCTTTATGGGAAGATAGAAAAGATAGGATTAATTTTATTCAAACCTTCTTTAACATGGGCCCAAAGGAACCAGTTAAAATTTTTAATGAGTCAAGTCTACATACTACTAAAGAATCACTCAAACGCCTTGAACAACTGTTATTAAAAGAAATGAGGGATTTATGGGAAATAGTCACTTTAGAAAGATATCTTGCCTTCGATTGTATTCCAAAAGGACTTCTCATTCAAAAATCATTGTCAGGCGATATAGGGGACCCTTCTACATTGAAAGAATGGGATAACCTAATGAAAGAACTCTCTAAGCAAGCTGTCTCCTTTATTATTAGTAAAAGGAAAAAACAACTAGTCTCTAATAAAATTGCTATCTCCCAATTGTTTAAGGAAATTAACCCTCTAATTGACCATCCTGAGATTAGGAATTTATCTAATAGCATCAAAACTCGAATCAATAACAAAGAAAAAGAAATCATTGCTAAGAAGAAGAGAAAATTTGGGCGAGACGCCATCCCTAACTATGATATCAGACCACAAAGAGAGTTCGATGGGTTTGAAACTATAGATCAAATTGAGGGTAGTGATCTATCCATTATCTCGTCAGAAGACAGATTCTCTATATATCCAGAATCCGAAGAGGTCCGTACACCCACTCAAACCAATACCACCCCAATAAGAACTATTTTTACACAGAATTGTAGAACTACTCAACCCGTTGCCTCTACTATTCCAAAGGAGAAACAAATGGAAAATATAATTATAGAAGGTAACGCCACTCCAATTACTATCTACAATAGATACGAAACACTAACTGAAATCGACTGTGAGAACGGAATAGTTACTCCAGGACCAAGTATAACAACTAGCACACAAACTGAGAATCATGGCAGTAACATGCAGTCAACTACAGATAACATACAACTACCCACCACGAGTAGAGCCATGAATCCGTTTTTTCAGTTGGGTCAAAGAAAAAACGTAAAAGGGGCTGCAGGGGAGGGAAATTCTCCCAAAAAAAGAAAAAATCAAAAGAAGTAATAAGTGACCCCCAAAAGATTTTCAACCTCAGTAAATATCCATTAAAGCCCAATGAAGAATCTTTATTAAGAAAGGGGCTTAAATTCGCACCAGCAGCTAAATTTAATAAATTCGAGGCCTTCATAGGTATCAAACAGTTTATGCGCAAACTTGCTCTGAAAAAATATTTTTTTAAAAAACGCATAAACGAAACGATAGGACCTACAGCATCTGAGAATGAAATAATATTAAATTCTACAGGCCTAAGGGCCAAATCCAAATTTCATCCAATCAACGAATACTCTGAGGCCTTTAAATCATTCCAAAATAGTGTTATCCATGACCTTAAAAAAATAAGTGAGAAAAAATGTTCTAAGTATAGACATAATCTCACTAAACAAGAAAGCAATGCTATCTACGCACTTCAAAAAAAGAAAGACATTATCATCCGCCCAGCGGACAAAGGCGGGAGCATTGTCATTATGGATCACTCACGCTATGAAGAAGAGTGCCAACGTATTCTTAGCGATAAAAAAACCTATAAAAGGTCTTCTGAAGATCCCACAGCCAATTTCACTTCGGAATTAAAACAACTAATAATTAAAGGTTTAAACAATGGAGTATTGAGCAAGCAAGAATTTGAATATATAAACACTCCAAACCCTAGAACGGCCGTATTTTACCATCTCCCTAAGATTCACAAGGATTTGCAGAATCCACCAGGCCGCCCCATTATTTCAGGAATAGGTAATTTAACATCTAACCTATCACATTATGTGGATTGCTATCTGCAAAAATTAGTACCAAATTTACCTTCTCATCTGAAAGATAGCAAACACATCCTTCAAATCTTGGACAAATTCCAATGGAATAATAGCTTTATTCTAGGCACATTGGATATTACATCCCTATACACAGTCATCCAGCATGACAAAGGCCTCGAAGCTTTAGAATATTTTTTAACAGAAGCAAAAACTGTCCCGAATGAATCTATTGAGTTTATCAAAGAATGCGCCTTTTTTATCTTGACACATAATTCTTTTCAACATGGTATATACTATTATACCCAACAATGGGGTACAGCCATGGGAACCAGGTTCGCGCCCAGTTACGCTAACCTATATGTGGGTAGGTGGGAAAATCTCCACATTTATGGGGGTGGGGAGCTGCGCGCGGACCTGGCCCTATGGCTCCGTTTTATTGATGATGTATTTTTTATCTGGAAAGGGGATGAAGATTCCTTGAATTTATTTTTAAATGATATTATAAAAATGATTTCTTTTTGAATTTTAACGCCACAACTAGTAGGGAAAAAGTACACTTTTTAGACATAGACATATCTATCCATCAGGGATCTATTCAGACAACGACGTATATGAAACCAACGGATTCTAACAGCTATATTGCCATGAGTAGCTGCCATTTACCTAGATGGCTTTTGAAACATCCCACGTAGCCAATTTTTGAGACTGCATCGTAATTGTTCAAGTATCTCCAATTACAATAGCGAAGCAGACACACTTATTAGCAAGTTCCTAAGCAAAGGATATGAGAAGGACCATTTATTGAAAATTAAGGATGATGTGAAAAATATACCTAGAGATGAGTTACTTCAAGAAAATCATCACGAAGAAACACAAAATCCGGATATAACGAGTACCATCTCGGTCCCCTCATCACCCAATACAATTCCAACGTACACATTTTTAAGCGTATAGTAAAAAAACATTGGAAACTACTAAAGGAGGATAAAATAATTGGGGATAAAATCACCATGCACCCCAAGTTTATCTTCAGAAAAGCTAAGAATATTGGCCATATTATTGCACCAACTGTACGGAATTTTGAACCTTTAAGCAATATTAACCAGCCAAAAGGTCCTTTCAAAACCTTAATAACAGGTTTCCATCCTTGCAATAAATGTAAAATGTGTAAAACATTAAAACTAAAAAAACAAAAAGTAATTAAGACCCAAAATGGTATAGAATTTCCCATTAGGGATTTTATCAGCTGCAAAACTACTGGGGTGATATATGCTATCGAATGTCCATGTCAAAAAATATACGTGGGACGTACAATACGCCCCCTTTGTAAAAGAATTGGGGAACATCTTCGTAATATTAGAACCCGTTATGACGATCACCCTTTATCTAGGCATTTCAACATGATCCATAAAGGATCACTGAAAGATATGAAGGTTACAGGTATTAAAAGGGTTAAAAAAGATTGGAGAAAAGGCGATTACATTAGGAAAATGTCTAGAGAAGAAACACGTTGCATCTTTGAACTAGACACCATCAAACCTAAGGGACTTAATACCGATATTGAGTTATTTGCATTTGACTGATCTGCATTAACAAGATTGACTGAGAAGCTATATATATGGATACATACCGCTGGAAGAGCCATCCCTGAGGAAGGAATCCGACAGATTCCGAAACGCGTAGGATTGGTTTTTGGCTCTTCTAGGACACCGTATTTTGTTCCCTGGGCACCACGTAACCGCCAGGGTCACGTGACCCGAATCTTGCCGAGCTCCACCGACGTCATCACAGATTGCTTTACTGCACCTTCGTCTGCCGTGATCAGCGTCTTCCATCTGGGTACACCGGAAGCGTGCCACCGGCCGGGGCCGTTTTCTGGAACCCACGCTGCGTTGTCAAGATCCCCTTCACTACGGCATTACGATCGCCTTTTCTTCCCTCAGATAAGTACTTTCTTCACAACCGCCGTCTGTGTTGATCTCCCAGGCACCAACACAACGCCGTGTCAGTGACATTTTACCAGACTGCTATTGCATTACACTTTAAAGAACACATATTGTGTCTCTTCTTTTTGGTTATACTTTTTTAGCCACTTATCCCCATACATGCTATAGCTGTATCATATTGCATTATTGGTCCTCTTTGCATTATATATATATAAGAACATCTGGTCATTTGTATACAGTTTATCGTTCTTCACATTTACAGGGATCCCTTGATCTAATATACCATCGGATCATCATTTATATTTTAGATTAGTACGCACTATATGTGTATATTCATTTATCTAATGGTATTCACATGCAGGATCTATATACACTTTTGACTATTTGATACAGCATATATTTTAATTTTAATTTTCAGGGGGCAGCTATACTCTTATTCAATACTAGTGTCACACGACTATTATATACCATTTATACTACATTATATATATATTTTTTTTTGGATGTATTTCTTTAGAATATATCTTTTTCTTCTAGCTTGCTGACAAAAAGGGGTACTTGCACTCAAAGTTTATTCTGCAAATCCTCCTCTACATTTCAAGCTTGCTGACAAAAAAGGCGCATTTATACCTGAATTTATTCTGCAAATCCTCTTTTAAGGTAAGGGTTCTTCAGTGTGGCTATATTCTCC
>JARQOD010000003.1:499455859-499661316 GCA_033576555.1 Oophaga sylvatica | reverse complement strand
TTTGAGTAGGATCACAAGGGAACCAGAACCTGAACCCATGCAGGTGGACTCTTTACAAAGATGGGTTAGTGATGCACGCAAAGAACATTGTATAAAGGAAAATCTATGTTTCTACTGTGGTAAGTCAGGGTACTTCATTATAAACTGCCCCAGCCGTTCTCGTAAGACTACTGCAGCAGTCATTCACTGTGAGTGTTGCGAGAGGAGCTCTGTCATGTCCGAGCCTCAGGCTCCAGAGAGATCTGCTGCAAGAGATCTTGATTTCTCGGACTTAAACTCTGTTAGTTCTGGGGACGATGACGGTATAAACGCTGCAATTTTTCAAGTTTCCTCAGCGGTGTCCCAGCTGAGTTGTAAAAGAAACAATTCTCATTGCTTCCTTTCCATCAAACTCTGGGTTGATTCAGTCTGGGTGTCTAGCTCTGCTATGATCGACTCAGGAGCAAGTGGAAATTTCATGGATATCTCCTTTGCTCTGAAACAGGGGATACGTTCAGTGAAGAAGGCTACTCCAGTACAGATGGAGACTGTGGATGGCTCTCTACTGACTTCTGGACCAGTGGATCAAGAAACAGAGCCTTTGAGGGTCCTTATGGGTAAAGATCATCAGGAGAAAATGTCTTTTTTGCTTATCTCTTCTCCCCACTTTCCCATTATTCTAGGGCTACCATGGCTGCAGGCGCAGAATCCTACGATTAACTGGGAGACCAAGGAATTACACTTTCCGGAGAAACAGATGAGTCAAGGAGTTTCAGCTTGCTCTGTTCCTAAAGGAACCATGTCAGTCCCTGAACTACCAGCTGTATACCAGGACTATGTGGATTTATGTGACAAGAAGAACGCTGATCAGCTTCCTCCTCACCATCCATATGATTGTCCAATTGAATTATTGCCTGGAGCCGAGATACCTTTTGGTAAGATCTACCCCTAGCGGGGCCCGAGCTAAAAGCTTTGAAGGATTATATAGACGAAAATTTAGCCAAGGGCTTCATACGCCCCTCTTCATCTCCCGCAGGTGCACCCATCTTCTTTGTGAAGAAGAAAGATGGATCTCTGAGACCCTGCATAGACTATAGGGAACTCAATAAGGTTACTATTAGAAACCGTTATCCATTGCCTTTAATCCCTGAGTTGTTGGAGAGAGTGCGGCATGCCAAAATTTTCTCTAAATTGGATCTCCGTGGGGCCTATAACTTGGTCCGTATTAGACCTGGGGATGAATGGAAGACTGCTTTCAGGTCACACTATGGACACTTTGAATATCTAGTTATGCCTTTTGGTCTGAGTACCGCCCCAGCCACTTTCCAACACTTCGTGAATGATATCTTCAGGGATCTCCTAGATACATTTGTGGTGATTTATCTGGATGATATTCTAATTTTTTCTAACTCCACAGAGGAACATCATGGACATGTGAGAATGGTCTTAGAACGCCTAAGACAAAACCATCTCTACATCAAACTTGAAAAATGTGAATTCCATAGGACCGAAATTCAATTTCTGGGGTATGTACTATCTACGCAAGGGATTAGTATGGATGGAAGCAAGATCCAAGCCATCAAGGATTGGCCAATTCCTAGAAATGTGAAGGAGGTGCAGCGTTTCATCGGGTTTGCCAACTTCTATAGACGTTTCATTAAGAATTTTTCTGAGGTAGTGTCACCTATCACCCAACTTACCTGGAAACAGTCTAGGTTCTCCTGGACCCCGCAAGCTCAGGAAGCATTTTCCTGTTTAAAGGATAAATTTACCACCGCACCTATCTTAGTACATCCCAACCCCGAGCTTGCCTTCATAATAGAGGTGGATGCTTCAGACTGTGCCATTGGAGCTATACTCTCTCAGAGAACAGGTGAGAAGAATGTCTTGCATCCCTGTGCCTTCTTTTCCCAGCAGTTGTCTTCGGCTGAGAGGAACTACGATGTGGGCAATAGAGAATTGTTGGCCATTATTGCCGCCTTCAAGGAATGGAGACACCTTCTTCAGGGAGCTGCACAGCAAATAGTCGTCCTGACAGACCATCGTAACCTTGAATTTATCAGGTCGGCTAAGTGCCTGACTCCTCGCCAGGCTCGCTGGAATCTTTTCCTAAACCAATTTAATTTTGTCATTTCTTATAGACCAGGAACGCGCAATGGAAAGGCTGATGCACTCTCTAGGATTCATTCAGCAGAGACACGTCCACTTACTCCTCCTAAGACTATTCTTCCTGACTCTAGATTCCTGGGAGTGATTCATAATCAAGACCTACTTAGGGACATCAAGGAAGCATACCATGCGAATTCTTTGTTGGCTCAACCCCCAAGGGACGTAAGTCTTGTCTTTAAGAATGGTGTGTGGATTCAGGGACAACGTCTGTATATACCTGAAACAGTCAGATTGAGAGTATTGCAACTCATCCACGATTCCAAGATAGCCGGGCATAGGGGAATTCTAAAGACACAAGAATTTCTTTCTCGTTTCTTTTGGTGGCCCACTTACAGGAAAAATGTCTTAAACTATGTCACTTCATGTGAAGTCTGTGCAAGATGCAAAACACCTCGCTCCTCACCAACTGGTCTGTTGCAACCTCTTCCCACCCCGTCCCGCCCGTGGGGATCCATTTCTATGGACTTCATTGTGGAGTTACCAACCTCTCAAGGGAAGAACACCATTCTAGTGGTGGTTGACCGTCTAACAAAGGCAGCTCATTTTATCCCTTGTGTCGGCTTACCCACTGCAAAACAGACATCAGACTTGATGATTAAGAATGTGTTTCGCTTACATGGAGTACCGGATGAGGTCATTTCGGATCGAGGGGTGCAATTCACTTCAAGGTTTTGGCAAAATTTCTGTGCAGCATTGGACATTAAAGTAAACCTTTCTTCTGCTTTTCATCCCCAGACTAATGGACAGACAGAACGAACCAATCAGACCCTGGAGCAGTATCTCCGCTGTTTTATCTGCCACCTACAGGATGATTGGGTGGATCTACTTCCACTGGCTGAGTTCTCTTATAACAACTCTCAGAGCGCCTCCACTAAGCAGTCTCCTTTTTACTCCAATCTAGGTTATCATCCTAACATTCTTCCTCGATTTCCCATAGATACGCCCTTGCCGGCAGTGGCTGAAAGAATCACTTCTTTACAAAAGAATATGGATCTTCTAAAGGAAAATCTAGAATTGGCTCAGGAAAGGTACAAGAAAGCAGCAGATAAATTTCGTAAACCTGCACCAGCTTTCAAGGTAGGAGATTTGGTCTGGCTGTCAACCAGAAATCTTAAATTATAGATTCCATCGTCTAAATTGGGACATAAGTACATTGGACCTTATAAGATCAATAAGATTATAAGTGCTGTTGCTTTTTCGTCTTCAACTGCCCAGAACTATGAGAATCCACCCTGTCTTTCATGTATCCCTACTAAAGGCTGCAACACCCAATACGTTTCCTGGACGTTCTTCTCCTTGCCCTGACCCAGTGCTGGTCGATGGTCAGGAAGAATTTATGGTGGAAAGGATTCTAGATTCCAGGTTGTACAGAAATCAGTTGCAATATTTGATTAAATGGCAGGGCTGCCCAGTGGAGGACAACTCATGGGAACCAGTCAATAATGTAAATGCTCCTCGCCTGCTCCGCCAGTTTCATCAGAGGTACCCTGACAAGCCTGGTCTGAGGTCATCCGGAGGTTGTCCCTAAGGGGGGAGTAATGTAAGGTTCTTTGTCTCTGTTGACATGTTCCTTGAAACTCAGTTTTTCGTCGGCCATTTTGCTTTCTGTCTTTCTGCAGCTCTTGCCCTCAGTTAATATGGAGTTTCCAGTTTTCATGTTCCCGCCCTGATTCTTCCCTCTTGCTTCTTAAGCAGCCTCAGCTGAACAATCAGTGCTCCTGAATCAAGCCTCAGTCAGTCTGTGACCTGACTCATGGAAGCCTTGGACTTGTACTCCAGCTATTCCCTACTGAGGAACCTTGGAACACTTTTGGACTCTGGAAACCTGCTGTTTGGTGAATCCATGTTTGCAGAGGAATTACGGTACAGAGAAGAGATCCTGAACCTGCTTTGGAGATTTATTGTAGTGCTTGAAGTTACTCTGGCCTGCTGTGTCTCCTGTCGCTGTTCCTGCAAACTGTGTGAACTTTTCAGCATGCTTGTATGAAGTAATACAAGTCATTTCATTTCAACCTATGTCTCCTGTGTTTTCCTCGCACCCAAGCACAAGACGCTATAGGAACTGTACACTATACATGACAACCGGTCTTACAGAGTTTGACGATAAACCTGAGAACTACAGGGGTTGGAAGTGTACCTTTGAAACCACGATCAGTGATCTCGGCATCACCGCCGCTGGAGAGCTAGACCTGCTAATCAGGTGGCTTGGGCCACAATCCACGGATCGGGTCAAGAGACTTAAATCTGTCCACATCAGTAATCCCATTGCTGGTCTCACTGCCGCATGGAAGAGACTAGAAAGAAGCTATGGCAGTCCTGAGGTCATAGAAAGGGCCCTGTTCAAACGACTAGAGGATTTTCCAAAGGTATCTAATAAGGACAGTACAAGGTTCCAAGAGCTCAGCGACCTCCTGTTAGAGCTTCAGCTGGCCAAAGCAGACCCATACCTTCCTGGCCTCAGCTACCTGGACACTGCTCATGGGGTAACCCCAATAGTTTCCAAGCTGCCACCCAATATCCAAAATAAGTGGGCTATGCTTGGATCAAAATACAAAAGGGAAAACCAAGTCTCCTTCCCTCCATTTTCTTCTGCGAGTTCATCAAAAATATCGCAGAGTGTAAGACCGATCCAAGGTTTTCCTATGGAGAACACAGCGACCCTGTTTCATCTACAAAACACGACAGTCCACGTCTTAACTACAGGAACCACCAAGCTCCAATGTCCATCAAGAAGACTGATGTTCTTCCGGCACCATCAGTATCACAAGATAAGAGCGACAAAGGTGAGAAGGTTGAGAATCCTGATCGCCAGTGTCCAATTCACAAACTACCACATTCCCTGAAGAAGTGCATCGGCTTCAGGAAGAAACCCCTTCAAGAACGAAAGGAGCTCTTGAAGAAGTTTGGAGTATGCTTCAGGTGCTGCGCCTCTACCGAACATCTTGCTAAGGACTGTGTCATCCCCATCAAGTGTCTAGAGTGCGACAACGAAGACCACGTACAGGCGCTCCATCCATCACAGCCTGACTCTGCGTCTTCACCTTCTCCCACCACAAGCCATGGCGGGGAGAGTACAGACCAAGTGACAAGCCATGTTGCAGTATCTTCCTCATGCACCGATGTCTGTGGAGAAGGTCTTCGAGACAAGTCCTGTGCGAAAATATGCCTGTCATGGGTGTATCCCAAGGGCCATCCAGAGAAGACAGTCAAGGTGTACGTTAGCCTGGATGACCAGAGCAACAAATCATTAGCCAGGTCAGAACTCTTTGACTTGTTTGATTTAAAAGGAGACGTCTATCCCTACACCTTGGGCACCTGCAGCGGCATTTTACAAATCTCTGGAAGAAGGGCCAGTGGCCTCATAATAACTTCTCTTGAGAAAGGCACCACGGAGATACCACTACCTACGCTTGTAGAGTGTAACCAAATACCATTCAATAGGGAAGAAATCCCAACACCAGAAATCGCTCTTCAGCATCCTTATCTCAGAATGATAGCCAAAGAGATGCCACCCCTGGATGATAAGGCAGACATCCTAATTCTCCTCGGCAGAGACATTATACGACTGTACAAGATGCGTCAACAAATCCACGGACTACTCAATGAACCATATGCCCAGCGCCTCGAGCTGGGCTGGGTCATCATTGGCAATGTCTGTAGTGACCAGACAAAGAATCAGAACGACATCTCCTCTTACAAAACCGTTATCACGTCGGATGACAACGACTTGTCCTCCCTGTCATACTCACGTCACCAATGGATGAAGGAGAAGTCAAACGACACTACGTGTCAACGGCAACCATCCGATATTTCAAGTCCGCTTTATCCTCGAGACTACAACCTCGAGATAACAGCATTCGATCCTTCAACCAAGGACAACAACTCACTACCTACAGAGGGAGACAAAGTGATCATCAGGGTCATGAGCGTCAAACCCACCGAAGACAACTATAACAGCTGGGTAGCTCCCTCACCTTCTCTTCCAGCAAAGACTAAGTTGCCAAGGGATCCACAGCAAGTAACTGCTAAGTTCCCAACCTTTGATACCCATCTCCATCACAAGCCTGGTCAAACCGAAGCCATGCTAGACTTCAGTGCTCAGAGTGAGAGCCCCTCTCTCAACAGCCTACCTCTGACTGATGGTGCCAGCGTTTTCCCCATGCAATTCAGCCTCAGCTCACTGGCGGATGTTGAACAAGACACGTTCACTTCCCAAGCATCACCCTGTAAGGAACTTGCTATCAAACGAGGAGCCTCGCCTGTTGAAAACAGCATCGACGGTCCTCTCGGGTTTAAGACACCCATCGCAGTTCTAGGCAGGGTACCACTGAGACAGCTTGCTACTCCGGATATCAACGGGAACACTATGCTACCATCTCAGAGACAGCAAAGATGGGAGACGGCGAAGAAGTCTCTAAAGGCCTTACAACAAGTCCTGCCCCGTAGTTCTGTAAAGACTCTTTCAACCGTCATCAAGAGACAAGTCTACCTTTCCTACGACGTGTCTAAGAAGACTACAGCTGCAGGAGCCTCTCCCAGCGCTTCAGAAACCGGCAAAAAGGTACAGAAGCTGAGCTCTCTTTACCCTGGACATCCTTTCAGCTGGTCAGCCATCCTATCTGCTGACATACATTTCAGGCAAATCATCTGCTGGCTCCTTCGAGCAGGAGTCACATGATCTTATTTTTCGTCTCTGAACTCAGCTCACGGCGGGGAGCCTACCGCCATATACTCCTCCAGCTGTGTTGGAACATTGTAATATTTTAACTTTCTCCAGCGGATTATTGGGTTGGTGGAAGTGTTTGCACGTTGCGGCTTCCCCAATCCGAAGATGGGTTTTCGTTTGGACTTGGACTATTCCGCTGTTGAGGACTTCATGCCTCCAACTGAACATTGGACCATGCCAATTGGACTTCAACTGTTGTTGTTATTACCTGCATGCTTGTTTTTTCCTTTTGTCTTTCAGGTCTACAGTGACATCTCCAGTGGACATCATAAAATTATGAAATCTATAGATTTCAGACGGGGAGTGTTATGTCCCATGAATGAGACATTTTACAGACTGTCCTGTGTATTTTACATGCTGTATTGCAGTCTCTCATATTGTTTACTGTTGCTATGTGTCCCTGTGTTTGCATAGCTGAAATCCTCCCTTTACATCAAGTTTGTCCCTTCTGTCTCTCTGTCTCCCTCTTCTGGTGTGATGTCATTTCCTTCTTCTTTCTCCTGTGTTTCATTCTCCATCTTGATTTTATCAGAATCACATGTGTTTTCAGTCTGTCTGAAGAAAGTCTTTTTTACCTGCTGCTGTTTGTATGCATTCAACAAGAATTCTTAAAGATATCAAAGTCTCTTCTGGATTCTTCATAACATGTGTGCCGGCAGCTGAGTTAAGCTATCTGCGATCGTCGCCAATTGTAAGTAAGGTGAAAGAGATCCGGCATCTCACAGAGCCATATTTACAGCCACAGGCCCCGGGGACAGAATACCTAGCCTACACCTCTGTCTTATATTGCACCATTGTCCAGTTGTGATGCCCACATGCCCATTATACACATACCTCCCAAACATCCTGGATCCAGTAGAATGGTCCCAAATTTGGAGAGCTGTCAAACTGTCCCAGGAGGTCAGGGGTATGTACCAAATTCAGTTTTATCTTCAGGACACAGATGCAGTTGAACACAACATTAGGTTTTCAAGTCACATGACTGGTCAGCTGCAAGGACTCAAGGAACATCGTAATGTCTGTGTGTGCTTGACTGGGGGCATTATACTTGGTGGGGGACTGTGGGGCATTGCTCTGTGTGTGGAGGGCGCACAGTGAGGTTGCTGTATGGACATAATACTGTGTGTGGGAGTATCATAGGGTGAGGGAGACTGTGGTAGCATAATATTGTAGAGGGATAGACAATGGGCATCATTATGTGTGGAGAGAATGTAGAGGGTTTCATATTGTATGGGTAGAATGTGCGAGTCATCATACCATGTAGTGGGCACTGTAAGGACATCACACTGTGTGTGAATGGTATGTACTGTGGGGGCATCATATTCTAGAGTGCATCATTCTGTGTGTAGGGGCTCTATGGGTAGCAAACTGTGTGGGGAGCACTGTAGATGCATCTTACAGTGTTGGGGGACTTTGGTAGAATCATAGAATGACAGAGCATCATACTGTGTGTTGTTGCACAATATGAGGGCATCATACTGTGTGGAAGAAGGGCATCACACTTGTAGAGGGAATGTCGGGGAATCATACTGTATGGTCTGGAGAAGAGGGCATTATACTGTGTGGGGCGTGGGGGAAAGTGAATCGCATCTTACTGTGCAGGAGGAACATACTATGTAGGAATTATAACAAAGGTTCCAGTTCCACATTATAAATGTACCCTTATATTAGCGACTCATTATGATATGACTAAACAAGGAGAATCTGAGTCAATTATGCCATTAAAAGTCAATACAAAGTTTTGGTATAACAGAAAATACAATGGTATTAAACACGTAACAATTATAAGAATTTTATGGGTATATGTATAAATCCATGATCATGGCCCAAGGTAAAAAAGGCCAAGGATAAGGCGAGGGCAAAATAGTTTGTGTCAAACTAATAAACAATATAGTTGATATATATTAGAGAGTGTGATTTGTATTTATAGAGATGTATACGTAATTAAATGCCCCCAAAATTAATATTTGCACTATGTTGTCCTAATGGGCAAAATACCTTCTGTGCTGATAAAATGACTTCACCAACGAATCATGATTGAACACATTGCAAGTTTGCAAGAAAAGGAGGAAAGTATTAGCGTTATCTAAGGTATTTACCCATGATATGTGTCTTGCCTTGAAGTCGGCCCCGCACCCCAGTTTCGCGTTTCCCCACCCTCAGGGGGCATGTCTTATGTGTGAATAGTGTCAGGTATAAATATGCCACTGTTCCGGTCACATGACCGGATATCAGCAAATGGTGTGCTGTGATAGTGTAAGAGGATGAACAGGAACAGTGTTGCCGGTTCGAGAAGCGCTCTGGAGCCGAAACTATAGGGGCCATCACCACTGTTGCCAGGGGATGACTTGTCTGTATGGGAAGGGCCTGAGCACCTGACAGAAGGGGATGTGGGGGAGATAAAAGGGACCGAGCACAGGAACACGAGAGACTTGGCGGGAAGGCGACGACAGAGTAGGACGAAGGTTGACTCCCTCTCCTCTGCTTCGGTTATCACTTTCGCTGATGCCAGTTCATTGCAGACTGACTCACCCTTCCAGCCATTACCGGGTGCCCTTTTACCAGCCAGACCCATAACGTGCAGTGCAGTAGACGTTTCTCATTTTCCTGAACTTTGTGTGTCCGTGTGAGGCCTTGCCACTCCTGCAGCCTGTACGCGGTGTGCTGCCGGTGTACTGTGTCACTCCTGAGGAGCCAACAGAAGGAACTGTTTCCACGCACCAACAGACCCAAGACCAACAGACCCGGATACTTCTGCACGGTCAGGAGACAGTGCATCTCGTTCCTACGCAGCAGAGACAGAGACTTTGTCCACGAACTGCGACGCCATACGGAGTTGTTCCAACCGTCCCCCAACAAAAACTCCAATCGATAAGCCTTTACGCTCATATTCCCTTCCCTCATTTTGGATATTGTATATTTGTTTGTGCAAGTTCAGTTCCCATACCTCATGTGTCGTTGCCAAATCATCTCCCTGTGTGGAGTATTCCCTTAATTCTAAGATAACCTGTTAAAGTAAAATTCTTGTTAACACCTTCTGTGCCTCCTGCTCTTTACTGCATCCGACAAACCTTTACAATATCGCGCATGCGTAGTGTGCAGGGATACAGTCTCCACTCACCCACCTTTGCACGTCTACATCATCGTCGCGAGAGGCGACCAACGCGAGGCCCACATCACGCAGGCGCTGACAGGACTGTGAGGTGAATGGACTGAAAGGGAGCCCAACACATAGCGCACGCGCAACTGCAATACGATGTGTAAGTGATGAAGACTGTGTGATTACTAGGACAGAGTTCAATATAACAATCAGTGTTATATCATAACATACTGTACGTATTTAGAAAAGGATAAAGTGACCAGTGCTGTATTGTAAACATTGTGACAAGAGAATGGCAAATATTAAATATTGAAAGTGCTTGTGCTATATTATTTATAGACAGAAGATTACAATATTATGCACCAAAAACATATATAAAAATATTATGCAAAAATACAACTGTTTATCATGATAAATACGTAACATGAAAGCATATTTGTAATGAGAATATGATGAAATAAAAAGGAAAGTGAACACAAGCATCACATCATATATATTTATAAAATACTAATAGAACTATTGGTAGAAGATTTTATGTGTCAATAGTATATATAACTGTATTCAACTATGATTAAATAAAGTAGTATTCACTTTCTTTACATCTTGTAGGTGGTTTTATTCGTCATTTCAAACTTTTGCCAGAAAGCACGAACACAACACGGCCAATCACAGTCCAAGAAATTCCAAAAAAGAGGAAAGAGGTAAGTGAAAGAACACACATATTAGTAAACAAAAAATAACACACAGACATAACTTATGAATTAAAAAGATCTTATCAGGTTGATGGTAGAATATATATGGAAATCCCAGTGATTTATTAAGTTCATGGGGTGACTTTGTGCCCTGTATAGTAATCCACTTGCATTCTTTCTGAGCAAGGAACGCTAAATGTCAACCCCCCTAATGCCACAGTAGATGTTTTCTATTCCAATAACCGAGAAAGACATTGTGTGGCCTTTGTGAAATGCCTTAAAGTGGCAAGGATTTGTTTTTAGTTGACTATGGTCAACCTCTGCTTCCGCAGTCATAATATCGCGAACGTGTTCCCGTGTGCTAGTCCCTAAACGTCTGGAGGTTAATCCAATCTTTGGACAACTGCATTTGGCATAGTAAATTACCTGAGTTGTGTTGCAGGTAATATGCTGTCTGATGGAAAAGCTTTTGTTTCCATCTACTGAGTCGAAGACAGAGGTATAGCAGACATTTTTGCATCGAAATGCAATTTCCGCATGGGAAACAGCCGGAGGTAGGACCCCTAGATCCAAAGGGGCTCTTTTTGTTAGTAAGGATATAATTGCTATTCACCAACATGTCCCCAAGGCTCCTACTCCTCCTTGAGGTCATGAGGGGATAATCTATTAGGTGCTTGGAAAGAGCTGGTTCCATTTTCCACATATTCCAGTGTTTTTGTGGGCAACTCCTCATTGAGGCTCACTCCCCAATATGTGGGGATAAACCGAATTTTATCCTCCTTTTTGTTCTTTTTATTATGCGGTTATAATAATGCATCCCGGGTGCCTAGCTCTGGAATATCCTGCTTTAATGTTGCTATATCCCCTAGCTTGAAACCTCTTGTGGAGGTCAGTTTACTGTGCCTCAAATATGGAATCTGAGGAACAGATCTGCCTCATCCTGATGATGGCCTTGATGGTATTGTAAGGATGGCTGTTATGAATGTGCTAGAGATGGTTCTGAGCAGAGGCTCCCTCCGGTGGTTACAGATAGTACTGAACCTTTCAGCGAGGAGTGGCAATCTGGAATCACGGACTGGTCTGATATAAGGGAGGTTCCCTCCCATGATGGTTGCCGGTGATCAATTGTTCTTGTCTCAATTGTGGTTCCTGGTTCATTTGGAAGTTTGCTGGAGTCTTGCCTGCATCTCCTGCTTTCAGATAAGATATTTTTTGCTTTTCTTTTTGTGCTTGCTTTTTGCATTGTTTTCTGCACTTTTGTGGAGGTCAGCCAGGTCCCCTCCTGGGGCCTGAGCTCCTAACAGTTTTTCTGCAGCCACTGTTATTTGCTCATTTGCTTTTCATCCTCAGACCAATGGACAAACCGAGAGAACAAACCAGACCATGGAGACTTATTTGAGATGTTTTGTGTCTGCTGATCAAGATGACTGGGTCTCTTTTTTGCCTTTGGCTGAGTTTGCTCTTAATAATAGGGCTAGCTCTGCCACCTTGATGTCTCCATTTTTCTGCAATTTTGGGTTTCACCCTCGATTTTCTTCGGGACAGCCAGAGGCTTCTGTCTGTCCGGGTGTTTACTCTGTTGTGGAGCAAATGCAGCAGATTTGGGACCAGGTAGTGGAGAGGTTGTCTCTCTCTCAGGAGAAGGCCCAAACGGTTTGCCAACCGGCATAGGACTGATGGTCCTCGGTTTAAACTGCAGGACTTGGTTTGGTTGTCCTCAAGAAATATCCCTATGAGGGTTGCATCTCCAAAGTTTAAGCCCAGGTTCATTGGACCTTATAAGATCATGGAGATTCTTAATCCTGTTTCCTTCCGTTTGCTTCTTCCAGGGACATTTAAGATCCATAATGTGTTCCACAAGTCCTTATTGAAGAGGTTTGTCGAGCCAGTGGTTCCTATGGCTGCGCCTCCTGACCCTGTTTTGGTTGAGGGCTATCTGGAGTATGTGGTTGAGAAAATATTGGATTCTCGTTTTTCTAGACAGAAACTTCAGTATTTGGTTAAGTGGAGAGGTTATGGTCAGGAGTACAATTCTTGGGTGTTTGCTTCAGACATCCATGCTAGGAGACTGATCCGTGCCTATCACCGAGCTCATCCTGATCGGCCTGGTTGCACAAGTGAGGGTTCGGTGACCCCTCCTCAAGGGGGGGTACCGTTATGAATGTGCTAGAGATGGTTTCTGAGCAGAGGCTCCCTCTGGTGGTTACAGACAGTACTGAACCTTTCAGCGAGGAGTGGCAATCTGGAATCACGGACTGGTCTGATATAAGGGAGGTTCCCTCCCATGATGGTTGCCGGTGATCAATTGTTCTTGTCTCAATTGTGGTTCCTGGTTCATTTGGAAGTTTGCTGGAGTCTTGCCTGCATCTCCTGCTTTCAGATAAGATATTTTTTGCTTTTCTTTTTGTGCTTGATTTTTGCATTGTTTTCTGCACTTTTGTGGAGGTCAGCCAGGTCCCCTCCTGGGGCCTGAGCTCCTCACAGTTTATCTGCAGCCACTGTTGTTTGCTCATTTGCTTTTTCCTGTTTTTTCAGCGGCTGCAGCTTGGTTTTGTTCACACTGAGATCTGATTTAGCGGGTGGGAGATCGTGTGATCTCAGTATTTTTGTAATCAGAATTGTTGGATTTTTGTAGGGTTTTCTGGGTTGCAGAAAGTAATCTCTCCTGTCCTATCCTATTTAGTCAGCTTGTGGCCCCAGCGTTTGCTCAGTCTATTTTCTGCCTATGTTGTATTTTCATCTTGTCTAACCGCCATTATATGTTTGGGGGCTTCCTATTTTCTTTGGGGATCTGCTTCGGTGCAGATAGCTTTCAACTTTCTGCCTTTAGGTGTAGTTATCTCTCAGGCTGTGACGAGGCGTCTAGGATCAACGTAGGAACGCTCCACGGCTACCTCTAGTTGTGTCGTTAGTTTAGGGATCTGCAACCCATCAGTTACCAACATCTCAGGTGTTCGGCTGCCCTGCTGTTGTTCCTGTCCTCCTCAGCTACCGAAACATAACAGATGGCTTGAATAAGCGTGCAACAGCGAATTAACTGAGGTGGGCTTCCGGCACACATCAGTCTGCAAATGCAAATGTTGGTCAGTTTCAATTTTAATGTCCAGGAAATCCACCTCAGTTTTACTTGATATTTAACTTAGTTTGATGTTAAATCTGTTGCAATTTAGTTGTTGCATAAATTGTTGCAATTGGCATTAGAACCCTGCCAGATGATAAACATGTCATCAATATAGCATAGCCAGGACTGCACATGGTCCGCGGACTGGGAGTCATCCCCTCCAAAAATCTCCCTCTCCTAGTATCCTAGAAAAAGACCGCACCCATGGCAGTGCCGCTCTGCTACAAATATAAGACATCCTTAAATACGAAAAAATTGTAAGTATGTAAGTCAAAAGTTCAATAATTATTTTGCATATTTGGCCATCCCAGTTTCTCACCCCCAGGAAGAAGCGGACCGCCTCCAGACCGTCCTCATGACAGGACATGTCTGCAGTAACTGAAAACATGTCCTCTTCCAATTGAATTCCATTGATCCTGATCAATGAATTTAAACATGGGGTCACATAGTCCCCCTGTGCCAGACACAATGGGACGACCTGGAGGATCAGTAGAATTTTTTTGCACTTCAGGCATAAAGTACAATGTGGTGATTCATGGTGATTTTGTTAGAAGTCCATCAAGGATTTGTTTAGGAATAATTCACTTCTCAAATGCCTGTACCAGAATTTTCTCTAGTTCAATAGAGAAGGAACTGAGGAACTTTGATCTAATTTTAAGTAGGTACTCCTATCTCTAAGGTGTCTTAGAGCTTCCCTTTCACACATTGCTTTAAGCCACCGAACAATGTTTCCCCCCTTTTCGGCCGGTTTGATCACGATGTCATCATACATTTGCAACTCACGCAATGCTTTTCTGTGTTTAGATGTTAAATTGTCAGACCTGCGTCTGGTTGTAATTTCATGAAAATCTTCTAATACAAGTTTGGTAAAAATTTCTGCCGCCAGACACAACAACAAAGGGGGAAACTTTGTTTATCTGGGGAAGCAACATCGAAGCAACATACCTGTGGTGGTAGCCTGCTCCTTCAAGAGATTTTCAAGTGCCTGCAATGACTCTCTTTTAGAGTTGAGCGATACTTTCTGATATCCAAAGGTATCGGAATCGGAATGATATCGCCGATACCATTAAAATATCGGCGATACCCGATACCGATACCGGAAGTCCCATGTAAGTCTATGGGAACAAAATATCGGAATTAAAAAAAAACCATTCTTGCCTTGTTGGTTAATTGTACATGAAGGAAAACAACAAAGAGTAATGTACAATGTATTGTGGAAGGTTGAGGAGACATTAAAGGCATAGATGTTTAACCCAATCAAATGGAATAGCATAAATATTTTTTTTTTTAAAGATGTTCGGATTGACGAAGAAATTGACAATGTTGTTAACGTTTTTTCTATTTTGGCAAATATGTATATTTCACAATTTCCATGCTCTTCACCTTTTTAACTTTTCACACACTTTCTCCTTCATAATCTTCAGCAGCATCATCTTTTTCATCAAATTATTCTTCATCTTCACCTTCTTTATCTTCTTCTTAAACTTCTTGCTATTCATCTTTTTGTTAACATTACTCAGATTCTTCTTATTAAACTATTATTCTTATTCATATTGTACTTCATCTTCTTCATCATATTCTGATTTGTGACAGAGAATCCTGTACTTGTAATCTGTCAAAGTATGAATTTTTCATCCTTCCGTTCTTGCTGTCACAAAAGATTTAAATTACAACAGTATTTGTCCGTGTTCAGTTTAGCCTGCAGCAGCAGGCATTTTCCAGGGGCACCACGGGAGGAACGGACTCACCCCCATACACTGCTTAGTCTTCTTCTGCTTATAATTTAGAGCATATATTTTGCTCTTCATTTTGGTCTTATACTTCATGTTCTTCTGCTTTTTGATCTTCTGCTTATTGTTCTTAAGTCTCTTGTTCTGTATCTTGTAGTTTGTCTTAACCTTCTTAGTCCTGTTTGGTAATCTTTTATTTCTTCTTTGTGATGGCGTTTAGGCTGGTTGGCTTGATGCTCGTCGTCCTTGTGGTCGTCATCTTCTTCGGGGTGGTCATCAGGGTCGTCGTCTTCATTGTTGGAGATCCAGAGTGATTACCCAAAAAAGCATTGAAAAAATCTTCAATTTGTAAATGTAGCAGAAGGTACAAGAGTCAATGCAAGTAACGAGGACCAGCTGACTGTGCTGGAACCCAGAGGGGCAGCAGAAGGAAAAGAGCCAATGGCACAACCGAGGACCAGCTGACGTTACTGGGACACGGTTACTAAGCAGGAGGTACCTGTGCTCCAAAGCACTACCAAGGACCAGCAGACGTTGCTGGAACTCGGATACCGAGATGGAGGCACCTAGGCCAAAGGCACTGCGGAGGACCAGCTGACGGTACTGGAACCCGGACGGGTAGCAGAAGGTACAAGAGCCAATGCAAGTAACGAGGACCAGCTGACTGTGCTGGAACCCGGAGGGGCAGCAGAAGGAAAAGAGCCAATGGCACAACCGAGGACCAGCTGACGTTACTGGGACACGGTTACTAAGCAGGAGGTACCTGTGCTCCAAAGCACTACCAAGGACCAGCAGACGTTGCTGGAACTCGGATACCGAGATGGAGGCACCTAGGCCAAAGGCACTGCGGAGAACCAGCTGACGGTACTGGAACCCGGACGGGTAGCAGAAGGTACAAGAGCCAATGCAAATAACGAGGACCAGCTGACTGTGCTGGAACCCGGAGGGGCAGCAGAAGGAAAAGAGCCAATGGCACAACCGAGGACCAGCTGACGTTACTGGGACACGGTTACTAAGCAGGAGGTACCTGTGCTCCAAAGCACTACCAAGGACAAGCAGACGTTGCTGGAACTCGGATACCGAGATGGAGGCACCTAGGCCAAAGGCACTGCGGAGAACCAGCTGACGGTACTGGAACCCGGACGGGTAGCAGAAGGTACCCATGGAAATTTAAGATGACAGGCCGCGAGCCGGCCGCAGTTACCGAATCCCACAGTACTACAGTGGGTGATTGTCCTATTGTCACAACGGAAACAGCCTTTATTTGCATATCCCGCAGCACACATAGGAAGCACCTAAACTCCAAGCACCATAGAGTCGGCTAACCCGACCGCAACACGACAGGACAACTTATTGGAGGCTAAGTGACGTTTACACTGACAGGAAACAGATGGCGTGCTGTAACCAGTCTGGGCAGGAGTGAGTACCCGTGCCAATGACACTTCCGAGCAACAACTGGCAGTGTTGTAGCCCAGGGATGAGAAGAGAACAGGGTGGAGGCAGCAGGACTTTTTGCCGTTCACACAGCAGGGGAACAGCTGACATTACTGAACCCCAGTAACACAGGAGCAAGTGTTGACTGTGCTAACAGCACTTCCGAGCAACAACTGGCAGTGTTGTAGCCCAGGGATGAGAAGAGAACAGGGTGGAGGCAGCAGGACTTTTTGCCGTTATCACAGCAGGGGAACAGCTGACATTACTGAACCCCAGTAACACAGGAGCAAGTGTTGACTGTGCTAACAGCACTTCCGAGCAACAACTGGCAGTGTTGTAGCCCAGGGATGAGAAGAGAACAGGGTGGAGGCAGCAGGACTTTTTGCCGTTCACACAGCAGGGGAACAGCTGACATTACTGAACCCCAGTAACACAGGAGCAAGTGTAGACTGTGCTAACAGCACTTCCGAGCAACAACTGGCGGTGTTGTAGCCCAGGGATGAGAAGAGAACAGGGTGGAGGCAGCAGGACTTTTTGCCGTTCACACAGCAGGGGAACAGCTGACATTACTGAACCCCAGTAACACAGGAGCAAGTGTAGACTGTGCTAACAGCACTTCCGAGCAACAACTGGCGGTGTTGTAGCCCAGGGATGAGAAGAGAACAGGGTGGAGGCAGCAGGACTTTTTGCCGTTATCACAGCAGGGGAACAGCTGACATTACTGAACCCCAGTAACACAGGAGCAAGTGTTGACTGTGCTAACAGCACTTCCGAGCAACAACAGGCAGTGTTGTAGCCCAGGGATGAGAAGAGAACAGGGTGGAGGCAGCAGGACTTTTTGCCGTTCACACAGCAGGGGAACAGCTGACATTACTGAACCCCAGTAACACAGGAGCAAGTGTAGACTGTGCTAACAGCACTTCCGAGCAACAACTGGCGGTGTTGTAGCCCAGGGATGAGAAGAGAACATGGTGGAGGCAGCAGGACTTTTTGCCGTTATCACAGCAGGGGAACAGCTGACATTACTGAACCCCAGTAACACAGGAGCAAGTGTAGACTGTGCTAACAGCACTTCCGAGCAACAACTGGCGGTGTTGTAGCCCAGGGTCAAGGAGGATGTTTAAATACTATATCAAGTATTTTCCTTGTTACGTGTCAATTAAAAATGTCTATACTCCAAACAAGAGAAATATAAACTTTAGTACCATAAGATGATGATTTAACTTAAAAAAATATATGTAAATTAATAATTTACAAACATAAACGCATACATTAACATGTTGAAAAGCAATGCAAACCACAATTAAAATAGGTTAAATAATCTGCTATACGGTTTAAAATAAAAGCATACAAGTACACATCAGAATCCATTAATGATGGGTAAGTAACAGTATGTACACCATTTTTATTGTGTAGACAATGAATGGCTGACTTAAAAACATAATCAGCATTACAAGTTTTCTTTGACATTCATAAAACTTTACATTTGGTGAATAATATCACTAAAATTTTAAAAAAAAATATCTAAAATTTCCATCATGTAATACTGATAATATGTGCCAATCATTTATATTAACAAAACAAAAATTTAAAAAGTGCATAGTGCAGAGTGAAAACAGATATTTATGCCTGACTGTGGACTTGCAAGCATGACAACGGATAGATAAGGTATATATAGATGAGACTGCATAGCCACAGATGGTGAATGGCGATGTAATACTGTACCTCAATAAAGTGTGCGTTACTACTACATCCTTTTTTTTATGTAGCTTTATAAAAGGTTACGTGCATGTATGGTTGCGCCTTTGTTTGGACGCACAGACTGGCTTCCTGCTGTGACGCGTTGGGTATTGGAGCGTTTGTACGTCTTATGACGCAGACTAACATTCACGGTGCGCATCGTTCATCATCGCAAGCGTACCGACAACACAAAGGCGTTGTCATGACTGCTTTACTCAGTAAACATGCACCTATGATGAAACATACACGCATGTGCCCTATTACATAACAAGCTACAAGAAAAACGAGTGTGAGGTGTGACACAGCTGTTTTGTTAAGGTACAGTATTATATCGACATTGTACAGATGTCGCTATTCAGACTGATAAATATATATCATTCACGTATTCTATCAGTTGTCGTTCTTTCAGCACCACTTACAGGTATATATTTTGCTATTGTGACTATGCACTATTGACTTTACCAAGGTAATGCATGATTTTTGTTAGCGATTATCATGTTTACATGAAGGACCTTTATGATATGGGCTGTTAACTTTCTAATCAAATATGTATTTTTTAAAATGACACAAATATAAGTAATGTTGAAGAGGACTATTCCTACATGCATTGTTTGCACAACATTACAGGTGTACATCACGTCCCTTAATCAACATTGGATTATTATATTTACTTGTATGCTTTTATTTCAAAGGCAAGAACACTGAAGTATAACCTTCGCACTGCAGCAGTTGTCAAAGTTCAACCCACATTATGCACTTCCAACATTGCAGTATTTGAGTCATCATTATGTGAGTTGGATTTGTCTAAGCTATGGAGTGACAAGGTTGACCATCAGTATCCTATAGCATAAGTAGGCTTTTGTGTTTGCATTTGTTTTCGACATGTGCATATCTGTAATAATATGTCACAATTATTTTGTTACAGATTTGTGACAAAGACAAATCATTTTATGGTTTGAAAGTTGACGTTTCAAATGTTTACAGCTTAGAAATCAGGGTGTAGCCTCATATCTATGTGTAGCACTAGACACTTTGAGATGTCATGTTTTTTTCACCATGATTAGGTAGCTAGCAGTAATTTTTGCCGGACACACAGCAGGGGAACAGCAGGCGTTACTGAACCCCACAAACACATCAGCGATTGTTTTCATCTGTGCATCTAACACTTCTGAGCAGCAACTGGCGCTATTGAAGCCCAGGGTCAAGGAGGGTGTAGGCAGAGGCCTAGTATGAGACGTTTGAAGTTGAAGTTGTAGTTAGCAGCAGTAATTTTTGCCGGACACACAGCAGGGAACAGCAGGCGTTACTGAACCCCACAAACACATCAGCGATTGTTTTCATCTGTGCATCTAACACTTCTGAGCAGCAACTGGCGCTGTTGAAGCCCAGGGTCAAGGAGGGTGTAGGCAGAGGCCTAGTATGAGACGTTTGAAGTTGAAGTTGTAGTTAGCAGCAGTAATTTTTGCCGGACACACAGCAGGGGAACAGCAGGCGTTACTGAACCCCACAAACACATCAGCGATTGTTTTCATCTGTGCATCTAACACTTCTGAGCAGCAACTGGCGCTGTTGAAGCCCAGGGTCAAGGAGGGTGTAGGCAGAGGCCTAGTATGAGACGTTTGAAGTTGAATTTGTAGTTAGCAGCAGTAATTTTTGCCAGACACACAGCAGGGGAACAGCAGGCGTTACTGAACCCCACAAACACATCAGCGATTGTTTTCATCTGTGCATCTAACACTTCTGAGCAGCAACTGGCGCTGTTGAAGCCCAGGGTCAAGGAGGGTGTAGGCAGAAAATATTGAGTTCTTGCCTTGTTACGTGGCCATTGCAAATGTATGTACTTCAAACAAGAATAAATGAAGTTTTACTAGGACAATAAAATTATGAATTTCAATTCCAAGAATAGAAAAATATTTATACTTGAGAGTCCTCTGTGGTTGATACCGTTTAATGGCTAACTGAAAATATGGTAACAAATTCAAAGCTTTCGAGACTACTCAGGTCTCTTCATCAGGCTAAGACTAAAAAAAAAAGGAAGAATCACATATTTCTACACACAACAGGACACAGGAATAGGTAAGACAAGTGAGGGAGGGACAAGTGAGGGGAGACCGGCCAAAAAATGAGAACAAGGATGAATTATCAGCGCCACACGATAAGACAAAAAATAATGGATTTACCTGTGGCAAAACACTTTTGTATGCCCGGTCATAGCATGATGGATATGGAATTACTAATATTAAAATATAACTTCAAATATGACAAAGATACAAAGGTTTCAGAATATAAGCTCATCATGACCTTTGACACTGTTTGTGATGGAATGAATAGATCACACGGATTTATGTCATTCTATATCAATTAAGGAATCTGCGTCTCTGCCCTTCCAGGGGCATGAAAACACAAAACCAGACCCCAATCAGAGGGCAATAAAACTTTCTATCGTTATCTAGGAACTGTTCCAATATTTATGTTCATCCCTCTGTGATAATGACAGTTCTGCTACACGTCACTTACTTGTCTTACCTATTGCACTATTCCTGTGTCCTGTTGTGTATAGAAATATGTGATGCTTCATTTTTTGGTTTAGTCTTTGCCTGATGAAGAGACGTGAGTAGCCTCGAAAGCTTGCAATTTGTTACCATCTTTTCAGTTATCCATTCAAAGGTATCAACCACTGCGGACTCTCAAGTCTAAATATTTATCTATCTACTGGCTAACACGGTACAAAGATACACATGTTTCCTAACTTCAAGAATAAAAATAAAGACACTGCAAATATAAACGCATATATGCACATGCCAACAAGAAATGGAACAACACACCACCCAAAAAATTGGTTACAAAATATAGTGTTGTAAATTTAACAATAAAAGTCCATTTTTGTATTTATGAATAATGCTTAAGGAACGCTATGTTAAACCATAACATAGTGAAGACAATGGATTTTGTAATAGTCACTTATCATCATCATCATTGCAATTTAGATGTGACAGTCACAGACATTTCAATTATTTAAGTTAATAAAATAGTTACTTTGTACACCATGTATGACATGTCCAGCATGGACTCATCAATGTGATGACACAATAATGTACGATAAAAAATAACCATTTAAAAAAACATAATGCATTGTCACAATTTAAGTGTGTGCCTGCAAGTGTAGGTGAAACAAAGGCTACGGATAGCAAAGGTATATTCTATGTCTGTATCAGACAGTGGACAGCCTCTGATGGGTAATGTCGATGTTATACTGTACGTCAATAAAGTCTGCGGCTGCAATCATGCATTTTTTGCTTGTACAGTGTTGAAGAGGGTAAAAGCATGTCTGGTTGCGCAAGGCTTTATCCGTCAACACTACCTTCCTACTGTCACGCGTAGGGTAGGGTAGCGTGTGTCAATTAGATGACTCTATAAAATGTGACGTTACGCAGCGTTATTGCGCCCTAGGGACGCCAAAAATACGACAGCAGTAATCATTTACTGTCTAATACTCCACCTATGACCAACAAAAAAAGACCGTTCCCTCTTTAACAATCTACAAGACTAACAAGCATAATGGTTGACGCTTACTTTATTGAGGTACAGTATTACATCGACATTGTCCATGAGTAACTATGCACTGTGATACCTATATAACATTATTAATTTATATCTGTTGTGGTTGTTTCAACAGCACTTGCAGGTATAACTAGTACTACCTATTGTCAGTATGCATGATGCACTTTCTAGATGTAATAATTTATTATTGCACATTATTACCAGGTTTAGATGCTGGCCATTTCATATATGGTGTGTGAAGTTACAGTTGGCATCAGTATGTGTATTTTATAATGTCTGTCATAAATAAAACTCGTGATGATGATGATGAGGATTTTATGATTTGTACATCCATTGACTGCATTATCTTACAGGTACAGATAAAGTTCCTTAAAAAGCATTAATTGATAAGTATGAAATGTACTTTTATGCATTAATTTCAAAAAGTGAAGACTATGTTTTAGTTTTTGTTACCATTTATAATAGACATGTGCAGATATGCGCTGTGATGACAAATTATTATTTGTCCATATTTGTCATAAAAATGTATCATTCTAGGCCTGGAAAACTTCACAATTTCCTGTTTTAAGCATAACAATCAGGGTGACGGCTCTTCCCTATTTGGAGCATGTTCGACATGGGTTTTTCTGTGCATGTGTAGGGAACAGGAGACTTGTTGCCGGACACACAGCAGGGGAACAGCTGGCGTTACTGAACCCCACTAACACTATAGCTTGTGTATTGGTCTGTGGACATGACACTTCTGAGCAGCAACTGGCAGTGTTGTAGCACAGGGAGTAGAGTTCAGGTGGTAGAAAGATGAACATAACAGGAGACATGGATAACGTTGCGAACCAGTAATTTAATCTGAAAACGGACAGACAAATTCTGGCGAGATCCATGCCTTGTTCATTTTCAGAAAAGTAAGCCGGTCTACATTATCGGAGGATAGTCGCATGCGACGGTCTGTTAGTACACCACCTGCGGCACTAAAGACGCGCTCCAATAATACACTGGCAGCAGAGCAAGCCAGCACCTCCAATGCATACTGGCTAAGCTCTGGCCATGTATCCAGCTTAGAGACCCAAAACTTGAATGGGGAAGAGCCATCTGGGAGTACACTGAGAGGGAAAGACATGTAGTCTGTCACCATCTTACGGAAACGTTGCCTCCTGCTGACTGGAGCCGTCTCGGATGGTGTAGACATTGGTGGCGCTGCCACAAAACTTCGCCACATTTGGAACATACTGGTCTTGCCCTGTGCAGAGGCGCTGCTTGTGCTCCCTCTTGTTGCAGAGCTGTCTCCACTGCCTCGACGCACAGAGCTGCTTTGTAAAGCAGTAGCAGCAGCAGTGCTCTCGGCTGGAATGGAGAACATTATGGATTGCACCAGTGTGTCTTGGTACTCCCGCATTTTACGCTCCCGGTTCAACGGTGTGATGAGGCTTTGTAAGTTGTCCCGGTAGCGAGGGTCTAGGAGGGTGTACACCCAATAATCAGACGTGGTGAGAATGTGGGCGATGCGGCGGTCGTTTCTCAGGCACTGCAGCATGAAATCAACCATGTGCTGCAGACTCCCAACTGGCCAAGAAACGCTGTCCCCTGCAAGAGGCGTCATCTCTGCCTGCTCTGCATCACCCCACCCTCGCTCTACATACTGACTAGAGCGTTGTGTACCTCCCTCTGGAGCGAAGTCTTCCTCCTCCATTGACTCCTCCTCATCCTCCTCACAAAGTGAACACTGCCCAGCCCTTTGTGAGGAACCACGTTGCGCTGACTGTCCAGAAGGTGATGGAATTTGTGACTCCTCATCCTCCACCTCTTCCAAAACCTCATCCCTTATTGCTTGCAGTGTTTTTTGAAGCAGGCAGATAAGGGGGACAGTCAGGCTGACTAGTGCATCATCTGCACTCGCCATCCGCGTTGACTCATCAAACGCACGCAAAACGTGGCAGATGTCCCTTCATAGAGGCCCACTCAGTAGTGGTGAAGTGTGAACGACGCAAATTGCGAGTTGATTGCGCCTGATGCAGCTGATACTCCATTACTGCTGGCTGCTGCTCACACAACCGCTCCAACATATGTAACGTGGAATTCCACCTGGTGGGTACGTCACATATGATGCGATGTTCAGGAAGGCGAAATCTGCGTTGCAGAGCTGCAATGCGCGATCTGGCCATGCTGGAACATCGCAAGTGAGCGCACTCTAGGCGGACCTTGTGCAGCAGTGCATCAAGATCCGGATAGTCCCTCAAAAAACTCTGCACGACCAAGTTGAGCACATGTGCCAGACATGGTATGTGAGTGAGGTTGCCAAGGCCCAGAGCTGCCACCAGATTTCGGCCATTGTCACACACTACCAAGCCTGGCTGGAGATTCGCTGGCAAAAACCACACGTCGCTCTCCTGCTTGATGGCATTCCAGAGCTCCTGCGCTGTGTGGCTTCGATTCCCCATGTAAATTAATTTCAGGACGGCCTGTTGACGTTTGGCCACGGCTGTGCTCATATCGGTCGCATCAGGTAAGCGTTCACGGGTCCATGTGGAGGTAGACCGTGACGGCTCCTGCAGCGATGATTCTGAGGAACTGGAGTAGGAGGAGGAGTCAATGTGGACAGACTTGATTCAGCAATCCTTGGAGTTGGCAGAACACGTACAGCGCCACTCTCAAGATCTGTACCCGGCTCCACAACATTGACCCAATGGGCAGTGAGGGAAAGGTATCGTCCCTGGCCATGGGTACTGGTCCACGCATCGGTGGTCAGGTGGACCTTGCTACTGACGGCGTTTAGTAGCGCATGTTTAATGTTTCCCTCGACATGCTTTTGCAGACCAGGGACGGCTTGCCTGCTGAAATAAAATGGCTGGGCACATTGTATTGTGGGACTGCCAATGCCATAAAGTTACGGAAAGTGTCAGTCTCCACCAGCCTGAATGACAGCATTTCAAGGGACAGGAGTTTTGCAATGCCAGCATTCAGAGCCTGTGCTCGTGGATGGTTTGCCGAGTATGGCCGTCTTTTATCCCATGCCTGTGCTACCGATGGCTGTTTTGTGGCCTGGGAGTGTGAGGATGACAGGGAACTTGCAGCTGTGGGTGGAATAACACTGGGTCTCTGGACAACAGTTACAGAGGTTCTTCCATGGCGATCCTGTGAGGAAGCCGAACCAGCTGTGTGTGAGCTGGAGGAAGAGGCTCCAACACGAGCTGAAGATGTAGGTGCTGCTGTAGGTTGGCCTACATCTCCAGTGTGTCTTTGTAACTCAGCTACGTGCTTTGTCCGTACATGTTTCCACATATTTGTGGTATTGAGGTTACTGGTATTTTTACCTCTTTAACTTTTTGATTACACAGCTTGCATTTGACATAGCAAATATCATCTGCAAGTGTGTCAAAAAAGGACCACGCAGTGCAAGTCCTGGGAGCGCCCGTTTTGGCTGTTGGAAGAGAACTGCTACGAACGGGTGCCAAACTGTAGGGTACAGGCAACCGAGTCTGCAGCCTACCTCTCCCTACTGTTTGGACCGTAGGGGCAATCTCTTCCTCAGAGCTGCTACCACCACCTTCCTGTTCCTCACGCCATGTTGGGTCTTGGACCTCATCATCTCCACTACCCTCTTCCAACACCTGCTGCTGTTGGGTGGTCTGGCCAGCACCTTGCTCAACAGAAAATGGCACCTGAGTCTCATCATCATCAGATGCGTTCTGCGGTGTGCTGACCATCGGCACTGGCTCACCCGCCTCTTCAGATTTAGAGAGAAACAGCTGTTGCGCATCACTGCACACTGCCTCTCCTTCACATTCCAGAATGCTGCTTGGCTGGGCCCCTGTTTCCAAGCCAACAGATTCTGAGAACAGAAGCAGAGACTCAGCTGGCTCCAGTTCAGAACTCTCTGACTGCCTGGGCAATTTGGCAGGCGGTGAAGAGACAGATGGTTGTTCAACAGTGCTGTGGTCCTGAGAGGAGGTGGAAGCAATTGAAGTCGATGCATTGGCTGCCATCCAACCAACAACGGCTTCAATTTGTTCTTCCCGCAGCAGGGGGGTACGCTGAGCTCCTACAAAAGTGCGCATAAAGGAACGCTCACGGGGAAAACTGGTGGATGCTGTGTCACTGGGTGCGGCAGCAGCAGGCACAGAATCCCCACGTCCTCTCCCTGCTGACACTCCACGGCCACGACCACGTGCCTTACTCCCTGCCTTCTTCATCTTGGTAGATTGATAAAGAAAGTCAGAAAAGTTATAAGGCCTAAGTGTGGTTATTCCTCAGAGACTGCAGTGAACACTGCAGACAACTGTTCAGTAGCTGTGAAAGGCCCCTTTGTCTACTTCTATAGTGTTTGCAACCAATGTATTGTATACGGATGGAAGCGCGTCACACTAATAGATTAGATTTTTTGCAAATATAATGGAGCAGCACCAATTAGTGAAGGATGAGGCAGTGACACACGCTCAGCAGACTACAACCAGCAGTGGTTGAAGAACTAACTGGAGCGTAATCTGCACTCAAAAAATGAAAAGCTCACAGACTACAGTGAACACTGAAACACAACTGTTCAGTAGCTGTGAAAGGCCCCTTTGTCTACTTCTATAGTGTTTGCAACCAATGTATTGTATACGGATGGAAGCGCGTCACACTAATAGATTAGATTTTTTTCAAATATAATGGAGCAGCACCAATTAAAGAAAAATGTGAAGGATGAGGCAGTGACACACGCTCAGCAGACTACAACCAGCAGTAGTTGAAGAACTAACTGGAGCGTGATCTGCACTCAAAAAATGAAAAGCTCACAGACTACAGTGAACACTGAAACACAACTGTTCAGTAGCTGTGAAAGGCCCCTTTGTCTACTTCTATAGTGTTTGCAACCAATGTATTGTATACGGATGGAAGCGCGTCACACTAATAGATTAGATTTTTTTCAAATATAATGGAGCAGCACCAATTAGAGAAAAATGTGAAGGATGAGGCAGTGACACACGCTCAGCAGACTACAACCAGCAGTAGTTGAAGAACTAACTGGAGCGTGATCTGCACTCAAAAAATGAAAAGCTCACAGACTACAGTGAACACTGAAACACAACTGTTCAGTAGCTGTGAAAGGCCCCTTTGTTTACTTCTATAGTGTTTGCAACCACTGTATTTTATACGGATGGAAGCGCGTCACACTAATAGATTAGATTTTTTTCAAATATAATGGAGCAGCACCAATTAGAGAAAAATGTGAAGGATGAGGCAGTGACACACGCTCAGCAGACTACAACCAGCAGTAGTTGAAGAACTAACTGGAGCGTGATCTGCACTCAAAAAATGAAAAGCTCACAGACTACAGTGAACACTGAAACACAACTGTTCAGTAGCTGTGAAAGGCCCCTTTGTCTACTTCTATAGTGTTTGCAACCAATGTATTGTATACGGATGGAAGCGCGTCACACTAATAGATTAGATTTTTTTCAAATATAATGGAGCAGCACCAATTAGTGAAGGATGAGGCAGTGACACACGCTCAGCAGACTACAACCAGCAGTGGTTGAAGAACTAACTGGAGCGTAATCTGCACTCAAAAAATGAAAAGCTCACAGACTACAGTGAACACTGAAACACAACTGTTCAGTAGCTGTGAAAGGCCCCTTTGTCTACTTCTATAGTGTTTGCAACCAATGTATTGTATACGGATGGAAGCGCGTCACACTAATAGATTAGATTTTTTGCAAATATAATGGAGCTGCACCAATTCCACAAAATCAAATAAAAAAAAGAGTCAGTGAGTGACACGTGCAGATGCCTACAAACAGCGGTGGATGCAGAGCAAACTGCAGCGTCACCTGCACTCTCACACACACCTTGCACAGAGCTGTTAAAACAACACTGGCAAAAGGAAGCTTTACACAGCGGTTGGTAAACTAGCCTGCCTAAAGCACAGTAGAGTACACAAAATCGCAATGTCTAACTGTCCCTCAGAGTCAGCACAGCAGCGTTCTGTCCCTAACTGAGTTCACAGCACAGTGACGCTAAAATGGAGGCGGCGCCTTTTATAGTGCATTCTGACATCATTTCAGCATCCAATCACAGCCATGCCATTAGTTAAGATGACCGCAGCAGTACAGGATGTGCCCACACTTCATAAGATTCCTCATTGGCTGACTAAAATCACATTGCCTCTCAAAGAATTATGGGAACTTCCGATTCGGTATACGATATATGAAAAATATCGGAACTAAGTATCGAATTCCGATACAGCGAATATCGGCCGATACCTGATACTTGCGGTATCGGAATGCTCAACACTACTCTCTTTCCATTTCACTGTCCATAGATGTACACGCTGTCCCTTTATCATATAATTTTTTTTAAATCAATTTTCGGGAATAAAAAGTTACAGGTCCTTGTGGTAGCTCTAAAGAGATCAAAGTTGTTAGTAGGGAGAATATTAGTCCCTTTTGTAGGATTTCTAATTGATCCCTTGTAAGGATGATTTGGCTCATCTATATAGATAAAATCACAAAACTATTTAAAATCTCAAAGACCATTCACTGTTATGTCCTGTTTTTGCAGTATAATTTATAGGTTCAGTTTTACTTTTTTTTATCTTGCATTGCTTGTATTTGCATTTCTATAAATTCAAGGCTTCTGCATGTGTATAACTCTCCATAACCTTAGATCTCGTACTCTGAGTATTCTCGTTCTTGAATTAAAGGACATCCCTTGGACGAAATTCGGATGTCCGATGGACGAAAAAGCAAAATAGACACTGATAGGCTGTAGCATTTACATAGCGTAACAATGTTACATGAGCTCTGGGAGAACCAGCACCAACACAGCCAGTGTGGTGTGGTGAGTATAAGGTTTTCTGTGGTACTGTACATGGGGGAATACAGCATTTAACAAGGGAACAATCCCTTTTAATGTTTCTTGATCCGAGAGCTAATCTGTCTCGCATAAGTTCCTCTTGTGATACTCAAAATTCACACATTTCTGCAAGTTTCCTCAGCTTTGTTACATGTTGATCTATAGCCCTGATGAACCTTGTTTTGTAGTATTTAAGAAATGCCTTATATATGATACAACCCGCAGGCATAAATGGCTCTGTAATGTATCCAGAATGTTCTGGATATTCTGCTTTTCATCATCAGAGGTGTTGATATCAGTTTCTTCACATTACTGTTGTAATCCTTACCTTGCGATCTGTCTTATCAAGTTCTCCTCTACAGTCCATAGAAGATGAGAAAGGGAAGCTGTTTGTAGCAATTTTCTGTTCTGCTGTGTATTTATTCTTAATAAATTAATAGAGATACAATTCTTATTGATCTTCAGAGTGATTAGGTTTTTAGTGACTTCTAAAACACATTCCTAAACAATGTTTCCTGAAGCCATGTAGGCTATTTAAAAATAACGTTATAAAGACATATACTGGACCAAGGGCGGACACAGGCAGAAGAGACTGTGTGCAAGAACAATACATGGGCCTTTAGCTCATCATAATGCACAATTCCATCAGCCCTGGAGGTGATAGTGGCCCCCCTAACTTCTTGGGCCACTGTGCAGTTGCATTGGCTGCACCAATGGTATGGCTGCCTCTGGCTGTTTTGGCATCTAATGTACTCTGCAAATGCTACATGGTGTCTATGATGACACAGAATTTAATCTTAATTATCTAGTCGTCTATTTTCAGTAGGCCTGGAGACATAAGCTATTGTCTGAACACTTGACTATTGAATTTATGTGTTTTTCTTTGGTTGGTCAAGACACATGGACTATTGTCATATGAGTCTGAATGTTGACACTAGAATTGATGTTTGTGAAATTGCTCTATAGCTGCTGTTTACCTCTTATATCAGCTCATACAGGTTATTGTCTGCTATCTTTGCAAGACAGGGAAGCAGGGTCATTGAACAATCGATATTTGCTAATATGTTGATTGCGCATTGTACCAGGCCATGCAGTTGACCTGCAAAACAGAGGAGGATAAACTATGCAAATTGATTAAATACTCAACAATGAGAGATAAGCCACTGCCACCTTCCCCCTATCCTATGGAAAAATGCCTGAATAAGAGCTGTGAACTATAAAATGTGAATCTGCCTTTGTATCAGGGGACTTTTACAAAACCACAGCCATGAACACTCTACAGGCTGCCAGGACACCATGGCTCCATCAAGATTGACACAAATTTGATATTCTACAGGATGTCAGCTTAAGGGACCATGGTACTAGCCTCAGGAACACAGATCTGCTCCATTATCCACCACTGAACTCTCAAAGACGTTTGGAGAATCCAGACTGGGACAATCAGGTCACCTGGCCACATACCTCGATAGACTGTCAGCTTCCTAAGCTTGTCGTTACCTTTTTTTCTTTGGTGCCCACCTAATGCAACGTACCATTGGATGGGGTAGTCAACCCTGGAAGCCCCAAAGTTGTAGCTGCTCCAATCCCGGTGAGCCAATGGAAGGGAGAGACTCTGTAATTTGCACCATCTTGGGTATTTGCTGGGACTCTTCTATATGTTATTGTCTGTTGGTGGTTCTATAAATTATTGCCACCCTGTTTTACCCTCACCTTGTTTTGTCTGAGTAGTATTCTGCTGACGCGAATGGAGTGCTGGCATTCAGTGGGATGAGCCCTGGTCCATATGGTCTTTCTAAAGACAGCTGGGCCAGAGGACGAGAGCACCCACTGACCATCTTGTCTAAACAGTGTCCACAATCTATTTGAACAAAATTTGCACTAAAAAAATAAATGGCACGTCTTCCCTTCCAAACTCTGCTGTGTGCCGACACAACTGTTTTTGACCACAAATGAAATATTGCCATGTCTGGGATAACCATTGTTTCTTTGCAAACACATTTGCAGTTGTAGCTCTCTTCTCATAGTGCTGTCAGCTAAGCTATACCACCCTCCTCCCACACTGGCTGCCTGTGAGATGGAAGCTGAAGATGTGTTAGTGTTGTCAGCTCAGCTACAAAGCTATGCCTGATTATAACTATGTGAGGAGAGCTACAATTGTAGATGTGTTTGTAACTGGACAATGATCAGCTCTGCTATATTGTGTTAACTATAATCACATACAGCTCTGCAGTGCGATGAGGAGAAAAGACTATCAGTCATTACAAGACTCACACTGGTAACGCACTCATTCATTTAAAATAAGCTCTGGATGCAGATTCTTATGCAGATCTGTGTCCGGCACAAAGATCTTATAGCGTAACCATCTTTTTAATTTTTATTTCATAAATCAACAGTACACCATGAATATAAGCAACTTTGTAATGTATATTATCAGTGAAGACAGACTTCTCCATTACTGAGATAGGAGAGTGCAGTTTCTACTGATAAGATTCTATGTAGACGGGAGGAGAGAGGCGCTAGAGACAGAGCTCCTCACTTCTCCTCTTCCTTTCTATCTAGATAGAATCTTAGCAGTAGCCGTTGCCATCTCCTATCTCAGTAATGAGAAAGTCTGTCTTCATATGTACTATTGATTAATGAAATTAAAATTAAAACAACGGTTATGCTTTACATTTAAGAAAATCATGAATCTCCATGTAATAACACAACGGATTGGAGATATCAAAGTATCATTTTATTCAACTTTCTTATGACCTACATGTCCATATACAGTCATGGCCAAAAGTTTTGAGAATGACACAAATATTAATTTTTAAAAAGTCTACTGCTTCACTTTTTCTAATGACAATTTGCATATACTCCAGAATGTTATAAAGAGTGATCAGCTTAACAGCAATTACTTGCAAAGTCAATATTTGGCTAGAAAATGAACTTTATCCCCCAAAACACATTTCAACATCATTGCAGCCCTGCCTTAAAAGGACCAGCTAACCTCTTTTCAGTGATTGCTCCATTAACACAGGTGTGGGTGTTGATGAGGTCACGGCTGGAGATCAATCTGTCATGATTAAGTAAGAATGACACCACTGGACATTTTAAAAGGAGGCTGGTGCTTGGCATCATTGTTTCTCTTCCGTTAACCATGGTTATCTCTAAAGAAACACGTGCAGTCATCATTGCAATGCACAAACAATGGCCTAACAGGAAGAGTATCGCAGCTAGAAAGATTGCACCTCAGTCAACAATCTATAGCATCATCAAGAACTTCAAGGAGAGAGGTTCCATTGTTGCCAAAAGGTTTCAGGGCGCCCAAGAAAGACCAGCAAGCGCCAGACAGTCTCTTAAAGTGTTTCAGCTGCGGGATCGGGCTACCAGATGCAGAGCTTGCTCAGGAATGGCAGCAGGCAGGTGTGAGTGCATTTGCACGTACTGTGAGGCGGAGACTCTTGGAGCAAGGCCTGGTCTCAAGGAGGGCAGCAAAGAAGCCACTTCTCTCCAGAAAAAACATCATGGACAGACTGATATTCTGCAAAGGTACAGGCAGTGGACTGCTGAGGACTGTGGTAAAGTTATTTTCTCTGATGAATCCCTTTTCGATTGTTTGGGACATCAGGAAAACGCCTCAATTCGAAGAAGACAAGGTGAGCGCTACCACCAGTTTGTCTCATGCCAACTGTAAGCATCCTGAAACCATTCATGTGTGGGTGCTTTTTTCCGCCAAGGGAATCGGCTCTCTCACAGTCTTGCCTAAAACACAGCCATTGAATAAAGAATGGTACCAGAATGTCCTCCAAGAGCAACTTCTCCCAACCCTGTAAGAGCAGTTTTGCGATCAACAATGCTTTTCCAGCATATGAGCACCTTGCCATAAAGCAAAGTGATGAACTAAATGCTCAGGAACAAAACATAGAGATTTTGGGTCCATGGCCTGGAAACTCCCCAGATCTTAATCCCATTGAGAACTTGTGGTCAATCTCCAGAGGGTGGACAAACAAAAACCTAAAAATTCTGACAAAATGAAAGCATTGATTGTGCAAAGATATGGACTAACTATCAGTCAGATTTGGTCCAGAATTGATTGAGAGCATGCCAGGGAGAATTGCAGAGTCCTGAAGAAGAAGGTCAACACTTAATATTGACTTGCTGCATTAACTCATTCTAACTGTCAAATAAGCTTTTGTTACTCATATGTTTGCAATTATTATATTCTGTCTGTGATAAAACATCTGTCAAACACACATAAAAACCAGAGGGCAGCAGATCATTGAAAATATAAATATTTGTGTCATTCTCAAAAATTTGGCCATGACTGTAGACGGTTAGGAGGTTATTCCAACTGACCGATTCCCTTTAAGACCAAAATGAGCTCCATCACTAAGGGTTACAGTTCTTTCTTGACCGCAACAAGCAATTGATATATTGTGATCAGGTAAAGATTTTTAAGCCAATCTCAATATTGAAAACAACCCAGCATGCATCTGAAGGCATCATTAAGAATATTGTAGAGTTAAAATTTATATTGAAGGTACAGATTATTGGCAAGGATTTTTCAGATTAAGGAATTCGAAGGTAATAGGTAATCCCGAGAATAAACACCTTCTGTATGTTTTACATTTATACATTTTGATTCCTGCCTATAAAATTTATAAACTCCAATCATACTAAAAGAAGGAGTAGTTATAAAATAACATCAAAGGGAATCTGTCACATTGTACAGTGTGATCTTTGGAAGCTGAGTATGGCATATAGGTTTGTTGGAAATTTTTCAGTACAACTTGAAATGTATTTATTGAAATCCTTTGTGTTTGTATACATATGAGTCCAGTGGGTGGGCCTACTCAGTGATTAAATGGGAATGTCTGTGGGCAAACAAGTCTGTGGGGACAATGCCTGCACAGAACCATGAATAAGTGACCAAACTATCAGAAGTAGAGTACAGGGCCATCTGTACAACTGGGCAGAGGTTGCATCCTCCATCCTGGGAGCCAACATGTTTTTAGTGCATTGAGCAATATGTTAAAATTTGGCTGCTTGGAAGAGGTCCCACTTCATAAAGATTGCTACTTGGACTCCAAGACAAGAAGGGAGTGCATCCTCTGAGCAGCCCCTTTTCCCCAGATGAGTTAGATAACAAAGATTTCACTAGAATAGTTACATTTTTCACAAAAAAATACCAAATACCAGCAAAAATAAAAAAGTGTTGTACTTTAGGGGTGTGGCGTAACAGATGATGCAATTTCACAGTTAGATATAGGGAACCACTCACTTTTTGTAGACCGTTCACATAACACCAGGAACAAATAGCGATATTCATTCTTGAAATCCTATATTTTAAATTCCAAAGTTTAGTCATCGAAACTAATACAGCTTAAATATAATGGGGACCATTTTGTTTCAATTAAGGTGTCCAGCATTTTATGGCTACCCTAATGGTAACCAGACAGACCAAAATATAGTTAAATGGAAAATGGATACTTGTGATGGGTTTGCATCCATCATCGGACAAATACAGCTTGCAAAAAAACTGATGATGGTTCTTGTGCAGTAATCATGTACTGATGTTGGTTTTGGTGCTATATGCATATACTGATTCATGTACTGATACTGATTTTAATAGGTGCTGTATAGGGGGAGGAACCTCATGCAGTATGATATCCACCACAGTCCCCACATACAGCATAATGTCCACTACAGCCTCCTATATACAGTAGGATGCCCCCCCCAAAGCCCCCCATAGAGTATGGTCACCACAGCCACCCATTAAGTATGATATACCCATAGCCCCCTATATACAGCATAATGTCTACCACAGCCTCCCATACAGTTTTAGTCACCACAGAACCCATACAGTTTCATTTCCCCCACAACCCCTTAAACATAGTATAATGTCCCCACAGCCCCCTATGCAGTATAATGTCCCTCATAGCCCCCATACACTATGATGTCCCTCACTTTCTTTTACACAGTATAATGTTCTCTACAGCCTCCCATACAGTATGATGGACCCCACAGCCCACACAGTATGATATCACACAAAGCCCCCATTCAGTATAACATCTCCTTCAGCCTCCTATATAGTATAATGTCCCCCACAGCACTTCACACAGTATTATGACCCCTACACCTCTCCATAAACTATAATTTTCCCCCACAGCACCCGATTCAATATGATGTCCCCCACAGCACCCCATACAGTATGATGACCCCCACAGTCCTCCATAAACTGTAATGTCCCCCACAGCACCTCATTCAGTATGATGTACATCACAGCACCCTATTCAATATTATGGCTTCCACACAGCCCCCCATACAGCAGGGCCAGAATAGCCATTGTGCAAATCTGGCAATCTACAGGATGTTAATACTGTTCACAGTTGTAACAGAGCACAGACTCACGAGTTCCATTCTTTGTCCCTTACTCTGGCAGTCCACAAGACTTTTTTCGACCTGTGGTCTGATGGAGGCCGGATCCACACAGGGGACGTTGTTGTCGCGAAGACTTCACCGCATTGCTCTGCCCACAGCCATTGGGATAGAAAAGGAGTCAATGGCTGCGGAGGACGGGGAGCCCAGATAAGATGAGTATAAAAATTTTTTATTTTTAAGGGCTATGAGGGACCATCATACAACATGGTGAGCTAAGGGGGACCATCATGCTATGGGGGGACCAACATACTGTTTTGGGTCTGTGGTGCACATCAAACTTATGGGGACTTTGCTGACCATTATTTTGTGTTGGGGCTGTGATGACCATCTTACTGTGTGGTATGCTGTGGGCCATCATAAAGTGTGGGTCATCATACCATGTAAGGGCATCATACTCTATGGACTCTATGAATGGGGTATCATAGTGGGTGAGAACACTAAGGGCCTTCAGTAGTGGAAAAATAACTGTTCCACAACACACATCCCTCTCTGTTTCTCAAAAAGTTCAAAGTCCTTCTATGTCAGCGTCTATGTGGCCTGTTAGGAGTTTTGCTATGGGGCCCTGTGATTTATATGTATGACCTGCTCAGGTGCATTATTAAAATAAAGAGGCAATAGGGGTTTATGATAGTCATTATGTAATAATAGGATGGGTCATCATGACTGAAGGGGATGCCGGGACTTATCATTATAGGGAAAGCACAGGAAGCATTGTTATTATAAGAAAGCACAGGGTGGGGTGTTTTTATTATTATGATAAGGAGGTATGGGGACAGTATTATAAAGTGTCAAGGGGGAATATTATTAAAGGAAGCACAGGGGAGTTATAAGGCATCACAGGGGGGACATTATTACTATATGGTGATGTATAGCTCTCAAGAGGCACAGGAGGGCATTATTATAATAAGGAGCACAGGGTTATATTGTTTCTATAGAATGCTTTATAAATGTAAGCAGGCTAAAGGAAATATTATTACTACAAGGAGATATAGTTAAACATTATTACTCTGTAGGTGTACTAAGGGGCACTGTTTATTGGGTGGGGCACCTCTGCCCCCTTGATAGCCATGCTACTGATGTAGTCGCTTGACCACCCACTAATGCTGCAAAACGGGGAATCTTGGCAGTGTGACCATTGTGTAAGGTGCTAGAAAGCGTTAGCCGTGTACAAGCTGCTGCTCCATAATGCCCTGGCACTTTATAGGAGACTGAGATCCCAGTCGCAATGTGCTACGTATAATCTGTGGGGTGTAGGCTGCAGGCCTCCGCTGTCTCCAGGCTTTCATCTTCAGGAGCCACCGCACATAAATCATGGGACACCCAGTTTGTTTTAACACACAGAAGTTTGCTGGACAATTCAATTTCATCAGATTGTAACACACGGTATCAGGCACAACACTTGTTATTTCTTGTTTCCTTAATACAGTACATTTTCAGCATTACTATCCGTTCCTCCTGGACTATCCCTACGTTAACTGGTTTTGTCAGCTTCAGGGATTTCCCTTCCAGTTTGTCAGTGCACCCAGGATCCGTTAACTTCACTTCACGCAGTTCCATGTCCATTGTCCCCTGTATGCCAGGGGATAAGGCACTCTTTGTAGTACCAGTATCGAGCTTTAAGTTATGGACGTCCCAAGAATGTCCACAATGGATTCCAGTAAGGCCGTCCACTGCCCCGAACTATAGGTTCTTGCTTTCACTATCAGCCCACTGAAATTTGAAATGTATAAATGCCTAGAAATATGGCACTTCCTAAATATAGACATCAAAAAAAATGAGAAAAAGGGAAGCTTGATGCCAATAAAAACAAGAAATTTATTCAAAATTCATTAAAATTCAACATGAAGCATGAAGATAAAATCTTATCAGTGGGGACATCAAATACAAAAAAAGTGAAGCAATATAGGAAGGTATAGCATTAATTTCCCTTCTCTGAAAAGAGTCATCCTGCCAAGGGAAAAAGTGTAGTGCATTTGTACATCATAATATTAAGGAGCAAATAGCTTCCAATGAATATTGAATTTGGATGTGACACATATCCCTGGGCAAGAAAATGGTATAGACATGCATAGATTTAGCATATATGGGGAGCAAATGAATCTCAAATCTAATAAATCAATGGGATAAATATCCACATTAAAGTGGAAATGAAAGAAGACATATGCAAGCCAATTATGTAGATGTCAGTGTAGAGCACGAGTGTGTAATCAGTAAATCCCATATTGAAAGTATGCTACAAAATAAAGTATACAATGAGTTTTAAGAAAGGCATGATAGGGTTAAATGACCGTACCTCTCGGCGGCAGGCACCCCAACGCGCGTTTCGCGGCTGGCTTTATCTAGGGAAAGCGGTCACAAGATGGCCAATCAGTACAGGTGCAGCGTTGGTAAGAGCTGAAGATGAAAGAACCATGCTTATTAGACGCACACCCAAGATATTGAAGAAAAATATATGCAAAGTTTATTGGTAGACAAAAACCCACAATAATAACATTTAAAAGACAAAACACATCACTTGTAGTCCCATAACACTATAGTGTATCATAATACAATATCATATTCAAATGATAGAAACATATCTAAAACTACACCCCATATACATACAATAATTGCACAAGTGTGTAGCCCTGGTGGTAGGCACACGCAGTACCCTGGGGAGTGTATGGCGAGACGGCGGCTTAATGCTCAATATGCATTCATTCTACACACACTGGACACACCCTTGGGGTAGTGAAGTATACTCTAGGGAGTGGTCAAAGTAGTGGGTGTAGGGTGATTTTGAAAAGAGTCTAGTTCCTGTCTCCGGACAGAGAAGACGCATGAAGTGGAGCTTAGACCTCTGTGGAAAGAGGAGAGAGGAGTCTAGCCTGCTTCATAACCAGTTCAAATAGTGGAGTCCGGTATAGGTTTGGAAATATACCTTAGTCTGGTCAGAGCTGGATTATCTCTCAGCACACATTGAAGAAAGTAAGGAGTATCAGCACAGAAAGACTTCAGCGTTCCTGTCTAAGGACAGTATCAGGTACAGAGACGTGCTCCTGCCTGTGACAACTGAGCATCTGTGGCTGGCTTCATTGGAAGGAGAAAGATTGGAAGAGACTGCTCGACCCCTGGCTAGTGAGAATGTTTATGTTACCAGCGTGGACAAGGCGAAAGGCAAGTGGATTATAGAATTGGTGCTAAAGGATTGCTTAAGTCCAGCACCCTGTTTACCGGTCACTGGGGACCGAAGAGTCGCTGTTGTTTCAGGCACAGAGGCAGAAAAACCAGGAATCTACCGGACCCTAGGTCGCGGCAGACAAGCCCCTTATAGTCGGTACGTAGCTGGGGTCAGGGGGAGTGAAGACTTTGGCGTTCTGCAGGACAAACATAAGTATTCAGCTCCTTCACAGGAAGGCCCCTAACACTAAGCTGACTGGGCAGTTACAGCTAAGATTAGCTGGAATCATAGAGGGAACTACGCTTCAGGCTGGTTGTACTCGTTCATTGGAGTTAAAGGAGGCCCCTAACTTGTCCAGCTGCCGTCTCAAAATACACTCCCTTTGGATCAGCCTCCCGGGACCTGCCTTGACATTCAGCAAGTAAAGGTATGGAAAGACATTGACTGTGTGAGACTGTGTTATTTACCGGCACCCGACTTCACCATCTTAACAGACTTTGAGGGAAGAGTCCCACCTGTAGGGGACCTGATATCTAGCTGCCTCACCATCCCCTCAGAGATCTACAGCAGCGCTGGTACCCATTACCAGAATACTACAGGTGGCGTCACGAACTGTATATAGTTATCCCCTGTAAATATTCCCCAACAACATACGCCAGACCGCCAGGGCCACAGACCGAGCCACAGCTACCTGTGACAAAAACCCCATAGACTTCCATGGGCTCGGCTCTGAGTACCCCATTGCCCTGGTAATCCACAATTGTGGTGGCGGGTCGACACAACTAAACTTGGCGTCACGAACAGGATACCAAACTCGCGAAATTGCGAGCCCTGCGTGCCTAAGGACTTGTTTTTGTAAAAAGGACTGTTTGCACTTTTGGCGCCAAAATCGCCATTTTTGTCGCCATATTCGCGCCCTCAGGCGCTGGAGAAGAAGGTGGGCGTACCTTCGTGGGCGTCTACCCCCCTGTGGCGCGAAGAAAATGCCTGTCCTCTCAAAGTGCTATTATAACATGCGGTCCTGCCCTACAGCAAAGGAGGTCCGCCTCCTCTTCACCTTCCCTGCGAGGAGGAGGAGACGCAAATCCCACCTCCACGGAAGAGACCGGATGTCTCCACAGAAAGAAAGAATCTTCTGGAGCGTGATGGAGGCAGGACGTGTGGAGCCGAGCGGAGCAGCGGAGGAAAGCAGGCCCCGTGCCCCAGCCAAGCTGCCACCAACGCCGGAGTTATCCGTGATCCTGCACCTGCAACAGGCGTTGTTAGAGGTGCGGGAGGAGAACTCACGCCTAAAGAAGTTGTTCCAACCTGGCCTGGAGGAGATAGAGAGACGCCGCTGTAACCTGCAGAAATGGCGGATGACGAACACGGCGTCTCCTCCCCTCAACGAACCCCCACGATTCAAAGTACCGAAAAGTCTGCTGCCCAAGGCGGAGGAGCAACCGGAGGCTACCCCCGAAAGTACCGTTCCCGATCCCACTGGTGAAGCGGTGGATGCGGAGGAGGTTGAGGAGGTACAGCCAATCCCGGAACGCCCGCCCGGCCAGGAGGCCGCAGCAGATTATCAATCCCCGGCAGGGACACCGGAGGGGTCCTGTCCGTCACTACCAGATGTGGACTGGGACGAGATGGCGCGCCTGGATGACGTCGCCTACACCGCCCAGTGGGAGCAAGAATGGCGGAGTCGTGAGGAGACGAAGAGGCGCCAGCAGGAGGAAGCGCGGGAAATCAAGAAGAACCGCCAGCGACAGTTTGCCGAGCTGATTGCTGATAAGGAGACTGTCCGTCGCGACAAAGGTACCTTACGGGAACCGCGGCGGCAGGGGTGTGTGACTGAGTTCCAGCTCCGGAAGGGCTGGGGCTTTATTCGTGAACCGGGCCTCTACCCAGCGGTCTTCGTCAGCAGGCGTGACGTGGAATCTCACCTGCCACAAGGCCATCCCGGGAGGGACTTAGTGAACGGCGACATAGTCACCTATACGCGGCATTGGGGAATGAAGAGGTGGTATGCCCTGAACGTCGCCATCGTCCGCGACCCCGTCCCAGACGCAGGTATCGTCACCATTACTGCAGCGTCCCCGTATCCAGCTTCAGCAGCATTCGGCTGTGCCCCAGCATCGCCCCCGTCAAAGTCATCGCAACATGCGACCCAAAGTCTATCGCAAGTGAAAGCCATTTCCATATCGCCAGATGCGACCCAGTCTAAATCGCAAACCCTGACGCGGTCTATATCATTAACAGTAATTGAGACGCAATCGGTGTCGTGTGAAGAAAGTGTACCGGTTGCGCCCCTAGAGGTTCAAACCAGAGATGTCGCAACCCAAACCCTGATCGCAGCACATGACTTGCTGGTCTTAGGATCTAGGGCCCATTGCGTTGTTCCAGCCCCGGGGTGGAAAGCGTATTATTTGATGAATAAATATATAAAAAGAATTGGTAAGGTCCATAAAGGATCTACCATCAGTCAAAGTTTGAAAAATGTTTATAAAGTTTTGCACAAGTTTATATATAATGTATATATATATAGTCCTAATTATAGAATGCCCGGCTGGGTAAATGGTGAAAAGAACCATAAAAAGTTATTGCACTTTATCATAATGTGATTTGATATATGCCTTTGGTTTTGATATATGCCTTTGGTTTACAATGGACTCGTAGGTTGAGGACTGAGACAGCCTAAAAACTTTCTTGTACATAGTTGCGCTCCGGCGCCCTATCTTGGTTTTACATAAGCCATACATATCTACCTCTGAAAAACAAAACCCGTGTGGTGTGGCACTGAGTGAGGTCTGCACTTGGATGTCCTGCAGCCCACCCAGGACCCACGTTGAAGGTTTGGTGCGGGTCCTTCACAAGTATCTTGTAAATTTATTTATTGAAAATGACATTTGATACTATTTGTATTTTTGTATTAAAAGTTTGTAACGTTCAAAGTATTCTTACCTCCCGGATGGGAAGATGTTATTGTTCCAAATGTTATTGCATAAACAAAATTTTTCTGTCTTTTGTATTTCACAGCCCGGGAGTGCTGTCATTTACCATGGGGAATGTGTAGCCCTGGTGGTAGGCACACGCAGTACCCTGGGGAGTGTATGGCGAGACGGCGGCTTAATGCTCAATATGCATTCATTCTACACACACTGGACACACCCTTGGGGTAGTGAAGTATACTCTAGGGAGTGGTCAAAGTAGTGGGTGAGGGTGATTTTGAAAAGAGTCTAGTTCCTGTCTCCGGACAGAGAAGACGCATGAAGTGGAGCTTAGACCTCTGTGGAAAGAGGAGAGAGGAGTCTAGCCTGCTTCATAACCAGTTCAAATAGTGGAGTCCGGTATAGGTTTGGAAATATACCTTAGTCTGGTCAGAGCTGGATTATCTCTCAGCACACATTGAAGAAAGTAAGGAGTATCAGCACAGAAAGACTTCAGCGTTCCTGTCTAAGGACAGTATCAGGTACAGAGACGTGCTCCTGCCTGTGACAACTGAGCATCTGTGGCTGGCTTCATTGGAAGGAGAAAGATTGGAAGAGACTGCTCGACCCCTGGCTAGTGAGAATGTTTATGTTACCAGCGTGGACAAGGCGAAAGGCAAGTGGATTATAGAATTGGTGCTAAAGGATTGCTTAAGTCCAGCACCCTGTTTACCGGTCACTGGGGACCGAAGAGTCGCTGTTGTTTCAGGCACAGAGGCAGAAAAACCAGGAATCTACCGGACCCTAGGTCGCGGCAGACAAGCCCCTTATAGTCGGTACGTAGCTGGGGTCAGGGGGAGTGAAGACTTTGGCGTTCTGCAGGACAAACATAAGTATTCAGCTCCTTCACAGGAAGGCCCCTAACACTAAGCTGACTGGGCAGTTACAGCTAAGATTAGCTGGAATCATAGAGGGAACTACGCTTCAGGCTGGTTGTACTCGTTCATTGGAGTTAAAGGAGGCCCCTAACTTGTCCAGCTGCCGTCTCAAAATACACTCCCTTTGGATCAGCCTCCCCGGGACCTGCCTTGACATTCAGCAAGTAAAGGTATGGAAAGACATTGACTGTGTGAGACTGTGTTATTTACCGGCACCCGACTTCACCATCTTAACAGACTTTGAGGGAAGAGTCCCACCTGTAGGGGACCTGATATCTAGCTGCCTCACCATCCCCTCAGAGATCTACAGCAGCGCTGGTACCCATTACCAGAATACTACAGGTGGCGTCACGAACTGTATATAGTTATCCCCTGTAAATATTCCCCAACAACATACGCCAGACCGCCAGGGCCACAGACCGAGCCACAGCTACCTGTGACAAAAACCCCATAGACTTCCATGGGCTCGGCTCTGAGTACCCCATTGCCCTGGTAATCCACAATTGTGGTGGCGGGTCGACACACAAGAAATAAACAAAACAGAAAACCAGATAGTGGAAAAAAAATCCTTATCTACAGCGCACATGCCTATTCTGGTCAGGATAGATTTTGTGGTATTTACCTCCTTATGTTTACACACCTCTTGCTTGTTGTGCCTGATTGACTGATTTCTATTTAATGACTGCATGACCTCTCTTTCCTACACTTTCCCTGATGAAGCTGGGCTCTGCAGCGATACGCGCGGCGTGGGGCTTCCCACACCACTCTGGTCACGGGACTACTGTTCTCTTGACTCTTAGACCCCTGATGCCCTGCAGTGGACAGCCTTATATGGTGATATGATTGCCATTTCAGCCTTCTTGTTTAACCCCTTGGTACATGCTTTCCTCCTTGCTGCTCTATATGGCAGCTCCCTCTCTAACTCTATGCCTTAAGGGAGATTTTTTTTCTTCTTGCTTCAATGGGATATCTATGTTAGTTTTCCCACAGCATTAAATAGGCTTATTGTGGCCTTTTAGAAGGGTTTTATTCCACTGTCTGGTTTCTGGGGACGCCCAGAACAGGGTTTTGTTTATTTCATGTGCAATTATTGTATGAATATGGGGTGTCGTTTTAGGTATGTTTCTGTCATTTGAATATGATATTGTATTATGATACACTATAGTGTTATGGGACCACAAGTGATGTGCTTTGTCTTTTAAATGTTTTTATTGTAGGTTTTTGCATATATTTTTCTTCATATCTTGGGTGTGCGCCTAATATGCATGTTTTTTTCCTATTTTGATGCATTGCTCTATCCTGTGCATTGTGCAGCACCCCTATATATATAAGGCTCCAGCTTTTTTTACGCCCATTAGTGGTGCTCCCTGTTTCTCTTTATCTACCGGTAAGAGCTGAAGATGGCAGCTGGTAAGTATAATACTAGTGGCACTGGCAGAGAACATGGAGTAGTGATACCACTGCAACTCTGAAATAAAAAAAAGAAATGTCGGAGTGGTGCTTTAACTACTGGAGTCCTGATTATATGCAGGAGTTATTACCTACAGATCATGTATTGATCCCAACCAGTGTATATTATTATGCCATGCTTTTAAATGGAAATTATACACATTAAACCATAGCAATCGCTGTGCAATGTAATGCCTAAATGGTAGACTATATATTAGGTTACACATAATATATAATTATTGTTGTGAGTCAATAACAGTAGTGCCTGTATATTACTGAACACCTGCAGCTTATGCTATTTACTTCTGGGTTGTATCTCCCTTGATAACAGGACATAGCCATATGAGGGATTGTGTTTTTTCAAGACAAGTTGTAGTTTACAATAGCATTATAGCGTATAATGTACTAGAGGCTGGAAAAAAAATTGTGAGATAAAATTAGTGAAAAGACCCCACAAGTCTTACACGGATTCTGTTTTTACTGCATTCACTATGTGGTAAAGATGACCTGCCGTAGGTACGCAGGTCAAAGAGCATCTTTTTAATTTGGTGCTATTTTAGTGTTTTTTGCAAGGCCAATTATAGTGGTTGCTTCTTCAAGACATATCTTTAGTACTGTATCTCAGGCTCATTAGTGATGAGTCTATCTAATTCTCACAATATGTTCATCCTAAGTATCACAGGTTTAAAGTCTGTTATATTCTTCACCCCTGATTTCTTAGAAGATGTGGCACCTTTAGTCATGATGCTAATTTCCTATCCTGCTGTATTAAATGTTGTAAAATGGTTTGACAGGGTACTTCTGCCATGAGGTAAGATGAGGATCTCGCCTCAGGCTGTGGACTGCCGGATCTCTACTTTTTTCATTCAATTGTATTTACTTATTTTAGATGTGTATAAAATTGAAGATGTGAGCGCCAGTGCTGGAGAGGCATAGAAACACTAGCCAGCTACCTGCCAAGAGTGCAGTGGTGTGGTGAGGTCACCTTATCATGCTGCGGATGTCACCACAGCATCGCAGAGGAGACAAAGCTGTAGAAGAAAGTTAGAGCTCCATGATTCCAAAGATTCAAAGAGAGGGAGTGTAATGGGTTGGCCGAGGAGTGAACTTAACAGCGACAGCTGCATTCTTCACGCTGGTAACTGCTATATTCCTAGGGTAATCCCCACCCGTTTCAGAGTATAAGGAAATATTAGAATCAGAGTCCAGTACAACGTCAAACAGTTCTGCTTTATTTTCCTCCGGACACAGCACATCCATGACACCATTAGCACGTCTTACACGGTACCAGCAATACATTTTCCACAGAGTGGAGTGCTTCTTCTCTTCTACTACATCAGAATGGACCATAAAGTAAAATCGGCACTTCGATCTCTTTCCCTGGAGACACTACAATCCAGTCAAGGAAATACACATCTATTAGGTCGTCCACCCCCTTCTGGTTATCCTGCCCGCATACTCGCTGGTGGCCCACTCGCTGCTTTGCTCAAGCACGCACACTTCTGCTGAACGTTCCCACAGTGGTTCTTCCACTGGCACTACTGATACGTCAGCCCACAGACTTTGGCTAACGTTCCCACGGTGATTCCTTCACCGGCTGCACTAAGGTTGCTGGTACCTTCCACACACTTCTTGTGTCGGCTGCGCTACGGCCTGGGATCATGGACGTCCTCACTCTAACAAGGTCCACTTCCGACTGACTCTATCTGGAAAGTCCCTTACAATTTGTCCCGACCGACACTTCACCACTTAACCCCCTGGTGTCCTGACAAGTCTCCACTGAACTCGCTGTGCTCAATGTCCCACCTTATGTCCTACCACTGTACTACACTGACCATTTAATAACTCTCTAACTGGATCCCTGACATGCCCCAACTAGTGATCCTTTGCAAAGCTACCCTTACCCAGCACATAACATATACATATATACATCTACACACCACATGAAAACATTCAAGGAGTTAAAACCTCTGACCTCTTTACATTAGCACAGAATATAGAGGGGAGGGGCTTCTTGGGGAGAGGAACACTGTGAGGGCACAGTATGAAAAGGAGACAGTATGGGAGAGCCATTTGAGGGCACAGTATAGAAAAAGGCTGCAGAATACAGAGAGGGGGGTAGCATGTAGGGGGTAGTGTGAGTGCATGGGATGGAGAGGGAGCAGAGTGGGAGGACAGTTCAAGGGCACAGTATAGGGAGATGCAGCATTAGGAGACTTTGTGAGGGCACAAAATAGAGAGAGGGCAAAATGGGGGAGTCAGTGTGAGGGCACAGTATACAGATGGAGAAAAATTTAGAGAGAGGACAGCATGGAGGGACAGTTGGAGGGTAGAGAATAGAGAGGGGGCACAGTATAGAGATGAGGAAGCTTGGGGGTACATTGTGAAGGCACAGTATTAAGAGGGGCACAGTATGGATAGGGGGCAGTGTGGGAGAAACACTGAAGATGTAGACAGATTGAAGGGGTACAGAATGAGGGGCAGTGTGGACAGGTAGCATAGAGATTGGGACAATATGGAGAAACAGTGGAGATGGGACAATGTGAGTGGGGATAGTGTAGAGATTATAGTTTATAAGGACAGACAGTGTGGCATTAATAGTTAATGAGAAATGACACTATTGCATAATTCATATGTGGAAGATGTAGCTTATAATGGAAAGTGTGGTAGTTATAGATAATTAGGGGGGATAGTGCGGTATTCTAGTTCACAAGGGAGGACATTGTGTAGATTATAGTTCATAAAGGGACAGTGTGGAAGTTATAGTTCATGAGGGCGGACAGTATATTGATTATAGATTAAAACGATGGATGATGTGATATCACAGTTCATAAGGGAAACGATGTAGACAATATACCGCACTCATAGTGGTTATAATTCATATGGGGGGATGGAATGATGTGGCGGTTATAGTTAATTCAGGGACAATTTGAAGTTTATTGTTCATAAAGAAGGATGGTGTGGCAATAATAGTTTATAAGGCCGAATAGTGTGGTGTTATAGGTTATAAAGGGGATGATGTGTTATCATAGTTCATAAAGGGGGCATATGGTAGTTATAGATTTTAAGGATGGACAGTGTGGTGGTATATACTTCATAAGGGTGGTGGACTGAAGATTTCTAGTTCATAATGGAGTATGATGTGGTATAATAGCTCATAAACGGGGACAGTGTGGTGGTTATAGTTCCTAAGGAGGCAAAGTTTTGCAGTTATCATTCATAAGAGCAGAGGGTGTGTAAATTGTACTTAAAAATGGTGAATGGGGTGTAGGCAATATTTTATATGAGAATACAATGTCGAGACAATAAGAGAGACTGTGTAGGAGTCATACAAGTGTAAAGGATTGGCCGAGGGTTAACTTACTGAGAAAAGCTGTATTCTTTACTCCTGTTACCTCTATTCTCCTGGGATGTTCTTCTCCCATGACAGAGCATACAGAACAATCAGAGTCAGAGTCCAGAATCACGTCAAACAGTTCTGCAATATTTTCCTCCGGACACAGCACATCCAAGACACCATAAGCACATCTTATACGATACCAGCAATACATTTTCCACAACTCCGCTTCTTCTCCTCTGCTACACCAGAATGGACCACAAAGTATTTGACGGGATGAGGAGCCCGGTGAAAACAGCACTTCGATCTCTTCCCCTGGAGACACTTCAATCCAGTCTAGAAAGACACATCTACTAGGTCGTCCACCCCTCTCTGGTTATCCTGCCCAGATACTTGCTGGTGGCCCACTCGCTACTACGCTCATGCACGACCTCTTCTGCTGAGCATTCCCACAGTGGATCTTCCACTGGACTACTGCTACGTAAACCCACAGACTTTGGGCTCACGCTACCACGGTGAATCGGCTGCTCAGGGGTTGCTGGTCCCCTCACACTTCTTCTCTATGCACAGGGCCCAGGAACGTGGATGTCCTCACACTAGCAAGGTCCACCCCGTCTGACTTCGCTTGGAGGAAATCTTCCTGACAGACTACCGCTTGGAGGCAATCTTTCCTGGCAAAAAGTCCCTAACCAATTATCCCTATTGGACTGGATGTGCTCAATGTCTCCATCTAGTGTCCAACCCAAATACTGCATTGACATATTTTTATAACTGCCTAACTGGATCTCTAACATGCCCCGTTAGTGATCCCTCGCAAACCATATCTAAACCCACAGATATTATACTACACTATTAGTGCCCTCCTCTAGTGACCCTAGGATGCACTACCTACCTATATTTATACCTCTGATAGAGTCGGGATTTTCTCATACATATTAGAAATAACACAAGTACCTGACATCATACAATACATACAAGGCATACATTTACACACATAAAGAGAATGCAACATTTCAAGGGTTAATACTCTTGACCTCCTTACATTCCTCCTTCCTTTTACTATTGCCATCCCCGACAATATGGGGCACTAAAATATGCACATACATATTTACTGAGACAATTATTAAACATTAAACATTTTTCTTTTAATGAGGTAGAATCATAAAAAAATAAATAAATAAAATGTCCTGGCCTCCCCTTTCCTTTGTGGAAAGCCAGAGGTTAAAATAAAAACAAAAAAACCCAAAACTTTTAAGTAGGTTTCCGCTGTGGAGCATCGTGCTGAGCAAAGTACGTGGCTTCTTCTGCCTGCTGGAGATGCAGAACAGTCTCTCAGGATTTTGTGCAACGTGCACTGTCTAACATCATCTGCACAGGGATGCAGCGGTCCATTATTGTTTATGCGGTGGGCTTCTCACGCGTTTCTCCTCCAGAGCTTCCGCCTCCTTTCACACACAAAAGAACAGCCACCGCAAAGTAGCCCGAGGGCAGTACTCCATGTAGAACGAGACACAGTCTCCTTCCTTCAGGGACCGTCCTTGTTTAATAGAGGACGCGTTTACATAAATCTTGCTTCGGGCGCCCTCCTCTTTAATGAACCCGTAACCTCGCTCCAAGTTAAGATAAACCAATTGGCCGTAAGAACGGGGAACTTGCATCGCTGCTTCGCCCTTCTGATGCAGATCTCACGCTCACTAGCCTTCTTTTCCTCGATGATTTCAGTGATCCAAACGGAACGTTGATTGGCAGACAAGGAAGCGGCAGAGTCAGGATAAACCGAGTGGGGCAGGGATGTTCGACTGCGGGGACCCTGGATCTCACGTCACCACTAGGGTACGACGGGGGAACCACAGGATCATCCACTCTGGAGGCGACTTCTGAGCTGGGGCTCCCTCCGGTGGTTGCTGAGGGTAATGAACTAATTGCTGAATGGCCTTCAGCTGGCTCTGAATGGTCTGCTATAAGTGACCTGAGTTCAGAAGTCGCCTCCAGAGTAATTCACAACACTCCACCAACTGTGATGGAATAACACTCACCCCGCCTGGCTCCGTTGCTCCGCCCGGGACATCCCTCAACTCCTCATCTGCCGGCTCCACGGCTTCTTCTTTATCCCCAGCGCCAGACTCCGGGGTGCACGGGAGTTCTTCCTCCTGCCGTCCAGCAGGCTCAGCGTCCAGGGCTGCTGACTCCTCCTGGGGAGGAGGTGACGGTTCATCCCGGGTATTGTCAGCTCGTCCAAGAAAACAAGCAAACACTCCTCCTCTTTGTTGACGGATATAAATAAACATGGTACCGCTGAAAACTAATCTTGTCCCGCAAAAACGAGCCACCGCACAGCGTCAGCAGCGAAAAGATAAAAAAGTTATAGCTCGCAGAATAAAGTGATGCAAAAATAATTATTTTTTATATAAAATTGTTTTTAATGTATAAAAGCACCAAAACTATAAAAAAGATATAAGTGAGGTATCGCTGTAATCGTACTGACCCGAAGAATAAAACCGCTTTATCAATTTTACCACACGCAGAATGATATAAAGGCCCCCCAAAATAAATTCATGAATTGCTTTTTTTTTGTTCATTCTGCCTCACAAAAATCGTAAGAAAAAGCGATCAAAAAAAGTCATGTGCCTGAAAATGGTACCAATAAAAACGTCAACTCGTCCACAAAAAATAAGACCTCACATGACTCTGTGGGCCAAAATATGGAAAAATTATAGCTCTCAAAATGTGGTGATGCAAAACTATTTTTGCAAAAAAAGCATCTTCTAGCGTGTGACAGCTGTCAAACATAAAAACCCGTTATAAAAACCCGCTATGAATAGTAAATCAAACCCCCTTTATCACCTCCTTAGTTAGGGAAAAATAATAAAATAATAAAAAATTTATTTATTTCCATTTTCCATTAGGGTTAGGGTTAGCTTTAGGGTTAGGGGTAGGTTAGGGTTGGGATTAGGGTTAGGGGTGAGTTGGGGTTAGGGTTGGAGTTAGAATTGGTGGGTTTCCACTGTTTAGGCACATCAAGGGCTCTCCAAACGTGACATGGTGTCCTATTTCAATTCCAACCAATTTTGCGTTGAAAAAGTAAAATGGCTCTCCTTCCCTTCCGTGCTCTGCCATTTTTAGAATGGTGTCACTTTTGGGCATTTTCTACCATATAGACCCCTGAAAGTGACTTCAAATGTGATGTGGTGCCCCAAAAAAATGGTGCTGTAAAAATGAGAAATCGCTGGTTAACTTTTAACCCTTATAACTTCGTAACAAAAAAAATTTTGGTTCCAAATTGTGCTGATGTAAAGTAGACATGTGGGAAATGTTACTTATTAAGTATTTTGTGTGCCATTTCTCTGTGATTTAAGGGCATGAAAATTCAAAGTTGAAAAATTGCGAAATTTTTCAAATTTTCGCTAAATTTCCATTTTTTTTCACAAATAAACGCAAGTTATATCAAAGAAATTTTACCACTAACATGAAGTACAATATGTCATGAGAAAACAATGTCAGAATCACCAGGATCCCTGAAAGCGTTCCAAAGTTATAACCTCATAAAGGGACAGTGGTCAGAATTGATAAAATTGGACAGGTCATTAACGTGCAAACTACCCTTGGGGTAAAGGGGTTAAAGAAATGGTCATACCAATGGTTCCACCACTAAATCAATGTAATGCTCAGAGGTTAGTTGTTCCTGGAATGAAGAAAAGATGGGCTCAGCTACAACATATTATGCTATCCACACAGCATTATCAGTGGATTAGGACCAGTGTGCTTTCCCTTGTGAAGGCCTTTCCATGGTGTTCTCCACATGGTCTTCAGACCAGACTTTGGCTATCATTGCATCCAAAACAAAAGCGTGACTCATTGCTGAAGACGCTAGATCTCCATTCCAGCATCCATTGCTACACTGCAGTCACCAGTCTTCATCTGGAGACTATTTAGTCAATGTGTAAGGGTGAACGGAGGCCAGTTTAATGCCCTGTACTCCTTGCATATGTCCCTGCTATATTTCATTTGTCATGTAATATATATATTGTGTATTGCAATGGACATATGTAAGTGTGTTGTAAAGATATAGGGATAATGTAAGACTTAGACCAGTAGGGGAGCACAATAGAATAGAGTGCGATAGAATAGGATAGGAATTAGTTAGACCAATAGGATTAGGATAATTAGGAGTGGCTAAGAGAGGGGAGTTTTGGGGAGCTTCCTGGAGTTAGTCAGTAGAGTATGAGCCGGAGCAAGGACAGGACAGTCGTGTCCAGAAACGTTTAAGCCAAGGAGCCCAGCAGTCCAGGGCCTCAGAGCTGACAGCCACACGGTAGTGAAAGAATATCAGCGAAGCATAACAGTGGTAGGAGCTAACTTTGTGGGAACCACCCTTAACGTCCGAGGCCTACGGCCTGGTAAGGAATGGAAGAACAATCCTTCAACATCACCTTCGGAGAGGGAAGCGGGTGGGGAACTCCTGAAGTGGGTTAGGCTGTCCTCTCAGAAAGCTGCGGCACCGGCAGACCCAGTGGATATTCATGGAGGAGTGAAGGACAGTACAGGGAACAGAATGGTGATATTCTGCGAAGAATCTTGTGCTGTTTCTGTGACTGAATTGGACGAGCTAAGTAAAGTTGTTTTGTTGAAAATGGACTTGGACTCTGACTGTCATTGTGCGGTGCTTAAAGGAAGGAAGCCGCAGGAGCCAGAATGGACCCTGATTTACAAGTAAGTGGACCACCAGGTGCACAACATATGGGACATTGTGTTAATGTGACAGGGAGCCAAGGTGTGACTGAACTGCCACCGTTAGCCATGACTACTACAGCCCTGGCCCCTATTGCAAATGTAACAAAGGGGCCTTTATGAGGGAATATCACACCAGTTCTACTCTTGAGATTTTGGTGTGAAATTGTATAATGTGTGGCAGCTGGGATTCCTCTAGCCTTCATTGAATTTCAGGGGCACGAACAGCATGGTGTTACATTGATTTCATGGTGGAACCAGTGGTGCAGTCATTTGTTCAAAGTGTCTAAGGAACTATTTTTCAACAAAATAGCACTAAGCCACAAGTTGCTTGTGATGCTGAGTGTTATGCACTTTTTTCAACCGGGCGAGCGCTAGGGTTCGAGTTCCCGCACAAGGGAGTCTCGAACCAGTCCCGCTGCGGTCCCCCATCCATCTCCGTCCACAGTGGAGCCTGCTCAGCAGAGACGTCGGTCCCAGTGTCTTACCTATTCCAATACTGTGCAGAGACTTGCTGCTGTCCCTCCTGGATCTTCTATTATAGCCAGTGCTGGAGCAGACGTCTTTGGGACGAAGTCCTGCGTTTCCCGTTCTGAGCATGCCCAGGGTAAGATCTCTCATTGGAGATCAGGGGTCACATGTTCAGGTACTGCAGCAGCTCCTATTGGTCCGCCAGGAAGGTCCTGAAACTACATGTGTTTTGGAACAGTTTCTCATTGGTCCTTTTTCTGGCAGGTCCTGTAGCTGTTACTATAAAAGGGTGGCATGGCTGGGCCGCCATGCGCTAGTATCAAATCTGTTACATGCTTGCGCCAGTGAGGTCATGTATGCATGTGGTTAGGTCTGACTGAAATAAGCCCCTAGAATACCGGCACCTCCGGTGAGGACATTGTATGCACGTGTTCAGGGCTCGGCTGAAAACGCCATTAGAATACCGGCTACTCCGGTGAGGAGATTGTTGCTTGTGTTCTGACTGCATGACCTCAGACTGCAATCCGCTTAGCAGTGTTCCCTGTGAGTCTAACAGGACATATTCTTTTTCTCAGCGGCTCTGTGACGCAACAGGGTTCGCTTTATAACGCTGGTTCAGCGCCCTAGCGTTTTACTTTGTGGCTCACTGAAGCTAAGTGAGTTCGCACTTATCGCCATCTAGCGTTCCCGTTAGCGGCTCTGGGGATTAACAGAGTTCGCACTAACTGCCACAGCGCGCTACGGCATTTATTAGCGACTCTGCGGGATAACAGAGTTCGCTACTTTCACCATCTTACTAGCAGCGGGCTTCACCTGCACGGTGGACCCCGGGCTGCGAACGCACCTCTCTACTATATCTATTAGGTGCGTTCTGCAGACCCTGACAGTTAGTCCCTTTAATTACGGCCATCGGCCTTTGCTCTGCTCAATATTGGGTTTTACAAGTTGCCAGTTCTGTCTCATTAACATCATCTCCCTAGGCCTGAGAGTCTGAGTGTTAAGACAGAACCGCGTTCAGCTGCCTTTGCTTTGCCGTTTGTCAAAATCAATCTTCTTGTGTTGTTGTTGTCTCTTCAGACTTCTGTGGTCTGCATCTAGCAACTACAACTCCACAATACCAGAATAGTTCACACATAATTTACAGTAAGTACTATAGATTGAGAATTAGAGATTAATTGCTAATTAATTTATCTTTGCAAACTTCTATGATTTCTATGAACTCTCAGACCTACTGGTTAAGCCTGTGCTAGCTCTCTGTGGTTTAACCCATCATTTGCTGTAAATATCATAAACTGCTGTTAGAGACTGTTCACATTAAGCGATTCTACCACCTACATCTGCCATTATCTTTTTTGTCTGCTTTCCTGGTTCTGTGCCTTCCAGTGTGTCCTGCTTTGACTCTTTGTCCATCTTAACCTGTTCTCAGAGTACAATGTACCTTCCAGCCTGCTGTGCCAACCCCTGGTCCATTTGCCCACCCTGACCTGTTGCTTCATGAATAGGGTTGAGCATTCCGATACTGCAAATATCGGGTATCGGCCGATATTGGCTGTATCGGAATTCCGATTCCGAGTTCCGTTATTTTCGTCATATCGGATACCGGAATCGGGATGTCACTGTCACTGTCAGTGTCCGTCTGTCGGGTCTGTCAGGAGTCAGCGGCACTTACCTGGCAGAAGATCTCCGGCGGTCACGTCCTGGACTGCTTCATGGCCGCCATCCTCTTCTCCCCGGCGGTCACATGCAGTTTCTCGCGATAACTGCAGTGACTGCTGGGTAATCCCGGCCGTAAAGCAGTCAGTCCGATGACGTCACCGCCGGGGAAGCAGGTAATCAGCTGTGCTGCGTTGCAATGACAGGCTCTGCCTGTCATTGCGATGTAGCAGAGCTGGATCGTCGTGGGACTGTCGTTATGGACTGCGTCGGACAGGTGGTATACTGTTGGTTTGTTTTTTTTCTTTTTTTACAGGAGATCGATGGCGTCGCAGGAATGAGAGAGTAATAAAAAAAATGAAAACTGTGTTGTCTCTTTTATTTCATTAAAAGACTTTTTTCTTGCTGTGTCTTTTTTTTACACATTTAAAAACTTTGGGATTAATAATGGATCGGTGTCTTATTGACGCCTATCCATTATTAACCGGGCTTATTGTCACCGTGCAATCAACGGTGACATTAACCCCTTATTACCCCACTTGCCACGCTACAGGGCAGTGGGAAGAGCCGGGTAAAGTGCCACAATTGGCACATCTTTTGATGCGCCAAATGTGGGGCTGCTGTAGCCTGGTATTATCAGGCTGTTGAGGGCCAAAATCCATGGGCCTTGACAGTCTTTTAATACCAGGCCGCAGCAGTCTGCATTTTACTTGGCTGGTTAACAAAAATAGGGGGACCCCTACGCCGTTTTTTTTTCGAGGGGATCCCCTATTTTTGTTAACCAGCCAAGCTAAGCAGACTGCTGTGGCCTGGTATTATCAGGCTTGCAAGGTCCATGGATATTGGATCCTTACCAGCCTGAAAAACCAGGCCTCAGCGGTCTGCTTCATCTGGCTGGTTAACAAAATAGGGGGGACCCCACGCCAATTTTTTTTCGAAGGGAACCCCTATTTTTGTTAATCAGTTCCCTCTGACGTCACTGATGGTGTCCCTGGCTGACCTGAAGTGAAAGTGGAAAGCAATCAATTAAGCTTTCCACTTCCTCTCCTGTCAGCCAGGAGAGGAGCTCATTCATTTGGGGGTTTACTGTGAGGCTGCAGCATTAGCTGCGGTCCCTGCAGTAAACATTAACCCTTTCTGAAGGATTACACCGTGGGACCTGACTGTGCATCGGATTGGTAAGAATACTTTTGCTTTATTATTTTATTTTTATTACAGGAAATGGTTTTAGCAGGTGAATAAAATATGGTCAAAAACTGTGTGATTATTTCATTAAACTTCTTTTTTATTAAAGTGTGTGTGTTTGATTTTTCTTTCATACAATAGGATTAATAATTGATAGTTGTCTAATTGACAGCTCTCAATTATTAACCTGGCTTAAAGTGACCTTTCAATTGCAAGGTCATTTTAACCCCTTATTAACCCATTCGCCACCGCTACAGGGCAATGGGAATAGACGGGCAAAGTGCCAGAAAGGGCAAATCTATTTAGAGATTTGCCCTTTCTGGGGTGTCTGGGGGCAGATGTTAAGTAGCCGGGGGGGGCCAAAAAAAATGGTCCCTCTCTGGGCTATTATTATCTGCCCCCACTCACTGGCTTTGTCTGTCTGGTTGCGAAAATAGGGCGGGAGCCCACGCATTTTTTTTCAGCAATTTTACACCTCATATATATATATACATGTCATTGAATTTGTGACACATATATATATTTTATATTTATAGTTCATACACTTCTACATAGTATAATAGCCGCTAATTCAATTGCCGGCTTTTGTGAAAATGCAGAACCCGACATGAAATGACACTTGGTGTACATAGGGTTAACCATGTCTTTTCATGTAGTTTGATATCTGATTTGCACATACAATTACATCAGTCTATGTGTGCAAAATTTCACACCTGTAGGGGTTAATTAAAGGTGTAAATTCGTAGCAAAAAAGTCCATTTTTTTTACAACGAATTTACACCTTTAATTAACCCCTACAGGTGTGAAATTTTGCACACATAGACTGATGTAATTGTATGTGCAAATCAGATAGCAAACGACATGAAAAGACATGGTTAACCCTATGTACACCAAGTGTCATTTCATGTCGGGTGCTTCTGTCTTTTCACAGAAGCCGACTTTACCCGGCAATTGAATCAGAGGATATTTTACTATGTAGAAGTGTATAAACTATACATATATGTATATATATATGTCACAATGACATGTATATATATATATATATATATATATATGTATTCTATGTGTGTATATTTAGTGTTTACAAGGAAAGAAAGAGGTTTTTTTAGTTGCGATATTTTGTTCCCATAGACTTACATGGGACTTCCGGTATCGGTATCGGGTATCGCCGATATTTTAATGGTATCGGCGATACCATTCCGATTCCGATACTTTTGGATATCGGAAAGTATCGCTCAACTCTATTCATGAATCCACCTCACCAGGTGAGCCCATCTCTGTGAGAAACCTGCATGGCCTAAATATGCCTGCAGGATCTCCAGACTTGTATCCTATTGAGGAAATCTGGTAGATCATTGGTCGGCAATTGCAAAGAGCGCTGCCAGCAGATGTAGATCTGTGCATGTCTGCTTAGTCCACGGGGTGATGGTAGCATCTTCTCTTTCAATATACTGTAATACAGTACATGTGTGAATTTATGATACCGTAAATGCAATGTAGCTCTCTGACTCCAGCAGCACTCATACAGCCCCACAAAAGGACTCTGCCACCACCATATTTCACTGGAGGCACCATGCAATTTTCTAAATTCATTTTTTGAAATACATGGTGCCTACAGTGGTGTTGAGAGATACTTTTCATTGATGGGATCATGAATTCACAAATGTTCTGCTCTATATTGACAGAGAATATGCTACCATCACTCTGTGCCCTGGGTAGAGTGCACCTTTCTAACTTGACAATGTAACAAATTACACATCTGTTCTATTTTTGAAGAAGAACAGGGTGAAAGTGATTCAGTCACCAAGTGTATCTCCTGATCTCATCCCAACTAAAACACCTATAGGGAATTCTGAAGAGACATCACTCTCCTTCCAGCATCCAAGCTCTAAAAGAGGTCGTTCTTGAAGAACGGAAAAAGATAGATGGTGCAATATGTTGCCAACTTGTTCATTCCATGACTAGAAGACTTGCTGCTGTCTGTAAAAATTATTGAGGTCATACATAATATTAGATGTAGTTTTTTATGTGGGGTGTATTCATTTTTGCATCAACTAATTTGAGTAAAACTGAAGATTTTGTAATGAAAAATATATTATTAAACTTATCGTACTTCCATGTTATGGCTTAAAAAATGTTCTATAAAACTCAGCATTGTCAAAACTTTGGAAATTGTTCTTGTATTCAGTGAGATATTGGTTAAAATCTTACTTTTCAAAGGGGTTGTACTCATTTAAAGTCATGAATATGCACATATTCATGACTTTAATGAGCGGTACCACGTGACCGCTGTAGGAAGGAAGAGCTGCGGGAGAAGAGCAGGGGCTGCAGAGACGCGCTGGCGGGGGGGTGAGTATATGCCATAGTCACCTTTCCTCGTTCCACTGCTGCGCTCTGCTCTCTCCTCGCGTCCTCTTGCTGTGAATGTTCAGGCAGAGGGCGCGATGACGTAGTTAGTACGCGCCGCGCCCTCTGCCTGAGCGCTCACTGACAAGAGAACCCGGAAGACAGCGGCGCGCAGCGGTGGACCGAGGACAGGTAAATATCTCAGGTGCCAGGGCTCAGAGCGAGCGGTGACACCGGCACCTGTCCCCCATAGCGCGCCGGTGTCCCCACCTGCTCAGGACACTGGCACCTGGCCCCAGAGACGAGAGGTATGTCATTTTTTTTTTCAAGTTGCAGCAGCAGCATAAAAGACCTATACTATGGGGCATAATCTTGTGGCATATGTGGGCATAATCTGTGGAGGGCAATGGGGCATAATCTGTGGAACATATGGGGCATATAATCTGTGGAGCATATGGGGTATAATCTGTGGACATATGGGGCATAATCTGTGGAGCATATGGGGCATAATCTGTGGAACATATGCGGGCATAATCTGTGGAGCATATGGGGCATAATCTGTGGAGCATTATTGGGGCATACAATCTGTGGAGTGCATAATTGGGGCGGCATATGTAATCTGTGGAGCATATGGGGCTATTGTGAGAGTATCTGTGGGAAACATATTAGGGGCAAATTTGAAAATGGGCATATCTGTGCATATGGCATACTGTGGAAATAGGCATAATCTGTGGAAGCATATGGGGCATAATCTGTGGATAGGCATTGGGTATGGGCATAATTTGGGCTATGTGAACTGGGAATACATGGCATATGGGGCATAATCTGTGGAGCATATGTGGCATAATCTGTGGAGCATATGGGGCATAATCTGTGGAACATATGGGCATAATCTGTGGAAGGGCATATGTGGCATATATATCTGTGGATAGGCATATTGGGGGGCATAATCTGTGGACATATGGGGCATAATCTGTGGAGCATATGGGCATAATCTGTGGGAAACTATATGGGGCATAATCTGTGGAGCATATGGGGCATAATCTGTGGAACATATGGGGCATAATCTGTGGAGCATATGGGGCATAATCTGTGGGCAAAATGTGGCATAAGCTGTGGAACATATGGGGCATAATCTGTGAAACATATGGGGCATAATCAGTGGAGCATATGGGGCATAATCTGTGGAGCATATGGGGCATAATCTGTGGAACATATGTGGCATAATCTGTGGAGCATATGGGGCATAATCTGTGGAGCATATGAGGCATAATCTATGGAGCATCTTATGGGGGCATAATCTATGGAGCACCATATGGGGGCATAATCTATGGAGCACAATATGGGGGCATAATCTATGGAGCATCTTATGGGGCCATTATAAACCTTTGTGCAGCATTATAGGGGGCATATTTTGTATAGAGCATCTTATGAGGCCCATCATTAACTGTATGGAGAATTATATGGGGCTCCTGATTCAATATGGATATTCAAAAACATTTAACCTACTGATGTCTCAATTAATTTTACTTTTATTGGCATCTATTTTTATTTTTGTAATTTACCAGTAGCTGCTGCATTTTCCACCCTAGACTTATACGCGAGTCAATAAGTTTTCCCAGTTTTTTGTGGCAAAATTAGGGGGGTCGGCTTACACACGGGTCGGCTTATACATGAGTATATACGGTAATCATTAATTTTTATTTCATAAATCAATAGTGCACATGAAAATAAGAAACTTTGAGATATATCTTATGAGATGAATCTTCTTTCACCTCCCGAATTCATCTTTCACTCTCAATTCATAGGTAAAAGCTGTCATCAGTGAAGATAGATTTTCCCATTACAAAGATAAGAGATGACAGTTGGTGCTTTTAAAATTCTATGGAGCTGCGAGGCTGAGGAGGCGTATGGAGCGAGGGGCAGACAGACATTGTGATGCAAATTCTTTTGACAGGACTCCACATTCTCCATAGAACTTTATGAGCACCAACTGTCATCTATCTAATTATTGGGAAAATCTGTATTCACTGAAGACAGATTGTACCTGTGAATTGAGACTATTGAGAAGAAAGATAGATTTCTCTAATAAGATAAATTAAGTTTTTTTTTATTTTCATGTATGCTATTGATTTATGAAAAAAGAATAAAATGACAGTGACTCTTTAATTTACGACATGACACAGCACAAGATATCATCCTATAGTATCCAGTAGGTTGCGCTATGTACTACTGTGTTCTAGAAAGCTAATACTGTAAATAACTAAAAGAAATTAGACGTGACGCTTTTAATATATTGTTCTATAATTTTGTAACTAGCTGGGATACATACAATGTAATTTATTTATTTTTTTACTACAAAGAAGCATATTCCAAAATTGTTTTTTATCATTGTTATGGCAATTGAGGAGGTTAATAAATATATTGCTGAGCTGAGACCATTATACCCCCAAGATCCCCACTGTAACCCCATGATCAAAGATATTGATGACCCTCCTCCCATATATACAAACTAGCTGAAGAGCCCGGCGCTGCCCGGGCATAGTACCTAACTACGGTTAGTTATAACAAATTGTAATGATTATATCTATATACAAGTATTCAGCTTTCTCCCCATTATGTAGATAGGGCCAAAATAGTTTGGCGATTTGGAACGTGCGGGAGTTAAAATTTCCATTCAACACATAGCCTATGATGCTCATGGGGTTGAGATGTGCGGGCATGCAAAATTTCATGCCCGTAAGTACAACGGTGCAGATTCCTATCCCGGGCCAAAATTATTTGCCGATTTGGAATGCGCGGGGTTAAAATTTCGACTCAAAACCTAGCCTATGATGCTCCCGGGGTCGAGACGTGCGGGTGTGCAAAATTTCATGCCCGTAAATGCAGATTCCTATGCCGGACATACACACAAGCATTCAGCTTTCTCCCCATTATGTAGATAGGGCCAAAATTGTTTGGCGATTTGGAACGTGCGGGGGTTAAAATTTCCATTCAACACATAGCCTATGATGCTCCTGGGGTTGAGATGTGCGGCCATGCAAAATTTCATGCCCGTAAGTACAACAGTGCAGATTCCTATCCCGGGCCAAAATTATTTGCCGATTTGGAATGCGCGGGGTTAAAATTTCGACTAAAAACCTAGCCTATGACGCTCCCGGGGTCGAGACGTGCGGGTGTGCAAAATTTCATGCCCGTAAATGCAGATTCCTATGCCGGACATACACACAAGCATTCAGCTTTCTCCCCATTATGTAGATAGGGCCAAAATTGTTTGGCGATTTGGAACGTGCGGGGGTTAAAATTTCCATTCAACACATAGCCTATAATGCTCCTGGGGTTGAGATGTGCGGGCATGCAAAATTTCATGCCCGTAAGTACAACGGTGCAGATTCCTATCCCGAGCCAAAATTATTTGCCGATTTGGAATGCGCGGGGTTAAAATTTCAACTCAAAACCTAGCCTATGACGCTCCCGGGGTCGAGACGTGCGGGTGTGCAAAATTTCATGCCCGTAAATGCAGATTCCTATGCCGGACATACACACAAGCATTCAGCTTTCTCCCCATTATGTAGATAGGGCCAAAATTGTTTGGCGATTTGGAACGCGCGGAGTTAAAATTTCCATTCAACACATAGCCTAGGACTCTTTTGGGGTCGAGACGTGCGGGCGTGCAAAATTTCATGCCCGTAAGTGCGACGGTGCGGATTCCAATCCCGGACAAACATACCCACATACATACACATATACATACATTCAGCTTTATATATTAGATTAATGAGCACTCTAAAGCCCCTGTCTCACATAGCGATACACCAGCAATCCCGACAACGATCAGGATCGCTGGTGTGTTGCTACATGATCGCTGCTGAGCTGCCAAACAGGCAGCTCAGGCAGCGATCTGCACAGCGACACTGCAGGTAACGTCGCTTAGTTACCCGCAGTTGTACGTTGGATACCAGCGCCTTGATGCAGGGAGCTGGTAACCAAGGTACACATCGGGTTTCCAGGCGCTGCGCGGTGCCTGGAAACCCGCTGTGTACCTTGGTTACCAGCTCCCCTGCAGCAGCGCGCTGGTATCCAACGTACACATCGGGTTTCCAGGCACAGCCCCGCGCCTGGAAACCCGCTGTGTACCTTGGTTGCCAGCGGATCGCTGGTCTCCCCGCCTGTCACACGCAGCGGGAGACCAGCGATCAAAAAAATGTCCAGGACATTCAGCGACGATCAGCGATACCCAGCAGGGGGGCTGATCATCACTGAATGTCACACACAGCGATATCTCTTTAGGGCCCCGTCTCACATAGCGAGATCGCTAGCGAGATTGCGGCTGAGTCACAAGTTTTGTGACGCAACAGCGCTCTCAGCAGCGATCTCGCTATCTCTGACACGTACCAGCGATCAGGCCCCTGCTGTGAATCTCTGGTCGTGTCAGAAATGCCTGGACTTTTTTTGATCACTGGTCTCCCGCTGACAGGCACACATCGCTGCGTGTGACAGGCAGGATACCAGAGATCAGCTGGTAACCAAGGTACACATCGGGTTTCCAGGCACGGGGCTGTGCCTGGAAACCCGATGTGTACGTTGGATACTAGCGCGCTGCTGCAGGGGAGCTGGTAACCTAGGTACACATCGGGTTTCCAGGCACCGCGCAGCGCCTGGAAACACGATGTGTACCTTGGTTACCAGCTCCCTGCACCAGCGGGCTGGTATCCAACGTACACTGCGGGTTACTAAGCGATGTTACCCGCAGTGTCGCTGTCCTGATCACTACCTGAGCTGCCTGTTTGGCAGCTCAGCAGCGATCATGTAGCGACACACCAGCGATCCTGACAAGTTCATATCGTTGTCCAGATCGCTGGTGCATCGCTATGTGAGACGGGGCCCTTAATGTCCTCCTAATTTTATCTGTTTGCATCGCAGACACAGACACTGGGGCCAATTTTCATAGGAAGTCAATTAACGCACTAGTATGTTTTTGGAATGTGGGAGGAAATGTGGCAGCCTTAGTGCTGGCCTATGAGAGCAAAACTTGCATAAGATTTCCGCTTGGAGAACTGGAGCGTTCGCGTTAGACCAGGAATTTAAAGACACATGACATTATTCATTTATATCTTGTGTCTCTAGAGATAAAATATTGGCTATCACATGAGCCCAGGCACAATTACAGCAACCTTGTGCATGGGACTCATTTACCGTCCATATGTTTTCCAGTTTGTATTATGTCTTTATTTGGGATCTGAAGGATAAAGATTCTCCTGGTGGAGAGCGCCAAGTCTGAAGACGATATTTGTCTTTTTATAGCAAAAATGTATTTTGTAGAGCACACACACAAATTAAGAATGAACAGTTATGAGAATTCCACATGCGTAACACGTATCCGATAAGACAGAAAGTAATAAAGGGCTAAATATTAGGATTGAGGTTGATAACATATATGGTTCCTGTAAGCATCACGTGCCATTTGTCTACTAAGGGATATATTTTCTGACCTAATGTATTGCAGAGCTTATATTGACACAAGACTAGAGACATTCGCATGGTCCAGATAACTGTTATTCCACGCACTGTACACATAGGATCCCTGATTCTGGGACTCCCTCCTCCCTCTTAGCTGCTGTCTTCTGTCTTGGTGTTTGTTTTATTGGAGCCTGGGGTGTTCTTTTGATCAACTCAATCTCTCTCTGGCACTTGAGTCCTGATTGGCTAAAGGGTTTAGAGGGAAAATCTTTAATTAAGCAGATAATCTCTTCTTAGTAGGTTTGCAGCTCCATTTCTGTACCCCCTTGGTTCTCACTTGGGATCCCTTACTGGTCCTGACTAAACTTGCAGAAGAACAATCTTTGATTGTAGTGTCAAAGGGTTTTCCAGTGTTGGATTATGTTGTATATTGGCTCTCTGTTGATCATCTTCCTTCTTTTTCTAGTACATTTTGGGAACACTTGGTAAGTACCAGTGAGTGTCATTAAAACCTATTTATCTCTTGTATGATGCTAGGCTTTAATACTTTTATTATGACTATTATTTATGCATCCATGTCATTTGTATACTTACATTACAACATTAAGCAGATAACAGGCAGGTTACATAGGAAGCATCATCTAAATAAAGAAAATACATTACCTGATATAAAAACTCTTTCTGGGTGGGATAGATAGATAGATAGATAGATAGATAGATAGATAGATAGATAGATAGATAGATAGATAGATAGATAGATAGATAGATAGATAGATAGATAGATAGATAGATAGATAGATAGAGAGATAGATAGATAGATCTGTAACTATTAAGTATGACTCTATAAAGATTATTTCCGTGAAATTTTCAGCTTCCAGAAAAAAAATATCCCTTACTAAGGAATAAGTGCAAATCCAGGGTACATTCCTTACATCTCTCTCACTTCTAGACACATGCTGAGTTTCTAGCATGTGATGTAGGGTCATGAAATGCAGAAATGCAGACAGACGATTTTGCTTTAACTAAGAGAACTATAATTTCCTTGATGTTTCACTTTATACTGCCAGGATTTTCATGTTTAAAGCTTCATGTTCAAGTATAAATATAATATATTCAAAACTATTCAGCTGCAATGATAATGTGTGTATTTTGCATTTAAGTGATTGACACAAATGTGTTTTTATATAAATAGAAATATGAATTGGAATATCTATAAATACATAATGATAATATATTAATGATGCAAAACTATAAAATAGATGGGATAATAATAAACGCAGAAAAGGACAAAATCGATAAACAGATGTATCAGTGAATTGCAATGTTAACTTTCCTTTTTCATTTAAGTTTATGAATTTAGTATACTTTTAAATGCAAATTAATATGAGTTTAAATGGATGCATTGTTTAAAAAAAATCATAGAGACAAACAATTCTAAGCAATCCCAAATTAATTAAAATAATATTTTCATCTACAGATTTGAAGTTCTTAGTGCTGACAGTTTATAGCAGTGTTGGCTTTCCGTCATCATTTAATGTCCTTTGGCATGGTACCAGTAAGACATTGATGGATCACGTTTGCATGTTTTTGAATGAAGTAGAAAATGAGAATAAAGCAGTGTAAGCATCAGTTCTTACACTGTCTATACATACTGTACCATATTTTTTTTATCTGGGAGGAAGGCACAGTACATATGAAGATACAATTTCAGAATAATTTTTCAAAATGTGAAACAATATATCATTGCTTTATGTGAAATATTGTACATCTGCATTAGCCACATCTAGTTTTCTCTGCTTGTATTCAGCTAAATGCTGATGACTGAATGTTCTAAGTAATGGAGCAGATTTGCATTTGTTGGAGCCAATGTCCTGTCTTTTCTTGATCATAGATATAACCATTACCAATAAAACCTATAAATTTGATTGAATCATTCATGATAGTCCACAATACAACAAATATTATGCGGGTCCATTATATATGGCTACATGGGCGTCAGTCTATTTTTTATTTGTTGAAATTATTTAGCATGAGTTTATTATATTTATTTCTTTACCTATAAATCACAGTATAATTAGTACAATCAAATGTGAAATAATCACTCAGCAACATAAAGAAGACATTCCTAACTTTGTGTATTTATTTTTAAGTTGTAGAATTCTGAATTTCTTAGGTTATTATTATTTATTATACTTTGCTTATATAGTGTTCTCATATTCCGCAACAAAATGAGTTTTTTGTGACTTTTTGACTCTTCGTATGCACTATAAAACGCAACGTCAAACAGTTCAAGCAAGGTGGAGGGGATTTATAGAAATCTGATGAGCACTGTGGGTTTTTTTTTTACGCCGCGTAACATGATTTTCGGTGCATTTTTTAAATCCACAACATGTCGATCTCCCTTGCGTGTACGTGGAGCTTTATGTAGAGATTTTCCCCATTCCATATATGTTTTTAGTGGATTTCCACTGTGAAAACACACCAAAAAATGCATGTGTTCCACACGACTGTTTCAATAAACTTTTGTCAAAGCCATATACCAGAAAGTATCAAAACAAAGCAGCTTCATTTAAAACATGTCATACTAAAGAGGCACAAAAAAGCAGCATCGATAATGTGATAAAAAGGCAAGTTGCCTAATTTAGCGAATAGGTGCAGAAAATCTTCAACTACAATAGATCACCAAATACTCATCGTGTGAACATAGCCTAGGAGTATGTTCACACATCACATTTTTGCTGCTTTTTTCTACGTGTTATTGCCATGAAAAACACAGCATTTTACTGTCCCAGTAAAGTGAATGAGATTTCTGAAATCTCATGCACATGCTTATTATTTCCATGCAAGTTTGAAGCAGTCAATTTTTTCATTGTTGTTGCATCATTTTTCAGCCATTCTAATGAAAGGCGAAAACTCATAAAAAAAAGTTTAAAAAGTGTCAAAAACACTTTTTTTTATTATGCAGCATTTTTCCTGCGAAGAGACACGTTTTTGATGTAGAAAAGGCTGCAGCAAATACTTAGCATGTGCACGTAACTTTAAACTATTTTTTATATTATTCCATCTGGGCTACGTACAATAAATAGTATAAAGTTGCAGTTGTATATAAAACAGTATTCCTATAGAAAACCATAGTTTTATGCTAAATTGTATGATTGACTATAAACCATCTCATTAAAGGTAAGCGCTTTTTGGGGGGCAGATTTGTCAGTTATTAGGGAAATGAGAAATATGTAATAGATAAAAAGCTACTTACTCTACTCAGTACCAAATTTGCCATTCACAAAAGTTCATATACTTAGTACTGTTTCCTGGAAAGAGTCTAGCCTTTATCCTTACAGCAGATATTTTGTATCTGAGTTTGGAGATAAATGGTAATAAATCATTATCTGTGTGCACAAATGATTATGTTTCTTATGTATAGGGTTTAAAATGATGTGACCCAGTAATAATAGTGGCTGCCACACACCAAGGTCCTTTGAATTGGAATGCCCACGACGCTAAGCATTATTATTAGGATGGAATGTCTTGGAAATTTATGGAATCTAAGATTCTAATTCGAAGTCACTTTTGTAATTAGCCTAAATGTTCAGGATTCCACCTTAGGTCAAAGCCCTGCAAGATAGGACATAAGCAGTAAATAATGGTCTTCACATTCTTAACTCATTCCATAAACATTGGCATTTTTTTTTCTTAAATTACATACAAAACATTGTTTTACAGTTTTTTTTTGAACATTGATATATTGATAATAATTAAATTAACTTTGGAGGTTAGGATTTAAAAAAAAAAATTTTTTTCCCTCAAAAATAGTGGCAATCTCGTCCGTGGGGTAAGCCTTAAATTTCAGCTCATCCTGAATCACTTGAATTAGAATGACACAAATATGACAAAACCCATGGACAAGCAAGATGCTTTCTCTGTGGAATATTATATCCTTTTTGTTAATCCTAGGAGCCTCTTTATTAAGTGTTCTTGAAATCTTAGAATTATTTAAGATTAAACAAGTATTTATTTGACTAATTAATGAGTCATTGAACTACCTGATATCCAACTGAAATCTGATAAATAAGTTTTGTTGCTAGTAAAGAATCTTTTTTATACTTCATTACTATTAAAAAAGACTAAAAAAACTTTATTTACTTGGATTGTGACATCTATAAGCATTTAAAGGAGGTGGTTGTCAACTTTTACAAGAAAATATGATTCTAATATATATATATATATATATATATATATATATATACACATACATACCACACACATACACACACACACACACTCTCACATACGCACACACATACACACACACACTCTCACATACACACAACTCTCACTCACTCACACACCACACACATACACACACACACTCTCACATACACACACACACACTCTCACATACACACACACACATACTCTCACTCACACACACGCACACACACACATGCACACGCACACACACACACGCACGCACACACACACACACACACACACACACACCACGCGCGCGCGCGTTCTACCCTTTCAGTATAGGATTTCTGGGATGAAAGTGAAGCTGGGATGGGTGTGAAGGATGTTTGTTTTGATGTAAGTGACCCTGGACTTACAGGCATACTAATTACACTAATCCTTTCCACTGATAAAAGATAAGACTGTCCTTAGTTTATGACTGTCATAAAAAGCAGGCAATACTCCAGATAGCCAGATATGTGAATCTCATGCTATGGAACCTAATGATAAGGATCAGTTGTTTCCAGGAATATTTACAGTTTATTGGTTTAGGCAGACTTTAGAACCTTATCTTTTTGTTTCCTTAGAATTACCAGAAGACATCTTAATAAAATGTAACTAATCACATAAAAGTCTAATCATTGAACATACATGTATAGTCTTATAACAACTGCTAATCTTATAAAAATGGAGCATTTATAACCGCACAGTACCCTGTTTTTACATGAATTGCAATGTCGCAGGGAATAACTGAGGCCTGAATATCTATGGATGTAAAGTGGATACAGTTTTACACCTGAAGACCCAGGCTCCCAGCAGTTCTACCAAACTGAACTTTGAACACTATGGAGATAAGGGTGTGTTTCGGCACCCAATCAGTGGGCCTGTCAGGGCTTACGTTCGAATCTCCCGCAAAACAAGATTCAGACGTATTCGCCGACATTGACAGTGCGAACGTATGCTCTGCCATGCATAATTTTCAGGCATTTACCCCTACTGGATTTGGACACTCAGATGTAGTAGTGTCCACTTCCAGGAGGCCTATACACCCAAAAACAATGCATGGCAGAGTGCATAATGACTCCGTCGGCCGCATTATAGTCTATGACCCTGTTGGCGCATATGTCCTAATCTTGTTTTGCAGTGTATGCTGACGTAAACCTTGAAGGGGCCATTGAATAAGTGCCTAAATGTAATGTGAAAGCATCCTAACAGTTTAGCTCAGTAGAATTGTTTTGTCTCTGATGTTATGACTATAATGTGAATATAAAAATGCATTCCAATAATGGCCTAAAATATTTATATAATTACTAGAAATGCTTCTATATTCTACTAAAATATACAATCTCACACCACTAGGATAAACAGTGATTGGACTACCGTATTTTTCAGACTATAAGAAGGAATTTTTTTCCCAAAAAATTTTCGGGGAAATTGGGGGTGCATCTTGTAATCGGAATATACTTACAAGTGGTGTGGCGGCAGCAGGACTCGGGCGATTCTGCAGCGATCCCGATCCGACGCTGCAAGGTGATGATCACACTCCCTTCCCAGGCTGGTGCGTCAGTTTCAGTGATGCTCTGTGGTGCGGGGGGCTCTGACGGCATTTTGTGAAAGTCCGGAGGCCCCTGCACATCCATTGCTGTGATGTAGCCTCCCGGAAAATGGCCACCAGGGGCAGCGCATGGTCAGAGTGAGATTTTGGCAACGAGATCTCGTTGCCGAGCATCTCAATCTGATGTGATGCGGTGGCCTCCGGGAAAATGTCCACCGGGGGCAGCACATGCTCAGATTGAGATCTCGGCAACAAGATCTCATCCCAATATATTGGGAAACGAGATCTCGGTGCCGAGATCTCAATCTGAGCATGCGCCGCCCCCTGTCAGCCATTTTCCCGGAGGCCACCGCATCGCAGCAATGAATGTGAGGGGGCCTCCGGGCTTTCACAAAGTGCCGGCGGAGCCCCCCGCACCACTGAACACCGCCGAACCAGCCTGGGATGGGATTTTCCAGAGGATACAATTTCAACATTTTTCGTGGGTCTTAGTGTAGTATATATTTTTTGCAATTTATGGGTGAAATTGTACCAGCAAAATCATTACAGGTTTATTCCTCCTTTCAATACTATCAGTCACCTATTCTAATTAGGATCTATATGCACACCTATTCTAATTAGGATCTATATGCAGGACAGCCTCATTAGCGTTCATCTATATATAGAAGCAAGGCAATGCAGGGAGCTATAGCTCTGATGAAGAGGGATAGCAGTCCCTAGAAACGCGTCAGCCGAACTTAGCCCCTGTAATCTTATGCAATCTTATGTGCTCAAGACAAATTGGTGACGTCACCCCATTGTCCCGCCCCTTCTTGTCGCTACCTCGGCGCTGCTTCCGGCCGGGGCGCGCCGAGTGTTTTGCCGACCTCCACCGCACCAACGCTCTCTGTGCAGATGCTTTTCCTGCAGTCACACAGATCCAATCTTCACTCAGTGAGTACAATGGCACTTGCCATTATCATATGAACCCGCTGCATGAACATACAATCATTTTCTAACGCTCATTATAGCAAGCTCCCAGGATTAGCAATTACTTGGTACAGACACTCATCTTCTTAAAGTCCACGTCGGGATATATACTTCTCCCTCTGGCACCGCAGTGAGTATAACATCACTGCGACTAATCACTACTTCGAATAAGCAGTTAATTACTAGCAAAGTTCCATCTGTTATAGGCATTTATCCTATCTACGCAAGTATATACAATCTCCTACTGTGGCACCACTGAATTTGGTCACTCAGTGTGTTCTATCATCCATGTACACATCTAGCTTCATCTTGTGAGTATCCATTTCATAAGTACTAGTAAGTACAATATATGAGGTATAACTTAACATTTTGCTTTATTTAATAATTCACTGGTTATTTTATTATTATTTTAGCATTTACCCAAAGTCGATAATCTACAATTTTCGAGCAATCCTACTTTTGACAGTGAGTTCTCCTCTTTTTATTCTCTTTGTCCAATATTGTTAGTTTCTATCAGGTGTTCCTAGTTAGCGCGGCATTTATTTTTATATTTTTTGTTTATTAACCCTAGTAGGTTAGCACAGAGCCTACTTTTAATTGCCAGCAGCTTCTAAGCCACTAAGATTTTCATTTTTTTTTTTTCCTTTTGTGTTCATAGTTTCTTACGCTCACCTTGAGATATACACATTTTTTAGGTTTAGCGCCAGTGTTTATTTTTCTTATTAGCGAATATTATATCCTTTTTGTTAATCCTAGGAGCCTCTTTATTAAGTGTTCTTGAAATCTTAGAATTATTTAAGATTAAACAAGTATTTATTTGACTAATTAATGAGTCATTGAACTACCTGATAGCCAACTGAAATCTGATAAATAAGTTTTGTTGCTAGTAAAGAATCTTTTTTATACTTACTTCATTACTATTAAAAAAGACTAAAAAATTTATTTACTTGGATTGTGACATCTATAAGCATTTAAAGGAGGTGGTTGTCAACTTTTACAAGAAAATATGATTCTAATATATATATATATATATATATATAATATATATATTACACATACATACCACACACATACACACACACACACTCTCACATACGCACACACATACACACACACTCTCACATACACACACACATACTCTCACTCACACACCACACACATACACACACACTCTCACATACACACACACACACACACACACTCTCACATACACACATACTCTCACTCACACACACGCACACACACACACGCACACACACACTCTCACATACACACACACACTCTCACATACACACACACATATACTCTCACTCACACACACGCACACACGCACACGCACACCACACACACACACACACACACACACACACGCGCGCGTTCTACCCTTTCAGTATAGGATTTCTGGGATGAAAGTGAAGCTGGGATGGGTGTGAAGGATGTTTGTTTTGATGTAAGTGACCCTGGACTTAAGAATATGCCACACTAAACAATATCGCTAACGGGATCGCTAAAAAACGTCACTATTTAGCGATCCCGTTAGCGATATTGTTCAGTGCGGCAGCTTCCAGCGACGAGCTTCCTGCTGTGATCTCGCTCGTCGCTGGAATCGTTCCGGACCCTATTTTCTCGTCGGCGCTCCCGCTGGGTAAGTATTTAATCGCTGTGTGGCACCTTTCTTAGCGATTTAGCGGTACTTTTGTACCGCTAAAGTCGTTAAGAAGATCGCTAACGGCGATAGCGTCGTTAACTATATCGCTAAATGTGGAAGCATTTAGCGATATAGAAACAATCCCGCTAGCGATCGCATTAGTATGCGTCGTTATCGTGATCGCTAGCGGGATTGTTTAGTGTGGCAGTACCTTACAGGCATACTAATTACACTAATCCTTTCCACTGATAAAAGATAAGACTGTCCTTAGTTTATGACTGTCATAAAAAGCAGGCAATACTCCAGATAGCCAGATATGTGAATCTCATGCTATGGAACCTAATGATAAGGATCAGTTGTTTCCAGGAATATTTACAGTTTATTGGTTTAGGCAGACTTTAGAACCTTATCTTTTTGTTTCCTTAGAATTACCAGAAGACATCTTAATAAAATGTAACTAATCACATAAAAGTCTAATCATTGAACATACATGTATAGTCTTATAACAACTGCTAATCTTATAAAAATGGAGCATTTATAACCGCACAGTACCCTGTTTTTACATGAATTGCAATGTCGCAGGGAATAACTGAGGCCTGAATATCTATGGATGTAAAGTGGATACAGTTTTACACCTGAAGACCCAGGCTCCCAGCAGTTCTACCAAACTGAACTTTGAACACTATGGAGATAAGGGTGTGTTTCGGCACCCAATCAGTGGGCCTGTCAGGGCTTACGTTCGAATCTCCCGCAAAACAGGATTCAGACGTATTCGCCGACATTGACAGTGCGAACGTACGCTCTGCCATGCATAATTTTCAGGCATTTACCCCTACTGGATTTGGACACTCAGATGTAGTAGTGTCCACTTCCAGGAGGCCTATACACCCAAAAACAATGCATGGCAGAGTGCATAATGACTCCGTCGGCCGCATTATAGTCTATGACCCTGTTGGCGCATATGTCCTAATCTTGTTTTGCAGTGTATGCTGACGTAAACCTTGAAGGGGCCATTGAATAAGTGCCTAAATGTAATGTGAAAGCATCCTAACAGTTTAGCTCAGTAGAATTGTTTTGTCTCTGATGTTATGACTATAATGTGAATATAAAAATGCATTCCAATAATGGCCTAAAATATTTATATAATTACTAGAAATGCTTCTATAATTCTACTAAATATTACAATCTCACACCACTAGGATAAACAGTGATTGGACTACCGTTTTTTTCAGACTATAAGAAGGAATTTTTTTCCCAAAAAATTTTCGGGGAAATTGGGGGTGCATCTTGTAATCGGAATATACTTACAAGTGGTGTGGCGGCAGCAGGACTCGGGCGATTCTGCAGCGATCCCGATCCGACGCTGCAAGGCGATGATCACACTCCCTTCCCAGGCTGGTGCGTCAATTTCAGCGATGCTCTGTGGTGCGGGGGGCTCTGACGGCATTTTGTGAAAGTCCGGAGGCCCCTGCACATCCATTGCTGTGATATGGCCTCCCGGAAAATGGCCACCAGGGGCAGCGCATGGTCAGAGTGAGATTTTGGCAACGAGATCTCGTTGCCGAGATCTCAATCTGATGTGATGCGGTGGCCTCCGGGAAAATGTCCACCGGGGGCAGCACATGCTCAGATTGAGATCTCGGCAACAAGATCTCATCCCAATATATTGGGAAACGAGATCTCGGTGCCGAGATCTCAATCTGAGCATGCGCCGCCCCCTGTCAGCCATTTTCCCGGAGGCCACCGCATCGCAGCAATGAATGTGAGGGGGCCTCCGGCTTTCACAAAGTGCCGGCGGAGCCCCCCCGCACCACTGAACACCGCCGAACCAGCCTGGGATGGGATTTTCCAGAGGCCACCGCATCGTAGCAATGGATGTGCAGGGGCCTCCAGGCTTTCACAAAATGCTGGCACAGCCCCCGAACTAATTCACTGCCGAACCTGCTGCACCAGTCTGGGATGTGAGTCATATCACTAGACCACCGAACACCCCCTGTGACCATGCTCCACCAGCACTGCCGATCCCCCCTGGTAAGCTGAATTCAGACTGTAAGACACATTGATTTTTTTTCCTTATTTTCCTTCTGAAAATTTGGGGTGCGTCTTATGGTCTGGTGCATCTTATAGTCCGAAAAATATGGTACTTCAGCAAAAAACAAACAAAAAGAAAAAACACAAAATCTTACAGTTCCTGAAAAGTGAATGGAATTTATAGAAATCTCATGAGTAGTGTTGAGCGATACGATACCGCAAGTATCGGGTATCGGCCGATATTAGCTGTTTCGGCCTTTCGATACTTAGTTCCGATATTTTCCATATATCGTATACCGGAATCGGAAGTTCCCATAATTCTTTGAGAGGCAATGTGATTTTAGTCAGCCAATGAGGAATCCTAAGAAGTGTGGGCACATCCTGTACTGCTGCGGTCATGTTAACTAATGGCATGGCTGTGATTGGATGCTGAAATGATGTCAGAATGCACTATAAAAGGTGCCGCCGCCATTTTAGCATCACTGTGCTGTGAATTCAGTAAGGGACAGAACGCTGCTGTGCTGACTCTGAGGGACAGTTAGAGATTGCGATTTAGTGTACTGTGCTTTAGGCAGGCTAGCACCAACCGCTGTGTAAAGCTTCCTTTTGCCTGCAGTGTTGTTTTAACAGCTCTGCAAGGTGTGTGTGAGTGCAGGTGACGCTGCAGTTTGCTCTGCATGCAACGCTGTCTGTAGGCATCTGCACGTGTCACTCACAGACTCTTTTTTTTTTCTTCAGTGTAATTCTTGCTGCTCCATGCAATTTAACTATTAGTGTGACGCGCTTCCATCCATATCCAATACATTGGTTGCAAACACTATAGAAGTAGACAAAGGAGTAGCCTTTCACAGATTGTGAACAGTTGTGTTTCAGTGTTCACTTCAGTCTGTGTTTTTTATTTTTTGAGTGCACATCACGCTCCAGTTACTTGTTCAAGCACTGCTGCTTGTACTCTGCTGAGCGTGTCTCAGTGCCTCATCCTTTTCATTTCTCTCCAATTGGTTCTGCTCCATTCCATTTAAAATAAATATAATCTATTAGTGTGACGCGCTTCCATCCGTATCCAATACATTGGTTGCAAACACTATAGAAGTAGACAAAGGAGTAGCCTTTCACAGATTGTGAACAGTTGTGTTTCAGTGTTCACTTCAGTCTGTGTTTTTTATTTTTTGAGTGCACATCACGCTCCAGTTACTTGTTCAAGCACTGCTGCTTGTACTCTGCTGAGCGTGTCTCAGTGCCTCATCCTTTTCATTTCTCTCCAATTGGTTCTGCTCCATTCCATTTAAAATAAATATAATCTATTAGTGTGACGCGCTTCCATCTGTATCCAATACATTGGTTGCAAACACTATAGAAGTAGACAAAGGAGTAGCCTTTCACAGATTGTGAACAGTTGTGTTTCAGTGTTCACTTCAGTCTGTGTTTTTTATTTTTTGAGTGCACATCACGCTCCAGTTACTTGTTCAAGCACTGCTGCTTGTACTCTGCTGAGCGTGTCTCAGTGCCTCATCCTTTTCATTTCTCTCCAATTGGTTCTGCTCCATTCCATTTAAAATAAATATAATCTATTAGTGTGACGCGCTTCCATCCGTATCCAATACATTGGTTGCAAACACTATAGAAGTAGACAAAGGAGTAGCCTTTCACAGATTGTGAACAGTTGTGTTTCAGTGTTCACTTCAGTCTGTGTTTTTTATTTTTTGAGTGCACATCACGCTCCAGTTACTTGTTCAAGCGCTGCTGCTTGTACTCTGCTGAGCGTGTCTCAGTGCCTCATCCTTTTCATTTCTCTCCAATTGGTTCTGCTCCATTCCATTTAAAATAAATAAATCTATTAGTGTGACGCGCTTCCATCCGTATCCAATACATTGGTTGCAAACACTATAGAAGTAGACAAAGGAGTAGCCTTTCACAGATTGTGAACAGTTGTGTTTCAGTGTTCACTTCAGTCTCTGCGTAATAACCACACTTAGGCCTTATAACTTTTCTGACTTTCTTTATCAATCTACCAAGATGAAGAAGGCAGGGAGTAAGGCACGTGGTCGTGGCCGTGGAGTTTCAGCAGGGAGAGGACATGGGGATTCTGTGGCTGCTGCCGCCCTCAGTGACACAGCATCCACCAGTTTTACCCATGAGCGTTCCTTTATGCGCACTTTGGTAGGAGCTCGGCGTGCCCCCCTGCTGCAGGAAGAACAAATTGAAGCCGTTGTTGGTTGGATGGCAGCCAATGCATCGACTTCAATTCCTTCCACCTCCTCTCAGGAACACAACACTGTTGAGCAACCATCTGTCTGTTCACCGCCTGTCAAATTGCCCAGGCAGTCAGAGAGTTCTGTACAGGAGCCAGCTGAGTCTCTGCTTCTGTTCTCAGAATCTGTTGGCTCGCAAACACGGGCACAGGCAAGCAGCATTCTGCAATTTGAAGAAGAGGGAGTATGCAGTGATGCGCAACAGCTGTGTCTCTCTCAATCTGAAGAGGCGGGTGAGCCAGTGCCGATGGACAGCACACCGCAGAACGCATCTTATGATGATGATGAGACTCAGGTGCCAGGTTTTGTGGAGCATGGTGCTGCCCAGACCATCCAACAGCAGCAGGTGTTGGAAGAGGGTAGTGGAGATGATGAAGTCCGAGACCCAACATGGCGTGAGCAACAGGAAGGTGGTGGGAGCAGCTCTGAGGAAGAGATTGTCCCAACGGTACAAAGAGGAGGGAGAGGTAGGCTGCAGACTCGCTTGCCTGTAGCCTCCAGTTTGGCACCTGTTGGGAGCAGTTCTCTTAGAAATGTCAAAATTGGCGCTCCCATGACTTGCACTGCGTGGTCCTTTTTTGACAGACTTGTAGATGATATTTGCTATGTTCAATGCAAGCTGTGTAAGCAAAAAGTTAAAAGAGGTAAAAATATCAGTAACCTGAATACCACAAATATGTGGAAACATGTACGGACAAAGCACGTAGCTGAGTTACAAAGCCACACTGGATATGTAGGCCAACCTACAGCAGCACCTACATCTTTAGTCGTGTTGGAGCCTCTACCTCCAGCTCACACACACCTGGTTCGGCTTCCTCACAGGATCTCCATGGAAGAACCTCGGTCACTGTTGTCCATAGACAAACTGTTATTCCACCCACAGCAGCAAGTTCACAGTCATCGTCACACTCCCAGACCACAAAACAGCCATCGGTACCACAGGCATGGGATAAAAGACGGCCATACTCGGCAAACCATCCACGAGCACAGGCTCTGAATGCTGGCATTGCAAAACTCCTGTCCCTTGAAATGCTGTCATTCAGGCTGGTGGAGACTGACAGTTTCAGGAACTTTATGGCATTGGCAGTCCCACAATATAATGTGCCAAGCCGATTTTATTTCAGCAGGCAAGCCGTCCCTGCTCTGCAAAAACATGTCGAGGGAAACATTAAACATGCGCTACTAAACGCCGTCAGTAGCAGGGTCCACCTGACCACCGATGCGTGGACCAGTACCCATGGCCAGGGACGATACCTTTCCCTCACTGCCCATTGGGTCAATGTTGTGGAGCCGGGTACAGATCTTGCCAGTGGCGCTGTACGTGTTCTGCCAACTCCAAGGATTGCAGGAATCCAGTCTGTACACATTGATTCCTCCTCCTACTCCAGTTCCTCAGAATCATCGCTGCACGAGCCGTCACGGTATACCTCCACATGGACCCGTGAACGCTTACCTGTTGCGACCGATATGAGCACAGCCGTGGCCAAACGTCAACAGGCCGTCCTGAAATTAATTTCCATGGGGAATCGAAGCCACACAGCGCAGGAGCTCTGGGATGCCATCAAGCAGGAGAGCGACGTGTGGTTTTTGTCAGCTAATCTCCAGCCAGGCTTGGTAGTGTGTGACAATGGCCGAAATCTGGTGGCAGCTTTGGGCCTTGGCAACCTCACTCACATACCATGTCTGGCACATGTGCTCAACTTGGTCGTGCAGAGTTTTTTGAGGGACTATCCGGATCTTGATGCACTGCTGCACAAGGTCCGCCTAGAGTGCGCTCACTTGGACGTTCCAGCATGGCCAGATCGCGCATTGCAGCTCTGCAAGTCAGATTTCGCCTTCCTGAACATCGCATCATATGTGACGTACCCACCAGGTGGAATTCCACGTTACATATGTTGGAGCGGTTGTGTGAGCAGCAGCCAGCAGTAATGGAGTATCAGCTGCAACAGGCGCAATCAACTCGCAATTTGCGCCGTTCACACTTCACCACTACTGAGTGGGCCTCTATGAAGGACATCTGCGACGTTTTGCGTGCGTTTGATGTTTCAATGCGGATGGCGAGTGCAGATGATGCACTAGTCAGCATGACTGTCCCCCTTATCTGCCTGCTTCAGAAATCACTGAAAGCACTAAAGGAAGAGGTTTTGGAAGAGGTGGAGGATGAGGAGTCACAAATTCAATTACCTTCAGGACAGTCATCGCAACGTGGTTCCTCACAGAGGGCTGGGCAGGGCTCACTTTGTGAGGAGGATGAGGAGGAGGAGGAGGAGGAGTCAATGGAGGAGGAAGAAATCCCTACAGAGGGAGGTACACAACGCTCTAGTCAGTATGTAGAGCGAGGGTGGGGTGATGCAGAGGAGGCAGAGATGACGCCTCTTCGAGAGGACAGCCTTTGTTGGCCAGTTGGGAGTCTGCAGCACATGGTTGATTTCATGCTTCAGTGCCTGAGAAACGACCGCCGCATCGCCCACATTCTCACCACGTCAGATTATTGGGTGTACACCCTCCTAGACCCTCACTACCAGGACAACTTACAAACCCTCATCACACCGGTGAACCAGGACCGTAAAATGCAGGAGTACCAAGACACACTGGTGCAATCCATACTGTTGTATATTCCAGCCGAGAGAGCTGCTGCTGCTGCTACTGCTTTACAAAGCAGCTCTGTGCGTCGAGGCAGTGTAGACACCTCTACAACAAGAGGGAGCACAAGCAGCGCCTCTGCACAGGGCAAGAGCTGTATGTTACAAATGTGGCGAAGTTTTGTGACAGCGCCAGCAAGGTCTACACCATCCGAGACGGCTCCAGTCACCAGGAAGAAACGTTTCCGTAAGATGGTGACAGACTACTTGGCTTTCCCTCTAAGTGTACTCCCAGATGCCTCTTCCCCTTTCAAATTTTGGGTCTCTAAGTTGGATACATGGCCAGAGCTTAGCCAGTATGCATTGGAGGTGCTGGCTTGCCCTGCTGCCAGTGTATTATCTGAGCGCGTCTTTAGTGCTGCAGGTGGTGTAGTAACAGGCCGTCGCATGCGACTATCCTCAGAGAATGTAGACCGGCTTACTTTTCTGAAAATGAACAAGGCATGGATCTCACCTGAATTTGCCTGTCCGTTTTCAGATTAAATAACTGTTTGGCAACGTTTTCCATGTCTCCTGTTATGTTCATCTTTCTACCACCTGAACTCTACTCCCTGGGCTACAACACCGCCATTTGTTGCTCGTAAGTAATTGGCAGGGGTACTGACTCCTGGCCAGCCTGGTTACAGCACGACAGCTGTTTCCTGGCAGTGTGAACGTCAATTATCCTCCAATAAGTTGTGCTGTCGTGTTGCATTCGGGTTAGCCGACTCTATGGTGCCTGCAGTTTAGGTGATTCCTATGTGTGCTGTGGGATATGTAAATAAAGGCTGTTTCCATTGTGACAATAGGACAAGCACCCACTGTAGGACTGTGTGATTCGGTAACTGCGGACGGCTTGCGTCCTGTCAACTTACATTTTCATGGGTGCGTTCTGCTACCCGTCCGGGGTCCAGTACCGTCAACTGGTCTCCCCAGTGCCTTTGGCCTAGGTGCCTCCATCTCCGTATCCGAGTTCCACCAACGTCTGCTGGTCCTTGGTAGTGCTTTGGAGCACAGGTACCTCCTGCTTAGTAACCGTGTCACAGTAACGTCAGCTGGTACTCTGTTGTGACATTGCCTCTTTTCCTTCTGCTGCCCCTCCGGGTTCCAGCACAGTCAGCTGGTCCTCGTTACTTCCATTGTCTCTTGCTCCATCTGATACCCGTCAGGGTTCCAGTAACGTCAGCTGGTTCTCGGAAATTAGACGACCTTAAAGACCACCCAGAAGAAGATGACGACAACAAGGACGACGAGCATGAAGCCAACCAGCCTGAACACCATCACAAAGAAAAAATAAAAGATTACCCAGAAGAAGATCACCAACAGGACAAAGAAGGTTAAGACAAACTACAAGATACAGAACAAGAGACAGAAGAACAATAAGCAGAAGATCAAAAAGCAGAAGAACATGAAGTATAAGACCAAAATGAAGAGCAAAATATATGCTCTAAATTCTAAGCAGAAGAAGACTAAGCAGTGTATGGGGGTGAGTCCGTTCCTCCTCGTGGTGCCCCTGAAAATGCCTGCTGCTGCAGGCTAAACTGAACACGGACAAATACTGTTGTAATTTAAATCTTTTGTGACAGCAAGAACGGAAGGATGAACAATTCATACTTTTACAGATTACAAGTACAGGAATCTCTGTCACAAATAAGAATATGATGAAGAAGATGAAGAGGAAGAAGATGAAGAATTTGAATATGAAGAAGATTAATTAGTTTAATAATAACAATATGAGTAATGTAAACAAAAACATGAATAGCAAGAAGTTTAAGAAGAAGATTAAGAAGGTGAAGAATAATTTGATGAGAAAGATGATGCTGCTGAAGACTTATGAAGGAGAAAGTGTGGCACTGGCAAAAGTTAAAAAGGTGAAGAGCATGGAAGTTGTGAAACATACATATTTGCCAAAATAGAAAAAAGGTTAACAACATTGTCAATTTGTTAGTCAATCCAAACGTATTTCCAAAAAAAAATATATTAATGCTATTCCAATGCATTGGGTTAAACATGTATGCCTTTATTGTCTCCTCAACCGCCCCCAATACATTCTACATTAGTCTTTGTTGTTTTCCTTCATATACAATTAACCAACAAGGCAAGAATGGTTTTTTTTAATTGTCGATATTTGGTTCCCATAGACTTACATGGGACTTCCGGTATCGGAATCGGATATCGACGATATTTAGTGGTATCGGCGATACCATTCCGATCCGATATTTTTAGATATCGAGCAGTATCGCTCAACACTACTCATGAGCATTGTTCTCTATTTTATGCTGTATAATATGATTTGCGATGTGTTTTTGAAATCCCCAACATGTTTATCTCCCTTGCAGGTACACAGAGTTTTATGTGCAGGTTATACCCATTCCATATGTGTTTTTAGTGGATTTCCTCTGCGGAAACATACTAATATCGCAGGTAATCCAAAAGAGAAACTAGAAGCTAGATGCCATAAAATAAACAAACTTTATGACACATGTTGAATAAAAAATCATATTAAAAGAGATACACATCCATAAACTGCCCACCAGGCCTATAAGCCCAAAATAAGCACCTAATGTGCTTATATCAAAAATGTCAAGAATACTGAAATGAGAAGCTGTGCCCACAATTATTTGACAAGTTGCACCATAAAGGAATATAAATGCCGTCCAGATTATAAAGTGTGAGGTGGTCTAAGTCCACATATTTTTGTAAAGCAATTGCTTATGAAGATATACCCATTGAACTGAACGAAACTATACAGTGCGACAGTGCATCAGAACATGCTACTCCACACAAAGATCTGAAATGCAGCAGCAAATAAATGTAACACAAATGCCTGTTATGCTGCAGTAGTGTTGACTGCAAGGAGATTTGATGAAATAAAGTGCAAAAGTGCATGCAAAGGTGCTCACATGATGTCAATCCCCACAGAGTCTCCACTGCGGCAACAATCAAAGATATAAATGAAATGACCATGAGCATAATAGCAATAAGTAAATAGAAAAGGGCATATGACCTGAATAAGGCAGTGCGGTAGGTGTGTATATTACCGTATTTTTCGGACCATAAGATGCACTTTTTTCCCCAAAAAATTTGGGGGAAAATGGGGGTGCGTCTTATGGTCCCAACATACCTAAAAATGTATCAAGTGGGGTACCACAGGGCTCTGTCTTGGGTCCTGTATTGTTCAACATCTTTATCAATGATTTAGATGAAGGAATTGAGGGTAAACTGATTAAATTTGCTGATGACACAAAGCTAGGAGGGGTAGCTAATACTAGAGAAGAGAGAGAGAGGATTCAGAAAGATATAAATAAACTGGAGCAGTGGGCAGCAACTAACAGAATGGTTTTTAAAAGGGAAAAATGCAAAGTACTTCTTCTGGGAAATAAAAATGAAAAAAGCGTATACAGAATGGGAGGAATAAGGCTAAGCAACAGCACATGTGAAAAAGACTTGGGTATACTAATAGATCACAGACTGAACATGAGTCAACAGTGTGATGCAGCAGCAAAAAAGACAAATACAATTCTGGGATGTATTAACAGAAGCATACAGTCTAGATCACGTGAAGTCATTATTGCCCTCTACTCCTCTTTGGTCAGACCTCATCTGGAATACTGTGTCCAGTTTTGGGGACCACATTTTAAAAAAGACATCAACAAACTGGAGCAAGTTCAGAGAAGAGCGACCAGAATGGTGTTCAGTCTGCAAACCATGTCCTATGAGGAACGGTTACAGGATTTGGGAATGTTTAGCTTGCAAAAAAGAAGACTGAGAGGTGACTTAATAGCTGTATACAAATATCTCAAGGGCTGTCACATTGTAGAAGGTTCATCTTTATTCTCATTTGCACACGGAAAGACTAGAAGCAATGGGATGAAACTGAATGGGAGGAGACACAGATTAGATATTAGAAAAAACTTTCTGAAGTTAGAGTGATCAATGAGTGGAACAGGCTGCCACGAGAGGTGGTGAGTTCTCCTTCAATGGAAGTCTTCAAACAGAGGCTGGACATACATCTGTCTGGGATGATTTAGTGAATCCTGCTTTGAGCAGGGGGTTGGACCAGATGACCCAGGAGGTCCCTTCCAACTCTACCATTCTATGATTCTATGATTCTATGATATACACACATTTATTGAATAAAAAAGTTAGTGGGAGTGCGTCTTTAACCTGCAGATTTTATAAATGCCTGATGATCAAATGTAACTTTCAACAATGAAATATATCCTGCAAAGGCATTTGATTCATACTGTAAGGGTACACTCACATATGCGTATAAAATGTAGTTGAGATTCTCAGCCAGAAAAGTTTGAGTGTCAGGTGAGTGTCATGCACTTTTTCCTCACCTAGCATCGGTATGACATGCGTATGCAATATGCTTTTACATACCGTAATTCACTGTCATTTCAATTTAGTTTATGAACTATTAAAACATTTTATTTTATTTTTTAAAGATAAATTGGTAAAAGAGGGTAGTTGTTGGGAGTGTTTTTTCAATTAAAGGACTTTGTGTATGTGAGTTATTGCTTTTGGCCATGGGGTTAGTAATAGGAGTGTCTTATAGAAGCCTCTCCATTACTAACTCCTAGACTTGATGTCAGTGCACAGTACACAGCTGACATCAACCCTAAAACCATTACCCTGCTTGTCAATGCACCAGGACAATTGGGAAGAGCCGAGGCTAAGCATCAAAATTGACGGATCTAATGGATACTCCATTTCTTGTGTTGCTGAGGGCTTGTGTTGATAGTCTGGGAGCGGGCCAATATCCATGGCCCCTTTCTAGCCTATTAATATCAGCCTGCAGCTATCTGCTTAACCTTTGCTAGTTATTAAAAATAGGGTGGATCCCACAAAATATTTTTTGGATATTAGCCTCTTCCCAGAAAAATAACACCAGCCCCAAGCTGTCTGCTTTCCCTCAGCTGGGTATTAAAAATACGGGAGACCTTACGCCATTTTTTTCATTTATTTTATATTTATTAGCTAAATAAATGTACAGTAAACTACACACGCACTGCGCTAATTATATATCACATCTTTCTATCTATTCTGACATTTCAGACTGTGAATTTACTGTACTCAGCTGATAAAATGTCAGGTTTCCTATGAAATGGGTGTCCTTGTGCTGTGCCATTTTCTTTCTCGCACCCATTGACTTGCCTTGGTGAGTCTTGGACATTTTATGTGGCCATGTGTAGCATGCTGCGATTTTTTCCTCACCCCAATTCAAGGTGAGGAAAAACTCTCAGATAAACACTGCCTGATTTAATAACATTGGTGCGAGTGCAATGCAATTTTTTCTCACAGCGCAGTCACACATTTTATAAGCAGATGTGAGCGTACCCTTATACTGAGGCTACATAAGCAAGGACTAGGGGAAACTATATGCAGATGGGTAAGGAACTAACTAAAAGACCGGAAGCAAAGAGTCGTCGTAAATGGTACATTCTCTAAATGGGATATAGTCAGCAGTGGGGACCGCAGGGATCGGTTTTAACCTCTTTATTAATGACCTTTTGGATGGGATTGAGAGTAAAGTGTCGTCTTTGACGACACCAAACTATGTAGAATATTAAAATCTGACCTTGACAGTACAATATTGCAAAACAATTCTGCTACACTGTAAAGTCCCTGGCAGCCCAGCTCCACTTTCTTTTAAACTCCTGACCCAGCTGCTTTGATCCTCCCCCCTGCCAGGGACTTTGCAGTGATGTAGAATTGTAGTTGTAATGATGACTCATGCAAGGAAAAGAGACTCCCTGTTTCTACAAAGAGCTTAGAAAGATTCAGCTAGTCTGTTTTTAATTATGTGATGTTATAGACCTGATGGAAAAGAGAAGAATTCCGTGAGAAGAAGTGCAAACTGAGCAATTGTAAGTGCAGACTGCCTTACAATATGTTACCTGCAATATATTAACATGATGAAAACTTTGATGGGAGTGCTTCTTTAACAGAGTTTTTTCCTCTCCCCATATAGTACACAAATACACTTAGCTGTTGAGTTGAGTGTGCATGTGTATGTGCAGTTAAGAGATGTATATGGTCAGCCTTAAACGCTGTAATCAATGTAAAATGTAATGTTCTGAAACACTAAAGGAGTTGTGCTCATTTGACAACCCCTTAAGTGTCCTTTTCTCACAATAAACTGATAACAAGTTGCTTTAAAAACCAATGATTGACCATGATCTTCTGGGGAATATGTAAGCAAGTGTTCAATGCCCCTGTAGACACTAGAACTTGTGAATCACACTGTCATAATTAAAATGAATGCGCTGTCTATACAATGCATAGATATGGCTGGTCCTCACAAGTGACAGATGCTTTTGTATTTACGATTTGAGAATGGATATGCAATATATGTCCATTATAGGAGCCCTCTAAGTGTTTAGTATTTTCATCTCTTCTTCTAAACAATCAGATGTGCCACTGTAGTGTAAAAGTGCCCTTACCAACATCTATCTGCCTAAACTGCCACATACACATACACACTCTAAATGCATCTTTTTCTGGGGAGAATTTCCAGGACCATGTGCACAGTAGATTGCCTGACTTTAACCTAACAAGTATAAAGGGTCTTAAAGCAACCCTACACCCTGGAAATAAAAAGTGGCTATGCATTTGTCATCTATAGTCACCCTACCTGGTGCACTCCATTTGCCCCCTGCTGCCTCCTCTCGCAGATTGGCATTCTGTTCCTCTTGCTTTCAAGATGGCCACTGCAGTGGCATCTCCTCTCACTTCCCTGTGTTGTGAGTAAGGCAGGATAGTGTGGTGTAGACTTACCACTGCAATCACCATACCAGTATAGTGGCCATCTTGGAAGCATGAGGAATAAAATGTCAATCTGAATGGATACAGGAAAGATGTATATCTTTGTACTGAATCTGAATAATAATAATCTGAATGGAGGAAGCAGCAGGAGGTAAACAGAAGGCACCAGGTAGTGTGACTTTACATGACAAATCTATATCACAAAAAGAAGATTTGATCCTAATCACCAAAAGCCATCATTCCATAATGCAACATAAGGGGCTTCTTTGGATCCATATCGGCAGTCAGGCTGTTTATAATGTATAGATATATTACTTAATTAGTATTATTTTACCATATACTTACTCCTTACAATTCTAGACCTCGATCTGTAATGTGTGGGTGCAATATAGCTCCTTTGAACAAAAAATTTGCATATTTTTATCTTTTTATTCTGTACTGAAATAAAACATTTATTATCTTTTAATTACTTTGTGATGTTCTTGGTCTCATTTGTATATTAGGTCGTTTTTTGACAGATGTAAGGCTCATTCACCGGAGCGTAAAATTTTCACTACAATTGCTTTTGGTAAAAATATGGACCGCACTCAGACCAATGTTATTCAGTGGAGCAATTTTTTTTTTATTGACCAAATCTCTGTAAAAAAAAAATTGCAGCATGCACTAGTTTGTTCTGTAAAGGATAAAGGGTATGCCACACTAAACGAGATCGCAAATGAGATCGCAAACGAGATCACTAAACCGTCACTATTTAGCAATCTCATTAGCGACCTCGTTGTGTGTGGCATGTAGCAACTATGTGGCCCCTGCTGTGATCTCGTTGATCGTTCACTAGAGTTCTGGACCGTTTTTTGATCGTTGGCATCCCACTGGTGAGCCTATATCGCTGTTTGGCACCTTTTGCGAACGACCTCGTTTGTGATGCATATGGGTTTAGCGTCACAGAATGGATCGCAATATCTATAAGTTCTCTTTTGCGTCACAGAGAGGATCGCAGCAGTTGCAAAGCAGGCTAGCAGGACGCAGAGAGCAGGAGCGATGCTGGAAATTCCTATGAATCAGAAGTGCTCAGTACATGCTAATGACATCCTAACGACCGCCAAAGTCGTTAAAGAGATCGCTGACCGCTGATGAGTCGTTTATGAGATCTCCTGTTTGGCAGCTACTAGCGACCTAAAAGAGATCTCACAAACGATCTCATTAGCTTGCGTCGTTATTGAGATCGCTAACGAGATCACTAAGTGTGGCAGTACCTTTAGACTCACTAATTCAAGTTTATGGTTGTGCCCAAAAAATCGGTTTCCACATGTATAGCATTCGCTTTTTTACTGATACATTGCCATTCTTTAACATAGGAAACTGTAATTGGTCTTGTAAATTATTAATACCTGCTGCTGTAAAAACATGCTGAATGCGGATTGTGGATTGTTCACGAATTGCATACGTATGGCAAGTGAGAAAAAAATCGTCTGGGTTTTCTGGATGAAACTGATGACTTTTCATATGGTGGTATGATCCTGGACGTATAGTCACTCTTTACTTCTAGGGTGGAGGGGTTGCTTCATAGCATTTTATTTTTAATAGCCAAAATTCTTGAACTGAAATATATTATATATTTAATTCACCATAGAAAATATTCCTGACAAATTTCATACGATTGTAAATGCAAATGTTCTGCGTTAAAGATAGCAACTAAGTTGAAGCAATTTTGAAAAAAGTTGACCTCACTGTTTCGTGTATTTTTTTTTATAGAATTCTATAATCGGTAAGATTTTGTACACCAACTATTTTCTTGATATCATAAGTTATTGTCTTGAAGAATTTTGATGGTGTCAGCTTAGTACAGTCTTCATTAAGAAATTAACAATTTAGATAAGGCAGCTGCTGATTTTCAAAAAAGGCATGAGTGATCACAGACTGTGCTAATGTGTTTGCCCAGACCTGGAAATTCTTGTAGTAATTGTGTTAATTGGACATGAGAATGAACATAAAGAGGGACAGAGATAGAGAGTGGAATTTATTCTTGAGCAGGAAATTTTGAGGTCCTGTGTGTTGCACAGTCTTGTCTAGACATGTATTCTCGCATTGCATTCCAAACCATATCTCTATTCATCTAATGGCAGATTATACAGTCATGGACAACAGTTTTGAGAATGACACAAATATTAATTTTTACAAAGTCTACTGCTTCACTTTTTCTAATGGCAATTTGCATATACTCCAGAATGTTATAAAGAGTGATCAGCTTAACAGCAATTACTTGCAAAGTCAATATTTGGCTAGAAAATGAACTTTATCCCCCAAAGCACATTTCAACATCATTGCAGCCCTGCCTTAAAAGGACCAGCTAACCTTTTTTCAGTGATTGCTCCATTAACACAGGTGTGGATGTTGATGAGGACATGGCTGGAGATCAATCTGTCATGATTAAGTAAGAATGACACCACTGGACACTTTAAAAGGAGGCTGGTGCTTGGCATCATTGTTTCTCTTCTGTTAACCATGGTTATCTCTAAAGAAACACGTGCAGTCATCATTGCAATGCACAAAAATGGCCTAACAGGGAAGAGTATCGCAGCTAGAAAGATTGCACCTCAGTCAATAATCTATTGCATCATCAAGAACTTCAAGGAGAGAGGTTCCATTGTTGCCAAAAAGGCTTCAGGGCGCCCAAGAAAGACCAGCAAGCGCCAGGACCGCCTCTTAAAAGTGTTTCAGCTGTGGGATCGGGCTACCAGCAGTGCAGAGCTTGCTCAGGAATGGCAGCAGGCAGGTGTGAGTGCATCTGCACGCACTGTGAGGCAGAGACTCTTGGAGCAAGGCCTGGTCTCAAGGAGGGCAGCAAAGAAGCCACTTCTCTCCAGAAAAAACATCATGGACAGACTGATATTCTGCAAAAGGTACAGGCAGTGGACTGCTGAGGACTGGGGTAAAGTTATTTTCTCTGATGAATCCCCTTTTCGATTGTTTGGGACATCAGGAAAACGCCTCATTCGGAGAAGGCAAGGTGAGCGCTACCACCAGTCTTGTCTCATGCCAACTGTTAAGTATCCTGAAACCATTCATGTGTGGGGTTGCTTCTCAGCCAAGGGAATCAGCTCTCTCACAGTCTTGCCTAAAAACACAGCCATGAATAAAGAATGGTACCAGAATGTCCTCCAAGAGCAACTTCTCCCAACCCTCCAAGAGCAGTTTGGCGTCAACAATGCCTTTTCCAGCATGATGGAGCACCTTGCCATAAAGGAAAGGTGATAACTAAATGGCTCAGGGAACAAAACATAGAGATTTTGGGTCCATGGCCTGGAAACTCCCCAGATCTTAATCCCATTGAGAACTTGTGGTCAATCATCAAGAGACGAGTGGTCAAACAAAAACCTAAAAATTCTGACAAAATGAAAGCATTGATTGTGCAAGAATGGACTGCTATCAGTCAGGATTTGGTCCAGAAGTTGATTGAGAGCATGCCAGGGAGAATTGCAGAGGACCTGAAGAAGAAGGTCAACACTGCAAATATTGACTTGCTGCATTAACTCATTCTAACTGTCAATATAAGCTTTTGTTACTCATATGTTTGCAATTATATTTCTGTCTGTGATAAAAAACATCTGTCAAACACACATAAAAACCAGAGGGCAGCAGATCATGTGAAAATATAATATTTGTGTCATTCTCAAAACTTTTGGCCATGACTGTATAGAAGGAGACTGTTTAATATAAAGCTGGATATAGGTATGTGTTACACAAACCTTTTTGTGGACAGTTAGTAAATTAGAAGTCCATCAGTCAATGAATGTTTGTGTATGTAAAGACAAAAACAGGGACATTTGGTCTCTTCAAAGCTATCCATTAACTTTAACATAGCCCAATTGCAGATTAGAGAATATTGGTATTAACACTGCAGTTCCTTCACCCTTAAGCCCCCGTATCACATAGCGAGATCGCTAGCGAGATCGCTGCTGAGTCACAAGTCGCTTAATCGTCGCTGAATGTCCTGGACAGTTTTTTGATCGTTGGTCTCCCGCTGGCCAGCGCGCATCGCTGCGTGTGGCAGGCGGGAGACCAGCGATCAGTGAACTGGAGCTGGTAACCAAGTCACACATCGGGTTTCCAGGCGCCTTGAAGAAACCCGATGGGTACGTTAGATACCAGCGTGCTGGTGCAGGGGAGCTGGTAACCAAGGTTAACCAAGGCGCCTAGAAACCCGATGTGTACCTTGGTTACCAGCTCCCTGCACCAGCACGCTGGTATCTAAGGTACACTGCGGGTAACTAAGCGACGTGCATCGCTTGTTACCCCATAGTCGCTGTCCTATTCGCTGCTGAGAGCTGCCTGTTTGGCAGCTCACCAGCGATCATGTAGCGACACACCAGTGATCCTGACAAGCTCATATCGTTGTCGGGATCGCTGGTGTGTCACTATGTGTGACAAGGCCCTTAGATCTACTTCATACCAGGTGTGACTTGGTTTAGAGTTAATAGGATTACGATAATGTTGAATGGTCACCAGCATCAATGTTTTTCCACATGTTTTTTATCCCTTTTTGTCATGTGGTATCAGAGGCTACTTCTTCAAATTAATCCCCCTGGTATACTGTTTGGTCCTAAATGCTTTACAACATTTCACTACCTAAATACATTTGATTTGAAGAGGTCAGATGAAGTGCTTGGAATATTCACTGAATGGAACCTCAGACTAGAATTATGTAGGTCTGAATTGGCTGTTCCCCTTCTTTCAATGTCCTGTTTTAGAAGAGTTCAATAGAAATGGTGTGTGGGATTTTATTTTAAACCTCTTTGGAATTAAATGGTTTTTGAAACTAGTTTTAAGTCAAGAGCTTGACACAACTGAGAGTGTTGAAGCCCAACCAGAAAGTTGTAGCCTCCGCATCATCCACTCATGTGTTTTAGAACTGAGTTTTGTGACTGAAGGATAAATACTTTTTAATGGGAATACTATGTGGAGAAGTATTTATTCAAATTCAAAGGGAACATTTTTAAAATACCGTAAATAATATCAATTACAACTGGCTACTGATCTAAAACATATTTCTTCTTTTATCCTATACTCCTTTTTGTTTCCTAGTTTGATAGATGGGGGATTCGTGATGCAAAGTGAACAATGCATGTAATTTCTGAAATAATGTGTATCAAGGTTCTGCAAACCCTAGCTATCAGCCAGAATCAAAGTTACAGGTGGCCACACATTTAACCATTGGAACATAAAGCGCCAATACACATTTGACAAAACTTGAGCAAACTAATTGTTTTCAAGCAACACTATAAAGTATACGAGTATAAAAACCACCCAACTCTTCTTAATAACACATGTTAGGGCAAAGCAGGGCTGGGCATGTTGGATTTCAACATGTTTGATTCCTCTTTCCATGTCAGGTAAAGTGCTGCAAGATGTGTGGCTTTTTACCCTCTCCCCGGAGAAATAAACATAACAATTGTGCATGTTTATTTGGGGGAGTCCGAACAAACAACTTATTATGTTACTGGCTACTGACTAATCCTTCTTACAGTAATATTTTTTCCACCATATCTCAATATGTTTACTAATATCTAAATTATAGGATTCACCTACAAAAAATTCCATTATCAGCTTAAAGGGAACCTATTTTATTGAAATTGGTATTTGACCTGCAGGTAGGATGTAATACAACAGGAGAAGCTGTTTGATTAATATACATTTTTGTGGGAAAAGTTTCAGCACACTTTGCATTTTTTCTATTGACATCCCTGTTGTTTGCATGAATATGTGTCCAGTGAGTGGTCCTATTCAGTGAGTGAACGTTTTCCCTGCATGACTGTGGATGCAGAGATACCTATCAATCACTAGTACGACTGCCTACTGGGCTCATATATACAAGCACTAGGAATTTCAACAAATAAACTACAAGTTATACTGAATCATGTATTTCAGAGATTTACATGGAAACCCCAGTGTAAGTGCTCAGTATAGAGGGCAGGATAAATGTAAGTCGAGCCTTAGGGCTCATACTCACTTGCTGGAAAAAATCGGTCAGTTTTCAGGATGGTCCTGATTATGTGCAATTGACATGCGATTTGCATGCGATTTTTTTTATAGCATCATCTATTGCATTAGCGATTATCATGCCAAAATCGCATCAAATCGCAGCATGTTGCAATTATTTTCTCACACCGATTTCGGCTGAGAAAAAAATCGCAAATGAGATGTCACCTATTGAATAACATTGGTCCGATTTGAATCCGAATTTTTATCGGCTGAAAATCATCCGTTTTCGGCTCAAGTGAGTATGAGCCCTTACTGCGATCTTCGGAAGGCAGAATGAAAAAAATCAACAGCAGGTGAAGAATTGATTTTTTTTTACGTCATTCCTCGTGATTAGACGACTTTATTCTTTGGTCTGTGGGATTGCAGTTATATCAGATTTATATCATTTTTTATGTTTGGCTGCTGTCACCTACTAAAAGCACTTTTTATTGCAAAAAATAGTTTTTGTATCGCCATATTTTGATAGATATAATTTTTCCATATTTCTGCTGATAGAGTCATGTGATGGCTTTTTTTTTATGCGGGACTTGTTTATATTTTTATTGGTACCATTTTTAGTTACATAACGTTTTTGATCGCTTTCTGTTCTAATTTTTGGGAGGCAGAATGAACAAAATCCATCAATTCAGGAATTGGTTTTTTTTCCTTTTTTTTTATGCCGTTCCCAGTGTGGTAAAATTGACATGGCAGCTTTATTCTTTCTTTGGGTCAGTACGATTAAAGCCATACCACATTTATATCGTTTTTTTTATGCTTTTACACAATGAAAATTATTTGATAGAAAAAATAATTATTTTTGCATCACTTCATTCTGAGAGCTATAGCTTTTATATTTTCCGCTGATGGAGCTTTACAGCAGACTGTTTTTTTAAGGACAAGATGATGTTTTCAGTGATACTATTTTTATTTACATTTGTCTTTTTGATTGCGTGTTATTTCACTTTTTGTTTAGCGATATGATGAAAAGCATTGTTTTTTACTCCTTTTTGTTTTTAAAAAAAATTACGATGTTCATTGAAGGGGTTGACTAGCGGGACAGTTTCATGTTTTTTTTACATAAAAATAGAAATGTATCAGTACTAAATATTATACAATGGATATGGAAAGTATTCAGACCACTTTAAAATTTCACTCTTTGCTTCATTGCAGCCATTTAGTAAATTCAAAAAAGATATTTTTTCTCATTAATTTACACTCTGCACACCATCATGACTGAAAAAAAACAGAAATTTAGAAATCTTTGTCAAGTTATTAAAAAAGAAAAACTGAAATATCACATGGTTATAAGTATTCAGACCCTTTGCTCAGTATTAAGTAGAAGAACCCTTTTAACCTAGTACAACCATGAGTCTTCTTGGGAATGATGCAACAAGTTTTTCACACCTGGATTTGGGGATCCTCTGCCATTCTTCCTTGCAGATCCTCTGCAGTTCAGTCAGGTTGGATGGTGAACGTTGGTGGACTGCCACTTTCAGGTCTCTCCAGAGATGCTCAATTGGGTTTAGGTCAGAGCTCTGGCTGGGCCAGTCAAGAATGGTCACAAAGTTGTTCTGAAGCCACTCCTTTGTTATTTTAGCTGTGTGCTTAGGATCATTGTCTTGTTGGAAGGTGAACCTTCGGCCAAGTCTGAGGTCCAGAGCATTCTGGAAGAGGTTTTCATCCAGGATATCTCTGTACTTGGCCGCATTTATGTTTCCTTCAATTGCAACCAGTCGTCCTGTCCCTGCAGCTGAAAAACACCCCATAGCAGGATGCTGCCACAACCATGTTTCACTGTTGGGATTGTAATGGGCAGGTGATGAGCGTTGCCTGGTTTTCTCCACACATACCACTTTGAATTATCACCAAAAAGTTCTATCTTCATTCTCATGAGACCAGAGAATCTTATTTCTTATAGTCTGGGAGTCCTTCATGTGTTTTTTTAGCAAACTTTCATATGTTTGGCACTGAGGAGAGGCTTCCATCGGGCCACTCTGCCATAAAGGCCCAACTGGTGGTGGGCTGCAGTGATAGTTTACTTTCTGGAACTTTCTCCCATCTCCCTACTGCATCTGTGGAGCTCAGCCACAGTGGTCTTGGGGTTCTTCTTTACCTCTGTCACCAAGGCTCTTAAATGGAAGACTTCTGGTGGTCCCAAACTTCTTCCATTTAAGGATTATGGAGACCACTGTGCTCGTAGGAACTTTGAGTACTGCAGAAATTCTTTTGAACCTTGGCCAGATCTGTGCCTTGCCACAATTCTTTCTCTAAGCTCCTTGGCCAGTTCTTTTGACCTCATAATTCTCATTTGGTCTGACATGCACTGTGAGCTGTGAAGTCTTATATAGACAGGTGTGTACCTTTACAAATCAAGTCCTATCAGTTTAATTAAACACAGCTAGACTCTAATGAAGGTGTAGAACCATCTAAAGGAGGATCACTAGGAAGTGGACAACATGTGACTTAAATAAGAGTATCTGAGCAAAGGGTCTGACTACTTATGACCATGTGATATTTCAGTTTTATCTTTTTTAATAAATTTGCAAAAATTTCTACATTTCTGTGTCTTTTCAGTCAAGATGGGGTGCAGAGTGTACATTAATGAGAAAAAGTTGAACTTTTTTGAATTTACCAAATGGCTGGAATGAAACAAAGAGTGAAAAATTTAAAGGGGTCTGAATACTTTCCCTACTCACTGTATGTATATATATATATATGTATATATATATATACATATTGCTCAAAAAAATAAAGGGAACACAAACAACTGAATATTGTTCGCATATGCAACAGATTAGGACTTATTATAAGTAAAAGGAGGACTTTATGCTGACCTGACAATAGATGGCGATGTTGTGTAACGTTTCCTTCTGTTTAATGTATTGTATAAGAAATAGTCTCACTTGTAGTTTCACTTTCATTTTGTTCCTGTTTTCCTGATGCAATGCCAAAATGACTGTGCATTTTTCTTTTACCTCATGTTGTTAGAAGTAAAAGCTTGTTATCCCATGCAGCCTGCTCTGTGAAGTTTTCTACTGCAAAGGTGTGGATTCAGAAGCAATGCAACAGGTTATGGGCCCAGACACCCCAGACGCCCAGACATCCAGACACCAGAGAATTCCAGACACCACAGATCCCAAGCACCAAGAATACCAGATACCCAGGACACTAAAACTCTCAGCAAGACCCTGGTGAATGCAGAAAAATTCTTCAGTGCAAGTCTCTCCAAACAAGTAAGATAACTTAAAAATGACAAGCAGCACAGAGCTAAAACTCACAGTAGCTAAACTGAATGAGAGAACTATCAGCTATGGAAGTTCAAAGTAGAGATGTTATTGTCTAAAGATGATTTATGGAAGTAATCACTACAGATAGACCTGATCAGGATAATCAGACATGGATAAGGCTATGGTTCCACGGTCCGGAACCATAGCGCTTTGGACGGAGCGAAACTCCGCTCCGTCTAAGCCCGCCCCCTTCTGACGCGCGATCTTTCCGAGTGTTCAGGACACCTCCGGAACACCTCCGAAAGAACGCAGGGCTACATAGCCCTGTGTAATATTCTGTTGCGGCGACGCACCGTCGCCGCAATACCGAGGACATGCTGCGGTCTAAAAGACGCGCCGCATGTCCGTTTACGCAGGTTTGCCACCTGCGTATTGTTACGCATAGTGGAGACGGGATTTCTTGAAATCCCCTCCACTATGCTGTAACATCTGGACGCTGCGTGTTTGGCGCTGCGCCAGCGCACAGCGCCAAACACGCAGCGTTTCCTGACCGTGGAAACTCACCCTAAGAAAAATAGACAAGCGAGAGCCACCATTAGCTTATTAGTGGATGATGCTCAATTAATACATATAAGAAATGAAGAAACAGCGAAAGGAATGTGGAAGCATTAAGAAAGCTAAATGAGAGACCCAGCTTAAATCACAGGTTATTTTTATTAAGAAAGCTTTACAGTATGAGACTAAGTGCAGACAGTGACATGCAGAAGCATATATTCTCTATGATGGAAGTGATATCACAGCTAAGATATATTGGTGAAGACATTAAAGGAAGTCATATATCAGCAATTTTATTGTGCAGTTTACCAGATTCATATACAGCTTTAATAAATGCACTAGAGACAAGACCTGAAACAGACATTACATTAAATTTTGTGAAAACCAGACTAATAGATGAATATCAGAAAAGAAAAGAGCAAAGCAATGAGTCTTCTACTGAAAAGGACAGTGAAAACGCTCTTAAAGCTACAGAATTTAAAAAACCCTATAATAAAGAGACAAGAGAATGCTTCAGATGTAAGAAAAAAGGTAATTTAAAGAAAGACTGTCCAATATGGAAAGCAGAACAACAAACATTACAACATAAAAAGCATACACAGAAAGTAAAAAACACAATTTCCGATTCGTGTGAGAATAATTGGAATGGCACATTCAAAATAACAGACAAGAAATAATCACTTGGTTGGTTTATTGATTCAGGAGCAACGAGTCATATGACAAGTGACAAGAATTTCTTTACTGATCTTGATTTAAATAAGAAAGAAGCCATTTATCTTGCAGATGGAAGCAAAATAACCACAGAAGGTATCGGACAAGGTATGCTAAATTGTTCAAACAAGTTCGGACAAGATTAAAAGATACTTGTACAAGATGTGTTGTATGTTCCAAAATTGGAAGGCGGATTATTATCTGTGAAACGTTTAACAGCAAAAGGACTTACAATAAAATTCAAAGACAATGAGTGTGCAATTATTGCAGGAAACAAGTTGATAACCAAAGTCAAGGCAGATGAACAATTATATCATTTTGACAAACCAAAGGAACAGATGAAGGTATGTACACATGATCACAAAAACTGTATTCACATGTGGCATAGACGTCTAGGACATAGACACCCGGACAGTATAAGGAAACTACAGAGAAAAGAATTGACAAAAGATTTAAAGATATCAGATTGCTCAATTACCATAAGATGTGAATGTTGTATAAAATCCAAAGCCACAAGGATATCTATTCCAAAAGAAAGTGAGATGAAAAGCGAAAAACCACTTGATTTGGTGCATACTGACGTATGTGGACCCATGAAAGTGACTACATCAGGAGGCAATAGATACATGTTGACTTTTGTAGACGACTACTCAAGATACACAGTCACATACTTAATTAAGAACAAAAGTGAAGTTTTTGATAAACTTGTAGACTAAAGGTACTGCCACACTACACAATCCCGCTAGCGATCTCGTTAGCGTCGCATACTAATGAGATCGCTAGCGGGATTGTTTGTATATCGCTGAGTGCGGCTTAACTTAGCGATATCGTTAAGGACGCTATCGCGGTTAGCGATCTCCTTAACGACTTTAGCGGTACAAAAGTACCGCTAAATCGCTAAGAAAAGGTGCCACACTCAGCGATAATACTTACCCAGCGGGAGCGCCGACGATGAAATAGGGTCCGGAGCGATTCCAGCGACGAGCGAGATCACAGCAGGAAGCTCGTCGCTGGCAGCTGCCGCACACTACAACATCGCTAACGGGATCGCTAAATAGTGACTTTTTTAGCGATCCCGTTAGCGATGTTGTTTAGTGTGGCATACCCTTATGTAACAAGATCAAGTAACAAATTTCAAAAGAAGCCAATTGTCATCAGAAGTGATAATGGAGGTGAATTTACAGGTCACAGAATAGAAGACTACTTAAGACAAAATGGAATAGAACATCAAAAACTGTTCCATACACACCTGAACAAAATGGAGTAGCAGAAAGGAAAAACAGAACTCTAACAGAGATGATGAGATGTATGCTGACAGATTCTAAACTACCAGAGAAATATTGGGGTGAGGCAGCAATGACAGCTACATATCTACAGAACCGATTTTTTTTCCAGAAAACTGAAGAAAACTCCATATGAACTGTGGCAAGGTACGAAACCAAGTGTCAATCATTTAAAAGTTTTTGGATGTAAAGTTTTTATATTCATTCCAACAGAAAAACGTTCCAAACTTCAAAACAGATCCATGGAAGGAATATTCGTTGAATATAGTGAAAACTGCAAAGGATATAGAATCTTAGATCCCAAAACAGACAAATTTACAGTGAGTAACAGTGTGACATTCATTGAAGATTTAGATGAAGACATGATTTCAGTTGAAACAAAAAATGAGAAAAACAAAAGTGACATAACTGAAGAAATATCTGATGAGAAAGAAGTAGAAATTAATGAAGAACAAAATACTGAAAGTGAAGAATCACAACTACAAACAGACACAGAACTAAGAAGTTCAACAAGAGAAAACAAAGGAAAACCACCAAAATGCCTCTCATACAAGACAAGTAAAATGTATGAATCTATCTCTTGGGAAGACATAGCTCGACTTCCAGAAGAAGAAGACTATGATGAAACATTTGCTCCAGTTGTCAAACACACTACAATAAGAACTTTACTTACAGTTGCAGCAATGGAACAGATGGAACTAAGACATCTGGATGTAAAGACAGCTTTTTTGAATGGAGATTTAACAGAAGACATTTACATGGAACAGCCTCCAGGATTCAAAGATGAAAGAAATCCAAACAAAGTTTGTAAACTACAGAAAAGCATATTTAGTGTAAAGCAAGCAGCTAAAGCGTGGAATGACAAAATCACGGAAGTACTAACAAATAAAAAATTTCAAAGAAGCAAAGCTGATCCATGCATGTGCACAAAAAGGATGAGTAATAGATGGATTTATGTACTTATATATGTAGACAACATTTTGATTTGTTTTAAACAATAAAGAAAACAGACAAAGAAAACATTCTAAAAATCCTGAAACAAAATTTTGAAATCAAAGACTTGGGAAATGTAAAACAGTACCTAGGAATACAGATAGAAAGAGAAGAAGACGGAAGTTTCCTACTGAATCAGAATCACATGATTCAAGACATAACAGAAAAATTTGGACTAAAGGATGCAAAAACAGTAAAGTCTCCAATGGAATCTAATTATCTCAAAGAGATGAACAGTGAAAAAAATATGCTACCAAACAATGAAGAATACAGAACAGCAATAGGAAAACTACTGTATCTAGCGACCGTTACAAGACCAGATATCGCAGCCGCAGTAGGAATCCTGAGTAGAAAGATATCAAAACCAAATAAAGCTGATTGGAATGCCATGAAGAGAGTAATATGTTATTTGAAAGGAACTAGCAATGTTAAGCTGAAATTACCCACAGGTGATAATTGCATTTTAACAGGATATGTTGATGCAGATTGAGCTGGAGATCCAACTGACAGAAGATCTACCAGTGGACATATTTTTTTTCTCTCAGGTGGACCAATAAGTTGGACAAGTGAGAAACAGTCAATTGTGACACTATCTTCAACAGAAGCAGAATTTGTTGCAGCAGCACATGCGAGTCAAGAAGTACTGTGGTTAAGACAATTGTTGACAGAATTAGGACAACCACAGTTGGAACCAACAAAACTAAAAGAGGACAATCAAGGATGTCTTGTTCTTGCTCAGATGGAAAGAGTCAATCCAAGAACCAAGCATATTGATGTGAAATATCATTTCTTGAGAGATCATCAGGATCAAGGAGTCTTGAAGTTGGAGTATTGCCTTACTGAAGAAATGACAGCAGACATTTTCACGAAGGCATTGAATGCTGATAAACATCAGAGACTAATAAAAAAGTTGGGTTTGATTGAATAAGTCCTTATTGTTGAGAAAGGGTGTTGGCATATGCAACAGATTAGGACTTATTATAAGTAAAAGGAGAACTTTATGCTGACCTGACAATAGATGGCGATGTTGTGTAACGTTTCCTTCTGTTTAATGTATTGCATAAGAAATAGTCTCACTTGTAGTTTCACTTTCGTTTTGTTCCTGTTTTCCTGATGCAATGCCAAAATGACTGTGCATTTTTCTTTTACCTCATGTTGTTAGAAGTAAAAGCTTGTTATCCCATGCAGCCTGCTCTGTGAAGTTTTCTACTGCAAAGGTGTGGATTCGGAAGCTGTGAAACAAATATAACTCCAAGTAAATCAAACTTCTGTGAAATCAAACTGTCCACTTAGGAAGCAACACTGATTGACAATCAATTTCACATACTATTGTGCAAATGGAATAGACAACAGATGGAAATTATTGGCAATTATCAATACACACTCAATAAAGGAGTGGTTCTGCAGGTGGGGACCACAGACCACATCTCGGTACCAATGCTTTCTGGCTGATGTCTTGGTCACTTTTGAAAGTTGGTTGTTTTTCACACTCGTGGTAACATGAGACGGACTCTACTACCCACACAAGTGGCTCAGGTAGTGCAGCTCAACCAGGATGGCACATTAATGCAAGCTGTGGCAAGAAGGTTTGCTGTGTCTGTCAGCGTAGTGTCCTGAGGCTGGAGGTGCTACCAGGAGACAGGCCAGTACACCAGGAGACTGGAGGGGGCCATAGGAGGGCAATAAGCCAGCAGCAGAACAGCTACCTCTGCCTTTGTGCATGGAGGAACAGGAGGAGCACTGCCAGAGCCCTGCAAAATGACCTCCAGCAGTCCACAAATGTGCATGTGTCTGCACAAATGGTTAGAAACCGATCCCATGAGGATGGTCTGAGTGCCCATCGTCCACAGATGGGGGTTGTGCTCACAGCCCAACACCGTGCAGGATGCTTGGCATTTGCCACAGAACACCAGGATTGGCAAATTCGCCACTGACGCCCTTGTGCTCTCACAGATGAAAGCAGGTTCACACTGAGCACATGTGACAGACGTGACAGAGTCTGGAGACACCGTGGAGAGTGATCTGCTGCCTGCAACATCCTTCAGCATGACCGGTTTGGCAGTGGGTCAGTAATGGTGTGGGGTGGCATTTCTTTGGAGGGCCACACAGCCCCCCATGTGCTCGCCAGAGGTAGTCTGCCTGCCATTAGGTACCGAAATGAGATCCTCAGACCCCTTGTGAGACCATGTGCTGATCTGGTTGGCCCTGGGGTCCTCCTAATGCAGGACAATGTCTGGAGTGTGTCAGCAGTTCCTGCAAGATGAAGGCATTGAAGCTATGGACTGGCCCACCTGTTCCCCAGACCTGAACCTGATTGAGCACATCTGGGACATTATGTCTCGCTCCATCAATCAATGTCACATTGCACCACAGACTGTCCAGGAGTTGGCGGATGCTTTAGTCCAGGTCTGGGAGAAGATCCCTCAGGAGACCATCCGCCGCCTCATCAGGAGCATGCCCAGGCATTGTAGGGAGGTCATACAGGCACAGGGAGATCATACAGGCACGTGGAGGCCACACACACTACTGAGCATCATTTTGACTTGTTTTAAGGACATTACATTCCACTTTAATTTTTTGGGTGACTCCAAATCCAGGCCTCCCTTGGTTAATAAATTTGATTTCCATTGATGATGTTTGTGTGATTTTGTTGTCAGCACTTTGTACAGAACAAAGTATTCAAGGAGAATATTTCAATCATTCAGATCTAGGATGTGTTATTTCAGTGTTCCCTTTATTTTTTTGAGCAGTGTATATACAGTGAAGGAAATATTTATTTTATCCCGTGCTGATTTTGTAAGTTTGCCCACTGACAAAGACATGAACAATCTATAATTTTAAGGGTAGGTTAATTTTAACATTGAAAAATAGAATATCAAAAATAAAATCTGTAAATTGTGGCTAAAAACCATTCTTGCTATTAGATGAAATTGAAAAATGTACACATTTTGCCTTCCACAGCCTTTGTGTTTCACTTTGTATTGCTGGCAGCAAATTGAGATATCTGAGAATCTGCCAATAATAATAATAATAATAATCTTTTATTTATTTTTTTTTTTTTTATATAGCGCTAACATATTCCGCAGCGCTTTACAGTTTGCACACATTATCGTCGCTGTCCCCGAAGAGGCTCACAATCTAGATTCCCTATCTGTATGTTTTTGGAATGTGGGAGGAAACCGGAGTACCCGGAGGAAACCCACGCAAACACAGGGAGAACATACAAACTCCTTGCAGATGTTGTCCTTGTTGGGATGAGTGATGGTGACCTGCTTAGACCATGCCAGAAGCATTTGGCTTCTGTCAGTGTAATACTGACTTGAATAATGAATTGCAATGCATTATACCAGCAATGAGAATAATGAACATTAACCTCTTCATGACACTGGACGTACTCAGTACGTCATGTCTGTTGGTACTTACCGACCTTAGATGCACTGAGTACGTCCAGGCAATTTTGCACTTACAAAACAGGTGTGCGATTGCCACGGGTGTCAGCTGCTTCTGACAGCTGACACCCGGCATTCAGTGCAGGAGCAGTGCCCACACTGCTCCCAGCACTTTAACTCCCTAAATACCGCTATTGCTTGTGATCGCAGTGTAAGGAGGAAGACCGGGCTGCGGGTACTTGCGCTGAGCAGGGTCCGGAACTGTCGGGGCTGCGTCCAATGTTGCCTGGGCGAAAGAATAGGGGACTGGACAAACCCCATGACCTGAGAAGAGGGGGCGTGTGCAAAGGAAACTCAGCGCAGAAGGCGAGCGAAGCAGCAGGCAGTTTACTGCCGTTAGGGAGAGTGCAGGACAGTGAGCAGCGTGCTCTGCGCCCCGAGCAGCAGCGTCGTGATGTACTGCGGCGGAGATCTTCTGAGTGCTCCAGTGGGAATGTGAGTGTGGGAAGCGCCATGCGCCCAGCTAAGTATAGGACCCCGCACGTACAGAGAAGCGTGAGCCGGTTAAAGGACACTGAAGTGCGGCTCCTTTTGCTGGCTAGCGCACATCAACCCACATTTCGTACAGAGACTTCCACAGCTTTTCCCACTTTGATTGCACTTGATTGCACGGGCTTATGGACTAGGGGCTCAGCGGGTAAAACCGGAGACCACCCGCTGCCGCCAGAAGATGGATCGCTTACCTTGGACCCCATCGGAGGACTCTACACCAGTCATTGCTGGTACTACTACCCCATCAAACTGTGGACTAAAGACATCAGCAGGAGCTACGATAAGTGTTATTTGAACCTTAGACTCATTCTACCTATTTCATTTATTTCATGTTGTTACATTTACTCTACTCCACTGCTTATTAACTCCCTGCAAGGAGATTACTTTACCTTTACTGTTAAAAATAAATAAGACTGTTATACCTCACTGCTCTGCAATCCCTGAATACTGCATCTCAGCACCTGCTTACATTTGGAGTAGTCAGCAGGATGCAGTCCACGAACGCTGAGGCAGCAGACCAAGTGGTTATGGGTGCCCCAAGGGCCAGCTTATCCCTAGGGGCCATGCTCAGCAATCTCCCAACGTTTACAGGGAGTAATTCACTGCTGTGGGACTGGACTGAGCGGGTGAAAGGCATGTTGAGAATGCACCCAATGATCCCAATGATGTGCAAGTATGGCGCCCCTGAGAGTTCAGTCACCACAGAGATATTGCACCTCATCCAGAGGTGTGACACTCCACTCTCAGGCAAGGAAGGAGCATCACCCAGGACTCTAACACCTGCACCCAACACAGACTATAGCAGCCGGGCACCCTGGACGTACCCTACTGGAGGATGGTCTCATCCCAGGCTGGTTAGGAAAGAGTGCATGGGTGATGGGTGGAGAAAGTAAGAAGGATGGGAAGTGAAGCTTTAGAGAGCAGGAAACTGAGTCTAGTCAGACGTGAGGAGGAAGTGAGAGTAACAGACGTGTGGTGAAGCAGCTCCCTGTCAGGAGGAGCTGTAGAAGGAAAGGGACCAGAGGCAGTCTGAGAGGGGACCTGGAGCTGATAAGAGCTCAGCCCCAGACAGAGAACGTGAGAGAGGGAAGCATAGAAGTAAGCTTCTGGAAGGATAGAAGGTGTCCTAGGGGCACGGATAGTAAGTGATCCTGTAATGTATGTAGTACAGTTCATATAGCGTCTTGTGCTTGGGTGCGATGAAAACACAGGAGTCACAGGTTTGATATAGAAAAGTCCTGTATTACTTCATACAAGTTGGCAGAAATAGTCACACAGTTTGCAGACACAGAAACAGGAGACACAGCAGGCCAGAGTAATCCAAGCTCAGCAATCACTCTCCAATACAGATTCAGGATCTTCTTCTCTGTTACCGTAAGTCCATGCAAACGTGGGTCTTTCAAAGAGCAGGGTTCAGAGTCCACAAGTGCTTCAGAGTTCCTCAGTAGGAATAGCTGGAGTACAAGGTCCAAGGCTTACAGGAGTCAAGTCACAGGTTCACTGCAGGCTAGATTCTGAAGCACTGATTGCTCAGCTGTGGCTGCTTAAGAAGCAAAGGAGAGAATCAGGGCGGGAACATGCAAGCTGGAAACTCCATTTTGACTGAGGGCAAGATAGCTGCAGCAAGACAGAAAGTAAAATGGCTGACGAACAAACTGAGTTTCAGGAATATATACATAGAACCTTACATTACTCCCCCCTTAAGGACAACCTCCGGATGACCTCAGACCAGGCTTGTGTGGGTACCTCTGATGAAACTGACGGAGCAAGCGAGGAGCATTAACGTTATTGACCGGTTCCCATGAGTTGTCCTCCACTGGGTAGCCCTGCCATTTAATCAGATATTGTAACTGATTTCTATACAACCTGGAATCTAAAATCCTTTCCACCACAAATTCTTCCTGACCATCGACTAGCACTGGGTCAGGGCAAGGAGAGGAACGTCCAGGAAACGTATTGGGTGTCGCAGCCTTTAGTAGGGATACATGAAAGACAGGGTGGATTCTCATAGTTCTGGGCAGTTGAAGACGACAAGCAACGGCACTTATAATTTTACTGATTTTATAGGGTCCAATGTACTTATGTCCCAACTTAGACGATGGAATCCTTAACTTAAGATTTCTGGTTGACAGCCAGACCAAGTCTCCTACCTTGAAAGCTGGTGCAGGTTTACGAAATTTATCTGCTGCTTTCTTGTACCTTTCTTGAGCCGATTCCAGATTTTCCTTTAGAAGATCCATATTCTTCTGTAAAGACGTGATTCTTTCAGCCACTGCTGGTAAAGGCGTTTCTATGGGAAATCGTGGTAGAATGTTAGGATGATAACCTAGATTAGAGTAAAAAGGAGACTGTTTAGTGGAGGCACTCTGAGAGTTGTTATACGAGAACTCAGCTAATAGAAGTAGATCCACCCAATCATCCTGTAGGTGGCAGATAAAGCAGCGGAGATACTGCTCCAGGGTTTGATTGGTTCGTTCGGTCTGTCCATTAGTCTGGGGATGAAAAGCAGAAGAAAGGTTTACTTTAATGTCCAATGCTGCACAGAAATTTTGCCAAAACCTAGAAGTGAATTGCACCCCTCGATCCGAAATAACCTCATCCGGTACTCCATGTAAGCGAAACACATCTTTAATCATCAAATCTGATGTCTGTTTTGCAGTGGGTAAGCCGACACAAGGGATAAAATGAGCTGCCTTTGTTAGACGGTCAACCACCACTAGAATGGTGTTCTTCCCCTGAGAGGTTGGTAACTCCACAATGAAGTCCATAGAAATGGATCCCCACGGGCGGGACGGGGTGGGAAGAGGCTGTAACAGACCAGTTGGTGAGGAGCGAGGTGTTCTGCATCTTGCACAGACCTCACATGAAGTGACATAATTCAAAACATCCTTCCTGCAAGTGGGCCACCAAAAGAAACGAGAAAGAAATTCCTGTGTCTTTAGAATTCCTCTATGCCCAGCTATCTTGGAATCGTGAATGAGTTGCAATACTCTTAATCTGACTGTTTCAGGAATATACAGACGTTGTCCCTGAATCCACACACCATTCTTAAAGACAAGACTTACGTCCCTTGGGGGTTGTGCCAAAAAGGAATCCGCATGGTATGCTTCCTTGATGTCCTTAAGTAGGTCTTGATTATGAATTACTCCTAGGAATCTAGAGTCAGGAAGAATAGTCTTAGGAGGAGTAATTGGACGTGTCTCTGCTGAGTAAATCCTAGAGAGTGCATCAGCCTTTCCATTGCGCGATCCTGGTCTATAAGAGATGATAAAATTAAATTGGTTTAAGAAAAGATTCCAGCGAGCCTGGCGAGGAGTCAGGCACTTAGCCGACCTGATAAACTCAAGGTACGATGGTCTGTCAGGACGACTATTTGCTGTGCAGCTCCCTGAAGAAGGTGTCTCCATTCTTTGAAGGCGGCAATAATGGCCAACAACTCTCTATTGCCCACATCGTAGTTCCTCTCAGCCGAAGACAACTGCTGGGAAAAGAAGGCACAGGGATGCAAGACATTCTTCTCACCTGTTCTCTGAGAGAGTATAGCTCCAACGGCACAGTCTGAAGCATCCACCTCTATTATGAAGGCAATCTCGGGGTTGGGATGTACTAGGATAGGTGCAGTGGTAAATTTATCTTTTAGACGGGAAAATGCTTCCTGGGCTTGGGGAGTCCAGGAAAACCTAGACTCTTTCCGGGTAAGTTGAGTGATAGGTGACACTACCTCAGAGAAATTTCTAATGAAACGTCTATAGAAGTTGGCAAACCCGATGAAGCGCTGTACCTCCTTCACATTTCTAGGACTTGGCCAATCCTTGATGGCTTGGGTTTTGCTTCCATCCATACTAATTCCTTGTGTAGACAGTACATACCCCAGAAATTGAATTTCGGTCCTATGGAATTCACACTTTTCAAGTTTGATGTAAAGATGATTTTGTCTTAGACGTTCCAAGACCATTCTCACATGTCCATGATGTTCCTCTGTGGAGTTAGAAAAAATTAGAATATCATCCAAATAAATTACCACAAATGTATCTAGGAGATCCCTGAAGATGTCATTCACCAAGTGTTGGAAAGTGGCTGGGGCGGTACTCAGACCAAAAGGCATAACTAGATATTCAAAGTGTCCATAGCGTGACCTGAATGCAGTCTTCCATTCATCCCCAGGTCTAATACGGACTAAGTTATAGGCCCCACGAAGATCTAGTTTAGAGAAAATTTTGGCATGTCGCACTCTCTCCAATAACTCAGGGATTAAAGGCAATGGATAACGGTTTCTAATAGTAACCTTATTGAGTTCCCTATAGTCTACGCATGGTCTCAGAGATCCATCTTTCTTCTTTACAAAGAAGATGGGTGCACCTGCAGGAGATGAAGAGGGGGTATGAAGCCCTTGGCTAGATTTTCATCTATGTAATCCTTTAAAGCCTTTAGCTCGGGCCCCGCCAGGGGGTAGATCTTACCAAAAGGTATCTCTGCTCCAGGCAATAATTCAATTTGGACAATCATATGGACGCTGAGGAGGAAGCTGGTCAGCGTTCTTCTTGTCACATAAATCCACATAGTCCTGGTATACAGCTGGTAGTTCAGGGACTGACATGATTCCTTTAGGAACAGAGCAAGCTGAAACTTTTGGACTCATCTGTTTCTCTGGAAAGTGTAATTCCTTGGTCTCCCAGTTAATGGTAGGATTCTGAGCCTGCAGCCATGGTAGCCCTAGAATAATGGGAAAGTGGGGAGAAGAGATAAGCATAAAGGACAGTTTCTCTTGATGATCTTTACCCATAAGAACCCTCAAAGGCTCTGTTTCCTGATCCACTGGTCCAGAGGTCAGCAGGGAGCCATCCACAGTTTCCATCTGTACTGGAGTAGCCTTCTTCACTGAACGTATTCCCTGTTTCAGAGCAAAGGAGACATCCATAAAATTTCCACTTGCCCCTGAGTCGATCATAGCAGAGCTAGACACCCAAGCTGAGTCAACCCAGAGTTTGATGGAAAGAAAGCAATGAGAATTGTTTTTCTTACAACTCAGCTGGGACCACCGCTGAGGAAACTTGAAAAATGGCAGCGTTTACACAGGCAACGTCCTCAGAGGTAACGGAGTTTAAGTCCGAGAAATCAAGATCTGTTGCTGCAGATCTCTCTGGAGCCTGAGGCTCGGACCTGACAGATCCCCTCTCGCAACACTCACAATGAATGAGTGCTGCAGTAGTCTTACGAGAACGGCTGGGGCAGTTTATAATGAAGTGCCCTGACTTACCACAATAGAAACATAGATTCTCCTTAAAACGATGTTCCTTGCGTGCATCACTAACCCGTCGTTGTAAAGAGTCTACCTGCATGGGTTCAGGTTCAGGTTCCCGTGTAATCCTACTCAAAGGTTCCTTAGCTGGAGAGGAAGGTAGGAAAAGGTTAGTACGATTGCTTTCAACCATCTCTCTTGCCTGCGTTCAGTCAGACGAGTATCAATACGGATGCAGTAGTTAATAAAGTCACCTAACGCAGTGGGAGGGTCGGCACGAGCAAGTTCATCCTTAATCAGTGGAGATAACCCCTTTCGAAAAATAGATTTTTTGGCGGAACTGTCCCAGGTGGTATCAAGGGCCCATCTCCTGAAATCCAAGGCATATTCAGCTACCGAGTGCTTACCTTGGCGCAAAGCTAACATGGCTGCTTCAGCTGTTGCACCTCGATTGGGGTCATCAAACACCTGCCCCATGGCTGAAATAAAATCATCAAGGTGATTCAAACAATCATCCTCAGTCTCAATCAGAGGGTTTGCCCACATTAAAGCCTTGTTGGTAAGCAACATAATTATAGTAAGCACCTTAGATCGTTCAGTGGGAAATTGTGAAGCATGTGCAGAAAAAAAAAGATTGCATTGATTAATAAATCCCCTGAATTTCTCACGTTCACCGCCAAAACGAAAAGGGGGCAACTTGGGAATCCCAGCACTCGGGGCTATGGCAGGAGTCTGGACTCGCCCCTCTAGAACCTCAATCCTGGCTCGCAAATCCTGGGTAGTCTGTCCAACCACTTGCAAATTGTGATTATTGAGGTCCTGTAGATTTGTAAAACGGGTCTTTATATTCTGCAAATCTGTAAGGATATTATCAGTCACTCCGCAAAGTTCCTTTATGCGGGCCTCCATTTTCCAGATCTTTTAAGACAGGATTACTGGAAGAAGAGGAGAGAAAAAAAACAATAGTGTTCACCTGTGGCAACACTGCAGAGAGAAAAAAAAATTAAGAGAACTGCTCACCTGGAATGGTTGTGAGAAGTCACAACCACTATCATCACAGAAAGTTTCAACCAGACATCTGATATCCAGAGTTACAGCAGACAAAAAAGAGAAAAGAAAGGAAAAAAAAAAAAAAAAACAATAGTGTTTACCTGTGGTAACACTGCAAAAAGAAAAAACTTAAGGGAATTGCTCACCTGGAATGGTTGTGAGAAGTCACAACCACTGTCATCACAGAAAGTACAACCGGACGTCTGATATCCACAGTACAGCAGACACAGCCTTCCAGACCCAGCAGACACTAACGTTTTGGCTTCAGAATCTTGTAATGTATGTAGTACAGTTCATATAGCGTCTTGTGCTTGGGTGCGATGAAAACACAGGAGTCACAGGTTTGATATAGAAAAGTCCTGTATTACTTCATACAAGTTGGCAGAAATAGTCACACAGTTTGCAGACACAGAAACAGGAGACACAGCAGGCCAGAGTAATCCAAGCTCAGCAATCACTCTCCAATACAGATTCAGGATCTTCTTCTCTGTTACCGTAAGTCCATGCAAACGTGGGTCTTTCAAAGAGCAGGGTTCAGAGTCCACAAGTGCTTCAGAGTTCCTCAGTAGGAATAGCTGGAGTACAAGGTCCAAGGCTTACAGGAGTCAAGTCACAGGTTCACTGCAGGCTAGATTCTGAAGCACTGATTGCTCAGCTGTGGCTGCTTAAGAAGCAAAGGAGAGAATCAGGGCGGGAACATGCAAGCTGGAAACTCCATTTTGACTGAGGGCAAGATAGCTGCAGCAAGACAGAAAGTAAAATGGCTGACGAACAAACTGAGTTTCAGGAATATATACATAGAACCTTACAGATCCATCCGTGGGGCCCGATCCAATTTTGGAGGGACCAGGTTGCAGAAAGGACTCGGCCCCTAGCCTCGTGGAGAACTTTAAGACTCAGCTAGCAAGCTGACTGCTATGGCAACTTTAGGGGTCACAGCCAACAACCATATTCATCTTCTCCAGACAGGCAGCTATATAGAATCAAAGAAACGCAGAGAAGACGTTATCCAACAGGATTCGCAGCAGCCGATCTGGGACACTGTTTGTGGTGTGCTGGAAAGGAAGCAGGAGTGGGAATCAGCACAGAGAGACGGCCAGAGAAAGGAACATATTGAAAGGAGTTCTGGAAAGGTGTATCCCAATCTACCTGGGAGTTTGCTGAGCCCCTCACCTGGAGGACACTGTACCAAGCGGGCATCTGTGCTGCAGACAGAACTGTGAGTAAAGCCTTGGAAACTGCAACTGACTGTTTCCTCTAAAATTCTTCCTGCGTCACACACTCCACTCTGCTACATCTCCCAGCATAATTACTCTCTACAACATCTCTCTGCCTTGAGACAACAAGCTCTGCCTGTGGAGAGCTATTCCAACTCTGCTGCATCACACCATCAGTCTCAGAGGATCTGCACTGCAGCACTGGTCACCTCTGACCAGAAACCACAGGTGGCTACAAGCTCTATCATCCCCTGTAAATATTCCCCTTTTATTGGACACCCAGGGCTACTAACTGGGTCACTGCTGCCGTGACACATCCCTTTAAGATAGCGGCCCGGTACCGAGTATCCCACTACCCTGGTGGGCGATCCACAAGCAGAGATTGCTAGATGGGGAGGCTAGATGTTCTGTAATGTTTTGGCCCCCTCATGAATGGGACACCTTTACCAAAGGGTTGCAAATTTTGGAAGAGATGCATGGGGATCCCACTGATATCGGAAAATTGCGGATGCGACTGTTCAGCCGTGTTTAGAGAGAGGGAGAATCTGTAATGCAATATGTGAATGCGCCTCAAGATGTGATTTTGAGGGATCAACTTGTAGCAGGCCGAAGGGATGCATCGCTTAAACAAGATTTGCGGGGGCACCTGCGTGCTGACCCGCTCATGATGTTCCTGGAGATTGGGGTAGAAGCGCACGTGCGAAAACAAGAGCAGGGGACGGCAGCCTAGGCAGGGATGGTTTGGAGTAGTGGGGTACCCGCCTTGCCCACAACTGAGCCGAGAAATTTGGAAAGAAATACAGGAAATGCGGGAAGAGTGGTCTGGCCTCAGGAGAGACCCCGCCGTGGCTCCAACTCTGTCCAGAGACAGAAGTGACCCCGAGTCCCACTTGCCCTTTGTACTCCACCAGGAAAGAGAACAATCCTCAAGCTGAAAGACACCCAACTTGTTTCAAGTGTGGGGATGTTGGACACTATGCCTGAGGCTGCCAGAGATGGGGAAACATCTTATTCGGCAGCAGTTAAACTAGTGGGCTCCGTGGCTGGGGACAACGCCTGGAGCATGAAAAGCAAAGGAGTAGAGAAGGCAGACCCTAAAGTTTAATTTCTGTGAGTTCCCTTGTATGGGCTGAAATGATTGGTCGAGCCGTCCGCTGCCTAGTTGATACCAATTCACAGGTGACCACCATGCCGGAAGCATATTTCAGATGTCATTTTCCTGAGGTGACTAGGCCGGAGTGGGGCCCAGTAATCAAGCTGACAGCGGCCAATCAGTTGCCCATCCCGGTCGCAGGGGTGTTCTGGATGCAAATTACAGTGTGCAGCAAAGATGTGGGTCGGAAAGGAGTTGTGCTGACCGTCGGAGAGAGCAGCAATGGCCTCCAGTGACTCTGGGAATGAATGTGCTAAAAGACCTCGTGACCATCTTGATCAGCGAGTCCCAGACGCTTTTCTGGAATGGTGGAGCTCACGCATTCCCCAGAGGAAGGTGTCTCAACAGTTAGTACGGGTCGCTCAGGCCCAGGAAACGTCGAGTAAAGGGAAAGTTCTGGGAAAAGTGATAACGTTTCCTGTACAAGTCTGTACGCCCCTCGAAGGGGTTGAAGTCCAGATAGAGCCAACCCTAATGGACCAAATGCCCTTGGGGCTCCTCATTGCCTGGACACTAGCAGTTGCCACTAGCCACGATGGCAACGTTGTGGTGCGGTGCGTGAACCTGGGAGAGGAAAATCTTACGCTCCCGCCAAAGAGTGAAGTGATGCAGGTGCTGGGAATGCCTGAAGAGTTGATACCACCGGAGGCCGTCTAGCTGGCAGTGAAGCAAGGAGACCCATGGACTGTAGCCATCACCCTGACCCCGTTACACTCACCTGGAAGCACCAAAGAGGGGCGCCGAATCCTGGAGCAAATGCAGGCTGAATTAACAGGACTCTCACCGCCGCAGGTGCAACAGGTGAAGGCTGTACTGGAACTCTATCAGGATGTTTTCGCCCGTCATGAGGATGACTTTGGGTGCTCTACAGCCATAACACACGAGATGCCCACAGGAAATTCTGCACCGATCTGGGAGCAGTACCGGCAGATACCGCTTCAAATGTACAAAGAGGTGAAAGAAATGTTGGCACACATGCTGCAGAGTGGGGTCATATGGGAGAGCCAGAGCCCGTGGGCAGCTCCCATTGTCCTAGTCTGGAAGAAAGATGGGACCCTGCGTTTTTGTGTGCACTATAGGCGACTGAATGCTTGTACGGTGCGGGACTCTTATCCTTTACCACGAACTGAAGAGTCGCTCTCTGCCTTGGGAAAAGCAAAGTATTTCTCGTCTCTGGATCTAGCCAGCGGATACTGGCAGGTGCCCATGGCCGAACATGACGGGCCGAAGACAGCGTTCATACTGCCCATGGGATTGTTTGAATTCAACCGGATGCCCTTCGGCCTGACTAACACTCCTGGATGTTCCAGCGATTGATGGAAAGGTGTCTGGGGGACCTGAACTTTGAAGCCACACTTATCTACCTGGAAGACATCATTCTCTATGCAGACACCTTTGAAAAACACCTCCGGCGGCTGGAGCAAGTGTTGAGTTGTTTACAGAAGCATGACCTGAAGGTGAAGCCCCAAAAATGTCACCTCTTCCATAAGCAGATCGAGTACCTAAAACACGTTGTATCTGCTGAAGGAGTGAGACCGGCACGTGAAAAGATAGCGGCAGTACAGGACTGGCCTATCCCGAAGACAGTGAAGGACGTTTAGGCCTTTCTGGGGCTGACTGGATACTACCGGAGATTCGTGAAGAATTTCACCCGTATCGCTAAACCACTGCTGGAGCTACTAAAGAGAGTGCCGTCTGGTTAAAAGAATCAGGTTATCCAGTGGGGAAGCCGCCAAAAAGAAGCCTTTCGAGCCCTGAAGATGGCCTTCACTGAGGCTCCCATACTTGCTTACGCGGACTTCTCGCAGCCCTTCATTCTTCACATGGATAGGAGTCTGCATTGACTTGGGGCCGTTCTGTCACAGAGGCAGAATGGGAAAGAATGAGTGATTGCCTATGCGAGCCAGTACCTCCACGACTCAGAACAAAACCCAAACAATTACAGCTCATTCAAGCTAGAACTGCTGGCATTAGTGTGGGCACTAAATAAATACCTGTTCGGATCCAAAGTCCTAGTGCATACCGACCAGAATCCCCTAGCCCACCTGGAAAATGTAAAACTGAGGGCCTAGGAGCAACGGTGGGTGGCCCGCATGGCAAAATACCAGTACAAGATCACATATCGGGCCGGAGCTGAAAACACGCATGCTGATGCTCTGTTGAGAGTGACTCATGAGCGGCCTGTACGTGACCTGGATGAAGAGTTGGGAGCAGAAGAGATTTCTTGTTTCCAGGACCTCACCAGGTCATTGGCGGCGACACAGGAACAGATCGGAGTGGCATCTGGGGAACAGGTGTTGTGGCGACCCCGGGATGACTGGGTACGACTCTAGCAGGAAGATGAGGAACTAGCGCAGCTGAGACAGTGGGTGGACCTGAAGCAACTCCCCAACCGGTGCGAAAGAGATGCTCTGCATCCGGGAAGAGTACAGTTGGTGCGGGAGTTGGGGGTCACCTGGCAAGTGGTGCTTCCAGAGAAGTTGATTCGAGTCATGGCTACAGAGGCCCATGAGAGAGGGGTTCACTTTGGTCCGGAGAAGATGTTCCATTGGCTGCAGAAGCTGGTATATAACCCCGATTGAAGGCAGTCTGCAGTAGAGGAGGCCTGCCAATGATGTCTGAGCTGTGAACTAGCCAAATTTCCAGAGAACCCCGACGCAAACTATCGTGACTTCTGCCCCCTTAGAGCTGTTGATGATCAACTACTTGACCGTGGACCTGGCTCATCTCGGGTATGAACATTGTCTGGTGATGACTGACCACTTCACCAAGTTTGCTGTGGTGACTCCAACTCAGGATCAGACTGCTGAGTCAGCGGCGCAGGCTATCTGCCGAGAGTTCATCTGGGTGTACGGTTGCCCGAAGAGGATCCATTCTGACCAAGGCGCTTGTTTGTTTTCAAGGTCGAGTGATGGAGGAGTTGCATCATCTGTAAGCTTTTTGGAGATGGAAATTTCATTGTCCAGCAGGACTTGACACCTGTGCACACTGCCAAAAGTACCAATTCCTGGTATAAAAACAACAGCATCACTTTGCTTGTGTATTGTCAAGAGGAAGATGAGAGACACCAGACCCAACAATGCAGACAGATGAGCTGAAGGCTGCTATCAAAGCAACCTGTGCTTCCATAACACCTCATCAGTGACACAGGCTGATCGCCTTCATGCCACTCCACATTGATGCAGTAACTGATGCCAAAGGAGCCCCGACCAAGTATTGAGTGCATTTACTGAACATACATTTCAGTAGGCCAACATTTCGGATTTTAACCCCTCTCTGACATTAGACGTACTATCCCGTCCATAAAACCCGTGCCATTCTGCCCATGGACGGGATAGTACGTCATAGGCGATCAGCTGCGCTCCTGAGGGGAGCGCAGCTAATCGCCGCCGGGTGTCAGCTGATTATCACAGCTGACACCCGTGACTGTGTGTCAGGAGCGGTCACGGACCGCTCCCGGCACATTAACCCCTAGCACACCGCGATCAAACATGATCGCGGTGTACTGGGGGCACAGGGGAGGATCGCGCAGGGTGGGGGCTCCCTGCGCGCCCCCCTGAGACCCTCAGACCAGCGCGATGTGATGAGGGCTTCCTCCCTCCCAGGACCCGGATCCAAGATGGCGCCGGGGTCCTGGAGGGAGGCGGCTTCCTCAGTGCCTGCTGAGAGCAGGCACTGAGAAGCCTGCAGCTATGCCTGAGCGATCGCTGGTGTGACAGAGTGCTGTGCACACTGTCACACCAGCGATTTGATAAAATACAGTGATGTCCCACCCTGGAACAAAGTAAAAAAGTTAAAAAAATAAAAATAAACATGTTATAAAAAAAAATCCAAAATAAATAAAAAAAAAAATATTCCCCAATAAATTCACTTTTTCCTGTAAATAAAAAAAACAAAACAATAAAAGTACACATATTTGATATCGCCGCGTCCGTAACGACCCCCCCTATAAAACTGTCCCACTAGTTAACCCCTTTAGTGAACCCCTTAAAAAAAAAAAAAAAACGAAGCAAAAAATCAATGCTTTATCATCATACCGCCGAACAAAAAGTGGAATAACGCACGATCAAAAAGACCGATATAAATAAACATGGTACCGCTGAAAAACATCTCTTGTCCCGCAAAAAACGAGCCGCCATACAGCATCATCAGCGAAAAAATAAAAAAGTTATAGCTCGCAGAATAAAGCAATGCAAAAATAATTATTTTTTATATAAAATTGTTTTTATTCTATAAAAGCGCCAAAACATAAAAAAATGATATAAATGAGGTATCGCCATAATCGTACTGACACGAAGAATAAAACTGCTTTATCAATTTTACCACACGCAGAACAATAAAAACGCCTCCCCCAAAAGAAATTCATGAATTGCTGATTTTTGTTCATTCTAACCTCCCAAAAATCGAAATAAAAAGCGATCAAAAAATGTCACCTGCTCAAAAATGGTACAAATAAAAACGTCAACTCGTACCGCAAAAAATAAGACCTCACATGACTCTGTGGGCCAAAATATGCAAAAATTATAGCTCTCAAAATGTGGCGATGCAAAAAACAATTTTTGCAATAAAAAGCGTCTTTTAGCGTGACAGCTGCCAATCATAAAAACCCGCTATAAATAGTAAATCAAACCCCCTTTATCACCCCTTAGTTAGGGAAAAATAATAAAATTAAAAAAATGTATTTATTTCCATTTTCCCATTAGGGTTAGGGTTAGGGTTGCAGCTAAAGTTAGGGTTAGGGTTGGCGCTAAAGTTAGGATTAGGGTTAGGGTTGGGATTAGGGGTGTGTTAGGGTTAGGTTTGTGGTTAGGGTTGGGACTAGGGTTAGGGGTGTGTTGGGGTTAGGGTTGGAGTTAGAATTGGGGGGTTTCCGCTGTTTAGGCACATCAGGGGCTCTCCAAATGTGACATGGCGTCTGATCTCAATTCCAGCCAATTCTGCGTTGAAAAAGTCAAACGGTGCTCCTTCACTTCTGAGCTCTGCCATGCGTCCAAACAGTAGTTTATCCCCACATATGGGGTATCAGCGTACTCTGGACCCCAAGAGTTATTGTGCAATTTGTCCTATTTCTTCTGTTACCCTTGGGAAAATAAAAAACTGGGGGCGAAAATATCATTTTTGTACAAAAAAAATTATTTTTTTGTTTTTACGGCTGTACATTATAAACTTCTGTGAAGCACTTGGGGCTTCATAGCGCTCACCACACACCTAGATAAGTTCCTTGTGGGGTCTATTTTCCAAAATGGGGTCACTTGTTGGGGATTTCCACTGTTTAGGCGCATCAGGGGCTCTCCAAATGCGACATGACGCCCCCAGACCATTCCATCAAAGTCTGCAATCCAAAACGTCACTACTTCCCTTCCGAGCCCCAACGTGTACCCATACAGTAGTTTTCTCCCACATATTGGGTATCAGCGTACTCAGGACAAATTGGGCAACAACTTTTGGGGTCCAATTTCTCCTGTTACCCTTGTAAAAATAAAATATTTGGGCGAAAAAATCATTTTTGCAAAAAAAAAAAAAGATTTTTTATTTTTATGGCTGTGCGTTATAAACTTCTGTGAAGCACTTCGGGGTTCAAAGTGCTCACCACACATCTAGATAAGTTCCTTGTGGGGTCTATTTGCCAAAATGGGGTCACTTGTGGGGGGTTTCCACTGTTTAGGCGCATCAGGGGCTCTCCAAATGCGACATGACGCACCCAGACCATTCCATCAAAGTCTGCAATCCAAAACGTCACTACTTCCCTTCCGAGCCCTGACGTGCGCCCATACAGTAGTTTTCTCCCACATATTGGGTATCAGCGTACTCAGGACAAATTGGATAACAACTTTTGGGGTCCAATTTCTCCTGTTACCCTTGTGAAAATAAAATATTGGGGGCGAAAAAATCATTTTTGTAAAAAAAAAAGATTTTTTATTTTTACGGCTGTGCGTTATAAACTTCTGTGAAGCACTTCGGGGTTCAAAGTGCTCACCACACATCTAGATAAGTTCCTTGTGGGGTCTATTTGCCAAAATGGGGTCACTTGTGGGAGGTTTCCACTGTTTAGGTGCATCAGGGGCTCTCCAAATGTGACATGACGCCCCCAGACCATTCCATCAAAGTCTGCAATCCAAAACGTCACTACTTCCCTTCCGAGCCCCGACGTGTGCCCATACAGTAGTTTTTGCCCACATATTGGGTATCAGTGTACTCAGGACAAATTGGACAACAACTTTTGCGTTCCAATTTCTTCAGTTACCCATGTGAAAATAAATATTGGGGGCAAAAAAATCATTTTTGTAAAAAAAAAAAAAGATTTTTTATTTTACGGCTGTACGTTATAAACTTTAGTGAAACACCTGGGGGTTCAAAGTTCTCACCACACATCTAGATAAGTTCCTTGAGGGGTCTAGTTTCCAAAATGGTGTCATTTATGGGGGTTTCCACTGTTTAGGCAGATCAGGAGCTCTCCAAACACGACATGGCGTCCAGCCAATTCTGCGTTGAAAAAGTCAGACGGCGCTCCTTCCCTTCCAAACTCTGCCATGAACCCAAACAGTGGTTTACCCCCACATATGGGGTATCAGCGCACTCAGGACAAATTGCACAATAACTTTTGGAGTCTTGTTACCTTGAAAAAATAAAAATTGGGGTGAAAAGATCATTTTTGTGGAAAAAAATATGATTTTTTAATTTTACGGCTCTACGTTATAAACTTGTGTGAAGCACTTGGGGGTTCAAATTGCTCATCAAAAATCTAGATAAGTTCCTTAGGGGGTCTAGTTTCCCAAATAGGGTCATTTGTGGGGGGTTTCCACTGTTTAGGCACATCAGGGGCTCTCCAAATGCGACATGACGCCCCCAGACCATTCCATCAAAGTCTGCAATCCAAAACGTCACTACTTCCCTTCCGAGCCCTGACGTGTACCCATACAGTAGTTTTCTCCCACATATTGGGTATCAGCGTACTCAGGACAAATTGGGCAACAACTTTTGGGGTCCAATTTCTCCTGTTACCCTTGTAAAAATAAAATATTTGGGCGAAAAAATCATTTTTGCAAAAAAAAAAAAAGATTTTTTATTTTTATGGCTGTGCGTTATAAACTTCTGTGAAGCACTTCGGGGTTCAAAGTGCTCACCACACATCTAGATAAGTTCCTTGTGGGGTCTATTTGCCAAAATGGGGTCACTTGTGGGGGGTTTCCACTGTTTAGGCGCATCAGGGGCTCTCCAAATGCGACATGACGCACCCAGACCATTCCATCAAAGTCTGCAATCCAAAACGTCACTACTTCCCTTCCGAGCCCTGACGTGCGCCCATACAGTAGTTTTCTCCCACATATTGGGTATCAGCGTACTCAGGACAAATTGGATAACAACTTTTGGGGTCCAATTTCTCCTGTTACCCTTGTGAAAATAAAATATTGGGGGCGAAAAAAATCATTTTTGTAAAAAAAAAAAGATTTTTTATTTTTTACGGCTGTGCGTTATAAACTTCTGTGAAGCACTTCGGGGTTCAAAGTGCTCACCACACATCTAGATAAGTTCCTTGTGGGGTCTATTTGCCAAAATGGGGTCACTTGTGGGAGGTTTCCACTGTTTAGGTGCATCAGGGGCTCTCCAAATGTGACATGACGCCCCCAGACCATTCCATCAAAGTCTGCAATCCAAAACGTCACTACTTCCCTTCCGAGCCCCGACGTGTGCCCATACAGTAGTTTTTGCCCACATATTGGGTATCAGTGTACTCAGGACAAATTGGACAACAACTTTTGCGTTCCAATTTCTTCAGTTACCCATGTGAAAATAAAATATTGGGGGCAAAAAAATCATTTTTGTAAAAAAAAAAAAAGATTTTTTATTTTACGGCTGTACGTTATAAACTTTAGTGAAACACCTGGGGGTTCAAAGTTCTCACCACACATCTAGATAAGTTCCTTGAGGGGTCTAGTTTCCAAAATGGTGTCATTTATGGGGGTTTCCACTGTTTAGGCAGATCAGGAGCTCTCCAAACACGACATGGCGTCCAGCCAATTCTGCGTTGAAAAAGTCAGACGGCGCTCCTTCCCTTCCAAACTCTGCCATGAACCCAAACAGTGGTTTACCCCCACATATGGGGTATCAGCGCACTCAGGACAAATTGCACAATAACTTTTGGAGTCTTGTTACCTTGAAAAAATAAAAATTGGGGTGAAAAGATCATTTTTGTGGAAAAAATATGATTTTTTAATTTTACGGCTCTACGTTATAAACTTGTGTGAAGCACTTGGGGGTTCAAATTGCTCATCACAAACTAGATAAGTTCCTTAGTGGGGTCTATTTCCAAAATGGGTCATTTGTGGGGATTTCCACTGTTTAGGCGCATCAGGGGCTCTCCAAATGCGACATGACGCCCCCAGACCATTCCATCAAAGTCTGCAATCCAAAACGTCACTACTTCCCTTCCGAGCCCTGACGTGTACCCATACAGTAGTTTTCTCCCACATATTGGGTATCAGCGTACTCAGGACAAATTGGGCAACAACTTTTGGGGTCCAATTTCTCCTGTTACCCTTGTAAAAATAAAATATTTGGGCGAAAAAATCATTTTTGCAAAAAAAAAAAAGATTTTTTATTTTTATGGCTGTGCGTTATAAACTTCTGTGAAGCACTTCGGGGTTCAAAGTGCTCACCACACATCTAGATAAGTTCCTTGTGGGGTCTATTTTCCAAAATGGGGTCACTTGTGGGGGGTTTCCACTGTTTAGGCGCATCAGGGGCTCTCCAAATGCGACATGACGCACCCAGACCATTCCATCAAAGTCTGCAATCCAAAACGTCACTACTTCCCTTCCGAGCCCTGACGTGCGCCCATACAGTAGTTTTCTCCCACATATTGGGTATCAGCGTACTCAGGACAAATTGGATAACAACTTTTGGGGTCCAATTTCTCCTGTTACCCTTGTGAAAATAAAATATTGGGGGCGAAAAAATCATTTTTGTAAAAAAAAAAGATTTTTTATTTTTACGGCTGTGCGTTATAAACTTCTGTGAAGCACTTCGGGGTTCAAAGTGCTCACCACACATCTAGATAAGTTCCTTGTGGGGTCTATTTGCCAAAATGGGGTCACTTGTGGGAGGTTTCCACTGTTTAGGTGCATCAGGGGCTCTCCAAATGTGACATGACGCCCCCAGACCATTCCATCAAAGTCTGCAATCCAAAACGTCACTACTTCCCTTCCGAGCCCCGACGTGTGCCCATACAGTAGTTTTTGCCCACATATTGGGTATCAGTGTACTCAGGACAAATTGGACAACAACTTTTGCGTTCCAATTTCTTCAGTTACCCATGTGAAAATAAAATATTGGGGGCAAAAAAATCATTTTTGTAAAAAAAAAAAAAGATTTTTTATTTTACGGCTGTACGTTATAAACTTTAGTGAAACACCTGGGGGTTCAAAGTTCTCACCACACATCTAGATAAGTTCCTTGAGGGGTCTAGTTTCCAAAATGGTGTCATTTATGGGGGTTTCCACTGTTTAGGCAGATCAGGAGCTCTCCAAACACGACATGGCGTCCAGCCAATTCTGCGTTGAAAAAGTCAGACGGCGCTCCTTCTTCCAAACTCTGCCATGAACCCAAACAGTGGTTTACCCCCACATATGGGGTATCAGCGCACTCAGACAATTGCACAATAATTTTGGTTGTTACCCTTGAAAAAATAAAAATTGGGGTAAAAGATCATTTTTGTGAAAAAATATGATTTTTTAATTTTACGGTCTTACTTGTGAACACTTGTGGGTAACATTGGGTTCAAAATGATAATTCAATAGGTTCTAGTGCCCAAATAGTTTCGAATGGGTTCACTGTTGTGGTCACTAGGGCTACCAAAGGCTGACAATAGCCCAACGCATCCATCAAGTTGCATCCAAATCTTTCGTTCGAGCCCTAAGTGTTACCATTCGAGTCTTTCTCGCCAATACATTGGTTCCACGTACTCAGGACAAATGGGCAACAATTTTGGGTACAATTTCCTGTACCTTGTAAATAATTGGCACAATATCTTTATTGAAAAATAAAAAAAATTTTATGTCTATGGGGTTATAATTCTTGTGAGCTTCGGGTCAAAGTGCTCACACAATTAATAGTTTTTGTTATTTTCCAATAATTGGTCAACTTGTGGAGCCCTGGGTTTGCAATAGGGCTCACCAAATCGTAGATAAGTTCCTTAGGGGCATTCTTCCCAAATGGGCAATCGAAACGGTTCCCTTCCTTAGGCCCTGAGTGGGCCCATACAGGAAATTTCCCCTAATCTGCATTCAAACGTTACTACTTCTTCCAAGCCCTGCGTGGGTCCAAATTTCCCCGTCCCATTGTGGAATAATCAGGTACGGAAAAAAACTTTTGGTCAAAAGATTCTTGTAATTTTCGGCATGGCGTATAAAATCTGTTGTAGCTGGGAAAATTCTTTTTATTTCTCACACCCAGGCTTATAAATCCTTTGGAACACTTTGAGGGTCACATGTGCAAGTTCCTGTTTAGTAGCTCTAGGGGTCTAATGTACCATGAGTCCACTGAGGCATTTCCACAAAGTTGCCATCAAAGGTCTCTTCCTCCGACCCGACTGGCCCATACAGTCAGCTTTTTCCTTTGAAAAGTCAAACGTGTATCGACATTGAGACCTGCCTTGCCCGTTACAATTTTTTCACCCCAATGGGAAAATTTATCATGGGCAAAAAAATATTTCTTAACATAAAATTTTTTTTTACGCTTGTAAATAAAAAAAGTTTGATAGAAACATTCTTGGGGTTAAAAGTACCAAATTCATTTTTCCTTCACGGTTGCTTATTCGTAAGGACTTAGGGGTTTACCACTTTAGGAAATCGAGCTCTCAACACTGAATGGGTCATTTTTAAATTTGGGTTCAAAAGTTCGACGGTTCTGCCTTGACCCTTCCAAACTGCGAAACCAAATGTGGGTTCCTAAACCAATATGGGTTGGCACTCATGGACAAAATGCAAATAACTTTGGTCATCTTTTAACCCTTGATAATTAAAAAAAAATTTGGGTTCAAAATCTGTTTGTGGAAAAATAATGTTTTTGAATTTTCTCTAACGTATTTTGTTGAAATTCTTGGGGTTTCAAATTAACTAATCAAAATTAGAATTAAATCTTTAGGGGATTTCGTCCAATAGTTTTTTTTCCCAAATTAAGCACATCAGGCTTCCAAGCAACATGGACATCCAATAATCACAATTTGTTGGAAAAATCAAATGTCCCTTCAATTCCGAAGATCCGTTGAGCGCCAGATGGTTCCCCCAAATATGGGTACGTACCAGATAAAATTGTCCAACTTTGTGTCCAATTCAAACTTACCCTTGGGGATAAGAATTAGGCTTAAAATATTTTTTGTGGGTTAAAAATCTAATTTTATATATTTGACTTCTGGGTCATTATGAAATTATAACATTACAAAATACACTTGGATATGATCAAACTGTTGTAATGATTATAATTCCTTAGGGTTCTATTTATGGGGTCATGTGAGGGACTGTATAAATCATCTTGAGCATGTCTAATGTGAATGACCTGTATTCTGCAATGCAAAATAGTTATTACAATTATTTTCCTGGACTTTTTGCAATTCCGTCTAACAGGATTCCCCGCCCCACATATGGGAATCAGCGTATCAGGTACTATTGGTAAAATACCTTGGGTCCAATTTCCTGGAAAATTCAAAATTTGGTGGACTAAAAATATACTTTGAAAATTTTTGCATTTAAATCCATTTAAACTTGTGAAACTGAGTGGTTCATGCTCAACAGATCTAGATAAGTACCTTAGGGGGTCTAGTTTCCAAAATGGTGTCACTTGTGGGGGGTTTCCACTGTTTAGGCGCATCAGGGGGTCTCCAAACGCGACATGGCATCCAATCTAAATTCCAGCCAATTTTAGTTTGAAAAAGTCAAACGTCGCTCATTCCCTTACGAGCTCTGCCGTGTGCCCAAACAGTGGTTTTCCCCCACATATGGGGTATTGGCGTACTCAGGAGAAATTGCATAACAACCTTATCTGTCCATTTTCTCCTTTTACCCTGTGAAAATAAAAAAAAAGTTTGTAAAAGATCATTTTGTGGCTAAAAAGTAAAATATTCATTTTTTCCTTCCACGTTGCTTTAGTTACTGTGAAGCACCTGAAGGGTTAATAAACTTCTTGAATGTGGTTTTGAGTACCTTGAGGGGTGCAGTTTTTAGAATGGTGTCACTTTTGGGTATTTTCTGCCATATAGACCCTCAAAGTGACTTCAAATGTGAGGTGGTCCCTAAAAAAAATGGCTTTGTAAATTTTGTTGTAAAAATGAGAAATCGCTGGTCAACTTTTAACCCTTATAACTTCCTAACAAAAAAAATTTTGGTTCCAAAATTGTGCTGATGTAAAGTAGACATGTGGGAAATGTTATTTCTTAACTATTTTGTGTGATATATTTCTCTGTTTTAAGGGAATAAAAATTCAAGTTTGAAAATTGCAAAATTTTAAAAATTTTCGCCATATTTGCGTTTTTTTCAAAAATAAACGCAAGTTATATCGAAGAAATTTTACCACTAACATGAAGTACAATATGTCATGAGAAAACATTCTCAGAATCGCGAAGATCCGTTGAAGCGTTCCAGAGTTATAACCTCATAAAGAGACAGTGGTCAGAATTGTAAAAATTGGCCCGGTCATTAACGTGCAAACCACCCTTGGGGGTGAAGGGGTTAAAATCATTTTTTCAAGCTGGTGTTTTAAAGTATTCTAATTTACTGAGATAATGACTTTTGGGTTTTCATTGGCTGTAAGCCATAATCATCAACATTAACAGAAATAAACACTTGAAATAGATCACTCTGTTTGTAATGACTCTATCTAATATATGAGTTTCACTTTTTGTGTTGAAGGACTGAAGTAAAATAACTTTTTGATGAAAATTCTTATTTTGTGAGATGCACCTGTATTTCTCACTGCAAAATGGAAATAAATTTATTTAATTTATACAATGTGATTTTCTGGATTTTATTTTTGATATTCTGTCTTTCAGGGAAAAGTGGAGCAGGTGAACATAGCAATCAGTCGGATTACTATTTTAATTTTCCATGGGAAATTTGGGTAACCCATGTCAAATTACATTTTCTTGGTGGCTTTAAATGGACCTTTTATTATTTTGCCAGATAGAAAATTGCGCAATTTAGACTGCCTGTAGAGGGAAGTGTAATCTGGTTCTTTATCTAGTCTCAGAATTTTAGAGGCTGTTTGGAAGGTGTAAGAAACATCGTATTGATCACCCAAAGTTGTGACATTTAGATAGGAAAAATGTTATGAAAGGTCCCCTTTAATATAGTTTACATTAGGGATGAGCGGATCAATTCTTGAAGGATCGAGTTCAAATCAAATTTCTTGAAATTTGGGGTTTCATGAAAATTTGAAATTTGGGCCATCACAGATCAGCGGTTCCCAGTGTAGCACAGTTTGTATGGCAGTTGTTTTCCATCTCCAGAGTCAATGGGTAAGGCTGGAGTCACACTTAACGTATAAAAAATCTATCCAGTTTTGACGGCCAAGAATCGCAACAATGTTTTGTGAACAGTGATCCATATGTAATCCGTTTGCAATGCGAGGATGCGATTTCCTCACATCTAAGTATCCGTGTGACATCAGTATGGCGTGATTTTATCTGAGCCTTGCAAAATAGACATTTAACTGATCCTTGGCCTGAAATATTCGTCAAAACATATATACATGTCAGTGAGACACATATACTTATATATATTTATATTTCATAGAGAGATAGCAGAATAGCAGTTAATTCATTTGTCGGCTCCTGTAGAATCTCTGCAGGAGCCGACAGGATAAGAGACATGGTTTACATACAGTAAACTATTGCAGAACAGTTCGATTTATATATGTCACTGACTACTACTGTTAGTAGTATATGTGTGCAAAATTTGGGAGCTCTAGGTATTTAATAAAAGAATGTATTCACGGAAAAAACTGGCGTGGGCTCCCACTGCGCCAGAGAGGGAAAGCCAGTGACTGAGGGCAGATATTAATATTTACTGTACACCGCACTGAATTGCCGGCTTTTCTGAAGACACCGGTGCGTATTTCTCGCATTGGCGAGTCTCGTCCGATATACGATGAAAATCACAGCATGCTGCTATTTCACTCGCACGTATAATATGGATGAGAAAAAAACGCATGATGGGAGCTGCCCCATAGATTAACATTGGCCCGAGTGCTATGCGATTTTTTCTCGCATTGCACTCGTCCATATTCCTCTCTAGTGTGATGCCGGCCTTAGTCTCTCTCTCTTTCCTGTAGAGTGTAAGCTCTTATGACCAGCGAGGTCCTCTCTCTCACTGGTAAAATATAAGCTTTGATGATCAATGGGGTCCTCTCTCTCCTGTAGAGCTTAGGCTCTTATGGTCAGCAGGGTCCTCTCTGTCGCCTGTAAAGTATAAGCTTTTATGATCAGTGGGATCCTCTTTCTTCTGTAGAGTGTAAGCTCTTATGGTCAGCGGAGTCCTCTCTCTCTCCCACTCTCATCTGTAATATACAATCTCTTATGTTCAGCAAGGTTCTCTACTCTCTCCCACATGTATTTTACAAGCAATTGAATTTTGGGGAAAAATTAATCAAAGTCTACCAATTTGAATTTCAAAAGATTTGCAATAGAGAAGAGCAAATTGGTAGCCTTTGATTAATTTTCCCCGAAAATTCAATTTGCGTTGAATAAGATTCCTCTTAGAGGTTTTCCAGCTTGTAAAAAAGGTGCAATAATTGTATAACGAAATGATTTATACATTTCCAAAGTACTATATATACTCGAGTATAAGCCGAGTTTTTCAGCACTTTTTTCTGTGCTGAAAACGCCCCTCTCGGGTTATACTCAAGTCATTGACCCAGAACATAGAGGGGTCACAGGAGGCAGGAGCTGGCTGCTGTGGCTAACTCCTGTACCTGCTTGCAAAAAGAAATGAATATTCAATGCGCTGGCAATGAATCATAGAATCATAGAATGGTAGAGTTGGAAGGGACCTCCTGGGCCATCTGGTCCAACCCCTGCTCAAAGCAGAATTCTCTAAATCATTCCAGACAGATGTCTGTCCAGCCTCTGTTTGAAGACTTCCATTGAAGGAGAATTTACCACCTCTCGTGGCAGCCTGTTCCACTCCTTGATCACTCCTTAACTGTCAAAAAGTTTTTTCTAATATCTAATCTGTGTCTCCTCCCATTCAGTTTCATCCCAATATTCATTTCTCTGTAATAGCGCGCACAGTGTCAGTCGCAGCTGCGGGTTTCCAGCAGCGGTCGGGCGATCATGGATGCCCACTACTTAAGAAAAATGAATATTCTTCTCTCACCACTCCCATAGGCATGGAGCGCAGTGAATATTCATTCCCTTAAGTAGCGGGGACACGTGATCGCCCGGCCGCTGCGGCTGCTGGCACCAGAACAAGATGCTGCAAGGGAGTGCAGGGACAGAAAGTAGGATGCTTTTTTTTATGATTTTTTGATGGGGACCATGCATACAAGAATGTGGATGAGTAGCCATACATTATAGGATAGGGATGAGGAACCATGCATACCAGAATAGAGAGGAGGAACCATGAATACCAGGATAGGGATGAAGAACAATGCATATGAGGATAGGGATGAGATGGCCATGCATACAAGGATGAGGCTGAAGGGGCCATGAATACAAGGATGGGGATGAGATGCCATGCATACCAGGATAGGGATGAGGGAGCCGTGCATACAGGGATGAGGATGAGGAACCATGCAAACTGGGTGTAATGTATGTAGTACAGTTCATATAGCGTCTTGTGCTTGGGTGCGATGAAAATACATGAGACACAGGTTTGATATAGAAGGTCTTGTATTACTTCATACAAGTGGCAAAAATAGTCACACAGTTTGCAGATACAGAAGCAGGAGACACAGCAGGCCAGAGTAACTTAAGCTCAGCAATCACTCTCCACAACAGGTTCAGGATCTTCTTCTCTGTTACCGTAAGTCCATGCAAACGTGGATCTTTCAAAGAGCAGGGTTCCAGAGTCCACAAGTGTTCAGAGTTCCTCAGTAGGAATAGCTGGAGTACATAGTCCAAGGCTTCCAGGAGTCAGGTCACAGGTTCACTGCAGGCTAGATTCTGAAGCACTGATTGCTCAGCTGTGGCTGCTTAAGAAGCAAGAGGGAGAGAATCAGGGCGGGAACATGAAAGCTGAAAACTCCATATTGACTGAGGGCAAGATAGCTGCAGCAAGACAGAAAGCAAAATGGCTAACGGAAAACTGAGTTTCAAGAACATGTACAAAGAACCTTACATTACTCCCCCCTTAGGGACAACCTCCGGATGGCCTCAGACCAGGCTTGTCTGGGTACCTCTGATGAAACTGGCGGAGCAAACGAGGAGCATTAACGTTATTGACTGGTTCCCATGAGTTGTCCTCCACTGGGTAGCCCTGCCATTTAATCAAATATTGTAACTGATTTCTGTATAACCTGGAATCTAGAATTCTTTCCACCACAAATTCTTCCTGACCATCGACTAGCACTGGGTCAGGGCAAGGAGAAGAACGTCCAGGAAACGTATTAGGTGTTGCAGCCTTTAGTAGGGATACATGAAAGACAGGGTGGATTCTCATAGTTCTAGGCAATTGAAGACGACAAGCAACGGCACTTATAATTTTACTGATTTTATAGGGTCCAATGTACTTATGTCCCAACTTAGACGATGGAATCCTTAACTTAAGATTTCTGGTTGACAGCCAGACCAGGTCTCCTACCTTGAAAGCTGGTGCAGGTTTACGAAATTTATCTGCTGCTTTCTTGTACCTTTCCTGAGCCAATTCCAGATTCTCCTTTAGAAGATCCATATTCTTCTGTAAAGACGTGATTCTTTCGGCCACTGCTGGTAAAGGCGTTTCTATGGGAAATCGTGGAAGAATGTTAGGATGATAACCTAGATTGGAGTAAAAAGGAGACTGCTTAGTGGAGGCGCTCTGAGAGTTGTTATAAGAGAACTCAGCCAATGGAAGTAGATCCACCCAATCATCCTGTAGGTGGCAGATAAAGCAGCGGAGATACTGCTCCAGGGTTTGATTGGTTCGTTCGGTCTGTCCATTAGTCTGGGGATGAAAAGCAGAAGAAAGGTTTACTTTAATGTCCAATGCTGCACAGAAATTTTGCCAAAACCTTGAAGTGAATTGCACCCCTCGATCCGAAATAACCTCATCCGGTACTCCATGTAAGCGAAACACATCTTTAATCATCAAATCTGATGTCTGTTTTGCAGTGGGTAAGCCGACACAAGGAATAAAATGAGCTGCCTTTGTTAAACGATCAACCACCACTAGAATGGTGTTTTTCCCTTGAGAGGTTGGTAACTCCACAATGAAGTCCATAGAAATGGATCCCCACGGGCGGGACGGGGTGGGAAGAGGTTGTAACAGACCAGTTGGTGAGGAGCGAGGTGTTTTGCATCTTGCACAGACTTCACATGAAGTGACATAGTTTAAAACATCCTTCCTGCAAGTGGGCCACCAAAAGAAACGAGAAAGAAATTCCTGTGTCTTTAGAATTCCTCTATGCCCAGCTATCTTGGAATCGTGAATGAGTTGCAATACTCTCAATCTGACTGTTTCAGGAATATACAGACGTTGTCCCAGAATCCACACACCATTCTTAAAGACAAGACTTACGTCCCTTGGGGGTTGTGCCAACAAGGAATCCGCATGGTATGCTTCCTTGATGTCCTTAAGTAGGTCTTGATTATGAATCACTCCCAGGAATCTAGAGTCAGGAAGAATAGTCTTAGGAGGAGCAAGTGGACGGGTCTCTGCTGAATGAATCCTAGAGAGTGCATCAGCCTTTCCATTGCGCGATCCTGGTCTATAAGAAATGACAAAATTAAATTGGTTTAAGAAAAGATTCCAGCGAGCCTGGCGAGGAGTCAGGCACTTAGCCGACCTGATAAATTCAAGGTTACGATGGTCTGTCAGGACGACTATTTGCTGTGCAGCTCCCTGAAGAAGGTGTCTCCATTCTTTGAAGGCGGCAATAATGGCCAACAACTCTCTATTGCCCACATCGTAGTTCCTCTCAGCCGAAGACAACTGCTGGGAAAAGAAGGCACAGGGATGCAAGACATTCTTCTCACCTGTTCTCTGAGAGAGTATAGCTCCAACGGCACAATCTGAAGCATCCACCTCTATTATGAAGGCAAGTTCGGGGTTGGGATGTACCAAGATAGGTGCGGTGGTAAATTTATCTTTTAGACGAGAAAATGCTTCCTGGGCTTGGGGAGTCCAGGAGAACCTAGACTCTTTCCGGGTAAGTTGGGTGATAGGTGACACTACCTCAGAGAAATTCCTAATGAAACGTCTATAGAAATTGGCAAACCCGATGAAGCACTGCACCTCCTTCACATTTCTAGGACTTGGCCAATCCTTGATGGCTTGGGTCTTACTTCCATCCATACTAATTCCTTGTGTAGACAGTACATACCCCAGAAATTGAATTTCGGTCCTATGGAATTCACACTTTTCAAGTTTGATGTAAAGATGGTTTTGTCTTAGACGTTCCAAGACCATTCTCACATGTCCATGATGTTCCTCTGTGGAGTTAGAAAAAATTAGAATATCATCCAAATAAATCACCACGAATGTATCTAGGAGATCCCTGAAGATGTCATTCACTAAGTGTTGGAAAGTGGCTGGGGCGGTACTCAGACCAAAAGGCATAACTAGATATTCAAAGTGTCCATAGCGTGACCTGAATGCAGTCTTCCATTCATCCCCAGGTCTAATACGGACCAAGTTATAGGCCCCACGGAGATCCAATTTAGAGAAAATTTTGGCATGCCGCACTCTCTCCAATAACTCAGGGATTAAAGGCAATGGATAACGGTTTCTAATAGTAACCTTATTGAGTTCCCATAGTCTATGCAGGGTCTCAGAGATCCATCTTTCTTCTTCACAAAGAAGATGGGTGCACCTGCAGGAGATGAAGAGGGGCGTATGAAGCCCTTGGCTAGATTTTCGTCTATGTAATCCTTTAAAGCCTTTAGCTCAGGCCCCGCCAGGGGGTAGATCTTACCAGAAGGTATCTCTGCTCCAGGCAATAATTCAATTGGACAATCATATGGACGGTGAGGGGGAAGCTGGTCAGCGTTCTTCTTGTCACATAAATCCACATAGTCCTGGTATACAGCTGGTAGTTCAGGGACTGACATGGTTCCTTTAGGAACAGAGCAAGCTGAAACTTCTGGACTCATCTGTTTCTCTGGAAAGTGTAATTCCTTGGTCTCCCAGTTAATGGTAGGGTTCTGAGCCTGCAGCCATGGTAGCCCTAGAATAATGGGAAAGTGGGGAGAAGAGATAAGCATAAAGGACAGTTTCTCTTGATGATCTTTACCCATAAGGACCCTTAAAGGCTCCGTTTCCTGATCCACTGGTCCAGAGGTCAGCAGGGAGCCATCCACAGTTTCCATCTGTACTGGAGTAGCCTTCTTCACTGAACGTATCCCCTGTTTCAGAGCAAAGGAGACATCCATAAAATTCCCACTTGCCCCTGAGTCGATCATAGCAGAGCTAGACACCCAGACTGAGTTAACCCAGAGTTTGATGGAAAGGAAGCAATGAGAATTGTTTTTCCTACAACTCAGCTGGGACACCGCTGAGGAAACTTGAAAAATTGCAGCGTTTACACAGTCATCGTCCTCAGAAGTAACGGAGTTTAAGTCCGAGAAATCAAGATCTGTTGCTGCAGATCTCTCTGGAGCCTGAGGCTCGGACCTGACAGATCTCCTCTCGCAACACTCACAGTGAATGAGTGCTGCATTAGTCATACGAGAACGGCTGGGGCAGTTTATAATGAAGTGCCCTGACTTACCACAATAGAAACATAGATTTTCCTTAAAACGATGTTCCTTGCGTGCATCACTAACCCTCTTTGTAAAGAGTCTACCTGCATGGGTTCAGGTTCAGTTCCCGTGTGATCCTACTCAAAGGTTCCTTAGCTGGGGAGGAAGGTAGGAAAAGGTTAGTGCGATTGCTTTCGAACCATCTCTCTTGCCTGCGTTCAGTCAGGCGAGCATCAATACGGATGCAGTAGTTAATAAAGTCACCTAACGCAGTGGGAGGGTCGGCACGAGCAAGTTCATCCTTAATTAGTGGAGACAACCCCTTTCGAAAATAGATTTTTTGGCGGAACTGTCCCAGGTGGTATCAAGGGCCCATCTCCTGAAATCCAAGGCATATTCGGCTACCGAGTGCTTACCTTGGCGCAAGGTTAACATGGCTGCTTCAGCTGTTACACCTCGATTGGGGTCATCAAACACCTGCCCCATGGCTGAAATGAAAGCATCAAGATGATCCAAACATTCATCCTCAGTCTCAATCAGAGGGTTTGCCCACATCAAAGCCTTGTTGGTAAGTAACATAATTATAGTAAGCACTTTAGATCATTCAGTGGGAAATTGTGAAGCATGTGCAGAAAAAAACAGATTGCATTGGTTAATAAATCCCCTGAATTTTTCACGTTCACCGCCAAAACGAAAAGGGGGCAACTTGGGAATCCCAGAACTTGGGGCTACGGCAGGAGCCTGGACTCGCTCCTCTAGAACCTCAATCCTGGCTCGCAAATCCTGGGCAGTCTGTCCAAACACTTGCAAATTGTGATTAGTGAGGTCCTGTAGGTTTGTAAAACGGGTTTTTATAGTCTGTAAATCTGCAAGGATATTATCAGTCACTCCGCAAAGTTCCTTTATGCGGGCCTCCATTTTCCAGATCTTTTAAGACAGGAGTACTGGAAGGAGAGGAGAAAAGAAAAAAAAAAACAATAGTGTTTACCTGTGGTAACACTGCAAAGAGAAAAAAAATTAAGGGAACTGCTCACCTGGAATGGTTGTGAGAAGTCACAACCACTATCATCACAGAAAGTTCAACCGGACATCTGATATCCACAGTTACAGCAGACACAAAAGAGGGAAGAGAAAAAAAAAACAATAGTGTTTACCTGTGGTAACACTGCAGAAAAAAAAAACTTAAGGGAATTGCTCACCTGGAATGGTTGTGAGAAGTCACAACCACTGTCATCACAGAAAGTACAACTGGACGTCTGATATCCACAGTTACAGCAGACACAGCCTTCCCAGACCCAGCAGACACTAACGTTTTGGCTTCAGAATCTTGTAATGTATGTAGTACAGTTCATATAGCGTCTTGTGCTTGGGTGCGATGAAAATACATGAGACACAGGTTTGATATAGAAGGTCTTGTATTACTTCATACAAGTGGCAAAAATAGTCACACAGTTTGCAGATACAGAAGCAGGAGACACAGCAGGCCAGAGTAACTTAAGCTCAGCAATCACTCTCCACAACAGGTTCAGGATCTTCTTCTCTGTTACCGTAAGTCCATGCAAACGTGGATCTTTCAAAGAGCAGGGTTCCAGAGTCCACAAGTGTTCAGAGTTCCTCAGTAGGAATAGCTGGAGTACATAGTCCAAGGCTTCCAGGAGTCAGGTCACAGGTTCACTGCAGGCTAGATTCTGAAGCACTGATTGCTCAGCTGTGGCTGCTTAAGAAGCAAGAGGGAGAGAATCAGGGCGGGAACATGAAAGCTGAAAACTCCATATTGACTGAGGGCAAGATAGCTGCAGCAAGACAGAAAGCAAAATGGCTGACGGAAAACTGAGTTTCAAGAACATGTACAAAGAACCTTACACTGGGATAGAGATGATGAATCATGCATACTAGGATAGGGATGAGATGGCCATGCATACAAGGTTGGGGATGAGGAAAAATGCATATCAGGATAGGGATGAGGAACCATGCATACCAGGATAGGGATGAGATGGCCATGCATACCAGGATAGGGATGAAGGGGCCATGCATACAAGGATGGGGATGAGGTGTCATGCATACCAGGATAAGGATGAGGGAGCCATGCAAACAAGGATAGGGATGAGGAACCATGCATACCAGGATAGGGATGAGATGGCCATGCATGCAAGGATGGGGATGAAGGGGCCATGCATACAAGGATGGGGATGAGGTGCCATGCATACCAGGATAGGAATGAGGGAGCCATGTATACAAGGATGAGGATGAGGAACCATGCAAACTGTGTTAGAGATGAGGAACCATACATACCAGGATAGGGATGAGATGGCCATGCATACAAGGATGAGGATGAGGAACCATGCATATCAGGATAGGGATGAGGAACCATGCATACCAGAATAGGGATGAGATGACCATGCATACAAGGATGGGGATGAAGGGGCCATGCATACAAGGATGGTGATGAGGTGCCATGCACACCAGGATAAGTATGAGGGAGCCATGCAAACAAGGATAGGGATGAGGAACCATGCATACAAGGATAGGGATGAGATGGCCATGCATACAAGGATTGGGATGAAGGGGCCATGCATACAAGGATGGGGATGAGGTGCCATGCATACCAGGATAGGAATGAGGGAGCCATGCATACAAGTATGAGGATGAGGAACCATGCAAACTAAGATAGAGATGAGGAACCATGCATAAAAAAGATAGGGATGAGATGGCCATGCATACAAGGATGGGGATGAAGGGGCCATGCATACAAGGATGGATAAACACAACAGTAACACCCTACAGAATTATATTTATTTATAGGCTCTTAAAATCTCATGATATAATAATAATAATCTTTATTTTTTATATAGCGCTAACATATTCCGCAGCGCTTTACAGTTTGCACACACATTATCGTCGCTGTCCCCGAAGAGGCTCACAATCTAGATTCCCTATCTGTATGTTTTTGGAGTGTGGGAGGAAACCAGAGTACCCGGAGGAAACCCACGCAAACACAGGGAGAACATACAAACTCCTTGCAGATGTTGTCCTTGGCGGGACTCGAACCCAGGACTCCAGCGCTGCAAGGCTGTAGTGCTATCCACTGAGCCACCGTGCTGCCCATAATAATCAATTATTCAAAGAATAACCATGGTGTTATTGCAAAAAGAGTGAAAACTGCTCAAAGACAGTAATTAGTTGAAAAACCCAAAACATGGAAAGCCAAGATATATTCTAACAAAAAGTGTATAATAAAAAGTTATATCTTTATTCAATAAAATAGTAAAAATTGACAAAGAAGTGGCACAATATAAAACGTGCACATACCAAGATACAAAAATTACTTAGACATACAAAAAAGATAAAAAAGGAATATTCAGTATATAAAAAAGCAATATTACAACTGGCGGGTTAAAGGTATAAATATAAAAAATAAATACCCTAATAACTCATCAATATGAAAAAAAAAAAAAAGTTTCAGCACACCCCTTAGTGTCCTCCGGGTAGCAGGAACCACACCGTCGCATGGAGCCGCCCTGGCCTGGCGGATACAAGTCCAAACATACAGTAATCTCCAGCGATCTCAGGCAGGAAGGTAGTTATAAAAAATATTCCTTTATTTATTTTCGTTAAAAGAGCATGTTACAGGTAGTGGATACCCCAGTGGATGGTAAAAAATCCGATGCGTTTCAACTCAAAAGAGTCTTTATCATGGATTACATCGATGCTCTTTTAATGAAAAGAAATAAAGGAATATTTTTTATAACTACCTTCCTGCCTGAGATCGCTGGAGATTACTTTGTGTTTAAAAACTCATCAAAGGGCACAAATGAGGAATGTAATTATTCCAAATGTGTAAAGACCAAATAATGCCTCACAAGAGGGAAAAATAATAATAATTAAAGTGCACTAGTGTCAAAGTAATAGTGACCAAGACAATTATATAATCAAAAAAAGAGATCAAAATTTCAGGGGCCACAATGCAGAGTAAAAATTAGTGCACACAAGTGTCAGAAAGGGACAAAATACTTCAATAGCATATCAACAAAGTGCAAAGTGCCTAAGTGCCATAAGATAAAAATAAGGGTGGTATATTTTTAAGAGCCACCGGTTCTTGATAACGCGCACCCCGACGCGCGTTTTGGAAGCAAGTTCCTTCGTCAGGGGGTGAACAAGGAAGAGGATGAGGTGCCATGAATACAAGGATAAGGATGAGGAACCATGCATACCAGGATAGGGATGAGGGAGCCATGCATACAAGGATGAGGATGAGGAACCATGCATACCAAAATAAGGATGAGGAGGCCATGCATACCAGGATGGGATGAAGGGACAATGCATACCAAGCTTATACTCGAGTCAGTAAGTTTTCCCAGTTTTTCGTGACAAAGTTAGGTACCTCGGCTTATATTCGGGTCGGCTTATATTCGAGTTTATATTGTACCTTGTTTAAATGTCTCACAATTTTTAATGATTTTTTTGCAACATACCTGGTTAGATCCAGAGGCTGTCATAAGTATTAGGCTTGTAAGGCTTTCCTCAACTCGCTGCACTTGTATCACGTCTTGACATGAGAGTCCTCTGGGCAGGGGCATGAGGTATGTACCATAGTCGCTGATGCAAGGGGCGACAACAAGTCACTGAACCTTATACCAGAGCATTTAAAAACAAGGCAGGGGCAGCAAACTAAATCTTTGTCTGAGGTGAAAAAAAAAGCCAGTTGTAATTATTCTCTCCTAGCCAAATAGATTGGACTGTGGTGAGCTTTCCACAGTGGTCGATGTAGACAGTCAGAATTATAGAGGTTGTTTCACAATTACAACTTTTCATCTATCCACGGGATCGGTGATTGATTAAGGATCACTGGGAGTTCTGCCACTGTATTTATTGCCAATGGGATTGACAAAGATAGCCACTGTCTGTCTCATAGACAATGCTTGGAGCAACAGGCCACATGAGTGACCACCTCTCCATTCAAATATTCTCATTATCAGCCAGGGCCCAAAGAGTGGTTAAGTGATACATTTTAATGGCAATATATCCCATCTAATTTTTTCATGGTTTGAAAGGAAATTAAGTGTTAGATTTTCATCTAATGTTAACACTAAGTGCATGAAAATACAATAAATTATGAAATTCACAAATTTTGGACATCTATCTTCTCAAAACAAGTGAATGAAAGATTCCTGGCATGGTCTGAATGATGAAGCTGGGGTTTGTTTCTTTCAATTAATGGTGTGCTCTGACTCTTACAGGTCAGTGAACAATTTTCTGATGACCGGCCCCAAGGTAAGAGACATTCCTTTGATCTACATGTAGACTCTGTAAAATGATTTTTGGCCTGTGCAAGATCTCATTTGTAATCAGCAGAAATATTATGGCTTTGTCTTAACTACTTTTGGACATGTCTGAATATGAATCTACTGTAATGGCTGACAGGCTAAAAAAATATACATTTTTAAGTGAACGCTTAACCAGCAATTGTACTCATTATGCATTCATATTAATTTTCATGGTCTTATAGTTTGGAAAAATTTCCTGGATGGGTAGGACTTGGAGATTCCTTTCCCTTCTCCTGTACATCTTGCTGTGCAATGTGAATTTGGTTAACTGGGATTTTGTCATCATATACAATAATGGCACATCACTAGAACTTGGCATAATTTTTTTATATATGGGAGTACCCCAAGTGATTCTGAGAATAAAGGGGTTTAGGGTTATTGTTTCTTCAAAGTTTTACATAGCTACTGCCTTTCAGGGATCTGCAGTAAAGGCCTATTCAGGTGCCCTCATTCTCAGGATGAATGCTAGCAATATAACCTCAATCAATCAGAAAATACCTGTTCCAGAGATATATTTTTACTTTTTGTGATGAAACAGCTTTAACCCTTTCACCTGCCAGGCGATTTTCTATTTTGTTTTCTTCCTTCCCTTCTTCCCAGAGCCATAACTTTTTATTTATTTTTCTGTCAATATAGCCGTATCAAGGCTTGTTTTCTTGCAGGATGAATTGTACTTTTGAATGGCATCATTCATTTTATCATGTAATACTGGAAAGCAGGAAAAAATTCCAAATATGTTGAAATTGCAAAAAAGGCCAAATTCACAATTGCTTTTATTTATTTATTTATTTTTTATTTACCATGTTCTCTATATGGTAAAACTAACCAGGCAATATGATTCTCCAGGTCATCATGAGTCCGCAGAACTGAAACATGTATAGTTTTTTTTTTTGTTTAAATGGTCAAAAAAATTCGGAAACTTGTAAGAAAAAAAATTGCTTTTGGCGTCAATTTTAGAGACTCGTAATTTTTGGGGGGATTTGGGGTCGCGTGAGGGCTTATTTTTGCTTCATAAGCTGATGTTTTTACTGATACCATATTGACATAGATATGATGTTTTGAATGCCTTTTATTGCAATGTTGGGAGGCCAAAAAAAGTTTTGATTTTTTTTTTCATTACACGGTTTACAGATCGTATTAATTTACTTTCTATTTTGATAGATCTGGCTTGTACAAATGCAGCGATGCCAAATATACATAGTAACATAGTTATTAAGGTTGAAGGAAGACTTTAAGTCCATCTAGTTCAACCCATATCCTATCCTAACCTGCCCTAACATGTTGATCCAGAGGAAGGCAAAAAAAAAACAAGTGGCAAACAGTAAGCTTCACATTGGGGAAAAAAATTGCTTCCCGACTCCACATACGGCAATCAGACTAGCTCCCTGGATCAACGCTGTATCTAGGAAACTAGTGAATATAACCTGTAATATTATACTTTTCAAGAAAGTCATCCAGTCCCTTCTTAAATTTTAGTAAGGAATCACTCAATACAACATTAGACGGCAGAGAGTTCCATAGTCTCACTGCTCTTACAGTAAAGAATCTGCATCTGTGATTATGGCTAAACCTTCTTTCCTCCAGACGTAGAGGATGCCCCCTCGTCCCCGTCACAGGTCTAAGAGTAAAAAGATCATTAGAAAAGTCTTTGTACTGTCCCCTCATATATTTATACATTGTAATAAGATCACCCCTAAGCCTTCGTTTTTCCAAACTAAATAACCCCAAGTGTAATAACCTGTCTTGGTATTGCAGACCCCCCAGTTCTCTAATAACCTTGGTCGTTCTTCTCTGCACCCTCTCCAGTTCAGCTATGTCTTTCTTATACACCGGAGACCAGAACTGCACACAGTATTCTAAGTGTGGTCGCACCAGTGACTTGTATAGAGGTAAAATTATGTTCTCCTCATGAGCATCTATGCCTCTTTTAATGCATCCCATTATTTTATTTGCCTTGGCAGCAGCTGCCTGACACTGGCCACTAAATGTGAGTTTGTAGTCCACCCATACACCCAGGTCTTTTTCAGTGACAGTTTTGCCCAGTGTTTTACAATTAAGCACATAATTATACATCTTGTTTGTTCTACCCAAGTGCATGACCTTACATTTATCCCCATTAAAGCTCATTTGCCATTTATCAGCCCAAGCTTCTAGTTTACATAAATCCTCTTGTAATATAAATTTGTCCTCCTCTGTATTTATTACCCTGCAGAGTTTAGTGTCATCTGCAAATATTGAAATACTACTCTGTATGCCCCCTACAAGGTCATTAATAAATATGTTAAAGAGAAGCGGGCCCAATACTGACCCCTGCGGTACCCCACTGCTAACCGTGACCCAGTCCGAGTGTGCTCCATTAATAACCACCGTTTGTTTCCTATCCCTGAGCCAGTTCTTAACCCACTTACACATATTTTCTCCTATCCCCATTGTTCTCATTTTATGTATCAACCTTTTGTGTGGCACCATATCAAAAGCTTTTGAAAAGTCCATATACACCACGTCCACTGCTTTCCCTTGGTCCAGTCCGGAACTTACCTCTTCATAGAAACTCATCAGATTAGTCTGACAGGAACGATTCCTCGTAAACCCATGTTGATATTGGGTCATGAGGTTATTTTTCTTCAGATACTCCAATCCCTTAGAAAACCCTCCAGGATTTTACCCACAGTAGAGGTTAAGCTCACTGGCCCATAATTTCCAGGTTCAGTTTTTGCCCCCTTTTTGAATATTGGCACCACATTTGCTATATGCCAGTCCTGTGGTACAGACCCGGTTATTATGGAATCTTGAAAGATTAAAAATAATGGTCTATCTATGACTGTACTTAATTCCTGCAGTACTCTGGGGCAGGGCCGGCGTCAGCACCCGGCACACCCGAGCAAGTGCCGGGGCCCTGAGCAGGTGGGGGGGGGCACTCACCGTCGGGCACCCCGGCGCCCGTTAGCGGAGGAGAGCGATGTCAGCGCCGCCACTGGGCCCCCCCCGCTTGTTCAGGGCCTCGGCAGCAGCTGGCACAATACTTACCTCTCCCGTGCCTCCGCTGCCGCAGCTCCGGGCTCCAGGGGGCGCCGGCGCTTCCTCTCACAGCAGCGCCGCTGAATGACGTCAACATTCACCGGCCGGCTGTGACAGAGAGCGCGCTGACGCCGGACAGGTGAGGCGTGTGTGTATGTGTCTGTGTGTGTGTCTGTGTGTATGTAGTGCGGTGCTTTGTGTGTGTGTGTGTGTGTGTGTGTGTGTGTGTGTATGTATGTATGTGAGAGAGTGCTTGTGTGCTGTGGTGCTGTCTGTGTATGATGATGGGCAGGCATTGATGATGATGGGGAGGAGATGATGATGATGGGCAGGCATTGATGATGATGGGGAGGAGATGATGATGATGGGCAGGCATTGATGATGATGGGGAGGACATGATGATGATGGGCAGGCATTGATGATGATGGGGAGGAGATGATGATGATGGGCAGACATTGATGATGATGGGTAGGCATTGATAATGGGCAGGCATTGATGATGATGGGGAAGCGATGATGATGATGGGCAGGCATTGATGATAATGGGGAGGCCATGATGATGATGGGCAGGCATTGATGATAATGGGGAGGCAATGATGATGATGGGCAGGCATTGATGATGATGAGGAGGCCATGATGATGATGGGGAGGCAATGATGATGGGGAGGCAATGATGATGATGGGGAGGCGATGATGATGATGGGCAGGCATTGATGATGATGGGGTGGCAATGATGATGAGGGGGAGGCAATGATTATGAGAGGAGGCGATGATTATGAGGGGGAGGCAATGATGATGATGGGGAGACAATCATGATGATAATGGGGAGTCTTTCCACAGCGCCCTTTCCTGAGCCGTTACAGTGCAGAACGCAGTACAGAGGAGAGCTCCATATTTTGTATGGAGCATTATATGGGGACCAGTATCCTGTATGGAGCATTATATGGGGACCAGTATCCTGTATGGAGCATTATATTGGATCCAGTATTCTGTATGGAGCATTATTTTGGGTCCAGTATTCTGTATGGAGTAGTGTTGAGCGATACGATACTGCAAATATCGGATATCGGCCGATATTAGCTGTATCGGCCTTTCGATTCCGAATACCGATATTTTCGTCATATCGAATACCGGAATCGGATTTGTCACTGTCACTGTGAGTGTCCGTCGGTCGGGTCTGTCAGGAGTCAGCGGCACTTACCTGGCAGAAGATCTCCGGCGGTCACGTCCTGGACTGCTTGATGGCCGCCATTATCTTCTCCCTGGCGGTCACATGCAGTTTTTCGCGATAACTGCAGTGACTGCTGGGTAATCCCGGCCGTAAAGCAGTCCGATGACGTCACCGCCGGGGAAGCAGGTAATCAGCTGTGCTGCGCCGGGATGACAGGCTCTGCCTGTCATTCTGATGTAGCAGAGCTGGATCGTCGTGGGACACTCGTTACTATGGACTGCGTCGGACAGGTGGTATACTGCTGTTTTTTTTTCTTCATTTTTTTACAGGAGATCGATGGCGTCGCAGGATGAGACTGTAATAAAAGTAATGAAAACTGTGTTGTTGTTTTTTTTATTAAATTAAAAAACTTTTATATGAACATTCACCCGTCCGGGTACATCAACAATTTAACTATTTACATACAGGGACCCTGTCCGGGTTATTTATAATTCTTTGGCAGGGGTGTTCCAGGTACCACCTGGTACTCTTCTGATGCTTGCCAAACATCCGAGACACCAAGGACCACCAGGACCTGATGACGTCGTGTGGCCTGTACAGTCAAGTCGTGACCCGCTATCTGGGTCTGTGTGGCCACCTCTTTCATCTCCCTCCGGGTCTGGACCCCTATGTCCCGGACTGAACGAACCCCAGGGGGCCTAACAGGCGCCGGGTACGGGCCAGCTATAGTTATCATGTCCATAGCTGGGGCTGCTGAGGAGACCACTGAGGGAGGCTGGGGAGATTTACGGCATGGGGTGGGCACTTGTGCAGAGGCCTGGATGTGGGAGGCTGAAGGCTCCGAGGGTCTCACAGGTTCCTGACACTCTGGGGAGTAGGGTCGCACCTGGTAACATTTAGGGCGTACCATCCATTGTAACCCCAGTGTCGGGTGTAAGTCACCAAGTCTCCTGGCAACAGGTCCCTCCCCGGGTGTCCTTCTGGGAGGTGAGTCTCCACGTCCCGCCGGGTCACAAAGACTTCTAAATAAAGTCCAGGCTCCTGGATGAAGCCCCAACCATCTTTCAATTTAAAGCTCCGTACTGCACCCTTACGCCGCGGCTCCCTCAGGGTACCTTTATCTTTTCTCATCCGGTCCTTATCTGCCCGGTCCTTCTCGATGTGACGTTGGCGAAGCTTCTGGGATTCGCGCTGCTCCCTTTGTCGCTCTGCTTCCTTCTCCCAACGTCTCCACTCTTCCTCCTGACGCCGGTTGTAATTCTCCTCCAGCATCTCCATGTCTCCACCATCAAACTGCAGCTTACGTTGTCCGGTTTGCGGCAGCTCTCCTGGCGCCCCCCAGTCCTGGCGGCGCTCACCTGCGGAGGAAGCAGCCGGCTCTGGAACAGATGACAGTCGGGGCTCCGGTACAGACAGGTAGACCTCTGGTGCCTGCGCGGCCTCCTCCATGAGGACGGGTGTCGCTTCTTCTGTCTCAGCGACGGGGGCAGACAGCGGGATCTGGGGTGCTGCCGGTGCAGAGTTTTTTGCAGGAATGGGTGCCTCCACTGCGACAACGTCAACCGGATCACATTGCAAGGGCTGGGATGCCCGCACGGACTCCTCTACTAGAACGGGTGCCTCACCTTCCGGTACAGACACTTCAGGTAAGAGGGATTGGCGCCGCTCCAAGTTTAGTTTTAGGGCACGCCAGCTGGCTTCCATCCTGGCGACCTCCTCCCGGTGCCGGGCCAGGCCTCTTAGGGTATCCTCCGCTTCTTTCAGCGTAGGAGGGTTTCCAGGCCGGGTGCCCAACGGTGGTTCCGTGGCGATCGGGTCGCTTCCGTGGGGGGAGAGCTCTGACTGCTCCATCCCTTCACACTTCTGCTCGTGTCCATTAGCCATCTCTGCCAAGTCACATGTGTCATTAGCATCTGGAGAGGGCCCCTCTTTTGTAGTGAGGCGGGACCTTCGTGTTAGTTTCCGCACACTGAGGAGGATGAGGAGGCGGAACTCAAGAGCTGTGGGGCACGATCTTACATTGCAGTACCATTTAGAGTGGTCGGCCATCGTTTTCACCGCCACTGAGTGAGTGTTCACCCACGAAGAGCACGCCCTTCTTCTTCACCAGTGCCTCGTCGTGACGCAGATATGGCGGAAAAATGGCAAATACATTCTCTGATGATTTTAGCAATTCTCAAGCACAAAACCAGTTCAATTCAGGCACACAGGACTCGCTTATAGCGAGCTACAGAATCCTGTTCGTGACGCCCAAGTTGAGTCGCACAGAGCCAGAGGTTTTGGGGGTACTCGGCACCGAGCCCGTCGACTTCTATGGGGTATGTCACGGCTTTACCCGGCAATTGAATCAGAGTCTATTTTACTATGTAGAAGTGTATAAACTATAAATATATGTATATATATATGTCACAATGACATGTATATATATATATATATGTATTCTATGTGTGTATATTTTGTGTTTACAACGAAAGAAAGGTTTTTTTTTGTTGCGATTTTTTGTTCCCATAGACTTACATTGGACTTCCGGTATCGGAATCAGATATCGACGATATTTAGTGATATCGGCGATACCATTTCGATACGATATTTTTAGATATCGAGCAGTATCGCTCAACACTAGTATGGAGCATTATATGGGGGATGGGGTGTGACATCCTGCATGGGGTATTATATGGGTGATGAGGGGGAGACTATGTGGTGCCCATAATATTGTATGGAGGACTGTACTGTCCAGTCTGTACTGTGCGCTGTGAGGATTTGGCGGTTTTTGAGCTATTGTACAATTTACAATAGATATCAGTCATGTAATGGAAGAAGTGAAGTATTTGGCATTGTACTGTACCTATATTTCTCTGCTGTATCTGTGCATCATGAATCGTGGTCTGTGTTAAAGGGGCACACTGAGACTCTTTCACCCGGGGCCCATAAAAACCTGGAGCCGGCCCTGCTCTGGGGTGTATCCCATCCGGGCCCGGGGATTTGTCAATTTTAGTGATTTTTAGACGCTGCCGTACCTGCTGCTGGGTAAAGCAGGTGACATTTAATGGAGAAATTTTTTTATCACTGATCATGTTACCTGTCATGGGATTTTCTTGTGTAAATACTGTTGAACAAAAGATGTGTATCTTCGTACCGTGTTAGCCAGTAGATAGAAAAATATTTAGAATTGAGAGTCCTCAGTGGTTGATACCTTTTAATGGCTAACTGAAAAGATGATAACAAATTGCAAGCTTTCGAGACTACTCAGGTCTCTTCATCAGGCAAAGACTAAAAAAAACTGAAGAATCACATATTTATACACAACACAGAAAAGAAATAATGCAATAGGTAAGACAAGTGATGTGAAGCAGAACTGTCATTATGGGAGAGAGATGAACATAAATATTTGAACAGTTCATAGATAAGGAGTGTGAAAGTTTTATTTCCCTCTGATTGGGGTCTGGTATTGTGTTTTGATGCCCCCAGGTCAGGTTTTGCCTGATGAAGAGACCTGAGTAGTCTCGAAAGCTTGCAATTTGTTATCATCTTTTCAGTTAGCCATTAAAAGGTATCAACCACTGAGGACTCTCAATGTTGAAAAAAAGTAATTTAGCATATTGGCTTTTTCCTCATCCTCATCCACCATTTCACCCAGACTATTTTTAAGGGGACCAACACTATCATTTTTTAGTTTCTTACTATTTATGTAGTTAAAGAATATTTTGGGATTATTTTTACTTTCTCTGGCAATGAGTCTCTCTGACATAATCTTTGCTGTCTTGATTTGCTTTTTACAGAATTTATTTAATCTTCTGTATTTATTTTATGCCTCATCACTACCTACTTGCTTTAATTCCCTAAATGCTTTCTTTTTGTCACTTATTGCGCCCCTTACAGCTTTATTTAGCCATAGTGGTTTCCTCCTATTTCTAGCATGTTTATTCCCATAGGGTATATACTGTGCACAGGTCCTATTCAGGATACTAATAAACGTCTCCCATTTTCTTTGTGTATTTTTATGTATCATGATATCATCACAGTTAATTGTACCAAGATCATATCTCATCCGTTGGAAATTTGCCTTCCTGCCTTCCTGAAGTTTAGTGTCCTTGTAACCCCTCTACTACACATCTTATTAAAGGATACATGAAAACTTATTATTTTGTGAGCACTATTACCCAAGTAACCCCCAACTTCAAAGGTTCTTCAAAGTAGCCACCTTTTGCTTTGATGACTGCTTTGTACACTCTTGGCATTCTCTTGATGAGCTTCAAGAGGTAGTCACCGGAAATGGTTTTCACTTCACAGGTGTGCCCTGTCAGGTTTAATAAGTGGGATTTCTTGCCTTATAAATGGGGTTGGGACCATCAGTTGTGTTGTGCAGAAGTCTGGTGGATACACAGCTGATAGTCCTACTGAATATACTGTTAGAATTTGTATTATGGCAAGAAAAAAGCAGCTATGTAAAGAAAAACCAGTGGCCATCATTACTTTAAGAAATAAAGGTCAGTCAGTCTGAAAAATTGGGAAAACTTTGAAAGTGTCCCAAGTGCAGTTGCAAAAACCATCAAGCGCTACAAAGAAACTGGCTCACAAGAGGACCGCCACAGAAAAGGATGACCAAGCGTCACCTGTGCTTCTGAGGATAAGTTTATCCGGGGCACCAGCCTCAGAAATCACAGGTTTACAGCAGCTCATTAGAGACCAGGTCAATGCCACACAGAGTTCTAGCAGCAGACACAACTGTTAAGAGGAGACTTTGTGCAGCAGGCCTTCATGGTAAAATAGCTGCTAGGAAACCACAGCTAAGGACAGGCAACAAGCAGAAGAGACTTGTTTGGGCTAAAGAACACAAGGAATGGACTTTAGACCAGTGGAAATCTGTGTTTTGGTCTGATGAGTCCAAATTTGAGATCTGTGGTTCCAACGACTGTGTCTTTCTGCGACTCAGAAAAGGTGAACGGATGGACTCTACATGCCTGGTTCCCACCGTGAAGCATGGAGGAAGAGGTGTGATGATGTGGGGGTGCTTTGCTGGTGACACTGTTGGGGATTTATTCAAATTTGAAGACATACTGAACCAGCATGGCTACCACAGCATCTTGCAGCGGCATGCTATTCCATCCGGTTTGCGTTTAGTTGGACCATCATTTATTTTTCAACAGGATAATGACTCCAAACACACCTCCAGGCTGTGTAAGGGCTATTTAACCAAAAATGGAGAGTGATGGGGTGCTACGCTAGATGACCTCGCCTCCACAGTCACCAGACCTGAACCCAATCGAGATGGTTTGGGGTGAGCTGGACCGCAGAGTGAAGGCAAAAGGGCCAACGAGTGCTAACCATCTCTGGGAACTCCTTCAAGATTGTTGGAAGACCGTTTCCGGTGAGTACCTCTTGAAGCGCATTAAGAGAATGCCAAGAGTGTGCAAAGCAGTCATCAAAGCAAAAGGTGGCTACTTTGAAGAACCTAGAATATAAGACATAATTTCAGTTGTTTCACACTTTTTTGTTAAGTATATAATTCCACATGTGTTAATTCATAGTTTTGATGCCTTCAGTGTGAATGTACAATTTTCATAGTCATGAAAATACAGAAAAATCTTTGAATGAGAAGGTGTGTCCAAACTTTTGGTCTGTACTGTTTACCACACCTTTTAGCTAGGCCAAGTCAATTATATAGTGTGCAGACGAAACAAGGTAACATAATTCCCACCTGAGGTAACAGGATTTACTGCCTGAGGTAACATATTTTCCTGCCTGAAGTAACACATGAGAAATCAAGTTAGTGACATAGGAGCAGTGACAATCTATTTTGCTGCCCTAGACTGATAACGCCAATGGCAGTGGTCCCCTCCTCCCACCCAAAAGCAAAGGAATTGGTCAGAGATTAGGTAGCAGGACCCCTAGTGCACCTCCCTCCTCTCCCACGGATGGGTTAGTTAACAAGCTCTGACAACCACTTCCTGTAGAATTGTTCACTTTTTCACTATAAAATGTAGTCAAAAGTAAAAAAAAGTGGTGTACTTGAGGGATATGACTTAGCAGGGAGTGCAATTTCAATGTTATTTTTGAAGACCATTTACATAATACAGGGGTAAAATAATGATATTCATCCCTGATGTCCTATGTTTTTAATATCAAAACCAAGGATAGTCATGGAAACTAATATAGCTTAACTATAATGGGGCTATTTGGTTTACATTAAGGTGTCCAGTATTTGGCAGATACTCTAATAGAATATAAACAGACCTCACTATAGGTAAAGGGATAAGTTTGATAATTTTTGTGTCCGTCATACGACATACAGCCTGTACAAAACTGATAGGTGGTTCCAGTGGTGTATTCATGTACTGATGGTGGTTCTAGTGAAATATTCCAGTTCTGATGGCATATTCATGCACTGATGTTTTTTTTTTTTTTTGCTGTATTCATGCTCTTCTGATGGCTCTTATGATGTATTGATGTAGTGATGATGATTTTGGTGATATATTCATCACCAGAACTATCATCAGTACAGTCATGGCCAAAAGTTTTGAGAATGACACAAATATTAATTTTTACAAAGTCTACTGCTTCACTTTTTCTAATGGCAATTTGCATATACTCCAGAATGTTATAAAGAGTGATCAGCTTAACAGCAATTACTTGCAAAGTCAATATTTGGCTAGAAAATGAACTTTATGCCCCAAAACACATTTCAACATCATTGCAGCCCTGCCTTAAAAGGACCAGCTAACCTCTTTTCAGTGATTGCTCCATTAACACAGGTGTGGGTGTTGATGAGGACATGGCTGGAGATCAATCTGTCATGATTAAGTAAGAATGACACCACTGGACACTTTAAAGGAGGCTGGTGCTTGGCATCGATTGTTTGGGACATCAGGAAAACGCCTCATTCGGAGAAGACAAGGTGAGCGCTACCACCAGTCTTGTCTCATGCCAACTGTTAAGCATCCTGAATTATTTATTATTATTATTATACATTTATATAGCGCCATTTATTCCATGGCGCTTTACATATGAAAAGGGAAAAATATAGACAGATACAATAAACATGTGCTAGACAAGGGACACACAAGTACAGAAGGAGAGAGGACCCTGCCCGCGAGGGCTCACAGTCTACAGGGATGGGTGAGAATACACTAGGAGAGGGTAGAGCTGGTCGTGCGATGGTTCAGTAGACTGAGGATCATTGCAGGTTGTAGGCTTGTCGGAACAGGTGGGTCTTCAGGTTTTTCTTGAAGGTCTCCGTTGTTGGTGAAAGTCTGATGTTTTGCGGCAGGGAGTTCCAGAGTATGGGGGAAGCCCGGGAGAAGTCTTGTATGCGGTTGTGGGAAGAAGAGATGAGGGGGGAGTCGAGAAGGAGATCTTGAGAGGATCGAAGGTTGCGTGTAGGTAGGTAGCGGGAGACCATGTCACAGATGTATGGAGGAGAAAGGTTGTGGATGGCTTTGTATGCCATGGTTAAGGTTTTGAACTGGAGCCTCTGGGCAATAGGAAGCCAGTGAAGGGCCTGGCATAGTGGGGAGGCTGGGGAATAGCGGGAAGACAGGTGGATTAGTCGTGCAGCAGAGTGTAGGATGGACTGGAGTGGTGCCAGAGTGCTAGAGGGGAGGCCAGACAGTATTCATGTGTGGGGTTGCTTCTCAGCCAAGGGAATCGGCTCTCTCACAGTCTTGCCTAAAAACACAGCCATGAATAAAGAATGGTACCAGAATGTCCTCCAAGAGCAACTTCTCCTGACCCTCCAAGAGCAGTTTGGAGATCAATAATGCCTTTTCCAGCATGATGGAGCACCTTGCCATAAAGCAAAGGTGATAACTAAATGGCTCAGGGAACAAAACATAGAGATTTTGGGTCCATGGCCTGGAAACTCCCCAGATCTTAATCCCATTGAGAACTTGTGGTCAATCATCAAGAGACGGGTGGACAAACAAAAACCTAAAAATTCTGACAAAATGAAAGCATTGATTGTGCAAGAATGGACTGCTATCAGTCAGGATTTGGTCCAGAAGTTGATTGAGAGCATGCCAGGGAGAATTGCAGAGGTCCTGAAGAAGAAGGGTCAACACTGCAAATATTGACTTGCTGCATTAACTCATTCTAACTGTCAATATAAGCTTTTGTTACTCATATGTTTGCAATTATTATATTTCTGTCTGTGATAAAAACATCTGTCAAACACACATAAAAACCAGAGGGCAGCAGATCATGTGAAATATAATATTTGTGTCATTCTCAAAACTTTTGGCCATGACTGTACATGAATATGAAACCAAAATCATCATCAGTACATAATTAGAGTATTAGAGCCATCAATAGTACATGAATATGACACCAGAAACATCATCAGTAAATAAATACATCACCACAACCACCATTAGTACATGAATTCCTCACCAAGCCACCATTAGTACATGTCACATGTCCACCAGAACCTGCTCCTGCGACTTCTGCTTCTGCTACCAGTAGCTGCCGTATTCACTCTGTGGGCTGTGCTGGTGATAGAAATGTCAGAACCAGAAGATCTGGATCGCGGGCTCTGTCCAGCCACTAAGTGACTGGAACCTGTAGCGCCATCAGTCTGGCAGTATGGGTGTCTGTGCTTCCAGATGAAGTTATCATTGCTCTGCTTCAGCCAATTGGAGAGCACCACACCCTACTAAGGCTTCCAGTTTACTGCTGGAAGCTGAAAGATATAGCTTAGTGTTTCACTGGATTGGTGTGTATCCAGGGCCCATCAAGGCATTACTGCCCTTACTGGCGTATGGGGCCAGGCAAGGAGGGGGCCCTGTCTGGGCCCCCCTTCTCACGGACCTCAGTGGCAGAATTCAGTCGCTCACTCAGTAACTGAATGTGTGTCCTCGAATGCACGTTCATTTGCAATCTATTGCCGTGCTGGACCACTTCCTGGACTGCAATAAGAGCCACCAGTAGAGATTGGCAAACACCTGGATGTCCGCATCCAGTGGGTTTGACTGAACAGTTACAAAAAGTTTGGGTACCAAAACAGTACCCAGACCCAAACCTGAACCCGGACAGAGGCGAGTTCACCGCAGTTCAAATTCGCCGCAGTGAAATTCTCATAGTGAACTGCGGTGAACTTGCCTCTTCACCGTGAGACTTTCTCACAGTGCTAGCGAGCATCTCACCGAGGTCACCGCAGTTCAGCCCGGCTGGGAATGCAGCCTCAGTGACGGCAGTAACTTCGATGACGTCACCGCTAGTAATTGATGCTGCGCTCGCAGCAGCTCATTCCCCAGTGATTCTCAACCTGGACGGTCACATCATGGCATTGTCCAGGTTGAAAACTGTTTATCCCCCGGACATGAGTTACAGCATGGGACAGAATGACAGACAGGTGAGGGATATTTTTGTTTTATTACAGGAGACGAGAGATTCAGTGAAATTAGGCGTTAGGTGAGTATAACTGTGTTTGTTATTTTTAAATAAAAAAGTAACAGTGTTTTGTTTTATTTTAAATAAAAGACTGTAGTCTGGCTGTGTCTTTATTTACCATATAACTATAGGATTAGTAATGTATAGGTGACTTATAGACACTTCTCTATTACTAATCTGTGGGCTTGATGTCACCTGACAATACAATGGTGACATCAACCCCACTTGCCACGAGTTTAGCAAAGTGCCAGAATTTGCACATCTAATAGATGTGCCTTTTCTGGGCGGCTGCAGGCTGCTAGTTTTAGGCTGGGGGGACAATATCAATGGCCTTTTATCACCCTAAAAATACCAGCCCCCAGCTGTCTGCTTTAGCTTGGCTTGTTGTCAAAAATAATTAAAAAATATGGCGTGGCGACCTCTCTATTCTTGATAATCAACCTTGCTACAGTTGAGGGTTGCAGCCCCCAGCTGTGAATTTTGCCTGGCTGGTCATCAAAAATACAGGGGAACCCACGTTGTTTTTTTATTTTAAATATTTATTTATAACGCAGGTGCCGACTGATGAATAGAGATGAGCGAACGTAGCACATTCTGATTCATGTTCACAAGCATCTTTACTCAAAGTCAGCAAAAGTCAGTCACAGTTCGGTAAATCATCGCGTATCCACTAATGCTTCTGTTATTACTTTGGCCATGATAGTGGTGTTGTATGATGAGTGGGAAGGCAGGGAGATGAGTTTGATGAGGGGAGGGGATGTGTCTGGGTCAAAGGAGGTGAAAGGAGCATGTGGAGAGGTTACAGCAGCGGCGCACACTTTTTTTTCTTCTTCCCTTAACTTTTTTGTGTTGATTCAGACAACCAATCAGGGTGCAGAAACCATCCACAATGTCATGACACAAGGTCTTCTCTGATTGGTTGCCGAAGTCACATGTACCTGGCCATATAAAAAGCCGACATTTTGTTTTGCTGGAGCCATTTGCTCAGTGTCACAGTGCAGAGAGGTAGCTCCTGTGCTCGTGCTGGTGCTGAAAGTGAACTTATCCTGTGTGAAATCGATCTTCCAACATCGAACTAGATTGTGCAAAAACTTTGTGGCAGTCTCCGGAAGCCCCATTAGCTCCAAATCATTTGTGCTAACACTGTGTTTCAGTGGCAAATCAGAAGGCCAGATTTCCACATAAAAATCATTAGAACTACTATAGTGGTGCAGCCACGAGGCCCAATTAGCTACTCTAAATTGTTTGTGCTAAAACTGTGGTTCAGTGACAAATCAGAAGGCCAGATTTCCACTTAAAAATTGATAGGCCTAATATTATGGTGCAGCCACGAGGCTCAATTAGCTACTCTAAATTGTTTGTGCTAAAACTGTGTTTCAGCGGCAAATCAGAAGGCTATATTTCAACTTAAAAATTGTTAGGCATAACAGTGTTGTTAAGCCACGCTAAGAAAATAAATAGTGATTGTTCATTTAGTGACAAGTGACTGACAGCTGTGGACCTAAGGTTGTGAAACTGCAGGGTACAAGAGGGTAAGGCTACTTACAACATGAATGAGAAAAGCGAGGTCGTGGTGAAAGGGGGAATAGGCTTAGTGTTCAACGTGTACATGGGTTAGGTAAAAATGTGAATGAATGCTCAACTGAACAATCAACATTTCGTCCTATCCAAAGACCACTGAGAATAACTGTTACTGACCAGCCTACTCCACTCCCTTTGGCAGCCGGACAGCGGTACGCCTTGTAGATGATGCTCAGAAAGAGCATATACTCGAGTAAATGGCAATGCTGCATCAAGTGGCCTCTCTTACTCTTCCTTCACCTTAACATCACATAGAGTACAATCCTCAGAGGTGGCACCTCAATCACCCTTGTTTCCAGCTGCTTCAAAAATTTCCAAAAGCCCAACTGACTGTGGGAAACCTCAGATGGGCCATTCTGAAGAGCTGTTAACATATTGTATTCCATGGGCACCAGAGGTCTGCTCCCAAGAATCACAGAATCCAGAGGAGGAAAGCATCTGCATCCAAAATTCTTTCATGTTGGGTCCGGGGCCGGATGCAATAGGGTCCGACCAGAATCTAGACCCTGTCAACAGACATTAAGCACCAAGGGTGGAGGTGATCCTGATGAGACTCAGATACCAGAGGTGCACGCAGACTGTGCTGTGGTGTCAGGGCAGGAAGAGGAGGAGGGTGACTCTCAAGGGAGGAGTGTGAGAACAGAGAGGATGATGGTGAGGTTGTAGATCGAACTTGGTGTGAACCAAGAGGTATGCAGCTGAGTAGCTCAGCAGAGGAGGTGGAGGAGGAGGAAGTTAAAGAGGTTACGTTGCGGCTTCCCTGACAGACACGAAGTGACACAACCATGACAAGCTCTGCATCTTCAGCCCCATCTCTGCCTGTGTCCAGCACCAGTCATGAGTGTGCAGTTCGAATGGGTGGCAAGGGTTGACTTGCCTAGCCTGGGAGTTTTTTAAGACCGCAAAGGATGACCCAACACACATTATCTGTCAAATTTGCAAAAAAAAAACTCAGTAGAGGCAAAAATTACAATAATTTGACAACTACATGCATGAACCAGCATATGTGCAATCAACATGCATTAGTGTGGGAATCTCACTGCGCTAAAATGCAGACTAGCGGGCTTCATCAACCATCTGCCATCCCATCAACCCCATCTGCTACTTCTTCCTCCTCCATCACCATTCCAAGTGTTCACACACCGGTCTCCGGCTGCAGAAATTACAATTGTTTACCCACAATAGTCGGGGTGACTGAGAGCCGGCTAGCTGTTACAGACGTAGACATGACGGCTGCTTTTGTGTCACCTAGCACAACACCTCTTTCTCAGTCCACCATAAAATCTCCGCCTGCACCTCACTCACAATCCAGCAGTTTGTCCTGTTCTCCATACTTCGCTCTTTCTGAGCATAGCAGCCAGCTCTCAGTCCTGCAGTTGTGGTCACGTAAAAGAATGGTTCCTCCTACACATGGCAAAACTAAGAGCTTGAACTCCACCATCTCCAATCTGTTGATCATGGAAATGCTACCATTCCACCTGGTGGATACAGACGGTTTCTGAAAGTTGATGGCCGTCTCAGTCACCCAATACCAGTTGTCCAGTCACCATTACTTCTTAAAGAAAGCTGTTCCTGCGCTACACTCGCATGTCGCCTACAACATCACCCGTTCTGTGAAAAAATCTATGTCTACCAGGGTGCATTTCACTACTGACACCTGGACGAGCAAACAAGGGCAGTTACATCTCACTGACTGGGCACAGGGTGACGCTTGTAGCTGTGGGGGCAGGCGGTCAAGGGGCTGCTCCCCAAGTATTTGAATCCCCATGGCTTAGTGGACAAACCTCTGTATCTAACAGTTCCTCCACTGCTTCTCCCTCCTCCACCTCCTCTAGGGCCCCAACCTGTCACCTCAACCTCTAACTTAATCAGACGTGTTCTGACAGTGCAGATAGAAGCTTCCCCAGCTCCGAACTGCGCAGCCATTGCTCACTGGACTCAGGCAGTGTTTAAATTAATATGCCTTGTAGATCGCAGTCACACAGCTCAAGAGTTGTGGACAAGTATCCAGGCAGAGTTAGAGCAATGGCTGTCTCCACTAAACCTGGAGCAGGGGAAGGCCATGTGCGATAACGGTGCAAACCTGGTGACGGCCCTATGCTGTGGCAACCTCAAACACTTGCCTTGCATGGCCCACATTCTCAACCAGGTGGTACGGCAATTTCTCCACCACTATCCCAACCTGGATGCACTGCTGCAGAAAGCACAGTCATTGTGGGCTCACTTCCGCCAATCGCACCCCGCAGGTCATCGACTTGCATCACTACAGAGGTCTTTCGGCCTACCTGTTAACCATTTGATTAGCGATGTTCCAAAATGGTGGAATTCTACTCTACACATTTTGCAGCGGCTGTGGCAGCAGCAACGAGCCCTGGTGCAAATCACACTTGTGCAGAGGGCACAAGTGAAGGACCTCTGCACCCTAATGCACAGTTTTTAAATGGCTACTAAGATGGTTAGCGCTGACGATGCCATCATCAGCATCACTATTCCGGTCATCTACTTGCTGGAGCACACTTTGAATAGTCTGCATGAGGAGGTGATGGTCCCAGAGAAAGAGTTGGAAGCAGAGGAGGATGCATAAGTGATAACAATATCTCAAATTTCCGGACTGTCGTCACACAGGTGGGAGCCATGGGAAGGTGGCTTACAGTGATCAAGGGTGGGCTCATGGTACCAGACAAACTGTTATTGAAGAAGCAGGAGCCAAGGAAAAAATTGAGGAGGACGAGATTATGGACGCGCAACAGTCAGGAAATGAAGAGGATAATGATACACTCTCCGTTTTCCCTGGTTGGTGGGAGGGGACGGAGGAAGCAATCTTGAGTGTTACCCCACCACCAAGCATGGACTTGGACCTCATGGAAGCGCCCGATATATGAGCGCCTTCTTGCTGCACTTTTCAACATGATACCCGTATTTTTAGGGTTAGAAATAGTGCTGACAACTGGATTGCCGCTCTGTTAGATTTTGACTAACCTCTGCATTAATTACCTCCCACTCCCAGCTCCAAGATTTCTCCAGCGTTGTGCCAATACTCTGGAAAGCTCTACCTCAAGAAATTAGGGCTATCCACAACTTGCACAGTGTTAGGCGCTCCCTCAAAACACATCTGTTCAGAGCAGCCTATCAAGTTCCCTAACCAAAGTCCTTTTATGTGTGTGTAGCCCATTCACTATCTGAGAATAACGCTCCATCAAACTCCACCGCACACCTCAGCACCACAAATACTGGCTGGTGATTACTTCATGCAACCTTTATCTATTCCCCACTCCCTCAAGATGGCTGGATCATCACTGTAAATAAGCACCTGTACGTTGTGTCTCACCCACCTCATTGTAGATTGTAAGCTCTCACGAGCAGGGTCGTCTTATTTTGCTTTAATTATTGTATTACTTTGAACGTTGTCACTTATGACTTGTGTATGAACAGTTAAACTGTAAAGAGCGGCGGAATATGTTGGCGCTATATAAATAAAGATTATTATTATTCATGGTTGTGAGGCAGCGACCGATGTTATTTCCAAGGGTCGCTATGTGTGCCCCAGAATGCGCTCAGAAGCGTATTAAGGCCTTGGGAGTGCATTGCAGTCATAGGCATAGCTGTGGTTGCAATGCAGAATAAAGTGAGTGTTGGCTTTGGGCAAGCTATTTGTTTCCAGGGAGATTTAGGAAAACCTGTCATGGGCTTTTATTTTTGAAAAGGACTACAGGAAGGTAGTGCGGTTGGCCCTTTTCCTCCCTGGGCCAGGTTTTCCATGTGGCCTAAGGCCACAGGTTGTTTGTAAAAAACCCTGAAGAAGGGTTTGGGTGTGTCAGTTTGGAGTTTTGCAACATGTGGAGCAGTTGGCTCTGCAGAAGCTCCGTCTGTGTGAGGTAGCACAGAACCAGCAGAGTGAACTTCTGGCACCCCGCAGCGTGATATGGTGGTGCAGTCGCCCTTGGCAACAGAACGAACTTATGGACTGTCTTGTTTCCTGGCTGCGATCCGGAGGACACCAAGTGATCTACACTGCGTAAGTTAGGACAATAAAACACGTTTTGCTGTGATCGTTTCCTGTGGTCCCTGTCTGTCATACTAACCCAACCCCGCTGCACTACATATGGTTGGAGAATGCGAGCAATGTGAACTAAGGCATACCCCAAAGCGTATAACCAAAAGTTACGGATTTACATAATTCTTAACCGCAAAAAAGTGTTCCAGCATAATTGATTTAAAATTCAACTTTTATTAACATTTATTAAAATATTGACAAAAAAAATAAAAATAAAAAAACAAAAATGCCCAGTAGGTAGGGTTGAGCATTCCGATACTGCAAATATCGGGTATCGGCCGATATTGGCTGTATCGGAATTCCGATTCCGAGTACTGATATTTTCGTCATATCGGATACCGGAATCGGAATTGTCACAGTCACTGTCAGTGTCCGTCGGTCGGGTCTGTCAGGAGTCAGCGGCACTTACCCGGCAGAAGATCTCCGGCGGTCACATCCCGGACTGCTTAATGGCCGCCATCCTCTTCTCCCCGGCGGTCACATGCAGTTTCTCGCGATAACTGCAGTGACTGCTGGGTAATCGCGGCCGTAAAGCAGTCCGATGACGTCACCGCCGGGGAAGCTGGTAAGCAGCTGTGCTGCGCCGGGATGTCAGGCTCTGCCTGTCATTCTGATGTAGCAGAGCTGGATCGTCGTGGGACAGTCGTTACTATGGACTGCGTCGGACAGGTGGTATACTGTTGGTTTTTTTTTTTTATTTTTTTACAGGAGATCGATGGCGTCGCAGGAATGAGAGAGTAATAAAAAAAATGAAAACTGTGTTGTCTCTTTTATTTCATTAAAAGACTTTTTTCTTGCTGTGTCTTTTTTTTACACATTTAAAAACTTTGGGATTAATAATGGATCGGTGTCTTATTGACGCCTCTCCATTATTAACCGGGCTTATTGTCACCGTGCAATCAACGGTGACATTAACCCCTTATTACCCCGCTTGCCACCGCTACAGGGCAAGTGGGAAGAGCCGGGTAAAGTGCCACAATTGGCACATCTTTTGATGCGCCAAATGTGGGGCTGCTGTAGCCTGGTATTATCAGGCTGTTGAGGGCCAAAATCCATGGGCCTTGACAGTCTTTTAATACCAGGCCGCAGCAGTCTGCATTTTACTTGGCTGGTTAACAAAAATAGGGGGACCCCTACGCCGTTTTTTTTTTCGAGGGGATCCCCTATTTTTGTTAACCAGCCAAGCTAAGCAGACTGCTGTGGCCTGGTATTATCAGGCTGGCAAGGTCCATGGATATTGGATCCTTACCAGCCTGAAAAACCAGGCCTCAGCGGTCTGCTTCATCTGGCTGGTTAACAAAAATGGGGGGGACCCCATGCCAATTTTTTTCGAGGGGATCCCCTATTTTTGTTAATCAGCCAAGATATGCAGACTGCTGTGGCCTTGTATTATCAGGCTGGCAAGGTCCATGGATCTTGGCTCCTTAACAGCCTGAAAATCCAGGCCTCAGCGGTCTGCTTCATCTGGCTGGTTAACAAAAATAGGGGGACCCCACGCCATTTTTTTTCGAGGGGATCCCCTATTTTTGTTAATCAGCCAAGATATGCAGACTGCTGTGGCCTGGTATTATCAGGCTGGCAAGGTCCATGGATCTTGGCTCCTTAACAGCCTGAAAATCCAGGCCTCAGCGGTCTGCTTCATCTGGCTGGTTAACAAAAATAGGGGGGACCCCACGCCAATTTTTTTCGAGGGGATCCCCTATTTTTGTTAATCAGCCAAGATATGCAGACTGCTGTGGCCTGGTATTATCAGGCTGGCAAGGTCCATGGATCTTGGCTCCTTAACAGCCTGAAAATCCAGGCCTCAGCGGTCTGCTTCATCTGGCTGGTTAACAAAAATAGGGGGGACCCCACGCCAATTTTTTTCGAGGGGATCCCCTATTTTTGTTAATCAGCCAAGATATGCAGACTGCTGTGGCCTGATATTATCAGGCTGGCAAGGTCCATGGATCTTGGCTCCTTAACAGCCAGAAAATCCAGGCCTCAGCGGTCTGCTTCATCTGGCTGGTTAACAAAAATAGGGGGGACCCCTCGCCATTTTTTTTCGAAGGGAACCCCTATTTTTGTTAATCAGTTCCCTCTGACGTCACTGATTGTGTCCCTGGCTGACCTGAAGTGAAAGTGGAAAGCAATCAATTAAGCTTTCCACTTCCTCTCCTGTCAGCCAGGAGAGGAGCTCATTCATTTGGGGGTTTACTGTGAGGCTGCAGCATTAGCTGCGGTCCCTGCAGTAAACATTAACCCTTTCTGAAGGATTACACCGTGGGACCTGACTGTGCATCGGATTGGTAAGAATAATTTTGCTTTATTATTTTATTTTTATTACAGGAAATGGTTTTAGCAGGTAAATAAAATATGGTCAAAAACTGTGTGATTATTTCATTAAACTTCTTTTTTATTAAAGTGTGTGTGTTTGATTTTTCTTTCATACAATAGGATTAATAATTGATAGTTGTCTAATTGACAGCTCTCAATTATTAACCTGGCTTAAAGTGACCTTTCAATTGCAAGGTCATTTTAACCCCTTATTAACCCATTCGCCACCGCTACAGGGCAATGGGAATAGACGGGCAAAGTGCCAGAAAGGGCAAATCTAATTAGAGATTTGCCCTTTCTGGGGTGTCTGGGGGCAGATGTTAGTAGCCGGGGGGCCAAAAATAATGGTTCCTCTCTGGGCTATTATTATCTGCCCCCACTCACTGGCTTTGTCTGTCTGGTTGCAAAAATAGGGCGGGAGCCCACGCATTTTTTTTCAGCAATTTTACACCTCATATATATATATATATATACATGTCATTGAGTTTGTGACACATATATATATATATATATTTATAGTTCATACACTTCTACATAGTATAATAGCCGCTAATTCAATTGCCGGCTTTTGTGAAAATGCAGAACTCGACATGAAATGACACTTGGTTTACATAGAGTTAACCATGTCTTTTCATGTAGTTTGATATCTGATTTGCACAAACAATTATATGAGTGTAAGTGTGCAAAATTTCACACCTGTAGGGGTTAATTAAAGGTGTAAATTCGTAGCAAAAAAGTCCGGTTTTTTTACAACGAATTTACACCTTTAATTAACCCCTACAGGTGTGAAATTTTGCACACAGCCACTCATGTAATTGTTTGTGCAAATCAGATATCAAACTACATGAAAAGACATGGTTAACTCTATGTAAACCAAGTGTCATTTCATGTCGGGTGCTTCTGTCTTTTCACAAAAGCCGACTTTACCCGGCAATTGAATCAGAGGCTATTTTACTATGTAGAAGTGTATAAACTATAAATATATGTATAATATATATGTCACAATGACATGTATATATATATATAATATATATATATAATATATGTATTCTATGTGTGTATATTTAGTGTTTACAAGAAAAGAATGGGGTTTTTTTAGTTACGATATTTTGTTCCCATAGACTTACATTGGATTTCCGGTATCGGTATCGGGTATCGCCGATATTTTAATGGTATCGGCGATACCATTCCGATTCCGATACTTTTGGATATCGGAAAGTATCGCTCAACTCTACCAGTAGGAGGTTAATACCAACTACCACATAATAACATGTGTATGCCAATAGAACAGTACACCAAAACAGTTTATAATAACCCGATATATAAACGCAGCGATTATGCTGACTAGAATATTCCTGTCTGGTTACAAATCTCTAAGGCTAAACACAGTGTCCTAAGCCCTAAGGTGCCTATCGCTACCTAGCTGTAGATACCAATCATTCAATGCAAAACAATAAATGCAGAGCAATACGGCTACAAAAAATTAGATGGACATGTAGGTCCTAATCTTAAGTGTGCCACTGCAGACAAGAGGACAACAGGAGTATATCCAAACTATATACCGGTGAATTACCTGGTGACTGGGCTGTGGCGATGTGAGTAGCGTTGCCTCCTAATACCCCAAAGCGTGCTGCATGTCAGTAATCAAGCCTCCAATGCTACAGATGAAGCCCGCTGAAAAGATGGAGGAAATACTTAAACTCTTGGCCCTCACGCAACAGCAGCTGCAGTTGCAGTGGCAACAATAAAAGCAAAGGTAGCAAGAGCAGCAACAGCGGCAGAAGGAGCAGCAGCAACGGCAGCAGGAGCTGCTGCAATGGCAGCAGGAGCAGAACCAATTGCAGCAGACAAATAATCTGTTAATGCAGCAGATTGCGGCTGTACGAGAGGCACCCACCCCAGCAACCATGTTCCGGTCGGAGGCCCGGTGCAAAGTCCAGTCAGCACTGAGGAAGATGGCGCCTGAGGACGACATGGAGGCCTTCCTCACCGCCTTTGAAGGAACCGCAGAACGGGAGAGCTTGCCGGTGTCACAGTGGGCTGAAGTGGTGGCCCCCTTCCTGACTGGAGATGACCTAAAGGCCTACCTGGACCTCAGACGAGATGATGCACTTGACTATGGGAAGCTGAAAGGTGAGATCCTTACCAGACTGGTGGTTAATACATATGTGCAGGCCCAACTGGTGTTCCAGTGGTCCCTTTCAGGGTCTCGCCCTGCCCGGTCTCAGGCCTGTGACTTGCTGCAACTGGTTAAAAAATGGCTCCAGCCTAAGACCTTAACCCCGTTTCAGATGGTAGAGAGGGTGGTGGTTGACCGGCTGGTGAGGGCTCTGCCAGCAGCCATACAGCATTGGGTGGGACAATGGGACTCGGGCATTCTAGACCAGGTGGTTGGACTGGTGGAGGAGTATACAGCCACTCAGGACTTTATACGGGACACTGCTGTAGCGCCCGCGTCCCTGCCTGCTGCCAGACAGGGACGTCGCTCTCCTCACCTGCGCTCAGCGTCCTCAGTGCTCCCAGCCTCCTCTGCGCCTATGGCGTCCTCCTTCCGCCCTGCTGGTCCCGCGCGCTCCTTCCCTGCTACTGGCCTTAGGGCGCGCGCCCGCACCCTCCCCCGCTCTTAAAGGAGCCGCGCGCATTTTCCAAATCAGTCTCCAGCCAATGCTGGAGGACTCCACCCTATATTAAGGGCTTCCTCCTTAATGTAGGTGCCCGAGCAATGTTGTTCCTGTGCAGTCTAACTCTGTTTCAGCCATCAGCTCCTGATTCCAGTTACTTGCCTGTTACCTGTCGGCTTGCCTGTCTGCCATCCGTCTGCAGTTCCATCCAGAGGTTCGGACGTCATCTGCAGAGATCCCCGGCTCTTGCCTGCTCACCTAGGAGCGATCATCTGCCATCCGACTGCAGCTCCATCCGGAAGTTCGGACATCATCTGCGGAGATCCCCGGCTCTTGCCTGCTCACCTGGGAGCGATCATCTGCCATCCGACTGCAGCTCCATCCGGAAGTTCGGACATCATCTGCAGAGATCCACGGCTCTTGCCTGCTCACCTGGGAGCGATCATCTGCCATCCGACTGCAGCCTACCTGGAGGCTCCACCATATCAGGTCGTATATGCCTGCCCTGTTCTAGAGACTGCCTGGTCACTTGCCGTGACAACCTGCCTGTCCAGAGACTGCCTGGTCACTTGCCGTGACAACCTGCCTGTCCCAGAGACTGCCTTGGTCACTTGCCGTGACAACCTGCCTGTCCAGAGACTGCCTGGTCACTTGCCGTGACAACCTGCCTGTCCCAGAGACTGCCTTGGTCACTTGCTGTGACAACCTGCCTGTCCAGATACTGCCTGGTCACTTGCCGTGACAACCTGCCTGTCCCAGAGACTGCCTTGGTCACTTGCTGTGACAACCTGCCTGTCCCAGAGACTTCCTCGGTTACTTACCGTTACAACCTGCCTGCCCAGAGACTTCCTTGGTCACTTGCTGTGACAAACCTGCCTGTCCAGAGACTACCTATATCCCCTGCCGTGATTCCCTGCCCTTTTCCCGGGTGCCACCCGCTCTCTTACAAGTAAACTCTCTTGTATAATAAAGCTTTGTGGTTCCACCAACCTGACCTGTCTCGTCAGTAGTTCCACCCACCAGACCCGTTACAACTGCTACACTTTGGATGTCACGTAAGGCCCTGTCAGCCCAGAAGCCTGGGAAAAGTCCGCGGCCCTCCACTGGGGGCAATCAGGATCGAGCCCGGTCTGAGGGAATATCCCAAAGGAAGAGTGACAGCAGACCCATGTCCCCTAAAACGGCCCCAAGGTCCAGCCGCGCCGCAGCTATCAAGTGTTGGCGGTGCCAGGTCCCTGGACACGTGGCTGCCAACTGCCCCCTGACAGCTGAACCCATGAACTGCGGGTATAGTCGCCGTGTCTCTTTTGTACGCCCAGCCCATCTGTACCGCCACCACAGGCACTGTTGGTACTGAACCCCAACTTTGTAAGATACTCATTAACGAGTAGCAGACGGATGCTCTCTTGGACTCGGGGAGCTTAGTGACTCTGGTTCATGGGTCCCTTGTTGCTGAGGACAATCCCAATGGTCGGAAAGTGGGGGTGGCATACATGCATGGGGAACTCCGAGAGAACCCGACCGCGGAAGTTACATTTTCCAACCCCATGTGGAGAAATAAGACATGGGTGGGAGTGGTAAAGACTAGAGTTGAGCAAAACAGGTCGGTCAGATTCATAAGTCGCTGACTTTCGCCAAAGTCGGGTTTCGTTGGCCAAAACACGACCATAGCGTGAAGTCGGCCTTGCGGTCGGCAAGACGAGCACCAAAGTCGGTTTTCCCAGAATGCTTTCAGGCGCCTTTTTTCAGCCAATGAGCAAGGACGTACAGTCATGGCCAAAAGTTTTGAGAATGACACAAATATTAATTTTTACAAAGTCTACTGCTTCACTTTTTCTAATGGCAATTTGCATATACTCCAGAATGTTATAAAGAGTGATCAGCTTAACAGTAATTACTTGCAAAGTCAATATTTGGCTAGAAAATGAACTTTATCCCCAAAACACATTTCAACATCATTGCAGCCCTGCCTTAAAAGGACCAGCTAACCTCTTTTCAGTGATTGCTCCATTAACACAGGTGTGGGTGTTGATAAGGACATGGCTGGAGATCAATCTGTCATGATTAAGTAAGAATGACACCACTGGACACTTTAAAAGGAGGCTGGTGCTTGGCATCATTGTTTCTCTTCTGTTAACCATGGTTATCTCTAAAGAAACACGTGCAGTCATCATTGCAATGCACAAAAATGGCCTAACATGGAAGAGTATCGCAGCTAGAAAGATTGCACCTCAGTCAACAATCTATCGCATCATCAAGAACTTCAAGGAGAGAGGTTCCATTGTTGCCAAAAAGGCTTCAGGGCGCTCAAGAAAGACCAGCAAGCGCCAGGACCGTCTCTTAAAAGTGTTTCAGCTGCGGGATCGGGCTACCAGCAGTGCAGAGCTTGCTCAGGAATGGCAGCAGGCAGGTGTGAGTGCATCTGCACGCACTGTGAGGCGGAGAATATTGGAGCAAGGCCTGGTCTCATGGAGGGCAGAAAAGAAGCCACTTCTCTACAGAAAAAACATCATGGACAGACTGATATTCTGCAAAAGGTACAGGCAGTGGACTGCTGAGGACTGGGGTAAAGTTATTTTCTCTGATGAATCCCCTTTTCGATTGTTTGGGACATCAGGAAAACGCCTCATTCGGAGAAGACAAGGTGAGCGCTGCCACCAGTCTTGTCTTATGCCAACTGTTAAGCATCCTGAATCCATTCATGTGTGGGGTTGCTTCTCAGCCAAGGGAATCAGCTCTCTCACAGTCTTGCCTAAAAACACAGCCATGAATAAAGAATGGTACCAGAATGTCCTCCAAGAGCAACTTCTCCCAACCCTCCAAGAGCAGTTTGGCGATCAACAATCCCTTTTCCAGCATGATGGAGCACCTTGCCATAAAGCAAAGGTGATAACTAAATGGCTCAGGGAACAAAACATAGAGATTTTGGGTCCATGGCCTGGAAACTCCCAAGATCTTCATCCCATTGAGAACTTGTGGTCAATCATCAAGAGACGGGTGGACAAACAAAAACCTAAAAATTCTGACAAAATGAAAGCATTGATTGTGCAAGAATGGACTGCTATCAGTCAGGATTTGGTCCAGAAGTTGATTGAGAGCATGCCAGGGAGAATTGCAGAGGTCCTGAAGAAGAAGGGTCAACACTGCAAATATTGACTTGCTGCATTAACTCATTATAACTGTCAATATAAGCTTTTGTTACTCATATGTTTGCAATTATTATATTTCTGTCTGTTATAAAAACATCTGTCAAACACACATAAAAACCAGAGGGCAGCAGATCATGTGAAAATATAATATTTGTTTCATTCTCAAAACTTTTGGCCATGACTGTACACTGTGGGCAACGAGATGACATGTGCAGAGTCAACCACCATCTTAGAGAAGGGCATTGCAGTGATTGGCTTGCTTTGAGGGACGTCATGGTGTCTATAAAAGCCCTCAGCGCCGACCTCCATTTTACTTCTGCCGATTTTAACAGTAGGGAGAGGTTGCTGACGCTGTTTACCAGTAGGGAGAGAGTTAGGGCTGGAAAGAGAAGTTCTTATGTGCTTGTGGTGATAGCAATTGTGCTGTACAGTGACAGGGGAGGATTTTCTTGTGTGCAGCAGCGCTGGTTATTAGGCTGCCTAATAGCTGTATTGCTGTGTGTACACTGCTTTTTACACAGCACTAATACTTTTATTCTTCTTTTCTGCACAGTTACCGAGCATTTATTTTTTCCCACACCGTACAGAGCTGTACACTCCTCACACACTACCCTGTACCGGCTGGTATCACGGACAAATACATGCTGACTATCTGTGTGTGACTTCGGAAATAAATATGGAGATTTAAATTTTTCCCTACACTGTATACAGCTGTCCGCTTCTGATACAGTATCATATTTCTGCTGTTTTTATTACTGTCAAATCCATACTGAGTGAGCGTCTGTGTTAGGCATTGGCTGGATCCAAACCTGGATCTGAGGAGTCTGTGGTCTCCCCATCCAGGTCCAGCCGAGGCAGATGCTGCTCAGCTTCACCGTCGATCCCAACTCCTAGCTAATACCCGAGCGGCACAAGCTGTTACTAGAGTCTTTGTGCATAGTAGCCTTAAACCTAGGTTACAGAACAGGAAAAGGCTGTTATAAGCCTAAGTCCAGAAATGCCTGCACTGAGCATGTCCGTGACATGGCGAACCATGATTGATGGTTAATGTCAGTTGATCCTCTGACCTGGCATCGCCTGATTGGTCACAGATGACGTCATCGGTGATGTGATTGACGAGATGGCTGGGGGGAGGAGCTTAGCCCTTAAATAGCTTGTCTGTCCGCGGCGCAGCGCTGTCAGATCATACTAAAATAGGCAGTGCTCATGTGTGGACGTACCAGAATCTGGGCTCCACATGCTCTCCAGCTTTGCTCCCTGGGACCTGCCGATGCCAGAGTTCGCTCGGCTAATTAGCAGAGGTCCTTCATTCAGGATTAGCTTACAAATCCATGAGGGCGACGAGTGGAAGACGGCCTTTAACACTCGTGATGGCCACTACGAGTACCTCGTCATGCCCTTCGGATTGTGTAATGCTCCCGTGGTCTTTCAGAATTTTGTTAATGATATCTTTCGGGATTTATTGCTATCTTCAGTGGTAGTATATCTTGACGATAAACTAATATTTTCCCCGGACCTCTCCACACACACAGAGAGGATGTTCGCAGAGTTTTTGAATGCTTGCGCACAAATTCTCTGTATTGCAAGCAGGAGAAATGCCAGTTCGAACAAGAGTCCTTACCGTTCTTGGGGTACATTGTATCCAGTAAGGGCTTGGCCATGGATCCCCAAAAATTGTTAGCCGTACAGAATTGGCAGGAGCCCCATTCTCTGAAGGCGGTATAGCACGTCATGGGGTTCATTAACTATTATCGGCAATTTAAACCGCATTTTTCCACACTGGTGGCTTCTTTGGCCGCGTTAACCAAGAAAGGTGCCAACCCGAAAAACTGGTCTAAGGATACATCTGAGGCATTCCGGGAGATCAAATCTTATTTTTCGAAAGCTCCCGTCCTACATCAGCCAGATGTCAATAAGCCATTTTTTCTGGAGGTCGATGCCTCCTCCGTAGGAGCAGGTGCGGTACTTTCTCAAGAGAATGGGCAGAGTCGGAGAAGACCATGTTTCTTCTTCTCCAAGACCTTTTCTCCAGCAGAGAGGAATTACACGATTGGGGATAAAGAATTACTCGCCATAAAATTGGCTTTTGCTGAATGGAGATATCTTTTGGAGGGAGCTAAACATCCTTTTGTGGTATATTCTGACCATAAGAATCTCTCGTACCTACAGACGGCGCAGCGTCTTAACCTGAGGCAAGCTCGGTGGTCCCTCTTTTTTTGCCCGATACAATTTTACCATCAACTTTCTAAAAGGGGAAAAGAATCCTCGGGCGGACGCTCTATCTCGGTCTATGGATATGACAGAGGACGATGATGAGCCCAGACTTATCGTTCCTCCTGGGAGTATGCGGACGGTGGCACCGGTGACTTTAGACCAGGTTCCACCCGGGAAGACGTTTGTTCCTCCTAATCTACAAAATGAGGTTGTCATGTGTGCATCGCCACGAAGATCGTCGCGGTTGCACATTCTGACTTCTCACAGCTGAGTTGCTGTTTCTTTGTGTTTGGCAGTTAGGGAGTTAATTCTGTCTGTGCTCAGTTCTGGGACTGGGTGCAGTTTCTCCCGGCTGCAATTAATTATTTGTTGATTGGTTTCCTTTAAATCTCTGGTTGTCTGTGTTGGGAGTTGCCAGTGAAATTCTTCATGCAGACCACAGATAGGATTGTATCTGTATAGACTTAAGTTAAAGAGCTCCTTAGTTGTTTTAAGCTCACCTTGCTTAGAGTTTAATATCCCAGATCATTTATGTTCCTTCTGTGTTTGAGTGTGTATGCAAGTCTGTGTTTTCTCCAGTCTGTCTTATATGTCTAATCTGTGTATTTAGCAGAGATCAGCCCATATCCCTTTGGTGGTAATCAGAATCCTTCTTAGGACTGATTACAGGGTTCAGGGACTGATAGGAGACAGGGTTAGGCTGGAGACTTGGACCTCTGAACCATTATCAGTACCTCCAAGGTGAGGGATTAGTTAGGACCCCAGTTTAGGGTCAGGTTAGACCCCCGGTCCTCCTCTTTCCTGTGACAGTGTATCAAGTCCTCAAGATTAACCCTGAGTTCAACGGATATCGTGTCAGGTAAATCTATTCTATATTTACATGCTGATGTTGCTAATCTATATGTTGTATAGAGTGTTGTTCTTTTAAGAATAGTTTACTGACATCGTACACATATCATAAGACCGCGTGACATTTTCACTGGCCTATAAAATTATTCCAGTTGCCATGGATCCAGTAGCCCAGCTGGCTCTGCAGTTGCAGGGATTATCCATGGAGCTGACGGACATTAAGTCCAAAGTTTTGTCTCCCTCGGAGCAAACCAGATTTGAACCTAAAGTAGCTCTCCCGGACAGGTTCACTGGTGGGCGAGACAAATTTTTTACCTTCAGGGAAGCATGTAAATTGTATTTTCGGCTTCGGCCTCGATCATCAGGGAGTGAAGAGCAGAGAGTGGGAATTGTTATCTCGCTCCTACAAGGGGACCCTCAATCCTGGGCCTTCTCCCTTCCTCCGGGATCCCCGGCTCTACAGTCAGTAGATCGATTTTTTACTGCCCTGGGTTTGGTATATGATGACCCAGATCGGGTCTCTCTTGCTGAGACAAAATTACGTAAGATACAGCAGGGAGATCGTCCGGCGGAGGAATTTGCTTCTGAGTTCCGTAGATGGGCCACAGATACTCAGTGGAATGACCCAGCTCTTAGAAGCCAGTTTTGTCATGAGCTTTCTGACAAATTAAAGGACGTTTTGGCTCAGTATGATTCTCCTCCATCACTGGAGGCTGCTATGGCCTTAGCTATCCGTACTGATAGACGGCTCCGGGAGAGGTGCGAGGTAACTCCGCCCCTGTTGTTACTCCACCTACTACTAAAGTCCCTTATGTTGAGGTTCCCCTTGTCTGTTCGGAGGAGCCTATGCAGTTGGGAGGGACATCATTTCGTAGGAGGGGATTGGCGGTACGCCGCAGGACTAGAAGGTGTTTCTTCTGCGGGAAAGAGGGACATTTTGTTGGGGGATGTCCATCCCGTGCCTTGTTGAGCAAAAAGTCGCCGGAAAACTGTTAATCCCAGGTTGTGTGGTGGACGACAACCTGGGAGTATGTATTTCGTCCGCTAGTTCTTCTCAGTTCCTTGTACCAGTGGAGGTGGTGGTTGGTACGAGAGTGGAGAGATTTTCTGTTCTTCTTGATAGTGGGTCCGGGGCTAATCTGGTTGACGCTCAGTTTGCTCAGGCTCAAGGTATGCATCTGAGTGTATTGGTCAAACCGATCCCTATATTCTCCATTGACGCCAGGCCTCTCGGCCAAGGTAGCTTTGTTCATGAGGTTCATAACATTGACCTTCGGGTAGGGGCAATACATAGGGAACTATTATCTTGTTATGTGTTGGAGGGTCTACCTACTCCTATTGTGTTGGGACTTCCTTGGTTGGTTAAACATAACCCTGTGATTAATTGGCAGTCCAGAGATATAAGCCAATGGGGTGAGTTTTGCAAAAGTAACTGCATGAACACAGTCATCAGTGCGGTCGTGCCTAGTACTTTGCCTCCTTTTTTGGAGGACTTTGGGGATGTGTTCTCTGAGGAGGGGTGTCAGGAGTTGCCTCCTCATCGCGTGTATGACTGCTCTATTAATTTACTTCCTGATGCTAAGTTACCTAAAGCTAGGTTATATAACCTTTCTGGTCCTGAGAGGCAGGCTATGAAAGATTATATTTCGGAAAGTCTGGCCAAAGGGCATATTAGACCTTCATCTTCCCCAGTGGCCGCGGGGTTCTTCTTTGTGAAGAAAAAAGATGGAGGCCTACGCCCTTGCTTGGATTTCCGCGAACTTAATCGGATTACTGTTCGAGATCCGTATCCACTCCCTCTGATTCCTGATCTCTTCAATCAAATTGTTGGCGCCAAATGGTTCTCTAAATTGGATCTCAGGGGGGCGTATAATCTGATTAGGCTAAAAGAGGGGGATGAGTGGAAAACGGCGTTTAACACGCCGGAGGGACATTATGAGAACCTTGTCATGCCTTTTGGTCTGACTACTGCACCAGCAGTATTCCAACATTTTGTTAATGACATTTTTCGTCATCTGGTGGGGCTGTTTGTGGTCGTATATTTGGATGACATTTTAATTTACTCACCAGATCTTGTGTCTCACCAGGAGCATGTGAGACAGGTGTTGCAGATCTTGCGAGACAATAAACTATACGCCAAACTGGAAAAGTGTGTATTCGCCGTACAGGAACTTCAGTTTTTGGGTTTCTTGGTGTCAGCCTCCGGTTTCCGTATGGACCCTGAAAAGGTGAGAGCAGTGCTTGAATGGGATCAGCCAGAGGATCTTAAGGCTCTGCAGCGTTTTCTGGGGTTTGCTAACTACTACCGGAAATTTATTTGTAATTTCTCATCTGTTGTCAAACCTCTCACTGACATGACAAGAAAAGGGACGGATTTTTCTAAATGGTCGGACAAAGCTTGCCAAGCCTTTTCCTCTTTGAAGAAATGTTTTGCTTCGGCACCCGTTCTCATCCAACCAGATGCATCACAGCCGTTCGTTGTGGAGGTGGACGCGTCTGACGTAGGGGTGGGTGCAATATTGTCCCAGGGTCCGTCCCCTGGTAAATGGCATCCGTGCGCTTTCTTTTCTAAAAAATTGTCGTCCGCCGAAAGGAATTATGATATCGGCAATAGGGAACTTTTGGCCATTAAGTTGGCTTTTGAAGAATGGCGTCACTTTTTGGAGGGGGCAGTCCACCCGGTCACCGTCATTACTGATCACAAGAACCTGCTGTATTTGGAATCTGCTAAGCGTCTGAATTCCAGACAAGCTCGATGGTCGTTGTTTTTTACCAGGTTTAATTTTGTTGTCACTTATCGCCCTGGATCTAAGAATGTTAAGGCGGATGCCTTGTCTCGCAGTTTCCCAGGGGCCGGGAAAATGGATGACCCGATTCCTATCCTTCAGGAGGGGGTGGTAGTGTCGGCTGTATGTTCTGAGCTTGAGGAGGAGGTGTTAGAGGCTCAGGGGGACGCCCCTGCAGGACCTCCAGGGAGACTGTTTGTCCCAAATCAGTTGAGACAAAAGGTTATTGAGGCACATCATAATTCTGCTTTAGCAGGACATCCAGGGAGTAAGGCTACTTTAGATCTCCTTTCTCGCCGGTTTTGGTGGCCTAACGTTAATAAAGATGTTTTAACTTTTGTCGCGTCCTGTGGGGTTTGTGCTCGCTCTAAGACCCCTCATACCCGTCCGTCTGGGACCCTCTTACCCTTGAAACTTCGGAGCGTCCATGGACTCATTTGTCTATGGACTTCATCACGGACCTTCCTCAGTCGTCAGGGAAGACTGTCATACTGGTGGTTGTTGACAGGTTCAGTAAGATGGCACATTTCATTGCTCTTCCTGCCCTCCCTAATGCTAAAACTCTGGCGCAGGTGTTCATTGGGGAGATTGTGAGACTTCATGGGTTGCCTTCTGATGTGGTGTCAGATAGGGGGTCTCAGTTTGTGTCCAAGTTTTGGAGGGCATTTTGTTTACGTCGGGGGATGCAATTGTCATTTTCCTCGGCTTTTCATCCGCAGACCAATGGTCAGACAGAGCGTCTGAATCAAAGCCTAGAGACTTATCTTCGGTGTTTTGTCTCAGAGAACCAGGAGGACTGGTCTTCTTTCTTGCCTCTGGCAGAGTTCGCTCTTAACAACAGGCGGAGCGAGTCCACTGGTAAGTCCCCGTTTTTTGGGGCATATGGTTTTCATCCCCAGTTTTGTACATTCAATGGGGGGGGGCCCTTCTGGGGTTCCTGAGGAGGAGCGTTTCTCGTCGTCACTTGCTTCAGTGTGGAGAGGTGTATTGAATAATCTGAGTGCTATGGGGAACCGTTATAAACGTATGGCTGATAGGAGGAGAGTTTCTGGTCCAGATCTTAATGTGAACGATCTGGTATGGTTGTCTACCAGGAATATAAAACTTAAAGTTCCCTCCTGGAAGCTGGGTCCCAGATTCATCAGGCCGTACAGGATCAGTTCCATAATTAATCCTGTGGCATTTCGTCTGGACCTCCCTCCTACATTTAAAATCCACAATGTGTTCCACAAGTCATTACTTAAGAGGTACGTGGCACCAGTCATACCATCACCTCTACCTCCTCCTCCAGTGGTGGTCAATGGTAACTTGGAGTTTCAAGTGTCAAAGATCATTGACTCACGTCTGAATCGCCGGTCCCTTCAGTACTTGGTGCATTGGAAGGGGTATGGTCCAGAGGAGAGGACGTGGGTTCCTGCGTCTGACATTAACGCAGATCGTTTGGTGCGGACCTTCCACAGAACTCACCCGGGCAAACCTGGCCCTGAGGGTCCGGAGGCCCCTCGTAGAAGGGGGGGTACTGTCATGTGTGCATCGCCACGAAGATCGTCGCGGTTGCACATTCTGACTTCTCACAGCTGAGTTGCTGTTTCTTTGTGTTTGGCAGTTAGGGAGTTAATTCTGTCTGTGCTCAGTTCTGGGACTGGGTGCAGTTTCTCCCGCTGCAATTAATTATTTGTTGATTGGTTTCCTTTAAATCTCTGGTTGTCTGTGTTGGGAGTTGCCAGTGAAATTCTTCATGCAGACCACAGATAGGATTGTATCTGTATAGACTTAAGTTAAAGAGCTCCTTAGTTGTTTTAAGCTCACCTTGCTTAGAGTTTAATATCCCAGATCATTTATGTTCCTTCTGTGTTTGAGTGTGTATGCAAGTCTGTGTTTTCTCCAGTCTGTCTTATATGTCTAATCTGTGTATTTAGCAGAGATCAGCCCATATCCCTTTGGTGGTAATCAGAATCCTTCTTAGGACTGATTACAGGGTTCAGGGACTGATAGGAGACAGGGTTAGGCTGGAGACTTGGACCTCTGAACCATTATCAGTACCTCCAAGGTGAGGGATTAGTTAGGACCCCAGTTTAGGGTCAGGTTAGACCCCCGGTCCTCCTCTTTCCTGTGACAGTGTATCAAGTCCTCAAGATTAACCCTGAGTTCAACGGATATCGTGTCAGGTAAATCTATTCTATATTTACATGCTGATGTTGCTAATCTATATGTTGTATAGAGTGTTGTTCTTTTAAGAATAGTTTACTGACATCGTACACATATCATAAGACCGCGTGACAGAGGTGCTCTCATGGGCACATGCCTCTAAGATTGGAGGTCACTTTGGAATCAAACGTACCACTGAGTTCCTCCAACACTCGTATTGGTGGCCTCGGTTGTCCCAGGACGCTAAGAATACGTCCAAGAATGTATCTCCTGCTTGAGAAATAAATCGTCTCATCAGAGTCCGGCGGGTCTTCTACATCCATTACCCATGGCGGATAGACCTTGGGAGCTGATTGGGATGGATTTCGTGGTTGAGTTACCTAAGTCCCGGGGTAATACGACCATTTGGGTGGTTTCTGACCATTTTTCTAAGATGGTTCACCTGGTACCCCTTCCTAGGGTTCCCTCTTCCCGGGTTCTGGCATCACTGTTTATCTGTCATGTTTTTCGGCTTCACGGTATGCCTGATAGGATTGTTTATGATCGAGGTCCTCAGTTCACCCTCGGTTTTGGAAGAGAAATGTGTAATCTGTTTAGTATTGAACTGAACCTCTCTACTGCCTATCACCCGGAGACCAATTGCCTGGTGGAACGCACTAACCAGACGCTTGTAACATACTTGCGCCATTTCGTTTCTGCCAACCATAATAATTGGGCAACTTTGCTTCCTTGGGCAGAGTTTGCTCTAAACAATGCAGTGGCGGATTCTACAGGTCAGACCCCTTTCCTTTTGAATAATGGTCAGCACCTGCATGTTCCGGTCCCTATGCCAGTTAACTCTGGGGAGCCTGGGGTCAGAGATTGGGCTATGGAGGCGCGGGACGTCTGGGACCAGACGCAGGAAGCGTTATTGGCTTCCAAAAATCGGATGAGACAGTCGGCTGACACTCATTGTCGTCCAGCTCCCGTATTTTCACCAAGCAACAGGGTTTGGCTCGCAATATCAGAGGTCGCGGGGAATCTGCTAAATTCACCCCCCGTTTTATTGGTCCTTTTAAAATTCTGGCCCAAGTAAATCACGTGATGTACCGTCAGCAATTGGCTCGGCACTTGAAGATACATGACACGTTCCATGTATCGCTCCTGAAACCCATTCGTCTGACGAAATTCTCGGAAGCTCAACACGCTTCTGACACCGGCGGTGAGGATTTCGAAGTAGAGGCGATTGTGTGGTCTAAGATGGTTCGTGGCAAAAAATTCTATTTGGTACACTGGAGGGATCGCACTTGGGAACCTGTGGACCATATTCATGCTCCCCTGCTCATTGAGGAATATGAGAAACAGGTGGGGGGGATGTTAGAGGTGGGGATAATGTTAGGCATCGGGTGACAGCAGGATCCGAACAGTCTGTGGTCTCCCATCCAGGTCCAGCCAAGGCAGATGCTGCTCAGCTTCACCATTGATCCCAACACCTAGCTAATACCTGAGCGGCACAGGCTGTTACTAGAGTCTTTGTTCATAGTAGCCTTAAACCTAGGTTACAGAACAGGAAAAGGCTGTTATAAGCCTAAGTCCAGAAATGCCTGCACTGAGCATGTCCGTGACATGGCGAACTGTGATTGGTGGTTAATGTCAGCTGATCCTCTGACCTGGCATCACCTGATTGGTCACGGATGATGTCATCGGTGATGCGATTGATGAGATGGCTGGGGGCAGAGCTTAGCCCTTAAATAGCTTGTCTGTCCGCGGCGCGGCGCTGTCAGATCATACTAAAATAGGCAGTGCTCATGTGTGGACGTACCAGAATCTGGGCTCCACATGCTCTCCAGCTTTGCTCTCCGGGACCTGCCGATGCCAGAGTTCGCTCGGCTAATTAGCACAGGTCCTTCAGGCAGGATTAGCTTATGCCAGGCAGGTGGCCAATGTGGCGCAGTCTTGCTACAACAAGAGGGTAGCGGTAAACCCTGAGCAGACTGCATGGCGCGTAACCTGGTCATTGCCTGCCAACTGAACAGAGTTGCTCAGTCCGGTCGCACACCGGCTGGCAGCACGTGGGCATCGCCGCCAGCTGAACAGTGAGTTGCTCAGTTCGGTCGCACACCGGCTGACAACACGTACGCCTGGCGGGAGTCGCATGCACTACCTAGTCGTCTGGCAAGTGGCTTCTGTGCAGTAAACAGGGCTACGTCTACGCCAGCCTACAGCACATCTCCTGTGAAGTTAACGGAGATAGTGCAAATATCTCTCTCCTTGTGGGAAGTAACACAGGCGAGATCTAATATTATTCTTTAGTTATCAGTTGTTACCTTCATACCCAAAGGGTGTTCGGCAGCAGTGACTCTAACTGCATCACGGACCCCGGTTCGGTTGCAATCCATTATCCAATAAAGTTGTTGCAACCGAGCTCATAACAGTGTGACTCCGGAAAATATACGGAGATTTAAATTTTCCCCTACATTGTATACAGCTCTCTGCTTCTGATACAGTACCGTATTTCTGCTGTTTTTATTATGGTCAAATCCATACTGAGTGAGCATCTGTGTGTGACTCCGGAAATATATACGGAGATTTAAATTTTCCCCTACACTGTATAAAGCTGTCCGCTTCTGATACAGTACCGTATTTCTGCCTTTTGTATTACCGTCAAATCCATACTGAGTGAGCGTCTGTGTGTGACTCCGGAAATATATATGGAAATTTAAATTTTCACCTACACTGTATACAGCTGTCCGCTTCTGATACAGTACCGTTTTTCTGCTTTTTGTATTCTGGTCAAATCCATACTGAGTGAGCGTCTGTGTGTGACTCCGGAAATATATACGGAGATTTAAATTTTCCCCTACACTGTATACAGCTATATATACACAATGAACCACAAACGATCAAATAGTCCAAAATTGTAGTACAAAAGTATAAATTTTATTGATACATAATAATAAAATGGAACAGGACAGGACAGTGGTAAAGGCTCATACCAATAAGCACTAGTGGGAAAGAGGGACACAGGCTGGTGAAAATGGCCTAATAGCTTAAATGGTAGGTATACAAATCAGCAAATATTGCATGTACAATATATGTAATATTATTGGCCATAATTGCTCATAACATAATTGATTTAAAGAGCAAAAATTTGCTGTAGTGACGATATCAATATATAACAATGATCAAGTGACCATTGACCTCAATAATCAAAAACATCACTACCTAGACATAAATTATGTCACAAACAGGTAATTTCTAGTAAACATCATTGAAAAGTACCGGTATACCTGTTAGAAATGAAGAGCAACACCAGGTGCGTCCGCCCCGACGCGCGTTTCGGCTGTAGTGCCTTTTTCAAGGGGTGATGGGAAAGGGGAAGTGAGGGGTATAAAAGCTACCGACCACCAATCACATAAAGACTGAACATCTGATGCATAATTGCATATGATATAATAGCCATGGAATTTCGGCGGAAAGAATCAAACTATACGGTCAATCACTATTATATATGTGCCCTCAAAAATCAATAGATGTAATTACCACTCAAAAATACCATTGTTGACAACAGATTATAATGCCACTTATCCAGGGCATAAGGATCGTCATCCTAATGCGCCTGGAGAGGCCTCTGATGACGCACCCATCGTTCTGGTAACCGAGGACGCCGGGCGGCGTCAGCGTCATGTGTCCAGTGACGTCACTGCACGTGATCCGTCACCATGACAACTGAAGACGCCGAAAGCCGCCAGGCATAGACATTCAGCAGAAGAGGGCGCGTGCCGGCCGTAGGTATGGCAAGAAAGGAGAGTAAGTATACAAAAGTGATGGTAATTGAAAACATTATGTATCATCCTGATAACCGTGGACGCCGAAAGGCGTCTGCGTCATGTGTCCGGTGACATGACATGACGTGATCAGTCACCAGGACGACAGGGAAGCAGACAGCCGCCAGGCGTAGTCATACAGCAAGAAAGAATTACGTGCCAACCATAGGTATAATGAGAAAGAGGGGCAAACATATAAATTATCAATAATTAGAACATTATATATTAAGAGGACAACATATCATATATAGATGGAAGGATATATGTGAAAATACATGACTTAGATCATGAACAATGACAAGTGTTAATGCATTTATAGTACAAAAAGTAAAAGAACCGTGGCAACAAGTGTCATGATATAATGAACTGCCGATAGATGTGAAGAATTTTTCAATTCAATGGAAGTTATAACTTCGGATAAGTTGAAAATCATGATCTTGATCAGACATTCAGCCTCATTAGCATGAAGGTGGAAAAGAAGCTAGAGAAAATATAAAAACAATTAAAACCAAAACCACATGTGCTTAAAACAGAAGATAAGTCCAGACAATAGGTACATATTATAAAAAGGAGGAGAAGCTTAAGGTTTCATTTAGATCCTTAGGGTGTACAGTGTCTAATAGCCAAATCCATCTAGTTTCTTTCTGTGATAGTCTCTGACATAAGTTGCCACCACGAATACCTGGAATTAGCATATCAATACCTTTTACTCTCAATAAAGAGCTGTCACAATTGTGAAATGTTTTAAAGTGACGAGGTAACGTCCTAAGTGTGGTCAGATCATCATGGTCGGTCGCCGCCTGAATGCCCAGAACATGTTCCCGCGTGCGCACCTTCAGTTAGCGAGTCGTCATTCCTATGTAAATGAGGTTACATGGGCATGTGGCAAAATACACTACGTAACGGGAATTACAGGTGATGCCTTGCCGGATTTCATATGTTCGTGTCCCCGCAGAATTAGTGAAGGTGGCACTGCGGTCGATGTTCGGACAGGCGACGCACCGACCACAGGGAGCACAACCACACCTAGGACGTCCAGATAGAAAAATACCATGACTGGTGTCAACATGGTAATGGCTATGCACTAGCTGATCTTTTAAGTTAGTAGATCGTCTAAAGGTGATGCTAGGTCTGTCAGAGATGATTTGTTTAATGATAGGGTCCGTCTGGAGAATAGGCCAAGCTTTTTGTAAACAATACCTCATACGAGTGGCTTGAGAATGATACGCTGTTATAAATCTAACAGTCCTGGGAGAGTTATTGGTTCTTTTCCTGTGATATAGTAATGAGTGACGGGTGGCGTATTTAGCCCGATAATACGCTCTTTTCAAAACCCGTTTACTATATCCCCTCTCTTTAAAACGTTTGAACATATCTTGGTCTTCTTTTTCAAATTCAGTGTCACTAGAGCATATCCTGCGAATGCGTAAGAACTGCCCTACTGGAATTGAGTTGATGAGAGGTTTTGGATGAGCGGAAGTTGCATGCAAAAGCATATTGGTGGAAGTCTCCTTCCTGTGGACACCCGTTTGTAATATGTCATTTTCATCTCTTTTCACTGTGACATCAAGGAAGTCAATGCTGTTGGCATTCGAATTAGATGTAATATGAATGTTCTTATCATTCATATTGATGTCAGACAGGAAATTGCCCAAAGAATTAGAATCACCCTGCCAGATCAGAAAGATGTCATCAATGTACCGCACCCAAAATGGGATGCGGTCCATTGATGACACCCGATCCGGCAGGGAAAGGTCCCTCTCCCACAGCCCCAGGAACAGGTTGGCATATGACGGGGCAAATGAGGCCCCCATCGCTGTACCCTGGAGCTGCAGGTAGAAGGACCCTTTGAAAGTAAAAAAATTATGGGTCAGAGAGAAATTGAGGAGCTCTAAGATAAGTTGGATGATCTCCATAGGTAAATTAGACATATCTAAAAAATATTTAATGGCAAGAATGCCGTCTGAATGCCTTATATTGGTGTATAAAGATTCAACATCCCCGGTCACCAATAAGGTGTTAGGACCAACATGGAGACCATCAACCCGTCTCAGAAACTCACTTGTGTCCACAAGGAAGGAGGGAAGGCTTTTAACAAGAGGTTGTAATTTGGAATCAATCGAGAGATTTACCTTCTCCAAATAATTGCCAGAGCCGGATATGATAGGACGTCCTGGGGCGTGTTCATGTTTTTATGCACCTTAGGTAAAAGGTACAATGTTGAAATTGTAGGTTCTTGGACTTGTAGTGCTGAAGCCAGTTCTTTGGTGATAATTTTATTCTGAACAGCGGTAAGAAGAATCTTAGCCAGCTGTTCCTTAAATGATAAAAGGGGGTTATAAGTAAGCCGTTTGTAGCACACTTTGTTGTTTAATTGTCTAAAGGCTTCCTTTTCATAAAGGGCAGTGGGCCAAATGACAATATTACCTCCCTTATCAGCTGGCTTCAGCACTACATCAGGTAACGCCCGCAGGACGTCCAATCTCTCACGTTCTCTTTTAGTCAGATTATCACTCGCGATTTTTCTTGAAATTTGCATAAAATCTCTAGTCACCACCTGCACAAAGAGGTCAATCGGAGCACATGTGGCAAGAGGAGGAAATTTTTTAGATTTAACTCTAATGGAGGATGGGATCTTACCTCCCTCTCCAAGCTGAAGTTCAGATGATAGATCTTCAAGATCTTGAAGTGCTATCTGTTCCTCCTCTGTGGGAAACAGATGATTTAATTGAGGATCAAATAATGTCTCTTAAATAATAAAGATCTAGCGAAAAGATGAAGATCTTTAATAGCTGTAAATTATCAAAGCTAGATTCAGGAGAGAAGGAAAGTCCCTTGCTAAGCAACAGGTAATCAGTGTCAGATAAAACATGTGAACTTAGATTAATTACCTTGTTGGATTTCTTGGCATCAGGTGATATGGTCTGCAATCTCTTATAGGGATGAAAATTGGTATCCCTTGTACGTTTAGGTCTTTGTCCTGAACGGGTCCTCATAGAAGAGGCAGACCATTCAGATGAATCACTGATATTGGAGAGTGAGCTTGTAGATGGAGCTCCAGACAGTTTGTTGGTCTGGGTATTAAATTTACGCCATAGATATACATTTTTGCTAGAATAATCCTTCATATCTCTCTGAAATTTAGATGTTTGTGTATCTTGAATCCTCTTTACACATGTGTCCAGACTTTTCTCGATGCGAGATTCATAACCAGCGATCTTATCAGCTGGACATTTGGATTTAAAATCACGTTTAGCGTCATCAATTAGTTTGTCAAGATTGGAGATAGTTTTAGCATTCAAATCCACCAATAATTTCATGAAGGTATAAGAACATGCATTGCAAGCCTCCTCCCAGGATCTAATAAATTCACAGTCCTCCACAGGATATGTGGGAGTTATTCTTATCCTAAGACCTCTAGGGATCATTTTATATGTTAGATACTTCTCCAGAAAAGCACGATTCCACCATGTACGAGTTCTTTTCAGCAGCCACTTCTCAATATCGAGGGCCTGATTATCAATGGACTGATCGACTGGTGGCTGAGAATCAATGCCACTCGTCCCAAATACCTGCTCAATTTGCCCGAGCCATATTTTGTCTTTGGCTCGGAAATCCATATCCAATGAAGGAAAATACCCTGTGCAGAACACAGCAATTAGATAATAAATCACCTTATTGCAAAACATGCCCATAGAAATTATTACAAAATATATACGTAAAAAATTGATAATAAAAAGGGCATGTTTATATGGATATAAGAATATGCGGACAATCACAAAATAAATATATATACACAATGAACCACAAACGATCAAATAGTCCAAAATTGTAGTACAAAAGTATAAATTTTATTGATACATAATAATAAAATGGAACAGGACAGGACAGTGGTAAAGGCTCATACCAATAAGCACTAGTGGGAAAGAGGGACACAGGCTGGTGAAAATGGCCTAATAGCTTAAATGGTAGGTATACAAATCAGCAAATATTGCATGTACAATATATGTAATATTATTGGCCATAATTGCTCATAACATAATTGATTTAAAGAGCAAAAATTTGCTGTAGTGACGATATCAATATATAACAATGATCAAGTGACCATTGACCTCAATAATCAAAAACATCACTACCTAGACATAAATTATGTCACAAACAGGTAATTTCTAGTAAACATCATTGAAAAGTACCGGTATACCTGTTAGAAATGAAGAGCAACACCAGGTGCGTCCGCCCCGACACGCGTTTCGGCTGTAGTGCCTTTTTCAAGGGGTGATGGGAAAGGGGAAGTGAGGGGTATAAAAGCTACCGACCACCAATCACATAAAGACTGAACATCTGATGCATAATTGCATATGATATAATAGCCATGGAATTTCGGCGGAAAGATATTATGTATCAATAAAATCTATACTTTTGTACTACAATTTTGGACTATTTGATCGTTTGTGGTTCATTGTGTATATATATTTATTTTGCGATTGTCCGCATATTCTTATATCCATATAAACATGCCCTTTTTATTATCAATTTTTTACGTATATATTTTGTAATAATTTCTATGGGCATGTTTTGCAATAAGGTGATTTATTATTACTGTATACAGCTGTCCGCTTCTGATACAGTACCGTTTTTCTGCTTTTTGTATTCTGGTCAAATCCATACTGAGTGAGCGTCTCTGTGTGACTCCGGAAATATATACGGAGATTTAAATTTTCCCCTACACCGTATACAGCTGTCCGCTTCTGATACAGTACCATAAATCTGCTGGTATTTTTGGTACATTTTCCCAAACATGAGGAAGAGGCCACGGACGTGGGTGGGGGGGGCCAGCTTGGAATGATGTTGGTACATCTGCTGGTAGTGCCAAAAGCACAATAGCACCTAAGGCAGGAGGTGATGAGCCTGCATCATCGTCTGGCTCCAGAAGGCCTGGAAGGCTGCCTTTTCTGGAAGTAGGTAAACCGCTTTTAAAGCCGAGCATCAGGAACAGGTTTTGGCTTACATTGCCGAAACAGCCTCCAGCTCTATCGCCTCCTCTTCTGAAGTTTCAAAAACTGCAAGCAATGAGTCGTCAGTGCAGGCTCCTGGTCAGTAACGACACCTTTCCTTGTGTCCTTCACCCCCACCAAAAGTGAAGGATGCGGCAGGCCACACTTCAGATTACTCCCTGGAGCTCTTTTCACATAACATGCCTGGGTTATCAAGTGAAATCTGACCCTGATGAAACTCAGGTGCCCCTTCTCGCATACTATACCACTTACACAGTGACACAGAGGAAGGTGCAGATGAAATTGAAGAGGAGGTGATGGATGACCCAGTTGTTGACCCGGATTGGCATCCATTGGGGAAGAGGGTGCCGCTGGCAATAGCTCAGAAGAGGAGGAGGATCTGCAGCAGGCATCGACATCGCAGCTGCGGTTATCTGGCAGGCCCGTAGCAGTCCAAAAACGTGTTAAAAAACAAAAAGAGTTACAGGACAGCTTGGCCAGATGGTCAAATTAGCACAGCGTGCAAGCCCTGAAAATGTAGCCCATTGTAGGAAGAGTGCACTGTGGCACTTTTTTGACCAAAATCCTATTGATGAGGCAAAGGTTATCTGTAAGAAGTACGGAAGGACCTTTAGCCGAGGGAAAAATCTCCGAAATTTGAATACCAGTTGCATGCTTAGACATTTAAACACCATGCACTTGCAAGCGTGGACGGACTATTAAACCTCAGGTAGCACACGTGCACCTGCTCCGACTGAAGGTAGCCAGCAACGCTACATCGCTTCCTCCACTGTTAGCCCACCGGTTAGCACACCACCAGCAAGAAATGTTGAGGTGTCGTCGCAAGGCCAAAGCAGTCAGGGAATCACAATGTTTTTCCAACGAAAGACTGAATCTAGGCCACCACCACCACCATCACCTACCCCCTCTCAGTTCGCCATGTCCACCGCTAGTTCCCCCATATGCAGCTCTCAAGTCCAGCTCACCCTAGCAGACACTCTGAGTAGGACAAGAAAGTACTCATCCTCTCATCCGCGTACACTGGCTTTGAACACCTACATTGCCAAACTGATCTCATTAGAGATGATGCCCTTTTTTGCTAGAAAAGCCTTCCCCGCCCTCTACCTGCATGTGAAAGACCGCATTGTCCATGCACTCAAACAATCAGTGAGTGGAAAGGTGCACCTTACAACAGATGCCGAGGCCAGTAGGCATGGCCAGGGCCGTTACGTGTCCATCACTGCGCACTGGGTTAATGTGGTGGATGCAGGGTCCACAGGGGACAGTGGCGGTGGGCAGTGCTGCCTAGCCCACGGTATAGGCAACAGTTGGCTGTAGGAGTTCGACCCTCCTCCTCCAGAAGCGAAAGCTCGTCGACAGAGCGCAGTCGCACGAGCACTCCATCCGCAGCTGCCAGTGTTGCACACGAGGTGTCCCACTATCGAACAGCTAGTGGTAAGCGTCAGCAGGCTGTTTTAAAGATGATGCGTTTGGGCGACAACAGACACACCGCGGAGGTACTGGCTGACTACTTGCAGCGAGAAACTGAGTCATGGCTGGGCAGTCTACATCTTGAGCCAGGCAAGGTAGTCAGTGATAACGGCCGTAATTTTGTGGCAACCATAGCCCTGGCAAAACTCAGACACATACCTTGCCTGGCTCACACCTTGAACCTGGTGGTGCAGTGCTTCATAAATAATTTAAATCCGAAGTTACCAGCCCTGCTCCATAAGGTGCAAAGACTGTGCTCGCACATCCGTCACTCGCCTGTAGACTCCAGTCGTATGCAGAGGCTTCAGCGATCGCTCCACCTCCCCAAAAACCGCCTAATCATAGACGTTGCAAAAGGTGGAACTCCACCATGCACATGGTTGAGAGGCTGTGCGAACAGAGGCAGGCTGTAATGCATTTGTGGTAGGATACACGGGCAGGCAGTTTGAGGGCAGACATCAAGTTGTCGGGTGTGCAGTGGTCAAAGCTGAAAGACCTCTGTAAAGTCCTTTAGTGTTTTGAGGAATGCACACGGCTGATAAGCGTAGACGACGCTGTAGCGTCGGCGTCCCGGCCCTCTGCCAGGCAGGGACGCCGTTCCCCTTACCAGCGCTCAGCGTCCTCAGCGCCCCCAGCGTCCTCAGCGCCCCCAGCATCCTCGGTATCCTCCTTCCACCGTGCTGGGCCCGCGCGCTCCTTCCCTGCTGCTGGACTTAGGGCGCGCGCCCGCACCCTCCCCCGCTCTTAAAGGAGCCGCGCGCATTTTCCAAATTAGTCTCCGGCCAATGCCGGAGGACTCCACCCTATATTAAGGGCTTCCTCCTTAATGGAGGTGCCCGGGCAATGTTGTTGTTGCACTGTATAACTCTGCTTCAGCCCTCAGCTCCTGTTTCCAGTTGCCTGCCTGTTACCTGTCTGTTTGCTGTCTGCCATCTGATTGCAATCCTCCCCGGAGGTTCGGACATCACCTGCAGTGATCCCCGGCTATTACAGAGACTCTTGCCTGCTCACTTGGGAGCGATCATCTGCCATCCGACTGCAGCTCTATCCGAAGGTTCGGACTTCATCAGCAGTGATCCCCGGCTACTCCAGAGACTCTTGCCTGCTCGCTTGGGAGCGATCATCTGCCATCCGACTGCAGCTCTATCCGAAGGTTCGGACTTCATCAGCAGTGATCCCCGGCTACTCAGAGACTCTTGCCTGCTCGCTTGGGAGCGATCATCTGCCATCGGACTGCAGCCTACCAGGAGGCTCCAACATCTCAGGTCGTATAAACCTGTATACCCAGAGACTGCCCTGGTCACTTGCCGTGACAACCTGCCTACCCAGAGACTGCCCTGGTCACTTGCCGTGACAACCTGCCTACCCAGAGTCTGTCCTGGTCACTTGCCGTGACAACCTGCCTACCCAAGACTGCCCTGGTCACTTGCCGTGACAACCTGCCTACCCAGAGACTGCCCTGGTCACTTGCCGTGACAACCTGCCTACCCAGAGACTGCCCTGGTCACTTCCCGTGAATTCCTGTCCGTATTCCCCGGGCGCCACCTGCTCTCTTACAAGTATACTGTCTTGTATAATAAAGCTCAGTGGTTTCACCTACCAGACCCGTTACAGTTTGCTCGGGCCATGGAACCCGGTGGCACCCAAACCCCTTCACTCCCGGAATTGTGTCATGAACTATCTCGCCAGAGGTCGCAACAGGAGGCCATCCTGGGTCACCTGCGGAACGTCAATTCCCGCCTGGACACTCTGAATTCATCACCAGCAACCACCGCTGGAGCCATGACTCACAATCCGGCAGCCTCCTGCTTCCCAATTCCGTGGTTTCCATTCCCGGACCCCGACTTTCAGCTCCTCCTAGGTTTGGAGGCGACCCTGCTCTGGCTCGTGGTTTCATTAACCAGTGCACCCTGCATTTCGAACTCCTGGCACACCAGTTTAACTCTGACCGGGCCAAAATTGCCTTCATCATGTCCCATCTCACCGGAGAGGCTCTGGCCTGGCTTAATCCTCTCTGGGAGAGAGAAGATCCTCTGGTATCTGACCTGCCTGCTTTTCTCTCGGCCTTCCGGAAGGTATTCAACGAACCTGGACGGAAGACCTCCTCTGCATCATCTCTGTTGCGTCTCCGTCAGGAGAGTCTCACCGTTGGTCAATATGCCATACGGTTCCGTACTCTAGCCTCAGAGTTGGCTTGGGACAATAACGCCCTGATTTCGGTCTTCTGGGAGGGTCTGTCCGGCCGTATTAAAGATGAACTTGCCGGTCGGGACATTCCAACCTCCCTTGATGATTTAATAAATCTTGCCAATCGAATTGATCTACGGTTCCAGGAACGTGCCAAAGAGGTCACCTGTGAGAGAGGGTTTCCTCGTCTTGCACCCTCGTTTCAGAGACCTATAACCCCTTCCGTTTCTCCCCAGATGCACACTGCTGAGCCTATGCAGGTCGACCAGACCAAGATGGTCAAAGCCCGTCAGGACTCACGCCGTGCCGAGAGGAGTTGCTTCTACTGTGGCAGTAAGGAGCACTGGATCCGTACCTGTCCGGAGAGGTCGGGAAACGCCTGTGTCTAGGTTCGCTCGGAGAGGTCCACCTAGACCAGAATAAATCCTCTTCATCTCTGCTGCTGTCTGTCTCTATTCTCATCGGTAAGAACCGTTACTTCGAACTGGCCCAACTTGATTCTGGAGCAGCTGGGAATCTTGTTTCACAGGCTCTAGTAGAGAAGTATCGCATTCCCACCAAACCTCTGGTTGAACCAGTATCTGTTGCTGCTGTGGATGGGGGTCTCCTACCTCGTCCCATCCAACTTATCACCGAAGCCATAACCCTGCAGGTGGGAATGTTGCATTCTGAGAGCATCTCGTTTCATGTTTTACCTGGACTCTCTCATGCTTTCTTACTAGGTCTGCCTTGGCTCCAAAAACATGCACCCGTGCTCGACTGGCAGAATGAGAGATTCTTCGCTGGGGACAGGACTGTCATAAAACGTGTCTGGTGCCTGTCCATCCCGTCCGTTCTTCTCCTACACCTGCTAATCTACCTGGACTCCCGATTCCATATTGGTCATTCGCTGATGTCTTTAATAAAAAGGAAGCAGAGACATTACCCCCGCATAGACCATATGATTGCCCGATCGACCTGCTACCCGGTACTACGCCTCCCCGTGGGCGTATTTACCCATTGTCCGCTGCAGAGACCAGGTCGATGTCAGAATATATCGAGGAGAATTTAGCGAAAGGATTCATCCGGAAATCTACCTCCCCCGCGGGAGCAGGTTTCTTTTTTTGTAAAAAAGAAAGACGGATCTCTCCGTCCCTGTATTGACTACAGAGGCCTAAATTTGATCACGGTGAAGAATAAGTACCCTCTTCCACTCATTCCGGAGTTGTTTGATCATCTTAGAGGGGCTAGAGTCTTCACTAAACTGGATCTTCGTGGAGCATACAACCTGGTTCGTATCCGTCGAGGAGATGAATGGAAGACGGCATTCAACACCCGGGATGGCCACTACGAGTATCTGGTTATGCCCTTTGGTCTCTGTAATGCTCCAGCAGTCTTTCAGGAGTTGGTCAATGACATCTTCCGGGACCTCCTCTACTCCTGCGTTGTGGTGTACCTTGACGACATCTTGGTCTTCTCTCCGGATCTCCAGTCTCACCGGAGGGATGTTCGTCAGGTTCTGCTCAGGCTCAGGCAGAATCACCTCTTCGCCAAATATGAGAAGTGCCTCTTTGAGCAGACCTCGCTTCCGTTTCTGGGCTACATTATCTCTCAGACAGGCCTACGAATGGATCCGGAGAAACTGTCTGCCATCGAGAAGTGGCCCCGACCAGAGGGGTTGAAGGCCATTCAGCGGTTTCTGGGATTCGCTAACTATTACCGTCTCTTCATACCGCACTTCTCTTCCAGGACTGCTCCAATCTCAGCGCTCACCCGCAAGGATGCTAACCCCAAACAGTGGACGCCCGAAGCAGAGGAGGCCTTTCTTTCCTTGAAACAAGCCTTCTCTTCCGCTCCAGTGCTGCATCGCCCGGACGGCAACAAGCAGTTCTTCCTGGAGGTGGACGCTTCCTCTGCTGGAGCCGGAGCGGTACTTACTCAAAAATCTTCATCCGGGAAGATGGTTTCCTGTGGTTTCTTCTCCAAACTCTTCTCCTCCTCCGAGCGCAACTACTCCATAGGAGATCGAGAGTTATTGGCCATTAAATTGGCATTGGAGGAGTGGCGTTACCTACTCGAGGGGGCTCTTCATCTGGTAATCATCTACACGGACCACAAAAATCTGTCTTACCTTCAGCATGCTCAGAGACTTAACCCTCGCCAAGCCCGGTGGTCCTTGTTTTTTGCCCGTTTTGATTTTCTTTTACATTTTCGCCCGGCTGACAAAAACATCAAGGCGGATGCCTTGTCCCGGTCCTTCCTGGTGTCGGATCTCGAAGATGAGCCTAAACATATCATCGATCCCGCCAGAGTGATGCAGGTGGCTCCCGTGAGTCTAAACCGTCTCCCTCCTGGTAAGACGTTCGTATCAGAGACTGATCGGAAGAGAATTCTACATTGGGGTCATTCGTCTAAACTCGCTGGCCACGCTGGTCAGAAAAAGACCCTCCAACTCATTACCCGGCATTATTGGTGGCCTACCCTGCACAAAGATGTAATAGACTTTGTTTCTGCCTGTGTCTCCTGTGCCCGCAACAAAGTTCCGAGACACCTGCCTGCCGGCCGTCTTCTTCCGCTTCCTGTACCCGCTGCTCCCTGGCAACATATAGCCATGGACTTCATTACGGATCTGCCCGTCTCTGCCGGTTGTACGGTCATTTGGGTGGTCGCTGACCGCTTTTCCAAGATGGCTCACTTCATTCCTCTGCCAGGTCTTCCGTCTGCACCCGAGTTGGCTAAAGACTTTATCCGCCACATCTTCCGTCTCCATGGTTTGCCTCGTCACATTGTGTCGGATCGTGGGGTACAGTTCACCTCACGTTTCTGGAGAGCTACTTGTAAGTTATTAGACGTCACCTTGGATTTCTCCTCCGCTTACCATCCACAGTCCAATGGACAAGTTGAGCGAATAAATCAGAATCTGACCAGCTATCTCCGACACTTCGTTAATGCTCATCATTCTGATTGGGTGGAGCTCCTACCTTGGGCCGAATTCTCTTACAATAATCATGAGAGCGAATCGTCCACCAAATCTCCGTTTTTTATAGTCTTCGGTCAGCACCCTCGAATTCCTGTCCCCGTTTCCATATCTGTGGACAATCCAGCTGCGGAATCTCTGGTTAGAGAATTCTCCTCCATCTGGGAGAGTACCCGGTCCGCACTCATTCAGTCATCCGAGCGCATGAAAAGACATGCTGACAAGAAACGTCTGGATCCTCCTCAATTCCGTCCTGGGGACAAAGTCTGGCTTTCGTCCAAATATGTTCGGCTCAAAATTCCTTCCTACAAGTTAGGTCCTCGGTTTATCGGTCCTTTTGAGGTCATCAGGCAGATCATTTTTTGTGGTTGTGTGTGACACCGGCCTAATGGAGGTGCCCGAGCAATGTTGTTGTTGCACTGTATAACTCTGCTTCAGCCCTCAGCTCCTGTTTCCAGTTGCCTGCCTGTTACCTGTCTGTTTGCTGTCTGCCATCTGACTGCAATCCTCCCCGGAGGTTCGGACATCACCTGCAGTGATCCCCGGCTATTACAGAGACTCTTGCCTGCTCACTTGGGAGCGATCATCTGCCATCCGACTGCAGCTCTATCCGAAGGTTCGGACTTCATCAGCAGTGATCCCCGGCTACTCCAGAGACTCTTGCCTGCTCGCTTGGGAGCGATCATCTGCCATCCGACTGCAGCTCTATCCGAAGGTTCGGACTTCATCAGCAGTGATCCCCGGCTACTCTAGAGACTCTTGCCTGCTCGCTTGGGAGCGATCATCTGCCATCGGACTGCAGCCTACCAGGAGGCTCCAACATCTCAGGTCGTATAAACCTGTATACCCAGAGACTGCCCTGGTCACTTGCCGTGACAACCTGCCTACCCAGAGACTGCCCTGGTCACTTGCCGTGACAACCTGCCTACCCAGAGTCTGTCCTGGTCACTTGCCGTGACAACCTGCCTACCCAGAGACTGCCCTGGTCACTTGCCGTGACAACCTGCCTACCCAGAGACTGCCCTGGTCACTTGCCGTGACAACCTGCCTACCCAGAGACTGCCCTGGTCACTTCCCGTGAATTCCTGTCCGTATTCCCCGGGCGCCACCTGCTCTCTTACAAGTATACTGTCTTGTATAATAAAGCTCAGTGGTTTCACCTACCAGACCCGTTACAGACGCCATCATAAGCATGAGCATCCCACTTATACGTCTGCTCATGCAAACTTTGTCGCACATTAAGGATCAGGCATCTGCAGCGGAGGAGGAAGAGGAGGAGGAAAGCCTTGATGACAGTCAGCCATTGTCTGCTCAGGGAACTGTCCTGTACGAGGTGGAGGAAGAAGAGGAGGAGGATGAGGGGGATGATTATTTTGGGGAGGAGGATGCTTCTCAGGGGGCAAGAGAAAATGTTGGCTTGCCAAGGTCAGGTACAGGGTTTGTGCGTGACTGGAGGGATGTGGATTTGGCAGAAAGTGCTCCTCCACCCACCACTGGCAGTGCATCATTGACACCTGGAACATTGGCCCATATGTGTGATTATGTCTTGCGGATCCTAAAAAGGGACCCCCGCATTGCCAACATTATGAAGGATGACGACTACTGGTTGGCCAGCATCCTCGTTCCATGCTATAAAGGCAAATTAAAGAACATCATGCCACAGGAGAACCTAGAGCTAATATTGGCGAACAAACAAGCAACTCTGGTAAACCGTTTGTTAGAGGCATTCCCAGCACACAGCAGCGGTGCAGGTTCTACCACGAGCCGTACTGGGCAACATGGAAGAGGTGTTTGTGGTGCACACAGCTGAAGTAGCGTTGGAGACAGTGGTTTCATGACCATGTTGTGGACTGATTTCTTGAGTACCGCTCACACGACTGTTAATACTGAATCGATTGTAGAATTTACAATAGATATCACTCATGTAATGTAAGAAGTGAAGTATTTGGCATTGTACTATACCTATATTTCTCTGCCGTATCGGAGCATCATGAATTGTGGTATGTGTTAAAAGGGCCCACTGAGACTCTTTCGCCTGGGGCCCACGAAAACCTGGAGCCAACCCTGCGCCCCCCCACAACTTTAGCCAAATAACCCCCAGTTTTCAATGCGTTACTATTATTATAAAGTAAATTAAGGTTGACAAGCTTAAGTAATAAGAATTGATGTCGTTGGCATTGAAATGGGCACTGTAGGTGTGTTTACTGTCCTCCACTCACTGGCGACTTTTATTCCCCATTGACTTGCATTGGGGTCGGGTTTCGTTTTTTGGTAAAGTCGGATGGTCCGAAACCCGACTCGACCCTCCCGGAGGCAAAGTCGCTCATCTCTAGTAAAGACTCTTCCGTATGGGACTGTGTTGGGAAGAGACTTGCCCCTGTTCTGGTCCCTGTGGGAGACCAGGGTTAACCCTCCCAAGGTAAATGCTATTGCGGGCGAGGAACCTGAAGATCCCGAATCATGAATACCTGCCATAGGGGTCGCCAACATAGGGACAGAGTGTAACCCCCGATAGGCTTCCACTAGAGGTATTGGCAGGAGAGGTTGAGAAGACCCCAATAATTCCAGAGCTGGAAGTGGCTCCGGGTAAGTTCGGGACCACTCAGCTTCAGGATCCCACCCTGGCCCAGGCACGAGAAAGGGTGGTTGAAATAAATAGAGTAGCTCAGTACCAGATGCCGAGACAGTTTTTTGCCATATGGTTATCCATCAGGAGTTGTTATACCAGGTGGATAAAGTCCGGTATGAGGTGGTGGAACAGCTGGTGGTGCCCCAATCCTACCATCGGGCTGTGGTCGACATGGCTCACACTCACATGCTAGAAAGGCACTTGGGGCCAAAAAGACGCAGAAGTGTATTTTGCAGCTTTTTTTGGCCTGAGGTCTAAGCAGAGGTCCAGAGGTACTGTAACACATGTCCGGAGTGCCAACTATCCTCACCCACTGCAAACTACCGGAGTCCATTGGTACCTCTGCCCATCATAGAGGTACCCTTTGAGCGGATAGCAATGGACCTGGTAGGCCCCATAGTGAAATCCGCCAGTGGCCATCAACATATCTTGGTCATAGTGGTCTACGCCACCTGGTACACAGAGGCGATACCTCTCTGCCACACTTCGGCCAAGCTAATAGCATGCGAGCTATTTGCAGTGTTTTGTCGCCTTGGCTACCAAACGAGATCCTTACAGATCAGGGGACGCCTTTCATGTCTAAGGTGACCAGGGAGCTATGTAAACTGCTCCAGATTAAACAGCTACGTATGTCAGTGTACCACCCCGGTAGCACAGAACCAGCAGAGTGAATGCCTGGCACCCCGCAGTGTGATATGGTGGTGCAGTCGCCCTCAGCAACTGAACGCACTTATAGACTATCATGTTTCCCGGCTGCGATCCAGAGGATATCGTGTGCTGTACACTGTGTGAGTTTGGACAATTAAACACGTTTTGCTGTGAACTTTTCCTGTGGACCCTGTCTGTCACACTGACCCAACCCCTGTGCAGTACACAGTACAAGAGTAAATTTAGCAAAATGCTTCTCCCCCTGGAAGGGGGGGGCAGAGGGGGCCGTGGCCCCGGGCCCAGTCACATGCAGGGGCCCACTGGGAGACATGGCCAGTATCTGACGTGTCAGGGAGAGAGTAGCACAATGCCAGCTCCCTCTGCCACAGGTTACAGAGCCTGTCTGTGTGTGCAGTGCACGGAACTGCTGTCTCTCCAGAGGAGCTTCTTCCTGGCCAGCAGAAACTGTAGCTTCACTTTCTGCCCTGCAGGCTCTGGTTGTCTCAGCCACACTGAGTTCTAGTGCCCTCTGTGTGCAGACACTGGACACTTCCTGGTCCTGCCTCAGTCACTGCCTGCTAGCTTCATTAGTAAGAAGGGATGGAATTTATTAAATTCATTCAGCTCAGGCATGTCATAGTCACTGTGGGGGAATGTGAGAGGATGGGGGTATTGTGGGGGAGGGGGTACAGGGCACTGGAGGTGAATGTGAGAGGAACGGGGTATTGTGGGGGCTAGGGCACTGGGGGGTGAATGTAAGAGGATGGGGTATTGTGGGGGCTGAAGTGGAGGAGGGGCAACAGGCACGGGGTGAATGTGAGAGGATGGGGGTATTGTGGGGCTAGGGCACTGGGAGGTGATGTAGAGGATGGAGGTATTGTGGGGCTGGCACTGGGGTTAATGTGAGAGGATGGGGGTATTGTGGGGCTGAAGTGGAGGAGGGTCACAGGGCACTGGGTGAATGTGAGAGGATGGGGGTATTGTGGGGGCTAGGGCACTGGGGGGGTGAATGTAAGAAGATGGGGGTATTGTGGAGGCTAGGGCACTTGGGGGCTAGTGTGAGAGGATGGGGTATTGTGGGGCTGAAAGTGGGGAGGGCAACAGGGCACTGGGGTGAATGTGAGAGGATGGGGGTATTGTGGGTCAGTGGGACAGAACACTGAGGGGTGCATGTGAGAGGATGGGCTGTTGGGGTGTGGGAGGGTGACGGGGGAATTAGGGGCTTTTTTTTTACTTGTGAGCTCGTTAATACTTTAATAATAGATTAATATTTCAGTATTATTATAACAATGGCACAGACAGATGGCCGTATAACTCATGCGAGGATCGCACTGCAATCCTCGGACTGGCTGGTACCGCTCCTGACATGAGCATGATGGATTACTATGCAGCTGTCACTCAGGTGTGGAGAGCCGACTTTCATTCTGAGAATTGCGATGTGATCCTCGCACGAGAAATACGTCCGTCTGTCTGCCCCCTAAAAGGTATAACCATACTATAACCACGAGCTGCATTCTATTTAATAATTTAATAATAAGCAATTTATTATTATAAAGTTATTAAAGGCGTGGGATAAATGTCTGCAGTCACTTTGAGACTACAGACTGCAAAATCATGATGGAGTGCGCCTGCCATCGTGAGACCCCATGACCACTGGTGCGATCAGGCGATCATGTGACCACGTTTGCTATTTGCACATGTCGACTAGATAAGTTTGACTACACTCAATAGAAGATAATTGAGAGAAGCTGAAAGAGTCATCACACGACTCCCTGCTCACATCAGTGATGCTGGGGCCATTACAACTGTGCATAGGGGGACTCAGTTAAATATTAAGTGGACACTTAAGAAGCATTATTATTTATAGGGGCACCTGTAGGGTAACTACTGGGTGTCAGACGGTGCTGAGGCGGCTGTCAGTCAGTGCGTGGGTGAGGTTACAGCCGCGACTCTTTATACACAGAGCGGTGACTGAAACCTGCCAGCGCAGCCCCTATGACTGGAAGAGCAAGGCTGCCGGGAGGAATAAAGGCAATTTCCTCCCTGCTGAGGAGCTCTCAGTGCAGGCGTCACATGGTGTCAGAACGCTATTAACTATTATACTGTGTATTGGAGGAGCAGTGGGGACATCATAAGTATAGGGGAACTCTGGGGGACATCATACTGTATGTACTGGAGCTGTGGGCCTACCATACAGTGTATATGGGAGCTGTGGCATCATCATACGGTGTATAGAAGAGCTGTGGGATCATCATACGGTGTATAGGGGGAGCTGTGGGATCATCATATGGTGTATAAGGGGGAGCTGTGGGCCAATCATACGGTGTATAGGGGAGCTGTAGGATCATCATACTGTGTATAGGGGAGCTGTGGAATCATCATATGGTGTATAGGGGAGTTGTGGGATCATATGGTGTAGATGGGATCTGTGGGCCCAACATACTGTATATAGAGGCGTTATACATGGGGACATTATTAAATGTTAAGTGGGCACTTAAACATTATTGTTATAGGGCTCTCAGTATTGTGACCATCAAAGTTGCACGTGGAGTATTATTACTTTCTAGGGACAAAATGTATAGGGCACATGAACAGGAAATTAATATTTTCTAGGGGGCAATTTTACCATTTAGAGAGCACACGTGAGACATTATTACGATGTAAGGGGCAGTGGTGGTATTACTATGTGAGGCAGTAAGAGGAGCTCTGTTTTTGTACCACACAGCAGGTGCAGTAATAGGGTCACATACGGCAGCAACGGCTCAGTATTGGGGTATAGGCAGAATGAGGAGTTTGTGCAGGTTGGGAATACATTTGCATATGAAAACAGGAGACGCAATGGGATGAAACTGAAAGGGAGTAGATACACATTAGATATTAGAAAACACTTTTTGACAGTGAGGGTGATCAATGAATGGAACAGGCTGCCATGAGAGGTGGTGAGTTCTCCTTCAATGGAAGTCTTCACACAGAGGCTAGACAGACATATGCCTGAGATGTTTAGTGAATCCTGCATTGAGCAGGGGGTTGGACATGATGACCCTGGAGCTGCCTTCCAACTCTATCATTCTAGGATTTCATGATTCTACATGTGAACGGTGCTGGAAATGTGAGAAGACAGGTGTGTCTTTGTTGTAATCTCTGCAGATGAGTCCTGGCTGGAGAAGTTGACATGTCGGTCTGGGCCAGATAGAAAAGTGAATGACTTCACCAAAAAGAAAGAACGTCCTCTGTAAGTCACCATCTATAACTGTGCACTAATCTCTATATGTCCTGCAGGACTGGTATCTACCACTATATGTTACCATAAGGCGGTAATATCAAGGCTGGTCTTTGTATAGACTTTTATTTTCAATAACAGTGCGGTCATCTCCTGAGATTCTCCTATACCACCATAGTTATAATCATGATTAACTGGTTAGGGGACCCAGGCGGCCACAGACAGAAAGAGCCCCTGTGCAAGAACAATATATGATCCCTTTGCAGTCCAAGAGCCCCTAAAAATGCAAATTTGCACCTTTTTTAGAGGTAGAAATGGGCCCCTTACTTTTTGTGCCCATGTGCGGCCACGCAGGTTGCACCAATGATATGTCCGCATGTTAGGGGCCCACTCAGATGTTTCGCCCCCCTGAGCTGAACCCCTAGCTACGCCTCTGGGATGCACGCATGCTGGAGTATCGAAATACGCTTGTAGACTATCTTAAGGGTGTTTTTTCATAAGACAGCAGTGAGGCACACAGTGTGCATTCAAAGTTGTAGACATCGAACCCTGGGAACGTCAAGGCATCATCGCCAAAACATTAGCTGTAGCAGCTGTGTAAGTGGCATAAGCAATTTCTGTGAGTCGTTTAACACATTTTTTAGACCAGCCTGTGCACCAGCATAGCAAAGTACAAGTCTGCCACATTGTGAATGACTGGAAAGGATAGTGCAAGAGTATCTGGAGCTCAATATCAATGCTATCGGGGGTTTGGACCCTTTTAGATTTTGGTCTTCAAAAATGGAAAAGTGGCCTGAGCCACTGAGAGTCAATTGATGCCACTTTTCATGGTGTCTGCCCCTAATTTTAGCTGTTTAGGAAGCTTTTTGTTACCCCTAAGGTGTTGTCTTTGCGTTTGGTTTTGCCTTGCATTGAATCTAATGGGGTTCAGGTATGTTCGTAGAACCGTACGGCGATCTGTTCGGTGAACGGAGGTCCGTTTGGCGAATCCGAACTGAACCTTGAAAGGTTCGCTCATCTCTAGTCCTGACTGCAACATAGTAATAGCCCAAACGATTTTGAGTATGAAATGTGGACTCCAGCCTGCACAACACTATCATCTCTAATGATTTTGATTACAAATGGGGCCTCCTGGCTGCACCCCAATATTAGCCCTAACGATTTTTATTAGCAAATGGTGCCTCCTGAGTCCAGACTGTAACACAGCATTAGCCCAAACGATTTTGAGTAGGAAATGTGGACTCTGGCCTGCACAATACTATTAGCCCTAACCTTTTGATTAGCAAATGGGGCCTCCTGGCTGAACCGTGGTATTATCCCTAACAATTTTGATTAGCAAATGGGGCCTCCTGAGTAGTGTTGAGCATTCCGATACTATCGGGTATATCGGGTATCGGCCGGCATTACCCGGCAATTGAATCAGAGGCTATTTTACTATGTAGAAGTGTATGAACTATAAATATATGTATATATATATGTCACAATTACATGTATATATATATATATATATATATATATGTATTCTGTGTGTGCATATTTAGTGTTTACAAGGAAAGAAATGTTTTTTTTTAGTTCCGATATTTCTGTCCCATAGACTTGCATTGGATTTCCAGTATCGGAATCGGGTATCGCAGACACTTTTTGGGTATCGGCGATACCCATTCCGATCCGATACTTCTTGATATCGGGAAGTATCGCTCAACTCTACTCCTGAGTCCTGACTGCAACCATGGTATTAGCCCAAACAATTTTGAGTAGGTAATGTGGACTCCTGCATGCACAGCACTAATAGCACAATCTAGTTAGATGCTGAAAGGTCGATTTCACAGAGGACAGGATCCTATCTAACTATATGACAACTTGCAACAGTACCAGCAGGAGCATCCTTTCTGTGCTGTTACGCTGAGAAAATGACACCAGCAAAACAAGATGTTTGGTTTTTATATGGAGAGGGATATTTGACTTCGGCGGCCAGTGAAAGAATCCCTTGTGTCATGACGATGTGAATGGCTTCTGCACAATCATTGGCTGCAGAAATGTACACAAATTAGGGTATTAAAAAAAAAATTATACTCCGCAGCTCCTCTGACCTATCACACACCCCCTCCTCTCATAAATCATGCCCCCCCCCCCGCTTATCATACAGCACCACCATCCTAGCCAAATTCCTAACAAAAGCATTAGTGGAAATTCGATCATTTACGGAACTGTGACAAAATTCTGCCGATTTTGAGGAAAAATATTTGGGAAACCGAGCATGAGTCCAGATGTGCTACGTTTGTGCCGAATTTGAGATTGGTGAACGTTTTCCAAACAAGTTTGCTCATCTCTACTCCCTTTACACAGCAATCACATGACCTCTGTGTATAGAGGAGGAGTCGCCATTAGCACATCTAATACTGCTTACAAAGTACTTGTTTAAGCTGTGTAATTATGGTCAGCACTCAATGACCTGCATCTCTTCCAAGTCGAGCATGATAGCTGCATAGAAATACATGCTGTCTTGCTTGGTTTAGGAGAGCTGCTGGCAGCGCCGGCGTCAGCACCCAGTGTAATCGGGCAAGTGCCGGGGCCCTGAGCAGGTGGGGGGGCCCACTCGCCGTCGGGCAACCCGGCGGCCGATAGCGGAGGAGAGCAGTACCAGCGCCGCCACTGGGCCCCCCCCGCTTGCTCAGGGCCCCGGCAGCCAGCACAATACTTACCTCTCCCCGTGCCTCCGCAGCTCTGGTGTCTTCTGTGGCTCTGCACTGTGACGTCTCAGGTCAGAGGGCGCGATGACGTCTTTCCACAGTGCCCTCTCCTGAGCCATAACAGTGCAGAGCACAGCGCAGTGCAGAGGAGAGCTCCATATTTTGTATGGAGCATTATATGGGGACCAGTATCCTGTATGGAGCAATTTATGTGGTACAGTATTCTGTATGGAGCATTATATGGGCCCAGTATTCTGTATGGAGCATTATATGGGGGATGGGGGGTGACATCCTGCATGGGGCATTATATGGGGGATGGGGGGTGACATCCTGCATGTGGTATTATATGGGTGATGGGGGGTGACATCCTGCCTGGGGCATTATATTGGGAGAAGGTGACATCCTGCATAGGGCATTATATTAGGGGGGAGGTGACATCCTGCATGGGGCATTATATGGGGGGGACATCCTGCATTATGTGGGGGGCACAGCCTGCACGGGGCATTATGTGAGGTCCATTATTTTGTATGGAGCATTATATGGGGACCAGTATTCTGTATGGAGCATTATATGGGGTCCAGTATTCTGTATGGAGCATTATATGGAGTCCAGTATTCTATATGGAGCATTATATGGGGTCCAGTATTCTGTATGGAGCATTATATGGGGACCAAAATTCTGTATGGAGCAATATATGGGATCCAGTACTTTGTATGGAGCATTATATGAGGACCAATATTCTTTATGGAGCATTATATTTGGCCCATAAGACTGTATGGAGGACAATGTGGTGCCCATAATATTGTATGGAGGACTGTGCTGTCCGGTCTGTACTGTGCACTGTGAGGATTCGGCGGTTTCTGAGCTATTGTAGAATTTACAATAGATATCACTCATGTAATGTAAGAAGTGAAATCTTTGACCTTGTACTATACTATACTATGTATTATGTTTGACACCAATCTCTCCTTCACCTCCCATTTACAATCTCTTGCCCGCTCTTGCCGCCTACACCTAAAAAACATCTCTAGAATCCACCCTTTTCTCACCATGGAAACAACAAAAACCCTCACTGTAGCATTGATCTTCGCCAGTCCTTACACTGGCTGCCCATTCATTATAGGATCCAATTCAAAGTACTTGTTCTCACCCACAAAGCTCTCCACAGTGCAGCACCCCCTACATCTCCTCCCTCATTTCTATCTATCGGCCTAACCGACTGCTGCGCTCTGCAAACGACTTTCGACTAAACTCTGCACTAATCCGTACCTCCCACTACCGACTCCAAGACTTCTCCCGCGCTGCGCCAATCCTCTGGAATGCTCTACCCCAAGAAATTAGGTTTATCCACAATTTGCATGGTTTCAGGCGTTCCCTCAAAACACATTTGTTCAGAGCGGCCTATCACGTTCACTAATCAAAGTCATTCTATGTGTAAGTGTGTGTGTGTAGCCTATTCACTATCTCCATCCATCCCTCACTCCCTCAAGATGGCTGGACCATCATTGTAAATGCACCATTGTATATACACACCTGTACTTTGTATCTCCCCCACCTCATTGTAGATTGTAAGCTTTCACGAACAGGGTCATCTTATTTTGCTTTAATTATTGTATTGTTAACGCTGTTACTTATGACTTGTGTTTTGAAACTGTTAAACTGTAAAACGATGCGGAATATGTTGGCGCTATATAAAGATTATTATTATTATTATTATACCCATATTTCTCTGCAGTATCTGTGCATCATGAATCGTGGTCTGTGTTAAAGGGGCCCGCTGAGACTCTTTCTCCCGGGGCCCACAAAAACCTGGGGCCGGCCCTGGCCGCCGGCCTGCTTGAACAGTGAGATGCAATCGTCGGCCCTGTTATTCGGCCATCCAACTATGCCCTTACAGTCATTTGTACGTGGTAAAGGGAGTAAAATTATTTCATCAGACTAATGCCAATGCTGCTGGCAGCAATTAACAAAGCAATGTGATCATGTGGAAAGGAATCTGTGTGTGTCATGTGTATCTGTGTATAGAGTGACTGAGAAGGCATATAATGTAATTAACCACCCCTGCCTTCTCTATGGGGACACATTCTGTCTACGGACTTTGGGTACGCTACAATTCAGTGACATTTTAGAAAGTCACAGCAGATTGGATGCGGGAACTTCCTGTTGTTTAAAGTCCTGAAGCAGTTAATAAGTGAACTGCTCAGCTCATCAGACGCTGCCGAGGGAGGAAAACGAAAGAGGAGGAGGGAGATGGGTACAGGCGCAACTATGGTTGTTCACTGCGCAGGCGCCAGATTCCCAGCCCCGCAGTGTGAATACATCATAATACACTGCGAGGCAGGATCTGGCGCCTCTGAAACAAACAGGCACGATAGCCTGATGTCAGTTCCCGGGCAGCGCACACTGTGAATGCCCGAGAACTGTTGGAACAGCGCAGGCGCCCGCCGGCATGTAACGCCAACAGCAACACAGGAGGAGGTGGCGCAGGGACGCAACAGGAGGATGATGGATGGCTGGGAGGTGGCTGATACAGGTGGACAGACCATACCTATGGGACTCAATATAGGTATGGGGACCTATTTATAAAAGTCAATATTTCGGCATTACTGGGTATCAGAAACAGAAGAGCCACCTTCACAGAAAGCAGACTTAGTGCTGCTGAAGGTGGCTCTTTTAGTTTAAAACACCCTGGGGGGGGTGACAGATTCCCTTTAAGGGGTCAGTCCTGCTGTCCCAGCTTTGTATGACTTCCACTCACATACTTTCTTCTCTGTGCTATGTCTTAATCACTCCATAGCACCTCCTTCTCAGGGCCGACGTCTCTGCTCCACTTGCATTAATTAAACAATTCTATTTTTTTACCTGGTCTCCACTGGGAATCAAACCCACAACCTTTATATTTGCAGCCAGCAGATATAGCTATAATTTTGTATATTTGAAGTTGAATTGCAGGCAGTGAACCCACAAGGAGATTGAACTGGTACATAGAAATACATATGTACATAGCAGTGTATTTCCATGTCCTTGTATTCCTGAGGTGAAGAAAAAGTCTAATCTTTTTGTTCCTATAAAACTACTATATAATAATGAAAAACAATTACAAAAACATAGTTTTTCTCTTCTTGTAATCTGGTCTTCTTGGGAGTCGAACCTATAACCTACATTATTGCAGGCAGTAGCTAAAGCTATGAACCACAGCCTACACTGACTATTATGGGAGGATATTGTATGCTTGAAGCTGCATTGCTGCCACCAAACTCACAGGTAGATTATACTGATGCAGAGATATATACAGTGGGTACGGAAAGTATTCAGACCCCTTTAAATTTTTCACTTTTTGTTTCATTGCAGCCATTTGGTAAATGCAAAAAGTTCATTTTTTCTCATTAATGTACACTCTGCACCCCATCTTGACTGAAAAAATTTTTTTGCAAATTTATTAAAAAAGAAAAACTGAAATATCACATGGTCATAAGTATTCAGACCCTTTTGCTCAGTATTGAGTAGAAGCACCCTTTTGAGCTAGTACAGCCATGAGTCTTCTTGTGAATGATGCAACAAGTTTTTCACATCTGGATTTGGGGATCCTCTGCCATTCTTCCTTGCAGATCCTCTCCAGTTCTGTCAGGTTGGATGGTGAACGTTGGTTTACAGCCATTTTCAGGTCTCTCCAGAGATGCTCAATTGGGTTTAAGTCGGGGCTCTGGCTGGGCCAGTCAAGAATGGTCACAGAGTTGTTCTGAAGCCTCTCCTTCTTATTTTAGCTCTGTGCTTAGGGTCATTGTCTTGTTGGAAGGTGAACCTTCGGCCTAGTCTGAGGTCCAGAGCACTCTGGAAGAGGTTTTCATCCAGGATATCATTGTACTTGGCAGTATTCATGTTTCTTTCAATTACAACCAGTTGTCCTGTCCCTGCAGCTGAAAAACTCCCCATAACATGATGCCCACTCTGCCATAAGGTGGTGGATGGCTGCAGTGATAGTTGACTTTGTGGCACTTTCTCCCATTTCCCTACTGCATCTGTGGAGCTCAGCCACAGTGATCTTGGGATTCTTCTTTACCTCTCTCACCAAGGCTCTTCTCACACGATTGCTCAGTTTGGCTGGACAAACAGGTCTAGGAAGACTTCTGGTGGTACCAAACTTCTTCCATTTAAGGATTATGGAGGCCACTGTGCTCTTAGGAACCTTGAGTACTGCAGAAATTCTTTTGTAACCTTGGCCAGATCTGTGCCTTGCCACAATTCTGTCTCTGAGCTCTTTGGCCAGTTCCTTTGACCTCATGATTCTCATTTGGTCTGACATGCACTGTGAGCTGTAATATCTTATATAGACAGGTGTGTGCATTTACAAATAAAATCCTATCAGTTTAATTAAACACAGCTCCAATGAAGGAGTAGAACCATCTCAAGGAGGATCACAAGGAAATGGACAGCATGTGACTTAAATATGAGTGTCTGAGCAAAGGGTCTGAATATTTATGACCATGTGATATTTCAGGGGTTTTTTTTAAGAAATTTGCAAAAATTTCTACATTTCGGGTTTTTTTTCGGTCAAGATGGGGTGCAGAGTGTACATTAATGAGAAAAAAAAAAGAACTTTTTTGAATTTACCAAATGGCTGCGATGAAACAAAGAGTGAAAAATTTAAAGGAGTCTGAATACTTTCCGTACCCACTATATCTGTATATAGCAGTGTATTTCTATGTCCCTGTTTTCTAGATGGTAAACAAAAGAAAGATTTTTTTCTTTCTATAAAACTACTAAAAAATAATGAAAAGTAATTACAATAATAATGTAATTTTTAATGCACTTAAAAAAAAATAAACATCCAAAATCAACAAACAATATGGACATATTTGGTGTTCCTGTAATTGTAACAACCCACACAACACAGTAGTCAGATTATTTATGTAAAGTACAAAGAAGTACTGGCAGTTACTCAGATAGGGTCCAACCTTGTAATATATGTACAAAAAGAATCTGTCACTTCAAAATTAAAGAAAATCTTGATTTTTTTCAGTACCATCCAGAAAGTTCAACCCCATGAATAGCGCCATTCTTGCAGCGACTTAGTACATTACCTTTGGGCTTTGTGCCAATTGCAACTGTTCTCACTCCGGCCACTTTGTGCATGTTTACGAAAGGTCTGATCGACTGAAAGTTCACATTTATATGCACAGTGTAACGCTTTTATACACATTGGATTTTCTGGATTGTACAAAGTAAAATTCAAGATTTTCTTTGATTTTAGAGTGCCAGATTATTTTCTACATATTATTTATGGAGATTGGTAAATGGCATAAAAAAAATGTTGTGATTGATTTTTCTTTTTAAAACCCAGAAAAAATAATCATAGAGAATAATTAAAACCTATAAAGACATCTCTGGAGAGAGAACATATCACGCTCACATTGACCATATGGGATTAATTATAACTGAGGAAGAGAGAAACTAATTATAACTGGGGAAGTGAGAGCTGACATTTCAACCTCCATTGAAGTAGGGGCTTCCTGCAGTAATCAGCTAATTACAATAGGAGATTTGCTCTGAGAATGAGCCACCAGGATGGTGATTCGTTTATGCAGAGGTGGTGAAGTAGATTTCCAGGCTAGAGCTTCCTCTGATCAAAGAACTGTTCTGAGACTTTTGGTGTCAGTGATAAATATTGGGGTTTGTCTCCATTCGATATTTATAAGATATATTTTCTTCTATAAATATAGCGCATTTACTCACATCGCCATAAGGCCATTCTAACCAATGGATGGTGATATTTATGCCATGTTTCACCTTCTGCTTGGGACTTCCAGGGGCAAAGATATCCTGAAAGTTATGCATCTCATAAAATGCTAACAGAACTAGCACCCATATGAGCTCACCAAGGGGAGGTATGTAGGAACTTGATCTAATAAAAATCAGAGTTTTGGTGTCTGTCTTTGTTCATACTGGAAGACGTAGTTCACTGTCACAGTGTCCCATTTTCCTAATTGGTGTGCTTCCTTCCATAAAGATAACAGCCATCCATGCAACATCAGGTTTAGTAAATTCCTTTTGTTATTCCTTTTAATTTTATGTACCATATATACTCGAGTATAAGCCGACCTGAGTATAAGCCGACCCCCCTAATTTTGCCACAAAAAACTGGGAAAACGTATCGACTCGAGTATAAGCCTAGGGTGGAAAATGAGGCAGCTACTGGTAAATTTCAAAAATTAAAATAGATACCAATAAAAGTAAAATTAAAGTAGGTTAAATGTTTTTGAATAGCCATATTGAATCAGGAGCCCCATATGCTGCTCCATAGATTATGCCCCATATGCTGCCCCATAGATTATGCCTCATATGCTGCCCCATATATTATGCCCCACAAGATGCTCCATAGATTATGCCCCATATGCTGCCCATGTATTATGCCCCACAAGATGCTCCATAGATTATGCCCCATATGCTGCCCATGTATTATGCCCCACAAGATGCTCCATAGATTATGCCCCATATGCTGCCCATGTATTATGCCCCACAAGATGCTCCATAGATTGTGCCCCATATGCTGCCCCATGTATTATGCCCCACAAGATGCTCCATAGATTGTGCCCCATATACTGCCCATGTATTATGCCCACAAGATGCTCCATAGATTGTGCCCCATATGCTGCTGTGAATAATAATAATAATAACTAAAAAAAAAGACATACTCACCTCTTCTCAGGCAGAGGGCGCGGCGCGCACTAACCACGTCATCACGCCCTCTGACCTGAACATTCACAGCCAGAGGACGCGAGGACAGAGAGGTGCGCAGCGGTGGAATGGAGACAGGTAAATATCGCATATACTTACCCCCTCCTGGCGCGGTCTCTGCAGCCCCTGCTCTTCTCCCATGGTCTCTGGCAGCTATTCCTAACTTCAGCGGTCACATGGTACCGCTCATTAAAGTCATGAATATGTGCATATTCATGACTTTAATGAGCGGTACCACGTGACCGCTGAACACAGGCGCCGGAGACCATGGGAGAAGCAGGGGGCTGCAGAGACCGTGCCAGGAGGGGATGAGTATGTAGGACAGCTGCGCTCCCCCTTCCCCACCGACCCACCGGTATATGACTCGAGTATAAGCCAAAAGGAGCACTTTCAGCCCTAAAAAATGGGCTGAAAATCTCGGCTTATACTCGAGTATATACGGTAATTGTATATATTGCATTCTTTTGTTCCCATTTTGTAACATCATCTTTGTATATTTTTTATAAACACTGTCTACCTTTCCAGGTTAAAGGTATAAAATTTAATAGCTCTGTTCCTCTTGTTCTGTAAGCCATACACTACCTGAAATGGGTATCCAATCAGCCTGTATAAATAATTGGTGGTGTCAGCAAGTGGTTCCTTTTTGTTATTGTGGAGTTGGCAATGACTGTATCAGGGTATATACATGTATTCCATACGTTGGAATTGGAGGTGTACATACCATATGCTCACTGTTAGTTCCCCAATAACTGGACTAGTAATGAAGGCAGCCGCAGCCTCGTCCATCACTTATCTGTCAATTGCGTGAGGTGTCCTCCTTGACACTAGGGTCTTTTCTTCAACGCAATATCAACCTCATTTGATTTTCGCATATTTGCTGCATTTATTTTAAGCGTTTTCCCCTTATTTGATGCGTTTTGGTGCAGATTTGAAGCAACATTTTTAACATTTTTTTTAATGGTGCAGGAAAGCTTTGATTCTGCGAAAAAATTGATTCTGCACTCAAAAATGCAACAACCTTTTTTTTTACATGCATTTTTTTTTTCAAGCTCCACATAGAAGCCTAAGGAAAAAAAAACCACCAAAACCTCACAGTACAACAGCGTCTTCAGATGCCGATTTGAGGGCAGAAGTTTTCATGAAATCACATCTACTTTGCTTGAATATTTAGGCCATATTCACATGTAGCATAAATGCTACATTTTTTCTGCTGCTTTTTTGCACAGATATTCTGCTGTGCTTAACTGTCCAAGCACAGTGGATATGATTTCATAAATACTGCGCGTCTAAAGACTCTGCAGAACTGTGTGGTTTTGGTGCTTTTTTTTCTCTAGTGTCTTCTTTGTGGAATCTAAAAAGATTGCATATAAAAAAAACTGCAATTACTTTTTTAAGTTCAGAATCAAAACTTTTCTATACTACAAAAAAACACTTAAAAAACTCTGATTCACATCTGCACCAAAACCACATCAAATAAGGGGGAGCATAAAAAATGCAGAACAGATGCAATAATCAGAGAAGATGAGAAGATTGTTATTGCGTAGTTTGGCATGGACACCTGCAGAAAACAAAAAACACAGACACTAAAAAGCCAGATGTCATAGAGTGAAGCTAACATAAAGATGAGAAGATTCTGGCTGCTACGATTGTGAATGAATGAACAAAAAATAAATCCATCGGTTTCAACTAGAGATGAGCATTACAAACAGATAACATCGTGCCAGCCCTGGCTAATCAAAAGCCGCAATGGGGATGTCGAAAGGTAAGAGATTCAAGGACCTACTGTCCAGCCAACAGGTAGCCTTGACCTGGATGCTGGATCAGATTCCTGTGAATTAACAAGCTCAAATCCAACCATCCTGGATACAGCAGACAGTACCGGATTTGGGTCTATACCCTGCAGTCTCAGGCATCAACTGCCAACGCGCTCTGAAAAATCCTCCTGCCAGGATAGAAATTGTCCTTCTTTCTGTTCTTTAAAAGTTGTGATGTATAATTGTGAGTCTGGATTACACTGGATGATGCGCTGCCGGAAACGATGACCTTTTGTGCAGCACTATAGATTTCCCCCAATGAACAAACATTTTGCTCATTCAGAATGAATTCACAAGACGTGAGCTTTTGTTTTTTGAGTTTTGTGTTTTGAGTAGGATTTATAGAGTTTCTGCTGAGTTTCCCTATTAAGTTTCTGTTCTAAAAACTCGAAAAACTCAGTGTGCACATACCCATAGGATAGCAAAAACAAGCAAACTATCTTTCAGGCTTGAACTAAGGTTTCCCTGCTAATAAAGGTAAAATATAGTTGTAGACAAAGCACATGACTTTTGGATATGGGACGGATCCCACTTCATCTTAAAACAACCATAACTACAGTAAACCTAGGCACTAGAATAAATACACAAAACACATTATTTTGGTTATCAAAATGGCCACAGCTTTATTTAAATCACATGATTAAAACAATCACAGTAGAAGTCAGGTGAAGTGCTAGTACATTGGGATTCACAAGTACTGTGATACCCCCAGCTGTCTTGACATGTAGCTTCAGGACAGACAGCCATAAAGGGGCGGCACGCACTGGCTTGCCATTCACGCAGAGCCAGTAAACTTTCAGGGCACCAATGACCCTATTATCCTCACTCCTGTGCTTAACCACCATGCCCGCCCCTGATTGATGTTACCATTACAACGTTCTTGAGGCTGGCCACCAGAGCCGAGCTTATTCACCACCATGAGGTTTTACATTCTCTACTAGTTAAAATGAGTCCACCTTAACTTGTCAGCAACTTCCACCTGACTCCTAAACCACAAAGCTGTGACGAGTTATAAATTCCAAGTCACATTTGACTCTTTTAGCCATTTTTTTTTTATAAATCACTTTTGTAAACTTATAAAGTAGAAGTCCCTGCAAAAGCATTAAGGAGACTAAACTTGGTAAAGGGTCATACTACAGCGCTCAGGAGAGGAAAAAACCCCTGTGGAGGAAACCTCTAGGAAACCATGGCTGAAGTATT
>JARQOD010000003.1:499406630-499455759 GCA_033576555.1 Oophaga sylvatica | reverse complement strand
AACTCCCATTGAAAGTGGATGACATCTATAATATAACTGGAGATGTGTCCTGCCCGAAGCCTCCGGTGCATGCAGCACAACGGCGCCATTATCTTCTGGACGTCGGTTGGAGCAGCTTCACCAGTGATGAGGAAAAAAAAACATGTACCAGTAAAAATGCTGGCCCCGGCGTAGAACAGGTCCTTTAACTACCATAGTTATATCTAACCAAACAGCTGTAATCTCTAATGAAATGCCATGTAGCACTTAAGGGTATGCCACACTAAGCGAGATCGCTAACGCGTCACCATTTATGACGCAGTAGGATCTCGTTAGCACTTAGCTGTTAGATTCCAAACACAACTCATCAGCGATCTGTATAACGACCTCTGCGGTCGTTGGGAAAACCTAGTCCCACCTGCGACGCTGGTGAAGTCGTTCATAAAGGGTGTCACACTCAGCGATTCAGGCTCACCAGCGGGACACCAACGACCAAAAAACGGCTCAGAACGTTTATAAGCGATCAACGACATCTCAGCAGGGGCCACATCGCTGTCTACATGTCACACACAGCTGCGTCGCTAACGAGATCGCTACTGCTCTTAAATGGTGACGCAGTAGTGATCTCGTTAGTGATCTCGCTTAGTGTGGCATACCCTTAACAACCATAAAGAGATAAATGTCATGTAAATAACTATATCCCTAAATGGATTAATTGGTCTTCTTGCCCCTTGAATATCCAGGCTGGGTTAAGTAATGAACTACTTAGTTGATGTTTGAACCTATCAGTAAAGATATTAAGAGTGTAAACTATTTTCAGGACTAAAAAAAGAAATATTGGCAGCTACAAACTTGTGTAATTTTAATACTGCACATTAGTTCTACAATATGATGGTTATGTTTTATAATTATTACTTATGTTTAGGAGTCTTGTTAGAGCTTATGTGCCTTCTGGCAAATTTAGATGAGGTGTGGCCCAATCTATCTGCCCCAGAAGATCAGCACACATTAGGTTACATCCTCACTGCGGCCATAGGACACATTGTATGCTCAGGGTGCTCCACTGCAGTAAAGCCTAAAAATAAGGATGATGTCACACAAGACCGTGATGCTGATCAGAGCCGCAAAGTCAGGATATATATGTATAATATTGTGTATGTGTCCTTGATGCGGACACATTGAAGCCTGGACCTCAAGAGCTCTGAAGCGGTTCTGTAGTATCAGCAGCGGATCTGTGAATTTCTGCAAGTTTTGAGAAGTGTCCTCCACAGATCATACTGTTTTCCAGCACATCCTACAGATGCTTGAATGGGATCTGGGGGAATAAGAGGCCAAATCAACATCTTCATCTGTCATGTTCCTCTATTTCCGATCAATGTTTGCTATATGGCAGGGTGCATTATCCTATCAAAAGAGGCCGTTACTATTAGGGAAAACCATTGCCATGAAGTCTGCATCAATTTTAAGTAGGTGGAATGAGCCAAAGGAAACATGAGCTTTATGTCAGAACTCAAGGTTTCCTAAAACATTCCCAGGCAACATGGCTTGTGCTATTCTATAATGGATCCTGATGCCTTCAAATAAATAAGCAATGCATGAATACCAGACCATCTACATGTAGTCCATAACATGATTCATCAGACTAGGCCCTCTTTTATCCATGGATTCCATGGACCATGACTAAGGGTGTTAGATGTTCTAGAAATGAGTCAGTGGTGTTTCGCTTTTAGACTGTTATGGATGATTTGTTCAAATTTTAATACAAACTAATAAAAGTTCAGGAATTTTTATCTGATCAGCTTGATTCATCTCTACTTCATTTACTTGTCCTCTCGGTTGACCATTGGCGTAAAACCAAGCTACAGGGAATTACAGACTACTGGGCGAGCTGGCTATTCCTTCTGTTTTATACTACAGCAGCAAGGCTTGACCTGATGCCGCACAACCACGATAAAGCTGCAACTACTGTACTGAGACACACTGCTGCATGCCAGGGTCAATTGTCAAGGCAAGTGTCCATCACCAGCAGGTATCGGGGTATGTGCACACAACGTCTGTTCCATGCGGGTAAACCCGCAGTTTTTCAAGCAGAAGAAGCTTCAATAAATGCCGAAGATTCTTTTCCTACTTCTTTTGCATAGTCTTCCCGCTTGAAGAATGGTCAAATCAAATCATTTTACCACTTCACGTCTTTGAAAACCTGAAGTAGTTAGACTACGTGAAAACTACGTCTTTTCAGTTGTAAAGCTTAAAGCGCTGTAAAAGCTCCCCATAAAATTTACATTATGCACATTAATGTCAAAATGACATTCTCCTGCACATACTTTGTCTTCTAGCACTCCAAACCCTGAAGAGGTTAAAAGAAGTATCATGCTCACTTTTCGGAAGGCGTAGGCAGTCTAAACTTCACAGCACAGAGTATATGATGCCGCAAGGAAGGCAAAGCCGCTTTAGAACAAAAAAAAACTGCTGGCGTTTTCCTGAAGTGACTTCGCCTTGGAAAACTCAGTGGCTATGACGCCATCTAAAAGACGCAGTGTGCACATAGCCTTAAAAGAACCTGAAAAGAAGGAATAGATGCACATCGAGTTGCTATTACTCATGTTCATTATTTGTGGCAATTATTTAATGCTTGGTATTCCGCATCAATCACAAAAATTGGGTTATGCTCCATAAACTGCCTGAAAAATATGCTGTGAGCACATACCCTTAAGAACTTACCTTATTCTGTCGGATGGTTGCCTTTCTGATTGACCCTGGTGTGCAATATCGTCTATTCCACCTGATATGAAAATGATAGGCACTTCACAAACAATACTTTTTGAGCAAACTGTCCTACAGTAGCTCTTCTGTAGTATCAAACCAGGTGGGCCCCCTCACCTACTGAAGATTGGGAGCCCATAGCCATATCCTAGCTGTCCTTCTTTGAATTTCTTTATGTAGGTAATAACTACTTATGATCAAAACAGTGGAAGTTTGGGTTTTGTTCCCTGACCAAAGTTTACTCCAAAGTTCGATTCCGATACCAGAACTTGAACCCCATTGAAATCAATGGAGACTCGAACTTTGGAGCTCTCTCTCTCTCATGTACCTATCACAATGTTTCCCTATATTTTCTATTTTTTAATGAATAGCATATATGTTCTTGCCTTGTAACAAATACAATCAGATGCATGTAGGGTGAATAAATATTTGTTTAGGATTCCACTTTATTACATAAAGAACAGCGGCGAACCATGACAGTGCTTTATTTGAATACGTAGTTTTTCTCTTCTTTAGGTGCTTTATCAGGATCTCCGCCATATTCCAAGTACAGATTGTTGTAAGGATATTGTTTGGGAGCCTAGAAGTGAAGACACAAGTAAAAGATGAGAAATCAATAATATATATTTAACAGTGGTCATTAAAAGTCTTATCATGAGGTTTTAACCCCTTAACCACCGCCGATACGCCTTTTAACGGCGGTCATTAAGGGTACTTAAACCACAGCTGTGGAAAAAGTGAATAGCGCCCCCAGAGGTGCATTTTCTCCTGGGTCTCGGCTACCCCCCCAGAGAACATGAATCGGGTCGGTTTTTACCGACACCGATGTTGCGATCGCCGTTATTAACCCTATAACGGCGATCGCAACAAAAAGAAAAAAAAAGTTGTGCCATTTAATTTCTCTGTCCTCTGATGTCATCGGACATCAGAGGACAGAGAAAAAGGGTCCCCGGGACCCCCATGTGGCCCCCGATCCCCTGCATGTGGCCCCCGGGCCCTACATTGTCCACCGGTGCCGCCGCTATGAAGAAAATGGCGGGCGTATGCTCAGTGCGCCCGCCGCTATGTGCTGGGGGGGGATGGGCAATATTCTCTGGGGTCTCGGATACCGGGGGAACATGCTCCGGGTCGGTATTCACCGATCCCGGTGTTGCGATCGCCGCTATACAGCATAACGGCGATCGCAAAAAAAAAAAAAAAAAAGATTTCTCTCCCCTATGATGTGATCGCACATCAGAGGGGAGAAAATGAGGGTCCCCCGGAACCCCCCCTGTACCTCCGATCCTCCCGGTCTTCTTCCTGGAAAAAAAAATGCATGCGCCCGCCGATCTGCTTGGCGGCATATTCAAATTTTCATTCATTCTCCAGAAAGTGCATTTTGATCACTGTGATAAACTATCACTGTGATCAAATAAAAAAAAACAGTACATAACCCCCCCATTTATCACCCCCTTAGTTAGGGACATATAAAAAATAGAAATTATATTTATTTTCATTTTTCCGTTAGGGTTATAATTAGGGTTAGGGTTAGCATTAGGGTTAGGCTGGGTTCATACTGCGTTATGGCAGTCCGTTAGACGGACTGCGTTACACCGCGGTATAACGCAGTCCGTTAACGCTGCCATTCACCCCCATTTGAAGGCGCATCGCGACGCATGCCGTAAAGCGGCATGCGTTTGGAACGTGCCATCATTCAGTGACGGAGCCTCAGACGCGGGCTGCAGCGTCTGGGCTCCGTCACCACTAGCGCAGATGAATCATCTGCGATCGCGTTATGCTATACCGTTACCAGCCCGTCAACGCTATGTGTTGAACGGGCTGGTAAAACGCAAAATGAACCAGCCTTAGGGTTATAATTAGGGTTAGGGTTAAAATTAGGGTTAGGGTTACAATTAAGGTTAGGGTTACAATTAGGGTTGGAATTATGGTTGGGATTAGGGTTAGGGGTGTGTTGGGGTTAGGGTTGGAGCTAGAATTGAGGGATTTCCACTATTTAGGCACATCAGGGGGTCTCCAAACACTACGTGGCGTTCAAAAAGTCAAATGGCGCTCCCTCCCTTCCGAGCCCTGCCGTGCGCCCAAACAGTGGTTTACCCCAACATATGGGGTATCAGCGTACTCAGGAAAAATTGCACACCAATTTTGGGGTTCTAATTTCTCCTGTTACCCTTGGGAAAATAAAAAATAGCTGGCTAAAAAAATCATTTTTGAGAAAAAAAATGATTTTTTATTTTCACAGCTCTGCGTTTATAAATTTCTGTGAAACACTTGGGGGTTCAAAGTGCTCACCACACATCTAGATAAGTTCCTTAAGGGGTCTAGTTTCCAAAATGGTGTCATTTGTGGGGGGTTTCCACTGTTTAGGCGTATCAGGGGCTCTCCAAACGCGACATGGCGTCCAATTTCAATTCCAGCCAATTTTGGTTTGAAAAAGTCAAACGGCGCTCCTTCCCTTCCAAGCCCTGCCGTGCGCCCAAACAGTGGTCCCACCCCACATATGGGGTATCAGCGTACTCAGGACAAATTGGACAACAACTTTTGTGGTCTAATTTCTCCTGTTACCCTTGGGAAAATAAAAAATTGGGGACTAAACGATCAGGTTTGTGGAAAAAATATGACTTTTTATTTTCATGCTCGGGAGTTATAAACTTCTGTGAAGCACTTGGAGGTTCAAAGTGCTCACCACACATCTAGATAAGTTCCTTAGGGGGTCTAGTTTCCAAAATGGGGTCACTTGTGATGGGTTTCCACTGTTTAGACACATCAGGGCCTCTACAAACGCGACATGGCGTCCAGCCAATTCTGAGTTGAAAAAGTCAAACGGCGCTCCTTCCCTTCCAAGCTCTGCCATGCAATCAAACAGTGGTTTACCCCCACATATGGGGTATCAGCATGCTCAGGACAAATTACACAAAAACTTTTGGGGTTCATTTTTTCTTTTAACAGTTGTGAAAATAAAAAAAATTGGTTCCGAAGTAAAGTTTTTGCAAAAAAAGTTAAATGTTAATTTTTTCCTTCCACATTGCTTCAGTTCCTCTGAAGCACGTAAAGGGTTAATAAACTTCTTGAATGTGATTTTGAGCACCTTGAGGGTTGCAGTTTTTAGAATGGTGTCACTTTTGGGTATTTTCTATCGTATAGACCCCTCAAAGTGACTTCAAATGTGATGTGGTCCCTAAAAAAAAAATGGTGTTGTAAAAATGAGAAATCGCTGGTCAACTTTTAACCCTTATAACTTCGTAACAAAAAAAATTTTGTTCCCAAAATTGTGCTGATGTAAAGTAGACATGTGGGAAATGTTATTTATTAAGAAATTTGTGTGACATATCTCTCTGATTTAAGGGCATAAAAATTTAAAGTTTGAAAATTGTTAAATTTTCAAAATTTTCGCCACATTTCCGTTTTTTTCATAAATAAACACGTCATATCAAAGAAATTTTACCACTAACGTGAAGTACAATATGTCACGAAAAAACAATCTCAGAATCTGCTGGATTTGTTGAAGCGTTCCAGAGTTATAACCTCATAAATTGACAGTGGTCAGAATTGTAAAAATTGGCCCTGTCATTAAGCTGCAAAATGGCTGTCACTAAGGGGTTAAAGGAAAGAACCACAGTGTGACCTGGATAATCCACCCCTTCAAGCTGTTAAGGAGTAGGAGAAAGCTATGCAAAGAAAAAAAAAAAATCGAGCCTGTTTTGAACTTGTACATATCATCTCTGGAAACGATGGGAATCCCTTAAATACTCACTGAAGCAAAAAAAAACAAAAAAACACACACACATATATATATATATATATATTATATATATATATATAAAATATTTTTTTTTTTTTGCTTATTCATACTGGGCTCATAGTTATTTTATTTTTTACAGACATCAGTACAAAGCAAGAAAAAGTATTTAAGGGGCAATATCTCTCCTTATAGGCCATGCTCCACTGAATATTGAAAGGCGTTGTCTGGTCTAAATCACACTCTGTGTGACTGCAGACTTATGAATCCCCCTCAGTGCACACACTGTGCGTTGATGGGATTCGCTGGTTTCTGAGCTGGGAACAGAGGTTATGTATAAGTTATACATACCCCTGGCCAGAGCTTGTCCATTGTGCGTGGCCTCGCTTCATGTACTTGTACAAGGATATGGAGCGAGGCCACACCCAGTGGCTGGGAGTATGTATTAGGCCAAAGTCACAATAGCACATAGCATCTGATGTGAGAGTATGGGATGCGATATGCTAATGACACTCGGCTCCTGCAAGCGCGAGCCAAGTGTCATGCTACTGTGCTCCAATTCTCTCACATGACAGGATCGGAGCACAGCTGCGGAAGAGACGGAGAAAGTAATTCTTCCGTCTCCCCTGCTGCTGTCATCCACGTGTATCACACTGCACTCAGGTAACAGAGTGCAGTGCGAAGTTTCACTCGCACCCATAGACTTGTATAGGTGCAAGTGAGCCGAGTCTCGCTGCCACTCGCAGCATTCTGCGATTGTTCTTGTGATCTCCCAGAGAGTAACACTGGGCTGACTGCTATACGATGTTGTATCACATAGCACTCAGCCGTGTTATACGGTAGTGTGACTCCAGCCTAACTCATACGTACCCTGTTCCTGGCTCAGAAACCGGTGAATCCTCGCAGAGCGTGCACTGGGGAGATTCATAAATCTGCAGTCACACAGAATGATTGCAGACTCATTGATTTGGACCGGACAACACCTTTAAATTGGCAGTAGTAATCCCAAAAGTCAATATTAACCCTTTAACTGAAATCCAAAATAGACTAGAATTGGACTGGAATTTGACTGTAAGTTGACCAATATATTAATCAGGACTGGAATCAGGTATCCCACACTTTGCTTCTTTTTAATTATGTATTTTATCCCTATCCTCCTGTGTTCCCTTGCCATCCACATTCACCGCCCCATCCCCCCTCCATCACGACTCATACACATCAGCCCCTCTATCCTTCCCTCTCCCATGTACAGCTCCCATGCACTCCTCATCTTCCTGAAAAACCTCAGCCCATCTTGCCCAAACACATCACAGAAAAAACCTACTTACAATTCCAAAAACTACCTGCTCTTTATCTTCCTACTCCTACTGATTTCAGGGGACATCTCCCCCAACCCTGGTCCACCATCGCCCAACCTCAATCCCTACCCTACCTCATTCCGAAACCATAATAATCTTATTAATATTACTTGCACTCCCTCATCTCCTTCTTTCAATTGTGCCCTCTGGAATCCACGGTCTGCATGCAACAAGCTACCCTTCCTGCACAACTACTTTCTGAACCACTCTCTTAATCTGTTGGCACTCACTGAAACCTGGATTCAGGATTCTGACACGGTCTCCCCTGCCGCCATTTCCTATGGTGGTTTACAGTTCTCCCATTCCCCGAGACCCACAAACAGACATGGTGGTGGAGTTGGCATACTCCTGTCCCCACAATGCACTTTCCAGGTCATCCCCCCAATTCCATCACTCTCATTCCCTTCTTTTGAGGTCCACACCATCAGGCTCTTCCATCCCCTCTCCCTCAGAGTAGCAGTCATATATCGGCCCCCAGGCTCACCCACCCAGTTCCTTGACCACTTCTCTGCCTGGCTGCCGCACTTCATGTCCTCAGAACTACCAACCCTTATCCTTGGAGACTTCAACATCCCCATTAACAGCCCTACTTCCACATCTGCATCTCAGCTTCTATCACTAACCACTTCTCTAGGCCTCTCACAGCTTTCAACCTCTGAGACACACAAGGATGGCAACACCCTTGACCTGGTCTTTGTCCGCCTCTGTTCAATCTCCCACCTAAATAACTCACCGCTTCCACTCTCTGACCACAACATTCTCTCCTTCACGCTCACAAATCCTCCACCACCCCAGCGCACTCCCACCTACCACACATTCAGAAATCTACAAGCCATTAACCCTCAGACACTTTCAGACTCCCTACACTTATCGCTGTCCCCAATCTCCTCTTTTTCCTGTACTGATCTGGCTGTTCATCACTACAATGACACTCTTAGAAACACCCTTGACCAAGTAGCACCGCTCACCCTCAGAACCTCCAAACACACAGTAAAACAGCCCTGGCTCACATTGCAAACTCGACTTCTCAGCGATGCTCTAGGAGTGCTGAACGCCTCTGGAGAAAAACCTGCACACCAGAAGACTTCATCCACTTTAAATTCATGTTAAGAACTTATAATGCTGCCCTTCACCTCGCCAAACAGACCTACTTCACCACACTGATCTCCTCACTAGCCAACAACCCCAAGAAACTCTTTGACACTTTTCACTCCCTCCTCAGGCCAAAAGCACAAGCCCCTATCACAGACATTTGTGCTGACGACCTGGCCTCCCACTTTATAGAAAAAATAGATACTATCCGTCAGGAAATCTGCTCTCAACCACCAAGTGCTGTGACCCCCATCCCACCCTGCATTTCCCCAGGCTCACTTTCCACATTTGATACCATCACAGAAGAAGAAGTCTCCAGACTCCTCTCTTCCTCTCGTCCGACTACATGCACTACCGACCCCATCCCCTCACATCTCCTCCAGTCTCTCTCTTCAGTTGTCACAACTCACCTAACTACAATCTTTAATCTCTCCCTCTCCTCTGGCATTTTCCCATCCTCCTTCAAACACTCCATCGTTACTCCACTACTAAAGAAACCCACTCTTGACCCTTCCTGCACAAACAACTACAGACCGGTCTCCAATCTCCCCTTCATCTCTAAACTTTTGGAGCGCCTAGTATACTCCCGCCTCACCCGTTACCTCTCCACTCACTCCCTCCTAGACCCTTCACAGTCCGGCTTCCGACCCCTACATTCGACTGAAACTGCACTCATCAAAGTGACCAATGACCTTCTTACAGCAAAACATAACGGTGACCACTCTCTGCTCATTCTACTCGACCTTTCTGCAGCTTTTGACACGGTTGACCACCGTCTCCTACTGTCTAGGCTCCAGTCACTAGGTATTAAGGACACTGTTCTCTCCTGGTTCTCCTATCTTTCTGACCGCTCCTTCAGTGTCTCGTTCTCTGGCTCCACGTCATCTCCTCTTCCTCTCACTGTCGGTGTACCCCAGGGCTCAGTCCTTGGCCCCCTTCTCTTCTCTCTCTACACGGCCCCAATTGGACAGACCATCAGCAGATTTGGCTTTCAGTACCATCTTTATGCCGATGACACACAACTATACAAGTCATCCCCCGACCTTACCCCCGCTGTTCTACAGAACACCACCGACTGTCTGTCCGCAGTCTCCAACATCATGTCCGCTCTCTATCTGAAACTTAACCTCTCCAAGACTGAACTGCTTCTGCTCCCGCCATCTAATAACCTCCCTAAATCTGACATTTCCCTCTCAGTGGGCGGCACCATAATAACACCCCGGCAGCAGGCTCGCTGTCTGGGTGTTATGTTTGACACCAATCTCTCCTTTACCTCCCATATACAATCTCTTGCCCGCTCTTGCCGTCTACACCTAAAGAACATCTCTAGAATCCGCCCTTTCCTCACAATGGAAACAACAAAAACCCTCACTGTAGCATTGATCCACTCCCGCCTGGACTACTGCAACGCACTATTACTTGGCCTCCCCATTACTCGACTATCCCCTCTCCAGTCCATCCTTAATGCAGCAGCCAGGGTCATCCATCTGGCTAATCGGTACTCGGACGCGTCCGCTCTTCGCCAGTCCTTACACTGGCTGCCCATTCATTATAGGATCCAATTCAAAGTACTGGTTCTCACCCACAAATCTCTCCACAGTGCAGCACCCCCCTACATCTCCTCCCTCATTTCTATCTATCGGCCCAACCGACTGCTGCGCTCTGCAAACGACGTTCGACTAACCTCTGCACTAATCCGTACCTCCCACTCCCGACTCCAAGACTTCTCCCGTGCTGCGCCAATCCTCTGGAATGCTCTACCCCAAGAAATTAGGACTATCCACAATTTGCATGGTTTCAGGCGCTCCCTCAAAACATATTTGTTCAGAGCGGCCTATCACATTCACTAACCAAAGTCATTCTATGTGTAAGTGTGTGTGTGTAGCCCATTCACTATCTCCATCCATCCCTCACTCCCTCAAGATGGCTGGACCATCATTGTAAATGCACCATTGTATATATACACCTGTACTTTGTATCTCCCCCACCTCATTGTAGATTGTAAGCTCTCACGAGCAGGGTCGGCTTATTTTGCTTTAATTATTGTATTGTTAACGTTGTTACCTATGACTTGTGTTTTGAAATTGTTAAACTGTAAAGCGCTGCGGAATATGTTGGCGCTATATAAATAAAGATTATTATTAATTATTAAATCCACAACATGGTCTTTTCTATATGTAGTTGGCATTTTTTTTTTTCTTACATAGCGCCATTTATGCCACTGAGCTTTACTGTCATCATTGTCCATATTATGGCTCACAATGTTTCCTATCAGTATGTCTTTGGGATGTGGGAGCAAACCAGAGCACCCATAAGAAACCCACGCAAACATGGGGAGAACATACAAACTCTTTTCACATGTTGTCCTTCGTGGGATTTGAACCCAGTGATGCAAAGTAGTCAACCACTGCCCTTAAATTGATGATATTATTTGAATTCTACACTAGATTACATTTATACTGTATATTGAATGTACATAGTCTTACTGGCTATAAAATACTTACAACAGGCGAGTATGAGGGAAACACGTGACCGATGTAGAACAAGGCACCCATTGTGGCCAGGAATATAACCAAAACTTTAACCATGGTATTGAACGGTGCAGGGGGGGGGATGTATCAACTCTGACACGGATGAACTTGTCAAAGTCCCAGTGCATCTAACAGCAACAGAAAAAAATAGCTTTGTAAAATACAGAAATGCTCTACAAAATATGATATTTAAGTAGATCTGTCATCATGTTGTATACAGGATATTATGTAGACAGATCCAGTGTCTGGTTACAATATAGATATCCCTCCCTCAACTAGATACTTACCGGCTCTCCCCAATTTCTCCTAGAGATAGGATTGTCCCATGTGTACCAGGGATCTCTCTCTTCCTGTGATTTATCAGGCAGCATTGGATAATCACCATATCTATAAAAATATATCAGTACGTGATGGCTAATATGTGGCACATACAGTAAAGAAATACATTTGACAAACTAGACTAGATTGTCAGGAATATATTTAAAGGGATACTTGAGAGCACAGCATCCCCTTTAGTCATACCATGGGCACAGAATCACGCATACAAGTGTGGTACTGGAGCCGATTCTGAGAATATGTCTTTCTTGATGTTCCCTGCACAGCCAGACGTTCTGGATCACCATTGTGTCAGGGAAATTTTAAGCCCTCCGCGCCGGAGCCCATTTTAATTTTTGCGTCTGTTTTTCGCTCCCCTTCTTCCCAGAGCCATAACTTTTTTATTTTTCGGTCAATATGGGCATGTGAGGGCTTGTTTTTTGCGGGACGAGTTGTACTTTTGAACGACACCATTGGTTTTACCATGTCGTGTACTCAAAAACAGGAAAAAAAATTCCAAGTGCGGTGAAATTGCAAAAAACAAGTGCAATTCCACACTTGTTTTGAGTTTTTTCACCATGTTCACTAAATGCAAAAAAAAAAAAAATGTTAAAAAAAACCTGCGCCATTTACCGATACTCATAGCATCTCCATTTTTTCTGATCTCTGGTTGGGTGAGGGCCTATTTTTGCGCGCCGAGCTGACATTTTTAGTAATACCATCTTGGTGCAGTTACGATCTTTTGATCGCCCATTATTGCACTTTAATGCAATGTCGCTGCGACCAAAAAAAACATAATTCTGGCGTTTTGACTTTTTTTTCTCGCTACGCCATTTACCAATCAGGTTAATCCTTTTCTTTTTATTGATAGATAGGGTGATTCTGAATGCGGCGATACCAAATATGTGTATTTTTGATTTTTTAGTTTTGTTTTATCTTGAATGGGGAGAAAGATGGGGTGATTTAAACTTTTGTATTTTTTTAATTTTAAAAACTTTTTTTTTTTTTTTTTTTACTTTTGGCATGCTTCAATAGGCTCCATGGGAGACTAGAAGCTGCCATAACCCGATCAGCTCTGCTAGCTACAGGCAATAATCAGATCGCCTGTATGTAGCAGAATTACTCACTTGCTATGAGTAATCATAGTGGTAGTCAGCGCTTATAGCAATCCAGCAGTGAGTGACAACCATAGCAGTCTCTAGGAGACCTCTGTTTGTCATGCCAACCCACCGGTGACCTAGACTGTGACTGGACTTGTTAATAATTATCACCTTATTCTTTCAGAATCGCTAAAAATAAGTATTGACCGAAGGTGAGTTGCACACCTAAACTCCTTGGTCTTATCTGTCTTGTGCTTAATATTGATTACATGTTATTGATTATATAATATACATATGATTACTAATCCCTTTTCCATGTAACATTACCTCTGGTATTCTTTTTTGTCCAGTGCCTGCTATTTGATTTTATATATGACGTCATTTTGATTATTCTATATTTATTTCATTATGCCACTCATTTTCCTCTACTTACTCCTCATTCCTCTGATCATACCCAGAGCTATTACGCGGCCATTATTTAATTTATTATTCACAGATATTTCACCCTGGCATCTCATATACTACAACCGATCCACTCATACTGCACCATTTCCGTGTGGTTTACAATACACAGAACACAAGCGCCCTCACTACTATCCATTATCTGACCCAGCGCTTGCGCAGTACATACACCGGGTGACGTAACGTCACTTCCGGTTTAGCGCTCACTTCCGGTTAGGACGCTACAAGTAAACAGGATCGCACTGCTCAGCAGCGCATCCAGTCCAGGCTAAGCGCGGGAGCGCTGCCCTTCACAAGCGTCTCTTCCTACAGGTATTTACTTTAGCTCCCTATCCACTACCCCATATATACTATATATGGCACACTAAAAGCCTGTTGTTCCTTATAGCACGGCTGACCTGAGAGCACATTCTGCTCCACACTGAGGTCCCACCAGCAACTTTACTAAAGGTATCTCCTAACGGCTTAGTGTCCATTCCTCAAGATGCAATATACCAAATTTTTTATATGGGCTATTATTCAATTACAGCGCTACTACTACTATATATACTACTCTGTCCACACGGAGATCTCTTGCAGCGGGCCACTATTTATACCTATAATCCAAATAAGGTATTGCCTCTATAGTATCTTATACTGAGTTCTCCCATACCTATGCTCTGGACTATAAGTTCCTTTTACTATCAAACATGTCTTTTACCACTTATATCCTGTCTTTATAAATAGGATATCTAATTGGTCCTCATTCCATGCTTACTTTCTATATACGGCACTGGACTTTCAAATAAGGTAAAACCTACATATACCAATTTATATGCTCTCTTCGTTTTTGAACTCCTTTGTTCCTTTGACTTATGCTCCTCCACAGCAGTGTACGCTGAGAAACATTATTTCAATGAATATGTATATATTTCATTATGGTTGTGTATATACTTTATTTCTCTATGGGAACTTTTTTGTTTTAATTTTCTTTTTTTCCACTATTTTCTCTGACTGATGTAAATTCTCATTGTATGATATTGATATTTACTCTTGTTTTCACAGCGTGATTTGAAAAAGGCCCTGGATAGGGCCGAAACGTTATGAAACGCTTTATTTTCTGTCTTTAAATGCTGCCTGATTTTGTTTAATAAATATACGCTATTCTTCAGCATCTGAAAAAATTCTCCCAGTGTGCGGTGTCTGAACTTATATGTTGTTAGGACCTTGGGTCCATTACACCTGCACCTCAAATTTTGTACGATTGTGTGCACACCCTCATTTATTCTATATAAACCCACCGGTGACCTGCAGTCACGTGACGAGGTCACTGGTTGGCAGATTTCCGGGCCAATGGCTGGAAGCACGCATTAAATGCCACTGTCAAGAGTTTGACAGAGGCATTTCAATGGGTTAATGGCCATGGGTGGATCACGATTCCACCGGCGACTGTTCAGGGCACATGTCAGCTGCTGAAAACAGCTGACATGTCCCGGGAAAGATGTGGACGGAGCTCACATCAAAAGGGTGAGAAGCGACATGCACCGTACTAGTACGGCGCATGTCGCAAAGGGGTTAAAGGTTACTCAGTACTAAACCAGCAGTATGGCGCCTTCATTCTCCGGATCAGTGGGGTACCTGAGGTAAGCATACCTAGCGATCATAGAGTAATGACATACTCTAGCCAGCTAGGAATAACCAACGGAGTCATAATTAGTTCGGGTGGGATTCTCCAATGTATTCTGCAGTACTTCTACAAAGCAACAGGGCTAAATAGACAGATGAAAAGTATCACTAGCACGAAAACACAAAAGAGTCTTCTCACCCCATTCCATCATCTGGGAAAGGCTTGTAGTCCTCTAATAACATGTTATACTTCTTGGCTGCAGCCGCCCTCTCTGCTTCAGTCTTCGGGTAGGGTCCAGGTAAGAGGTGCTTTGGAAGGTTGGATGCTGGAAAACATGCAATTGATCAATTCAAAATAGTAGACAGTGGTTCACGTTATGCTTCCAATTATGACAACCCTTATTCTAATGAGCAGCAGTTATCGCAATGTCAGGACAACTATTGATCAGTTATAGCATATCCAATGATAACTTGTGCCATGTGCTTCAATATAACCTATTTTAAATCAACACCGATTTGCAGCCATCAACCCTCCCTCATGTCCTCCCAGGGCTCTCTTGATACGTCAGGGCCACTGATTCTAACCCCCAGCAGTTAAAATGCTGTCAATTGAGCATTCTGGGGTGCAAATAATGACCTTGTGTAATAAAACATCTGACAGCCTGGCGATAGCACGGTTCAGCGGTGCTGTGCTAAAGACTGATCTAATAACAGCTTCATTTGTACGTAAAGACCCTAAATTATGAAGAGCACAAACACTTTTTACCTTTGTAATAAAATATCCCCCAGTCCCTATCACAGCATCCTTATTGCACTAAGAACTGTGTGTAGTACAGCTACTCTATAGTCAGCTCCCCATGCAGGGGAGAGAATAATCGTACTCTGAAGATCCCCATGAACCACCTATGAAATGTGCAGCTTGCGTACCGTAACGGATAATGAAAAAAAAAAAAAAAAAAAAGTGAAATACACAGGTGCGCATTCACAGCATGACCATTTGACAGACAGAACCTAATGCGCAAATAATGTGTAGTAAATGAATAGTAATAATACATGTAAATAAAATAGGGCAATTAGTTAACACTATTTTGATCATAAATCGTAAAACCCTTTTATACTTTTTTGATCAAAAGTGGTAACCAAGTACCTTATGTTATTTACATGTACTATTACTATTCATCTACTTATTACAAGTTATTTGCTCATTTTGTTTCTATCTTAGGTTCCGTGTAGTAATAGATATTGATGAAATAGTGGGTCACAATCACTTTCTTCAGACCTATTAATGGTCACCTCATCCTAGAAAGAAAAAATGCATGTGCAACAATCAGGAGAAGCAGCATGGATGCAGAAAGGCAGAAGGAGAGGAAAGAAACAATTAAGGTATAAGAATGAAACTTTATATTGGTTTTCTACTGCACACTAACAATAGTCATGCAAATGCTGTGTTTGGTAAAAAAAATATTCCCATTGTGGAACCCTTTAAACAGGTTTATCCAATTAAACAAAGTTATACTTCAAAAAGCAATCCAATGTAGATTTTTTTTTTTTTAATTAAATGTGTGTATGTGCATGTTCTGGAGTGTGAGCGTATTAATACAATGGGTAGGTGTTTTCCTTACGACATGCCAGGTCTGGCACGCCAGTATGAGGAGACTTAAACGCCATACTGGAGTGCCAGACCTGTCATGTCACTTTCCATAAGGAGAAAATTTACCTCTTAGATCCAAGTCTTAGCCTCTCACCCAGCCAAATCAAATCTCATACTCTGCAATGGCGAGGGGCAGTACCCCAAAACACTGTCTGCAAATTGAGAATCGGATTTGGCTTTTAATCTCAGTCATGAGACAAGTCTCGTTAAAGGTTTGAAACTGAAAGTGACTTTTAGGATTGCTGCTTCTAATAGGTAGCGCTAGAGTTCAACTTCTCTACCTACCTGGATCCCGCCGCTCTCCAGGATCCAGCACCATTCTGATTCGCTTTTCAGTGTAATCATCACAACTACAACTAGCCGGCTCCCATATGTCTGTGTGTGAGCCACAAGTCTTTTACAATGAGAGCCTACGGGGCTTCGCCTGACACTCCATAGGCTTACACTGTAACATCTAGAGCAAAGCGTGACCCGGGAAGTCTGCAGAGCGCTGACATCACTGAGAAGTGGAGACGAATGGCGCTGGATCCGGGAGAGCGCAGCACCAGGGGAGTATATTAATACGCTCACACTACACACATTTAAAAGGAATCTGTCACCCCAATTTTGCCATATCAGATAAAGATATGGCTGAATAGTGCGTCCCATAACAAAGCTATCAGTAGGTATCATATATCCTGATACCCCCGTTTTCATATCTAAATACCTTAGTAAAATTCGTTTTTTGCGCTGTCAATCAGTGCGGTCAGGTCAGGAGGGCGGCGTTTTCTCTCTCTCCCCCCTCCTCGGCATCACTTGCGTATCGCCGTATGTGAATCCCACAGACGGCGTTTGGCTTCCAGCAATTGCGCATTTCAAATTCGGGCCCCACGCATGCGCAGTGTGCTTTGCCCAACAGTGGGCAAAGCATAAAATCAGTACAGCGCATGCGCTACTCTTTCCTTGCCCCGGAAGTCGTCCAAGGCAAGCAGTCATTTCCGGGGCAAGGAAAGAGTAGCGCATGCGTTGTACTGATTTTATGCTTTGCCCACTGTTGGGCAAAGCACACTGCGCATGTGCGGGGCCTAATTTGAAATGCGCAATTTTGGGAAGCCGAACGCAAGTGATGCCGAGGGGCGGGGAGGGGGAGAGAGAAAACGCCGCCCTCCTGACCTGACCACCCTGATTGACAGCGCAAATGCCAAGTTTACTAAGGTAGTTTGATATGAAAACAGGGGTATCAGGATATATGATAACCGATAGCTTTGTTATGGGACGCACTATTCAGCCATATCTTTAGTTGATATGTCAAAATTGGGGTGACAGATTCCCTTTAATTGAAAAAATACAGACAGGATGGCTTCTCTAAGAATAGTAAGTTATAAATACTATTTTTTCAGGTGCCCTGCAGATGTCTCCTCCGGCCTGCTGATGTCACTCACAGAGAAGGGGGCTGGCCTGGCAACTGCAATGAAGTCAGCCAGCCTCCTCCACACCAACACTGGCCAGCAGGCAGTACACTGTGCTGCGTCACACACACGGCAGGGGGCACTGCTGAGCCCTGTATACGATGGTCGCCCACTGGGGATTAGTGACCTGTGATGGAGGGGACGCATTCCATCACCGTGGCCTCTGTGCCCTCCCACCAGCAGTGGCGCTGTCGCTGTCACCTACACTGTGAAGGTGACTCGCAGCCGGCGCTGGCGTCTCCCAGAGGACGATTACTGGATCTTACCACATGTCACCTACCTGCCCGAATACTAGAGCCGTGCAGGAGCCGCCCGGCACCGGCTCCCCGCCCAGCAAGAGACGCAAGGACGGCCCTGCGGGTCACCGCGGCCAGGAACCCGGCCCTGAGCGCCGCCATGATTATACTCTGCAGCAGCCCAATACGCAGGCGCAGAAAGAACGGATCCCACGGAAGGACCAAAGACTGTTTAGTACGGCGGCTGCGTGGGGCCAAAACAAGACTATCGCGCTTTACAACGCCTCATATCCAGGAGCGTCTTTTTTTTTATCGCGTGGGATTATTATTATTATTATTATTATACATTTATATAGCGCCATTTATTCCATGGCGCTTTACATATGAAAAGGGAAAAATATAGACAGATACAATAAACATGTGCTAGACAAGGACACACAAGTACAGAAGGAGAGAGGACCCTGCCCGCGAGGGCTCACAGTCTACAGGATTCTGTTCTAGATATGAATATTGTAATATTGTTATTGTTATTATTGCTCCACTGTCTTTTTTCATTAATTTTTGTGCGGAATAGTTTTCTGTTTTTACTCTTTTGAGAGGATTAGATACAAATCTGAGAATTTCTGGCAGCTGTGGACATATTTATTATGAAATATTACATACACAAAAAAAGCAAAAGTATTCCCAGCAAGAGCTACAGACGCCATACACGTCACGGCAAAACCCCGCAGAAAGCGCCACGGCTGCCGACTCCTCGTTTGTGGGGATTAAGACCCTTTTCTTTTTTTGGCTTCTGGTGTTCTTTTACTTTTTTTGTGCCTAATTCTTCACACTGGCGCATACAGTTCACATTCATGAATTCTGCGCAAAAAAATGATTTGTCTTTAGCTTTTTTTGCAACTTTTTCATGCAGTCACACGGGTCACTAAAATATTGCCAAATTTAAGCAAAAATATCCCACGTCCATAAAATCACTCCAGCGAACTAGAGTCCAAAATTTCACAACTCTACAAGAAAAAAATTGTAAATGATGAATTGGCTAAAACATCTGGAAGCCCCTAATGTTGACCACAATGACCAAGATAAAAATACAACAAAACACAAAACAGACGGCCACATATAAACTAGACTTTACCCCCGAGGGTGGTTTGCACGTTAGTGACCGGGCCAATTTTTACTATTCTGACCACTGTCTCTTTATGAGGTAATAACTCTGGAACGCTTCAACGGATCCCGGTGGTTCTGATATTGTTTTCTTGTGATATATTGTAGTGGTAAAATTTCTTAAATATGACTTGGGTTTATTTGTGGAAAAAAATGGAAACTAAGCAAAAGTTTTAAACATTTCGCAATTTTTCAAACTTTGAATTTTCATTCCCTTAAATCAGAGAAATATGTCACACAAAATAGTTACTTAATAACATTTCGCACATGTCTACTTTACATCAGCACAGTTTTGGAACCAACATTTTTTTTTGTTACAAAGTTATAAGGGTTAAAAGTTGACCAGCGATTTTAAATTTTTACAACAAAATTTACAAAACCATTTTTTTTTAGGGACCACCTCACATTTGAAATCACTTTGAGGAATCTATATGGCAGAAAATACCCCAAAGTGACACCATTCTAGAAACTGCAACCCTCAGGGTATGTTTCCACGATAAGGAAACACTCCGGAGTTGCTGCGTGTTTGGCGCTGTGCGTTGGTGTAGCGTCAAACACGCAGCGTCCAGATGTTACAGCATAGTGGAGGGGATTTCAAGAAATCCCGTCTCCACTATGCGTAAAAATACGCAGGCGGAAGACCTGCGTTTCCGGGCATGTGGCGCGTCTTTTTAGACCGCAGCATGTCCTGCGTTCTTTCCAGATGTGTTCCGGAGGTGTCCTGAACACATCCGGAAAGAGCGCGCGTCAAAAAGCGGGCGGGGCTTTGGGCGGTGCGGAATTTCCGCTCCGTCCAAAGCGCTGTGTTCCGGACCGTGGAACCACAGCCTCAAGGTGCTCAAAACCACATTTAATAAGTTTATTAACCCTTCAGGTGCTTCACAGGAATTTTTGGAATGTGGAAAAAAAATGAACATTTAACTTTTTTTCACAAAAAATTAACTTCAGATCCATTTTTTTTATTTTGACAACAAGGTTAACAGGAAAAAATGGACCCCAAAATTTTTTGTGCAATTTCTCCTTAGCATGCTGGTACCCCATATGAGGGGGAAATCCACTGTTTGGGCTAACGCCAGAGCTCAGAAGAAAGGGAGTGCCATTTGACTTTTTGAAAGTAAAATTTGCTGAAACAATTAGCGGACACCATGTCGCGTTTGGAGAGCTTCTGATGTGCCTAAGGCCGGGGTCACACTGGCGACAAAATCGGACGACTGCAATGCGATTAAATATCGCATTACAGTCGGACCAATGTTAATCTATGGAGCAGCTCTCACCATCAGATTTTTTGTGGTCCATGTTATACGTGCGAGTGCAATCGCAGCATGCTGCAATTGTCACTGATTGTGGGTCGACTATCGCCAATGCAAGTCTATGGGAGCGATGAAAAATCTAAATACAAACGGACCACACTGTGTGACTTGCGATGAAATCGCATCGGTGTCCTTTAGAAAAACCGGCAATTTATCCCCGGCTATACTGTAAAATCACACTGACAGGTTTAATAAAGAATAGATATATACACATAGAATACACACATATATATATATATATATACATGTCATTGTGACACACATATATATATATTTATAGTTCATACACTTCTACATAGTATAATAGCCGCTAATTCAATTGCCGGCTTTTGTGAAATTACAGACCCAACATGAAATGACACATGGTTTACATACAGTTAACCATGTCATTTCATGTAGTTTGATATATGGTTTTCACTAATAATTACATGAGTGTATGTGTGCAAAATTTCTGGCTGGCTGTTTAATTTGGTATTAATGCACCTGTGTAGTCGCCATTTTACTTGGGTCTGCTGCACTCTGTCAGTGCATCAGTATTGAGGCCTTTTCAGACAGGTAAGCCTGTGTTTGGTGGTGTTTTCTTGAATTTTGGATTTTTTTTAATCCGCTTTTTGTGGTTTTGAAAATTTCACACATGTAGGGGTTAATTAAAGGTGTAAATTAGTTGAAAAAAAATGCGTGGGCTCCCGCGCTATTTTCTCAACCAGACAGACAAAGCCAGCGAGTGGGGGCAGATAATAATAGCCTAAAAAGAAAAAATAATAAAACAACATTATTCTTACCTATCCGGTGCTCTATCAGGTCCCACGCTGTAATCCTTCACAAAGGGTTAACTGGCTTACAACTAGCAGCACAGCTAATGCTGGCTGCTCAGCTGTAAGCCCCCGAATGAATGAGCTTATCTCCGGGCCGACAGGAGAGGAAGTGATTAGTGTGGGAAGCTTAATTGATTGCTTCCCACGGCAATCAGTTCACTTCAGGTCAGCCGGGGACTCCCTCTGACATCACTGACGCTGTGCGGTGTCCCCGGCTGACCTGAAGTGAACTGATTACCGTGGGAAGCTCATTCATTTGGGGGCTTACAGCTGAGCAGCCAGCATTATCTGTGCTGCTAGCTGTAAGCCAGTTAACCCTTTGTGAAGGATTACAGCGTGGGACCTGACAGAGCACCGGATAGGTAAGAATAATGTTATTTTATTATTTTTTCTTTATTACAGGAGAACAAGGGCTTCGCACGGATTACCTTTAAAATAAAAGATGGTCAAAAAATGTGTGTTTATTTCATTAAAATTATTATTAATGCATGTGTGTTTTTTTATTTCCTTCAATAGGATTAATAATTGATAGTTGCCTAATTGACAACTCTCAATTATTAACCTGGCTTAAACTCACCTTTCAATAGCAAGGTGGCTTTAACCCATTATTAAACCATTCGCCACCGCTACAGGGCAATGAGAATGGACGGGCAAAGTGCCAGAAAGGGCGAATCTAATTATAGATTTGCCTTTTCTGGGGTGGCTGGGGGCAGATGTTAGTAGCCAGGGGGGCACAAAATAAATGCACCCTCCCTAGGCTATTATTATCTGCCCCCACTCTCTGGCTTTGTCTGTCTGGTTGAGAAAATATTAAGCAACGAGAAAGGGAAATTACTGGCAAAGATAATAAAATAATAATAAAATAATTTTAAAAATTGCCGACACAATCTGGACTAATAAATAGACAGTCGCATATTTAGAAAACCAAAACCACAAGAGCACAAACACGACCATATGTCCAAAAGATATATATATAGTTTTTATTATTTCCAATAATCACAGATAAATACAGGTATAGGAGTTAAAATAGTTAAAAATTACAAATGTAACATGTAAATAATCAACCTGAATTATAAGGGCGATAACATACAGGTCATAGCATAACTATGTCATACTAGCACAATTGTGTTGAAAAACCATAAAATGTGAAATTTAGTGCTGCAATAATAAAGTGCAAAAGTGCGTGATACATAAAGGACACCACTAGGTGTCAGTAACTCATATAACACATCAGAAAAAAATAATCAATGTGCAATGCTGAAAAAAAGCACTGACGAAGGCTACGAGCCGAAACGTGCGTTGGGTGAGGGCGATCATCTGGTCACCAGGAGCTATAATTAGTAAGTACTTGTGTCCATTTGGCTCTTTACAAGTCAGTACTTTCAGTATTAGGCCGGGGTCAGACACAACTACAAAAAATCGGACCGCTTTAGTCGGTCGATTATCGGAACAAAATGAAAACATCACACATCCGCCTGGCATCCGATTTACCTTCAAAGATGCGATTTAGTCGCATGTGTGTGTACCTTGTAACATCCGATTTTCATTCGACCACCGTTTTTTTGTCGCAGCTTTCCAAAAAGGACCAATAACGGTTTTGAGGCCTGATACTAATTTAAATCATCAGCCAGAGCTATATTTAAGTGATCTGCTACAGCTGTGACCCTCCCGCCTTTGCACTGGTGCCATTTTGTTCCTTCTGCTGAGTGCTTTCTAGCTGCTTTATCCAAACATGAGCAACACACTCAGATTTACTCCCATTGAGCGTGTGCTGTTCCATCCAGACGTTTTGGGGAGCCATATCCTGTAATAGCAGATCCCAGAAGACGCACAAGAATGTGGGTACATCCACTTTTGACAAGAAGGATAACTAAAGGCCATTTTCACCGTCTATATTTGTCACTGCGTAGGCATGGAGATAAGTTTTTCCAATATTGTCGAATGAGCATAGCTACCTTTGATACGTTGCTTGACATTGTGCGCCCTGGGATCACATTTCAGGACACCAGGATGAGAAAAGCAATTTCTGCAGAGGAACGCCTTCTCCTAACAATAAGGTATGTGTGTCAACGATATGTTGATGATGTTTTCCTCGACATAGTGACTTTGCAAGTGTTTGAGCACACTTCTTGGAAACTTATAATGTGAGTAATGTATTTCTGAAGCTTACCTATCGAAATAATTGGCTTTGGTGTATTCCACAGAAGCCATGGCTTGTAATCTAATTTCCAGCATGTGTGGTCTAACAAACTCAAGCATTGTAAGTGTTGTGCATGCTGTGTTTGTTGTTTTTGGTGCTGATTTCTCCATGTTCTATGTGTGTTACAGGTTCCTTTCTACTGGCATGTCCTACGCTGCTCTGCACTTAGAGTTCTTAATAGGCCGATCAACAATTTCAGGCATTGTGCGGTCAACTTGTGTTGAAATTTGGAACAGACTACATGAAGACGTCATGCCTGAGCCAAAAATGAGTGACTGGTTGAGGATAGCACATGGTTTTTTCCGAAAATTGCCAGTTTCCACACTGTATAGGAGCCCTGGACGGCAAGCACATACGTGTTCGTAAACCTCCTAACTCAGGCTCCCAATTCTTCAATTACAAACAATATTTTTCAGTAGTTTTGTTGGCCTTGGTCGACACAAACTACATGTTTATAATTGTAGACATTGGGGCCTATGGAAGGACTGGAGACTCAAGAGTCTTCAATACTTCCATAATGGGTAGGCGGATACGCAATTACCAACTGGACCTACCACCAGCAAGTCAACTTACTGACTCTATTCCAGAACATGTGCCTTATGTTATAGTAGCGGATGAGGCATTTCAATTAAGCCGTAATGTAATGAGGCCATATCCCCGTAGTTATCTCACCCATCGGCGTAGAATATTTAATTGTCGCCTGTCACGTGCTCGCCGGCTGGTGGAGTGCACATTTGGAATTCTTTGTGCTAAATGGCGGGTACTTCAATCTGCAATTCAACTCAGTGAAGACAATGTTAATGTGGTCCTCAAAGCATGTGTGGTCCTACATAATTTTTGTAGAATCCATGAATGCTCCTCACAACATGTGGGTGAGTTAGCCTCTGTGAATGTGTCTTTGCCTATGTCACCACCCATCCATCCCGTCGTCCCCCTTCAGGCCTAAAAGTACGTGATGTGTTGACTCAATATTTTGTGTTCCCTGAGGGTGCTACTGCCTGGCAAGAGGAGGCATTATTACACATGTAGTGTGCCTATGTTGCTGTGTCATAAAGATATTTATGCTCACTTAATTGTATATGTTGTGTTTGTTTTTGTGTCATATTGTGTGTAAGTTAGGCACACCATAACATATTTAACTAAACAACTACATATTTAAATAATCACATACAATTAATGCGAGTCAAAACAATTTTTTATGTAGTAGATCATGTTTTGTCGCTGTAAACATAATGAACAATTACAACTAGCTCATAAATTATTTTAAACATATTTCCTGAGAAAATTGAAGGACTATAACAAACTATAATGTTCATAACTTAAAACAAATAGAACAAAAATACATTACACCTATAACTGGTGTGGGGTGGTGAAGGTGGAGGCCCAGATTGTGAGGGCTGCCTTGACTGCTCTCCAGCCACTGTGTCACCATGAGTGGTGGCTGACTATGTAGTTTGCTGTCTGCTAGTTGCTGGCCCTGTATGTGGGTTTGGGTAAGGGTAGGTTGGGAACTGTTGTGGGTAGTCATAATATGACTGCCCACTTACACTGTAGCCCCCAAAATGCCCATGTCGACCATACCCATGTTGTGGCCAGCATTGAACATTGGGTATGGTCGAGTGGGCATATTGTGGATGGGCACTCTGTCCCATGGCTTGGAGCTGGGGAGCTCCGTATAAAGAAGGAGCTGCAGTAGGATGAGGAGGAGGAGTTGGGTTCTGTTGGACACAAGGAGGAGGTGGAGGAGGAGGATGATGATGAGGAGAAGGATCAGAGGCTGAAGCAGATTGTGATGGATTTGGTCCAAACAACCTTAAGACATTTTCCGGACCAACCCCCCATCTGTCTAGATAATCTAGTAGGTTGCTTGGATCATTAGGCGGTGTTCCAGCATCCAAAACAATCTGCAGTCCGCTTCTGATCCGCAGTCTGTGCTGTCTTGGAATAGCCCGGAGGTAAACGGGCCAGACTGCGGCAAAATCCCTCCTCCCCATCATCATTTGCTACACTGGACAAATAGTCCAGAACTCCTCGGTAGTGTTGAGCATTCCGATACCGCAAGTATCGGGTATCGGCCGATATTCGCTGTATCGGAATTCCGATACTTAGTTCCGATATTTTTCATATATCGTATACCGGAATCGGAAGTTCCCATAATTCTTTGAGAGGCAATGTGATTTTAGTCAGCCAATGAGGAATCTTATGAAGTGTGGGCACATCCTGTAATGCTGCGGTCATCTTAACTAATGGCATGGCTGTGATTGGCTGCTGAAATGATGTCAGAATGCACTATAAAAGGCGCCGCCTCCATTTTAGCGTCACTGTGCTGTGAACTCAGGGACAGAACGCTGCTGTGCTGACTCTGAGGGACAGTTAGACATTGCGATTTTGTGTACTCTACTGTGCTTTAGGCAGGCTAGTTTACCAACCACTGTGTAAAGCTTCCTTTTGCCAGTGTTGTTTTAACAGCTCTGTGCAAGGTGTCTGTGAGAGTGCAGGTGACGCTGCAGTTTGCTCTGCATCCACCGCTGTTTGTAGGCATCTGCACGTGTCACTCACTGACTCTTTTTTATTTGATTTTGTGGAATTGGTGCAGCTCCATTATATTTTAAAAAAATCTAATCTATTAGTGTGACGCGCTTCCATCCGTATACAATACATTGGTTGCAAACACTATAGAAGTAGACAAAGGGGCGTTTCACAGCTACTGAACAGTTGTGTTTCAGTGTTCACTGTAGTCTGTGAGCTTTTCATTTTTTGAGTGCAGATTACGCTCCAGTTAGTTCTTCAACCACTGCTGGTTGTAGTCTGCTGAGCGTGTGTCACTGCCTCATCCTTCACTAATTGGTGCTGCTCCATTATATTTGAAAAAAATCTAATCTATTAGTGTGACGCGCTTCCATCCGTATACAATACATTGGTTGCAAACACTAAAGAAGTAGACAAAGGGGCCTTTCACAGCTACTGAACAGTTGTGTTTCAGTGTTCACTGTAGTCTGTGAGCTTTTCATTTTTTGAGTGCAGATCACGCTCCAGTTAGTTCTTCAACTACTGCTGGTTGTAGTCTGCTGAGCGTGTGTCACTGCCTCATCCTTCACATTTTTCTCTAATTGGTGCTGCTCCATTATATTTGAAAAAAATCTAATCTATTAGTGTGATGCGCTTCCATCCGTATACAATACATTGGTTGCAAACACTATAGAAGTAGACAAAGGGGCGTTTCACAGATACTGAACAGTTGTGTTTCAGTGTTCACTGTAGTCTGTGAGCTTTTCATTTTTTGAGTGCAGATTACGCTCCAGTTAGTTCTTCAACCACTGCTGGTTGTAGTCTGCTGAGCGTGTGTCACTGCCTCATCCTTCACTAATTGGTGCTGCTCCATTATATTTGAAAAAAATCTAATCTATTAGTGTGACGCGCTTCCATCCGTATACAATACATTGGTTGCAAACACTATAGAAGTAGACAAAGGGGCCTTTCACAGCTACTGAACAGTTGTGTTTCAGTGTTCACTGTAGTCTGTGAGCTTTTCATTTTTTGAGTGCAGATCACGCTCCAGTTAGTTCTTCAACCACTGCTGGTTGTAGTCTGCTGAGCGTGTGTCACTGCCTCATCCTTCACTAATTGGTGCTGCTCCATTATATTTGAAAAAAATCTAATCTATTAGTGTGACGCGCTTCCATCCGTATACAATACATTGGTTGCAAACACTATAGAAGTAGACAAAGGGGCCTTTCACAGCTACTGAACAGTTGTGTTTCAGTGTTCACTGTAGTCTGTGAGCTTTTCATTTTTTGAGTGCAGATCACGCTCCAGTTAGTTCTTCAACTACTGCTGGTTGTAGTCTGCTGAGCGTGTGTCACTGCCTCATCCTTCACATTTTTCTCTAATTGGTGCTGCTCCATTATATTTGAAAAAAATCGAATCTATTAGTGTGACGCGCTTCCATCCGTATACAATACATTGGTTGCAAACACTATAGAAGTAGACAAAGGGGCGTTTCACAGATACTGAACAGTTGTATTTCAGTGTTCACTGTAGTCTGTGAGGAATAACCACACTTAGGCCTTATAACTTTTCTGACTTTATCAATCTACCAAGATGAAGAAGGCAGGGAGTAAGGCACGTGGTCGTGGCCGTGGAGTTGCAGCAGGGAGAGGACGTGGGGATTCGTGCCTGCTGCTGCCGCACCCAGTGACACAGCATCCACCAGTTTTCCCCGTGAGCGTTCCTTTATGCGCACTTTTGTAGGAGCTCAGCGTACCCCCCTGCTGCGGGAAGAACAAATTGAAGCCGTTGTTGGTTGGATGGCAGCCAATGCATCGACTTCAATTGCTTACACCTCCTCTCAGGACCACAGCACTGTTGAACAACCATCTGTCTCTTCACCGCCTGCCAAATTGCCCAGGCAGTCAGAGAGTTCTGAACTGGAGCCAGCTGAGTCTCTGCTTCTGTTCTCAGAATCTGTTGGCTTGGAAACAGGGGCCCAGCCAAGCAGCATTCTGGAATGTGAAGGAGAGGCAGTGTGCAGTGATGCGCAACAGCTGTGTGTCTCTGAATCTGAAGAGGCGGGTGAGCCAGTGCCGATGGTCAGCACACTGCAGAACGCATCTGATGATGATGAGACTCAGGTGCCATTTTCTGTTGAGCAAGGTGCTGGCCAGACCACCCAACAGCAGCAGGTGTTGGAAGAGGGTAGTGGAGATGATGAGGTCCAAGACCCAACATGGCGTGAGGAACAGGAAGGTGGTGGTAGCAGCTCTGAGGAAGAGATTGCCCCTACGGTCCAAACAGTAGGGAGAGGTAGGCTGCAGACTCGGTTGCCTGTACCCTCCAGTTTGGCACCCGTTCGTAGCAGTTCTCTTCCAACAGCCAAAACGGGCGCTCCCAGGACTTGCACTGCGTGGTCCTTTTTTGACACACTTGCAGATGATATTTGCTATGTCAAATGCAAGCTGTGTAATCAAAAAGTTAAAAGAGGTAAAAATACCAGTAACCTCAATACCACAAATATGTGGAAACATGTACGGACAAAGCACGTAGCTGAGTTACAAAGACACACTGGAGATGTAGGCCAACCTACAGCAGCACCTACATCTTCAGCTCGTGTTGGAGCCTCTTCCTCCAGCTCACACACAGCTGGTTCGGCTTCCTCACAGGATCGCCATGGAAGAACCTCTGTAACTGTTGTCCAGAGACCCAGTGTTATTCCACCCACAGCTGCAAGTTCCCTGTCATCCTCACACTCCCAGGCCACAAAACAGCCATCGGTAGCACAGGCATGGGATAAAAGACGGCCATACTCGGCAAACCATCCACGAGCACAGGCTCTGAATGCTGGCATTGCAAAACTCCTGTCCCTTGAAATGCTGTCATTCAGGCTGGTGGAGACTGACACTTTCCGTAACTTTATGGCATTGGCAGTCCCACAATACAATGTGCCCAGCCGATTTTATTTCAGCAGGCAAGCCGTCCCTGGTCTGCAAAAGCATGTCGAGGGAAAAATTAAACATGCGCTACTAAACGCCGTCAGTAGCAAGGTCCACCTGACCACCGATGCGTGGACCAGTACCCATGGCCAGGGACGATACCTTTCCCTCACTGCCCATTGGGTCAATGTTGTGGAGCCGGGTACAGATCTTGAGAGTGGCGCTGTACGTGTTCTGCCAACTCCAAGGATTGCAGGAATCAAGTCTGTCCACATTGACTCCTCCTCCTACTCCAGTTCCTCAGAATCATCGCTGCAGGAGCCGTCACGGTCTACCTCCACATGGACCCGTGAACGCTTACCTGATGCGACCGATATGAGCACAGCGGTGGCCAAACGTCAACAGGCCGTCCTGAAATTAATTTACATGGGGAATCGAAGCCACACAGCGCAGGAGCTCTGGAATGCCATCAAGCAGGAGAGCGACGTGTGGTTTTTGCCAGCGAATCTCCAGCCAGGCTTGGTAGTGTGTGACAATGGCCGAAATCTGGTGGCAGCTCTGGCCCTTGGCAACCTCACTCACATACCATGTCTGGCACATGTGCTCAACTTGGTCGTGCAGAGTTTTTTGAGGGACTATCCGGATCTTGATGCACTGCTGCACAAGGTCCGCCTAGAGTGCGCTCACTTGCGACGTTCCAGCATGGCCAGATCGCGCATTGCAGCTCTGCAACGCAGATTTCGCCTTCCTGAACATCGCATCATATGTGACGTACCCACCAGGTGGAATTCCACGTTACATATGTTGGAGCGGTTGTGTGAGCAGCAGCCAGCAGTAATGGAGTATCAGCTGCATCAGGCGCAATCAACTCGCAATTTGCGTCGTTCACACTTCACCACTACTGAGTGGGCCTCTATGAAGGACATCTGCCACGTTTTGCGTGCGTTTGATGAGTCAACGCGGATGGCGAGTGCAGATGATGCACTAGTCAGCCTGACTGTCCCCCTTATCTGCCTGCTTCAAAAAACACTGCAAGCAATAAGGGATGAGGTTTTGGAAGAGGTGGAGGATGAGGAGTCACAAATTCCATCACCTTCTGGACAGTCAGCGCAACGTGGTTCCTCACAAAGGGCTGGGCAGTGTTCACTTTGTGAGGAGGATGAGGAGGAGTCAATGGAGGAGGAAGACATCGCTCCAGAGGGAGGTACACAACGCTCTAGTCAGTATGTAGAGCGAGGGTGGGGTGATGCAGAGCAGGCAGAGATGACGCCTCTTGCAGGGGACAGCGTTTCTTGGCCAGTTGGGAGTCTGCAGCACATGGTTGATTTCATGCTGCAGTGCCTGAGAAACGACCGCCGCATCACCCACATTCTCACCACGTCTGATTATTGGGTGTACACCCTCCTAGACCCTCGCTACCGGGACAACTTACAAAGCCTCATCACACCGTTGAACCGGGAGCGTAAAATGCGGGAGTACCAAGACACACTGGTGCAATCCATAATGTTCTCCATTCCAGCCGAGAGCACTGCTGCTGCTACTGCTTTACAAAGCAGCTCTGTGCGTCGAGGCAGTGGAGACAGCTCTGCAACAAGAGGGAGCACAAGCAGCGCCTCTGCACAGGGCAAGACCAGTATGTTCCAAATGTGGCGAAGTTTTGTGGCAGCGCCACCAATGTCTACACCATCCGAGACGGCTCCAGTCAGCAGGAGGCAACGTTTCCGTAAGATGGTGACAGACTACATGTCTTTCCCTCTCAGTGTACTCCCAGATGGCTCTTCCCCATTCAAGTTTTGGGTCTCTAAGCTGGATACATGGCCAGAGCTTAGCCAGTATGCATTGGAGGTGCTGGCTTGCCCTGCTGCCAGTGTATTATCGGAGCGCGTCTTTAGTGCCGCAGGTGGTGTACTAACAGACCGTCGCATGCGACTATCCTCCGATAATGTAGACGGCTTACTTTTCTGAAAATGAACAAGGCATGGATCTCGCCAGAATTTGTCTGTCCGTTTTCAGATTAAATAACTGGTTCGCAACGTTATCCATGTCTCCTGTTATGTTCATCTTTCTACCACCTGAACTCTACTCCCTGTGCTACAACACTGCCAGTTGCTGCTCAGAAGTGTCGTGTCCACAGACCAATACACAAGCTATAGTGTTAGTGGGGTTCAGTAACGCCAGCTGTTCCCCTGCTGTGTGTCCGGCAACAAGTCTCCTGTTCCCTACACATGCACAGAAAAACCCATGTCGAACATGCTCCAAATAGGGAAGAGCCGTCACTCTGATTGTTATGCTTAAAACATGAAATTGTGAAGTTTTCCAGGCCTAGAATGATAAATTTTTATGACAAATATGGACAAATAATAATTTGTCATCACAGCGCATATCTGCACATGTCTATTATAAATGGTAACAAAAACTAAAACATAGTCTTCACTTTTTGAAATTAATGCATAAAAGTACATTTCATACTTATCAATTAATGCTTTTTAAGGAACTTTATCTGTACCTGTAAGATAATGCAGTCAATGGATGTACGAATCATAAAATCCTCATCATCATCATCACGAGTTTTATTTATGACAGACATTATAAAATACACATACTGATGCCAACTGTAACTTCACACACCATATATGAAATGGCCAGCATCTAAACCTGGTAATAATGTGCAATAATAAATTATTACATCTAGAAAGTGCATCATGCATACTGACAATAGGTAGTACTAGTTATACCTGCAAGTGCTGTTGAAACAACCACAACAGATATAAATTAATAATGGTATATAGGTATCACAGTGCATAGTTACTCATGGACAATGTCGATGTAATACTGTACCTCAATAAAGTCAGCGTCAACCATTATGCTTGTTAGTCTTGTAGATTGTTAAAGAGGGAACGGTCTTTTTTGGTTGGTCATAGGTGGAGTATTAGACAGTAAATGATTACTGCTGTCGTATTTTTGGCGTCCCTAGGGCGCAATAACGCTGCGTAACGTCACATTTTATAGAGTCATCTAATTGACACACGCTACCCTACCCTACGGTGACAGTAGGAAGGTAGTGTTGACGGATAAAGCCTTGCGCAACCAGACATGCTTTTACCCTCTTCAACACTGTACAAGCAAAAAATGCATGATTGCAGCCGCAGACTTTATTGACGTACAGTATAACATCGCCATTACCCATCAGAGGCTGTCCACTGTCTGATACAGACATAGAATATACCTTTGCTATCCGTAGCCTTTGTTTCACCTACACTTGCAGGCACACACTTAAATTGTGACAATGCATTATGTTTTTTTAAATGGTTATTTTTTATCGTACATTATTGTGTCATCACATTGATGAGTCCATGCTGGACATGTCATACATGGTGTACAAAGTAACTATTTTATTAACTTAAATAATTGAAATGTCTGTGACTGTCACATCTAAATTGCAATGATGATGATGATAAGTGACTATTACAAAATCCATTGTCTTCACTATGTTATGGTTTAACATAGCGTTCCTTAAGCATTATTCATAAATACAAAAATGGACTTTTATTGTTAAATTTACAACACTATATTTTGTAACCAATTTTTTGGGTGGTGTGTTGTTCCATTTCTTGTTGGCATGTGCATATATGCGTTTATATTTGCAGTGTCTTTATTTTTATTCTTGAAGTTAGGAAACATGTGTATCTTTGTACCGTGTTAGCCAGTAGATAGATAAATATTTAGACTTGAGAGTCCGCAGTGGTTGATACCTTTGAATGGATAACTGAAAAGATGGTAACAAATTGCAAGCTTTCGAGGCTACTCACGTCTCTTCATCAGGCAAAGACTAAACCAAAAAATGAAGCATCACATATTTCTATACACAACAGGACACAGGAATAGTGCAATAGGTAAGACAAGTAAGTGACGTGTAGCAGAACTGTCATTTTCACAGAGGGATGAACATAAATATTGGAACAGTTCCTAGATAACGATAGAAAGTTTTATTGCCCTCTGATTGGGGTCTGGTTTTGTGTTTTCATGCCCCTGGAAGGGCAGAGACGCAGATTCCTTAATTGATATAGAATGACATAAATCCGTGTGATCTATTCATTCCATCACTAACAGTGTCAAAGGTCATGATGAGCTTATATTCTGAAACCTTTGTATCTTTGTCATATTTGAAGTTATATTTTAATACCAGTAATTCCATATCCATCATGCTATGACCGGGCATACAAAAGTGTTTTGCCACAGGTAAATCCATTATTTTTTGTCTTATCGTGTGGCGCTGATAATTCATCCTTGTTCTCATTTTTTGGCCGGTCTCCCCTCACTTGTCCCTCCCTCACTTGTCTTACCTATTCCTGTGTCCTGTTGTGTGTAGAAATATGTGATTCTTCCTTTTTTTTTTTAGTCTTAGCCTGATGAAGAGACCTGAGTAGTCTCGAAAGCTTTGAATTTGTTACCATATTTTCAGTTAGCCATTAAACGGTATCAACCACAGAGGACTCTCAAGTATAAATATTTTTCTATTCTTGGAATTGAAATTCATCATTTTATTGTCCTAGTAAAACTTCATTTATTCTTGTTTGAAGTACATACATTTGCAATGGCCACGTAACAAGGCAATAACTCAATATTTTGTGCCTACACCCTCCTTGACCCTGGGCTTCAACAGCGCCAGTTGCTGCTCAGAAGTGTTAGATGCACAGATGAAAACAATCGCTGATGTGTTTGTGGGGTTCAGTAACGCCTGCTGTTCCCCTGCTGTGTGTCTGGCAAAAATTACTGCTGCTAACTACAACTTCAACTTCAAACGTCTCATACTAGGCCTCTGCCTACACCCTCCTTGACCCTGGGCTTCAACAGCGCCAGTTGCTGCTCAGAAGTGTTAGATGCACAGATGAAAACAATCGCTGATGTGTTTGTGGGGTTCAGTAACGCCTGCTGTTCCCTGCTGTGTGTCTGGCAAAAATTACTGCTGCTAACTACAACTTCAACTTCAAACGTCTCATACTAGGCCTCTGCCTACACCCTCCTTGACCCTGGGCTTCAACAGCGCCAGTTGCTGCTCAGAAGTGTTAGATGCACAGATGAAAACAATCGCTGATGTGTTTGTGGGGTTCAGTAACGCCTGCTGTTCCTTTGCTGTGTGTCCGGCAAAAATTACTGCTAGCTACCTAATCATGGTGAAAAAAACATGACATCTCAAAGTGTCTAGTGCTACACATAGATATGAGGCTACACCATGATTTCTAAGCTGTAAACATTTGAAACGTCAACTTTCAAACCATAAAATGATTTGTCTTTGTCACAAATCTGTAACAAAATAATTGTGACATATTATTACAGATATGCACATGTCGAAAACAAATGCAAACACAAAAGCCTACTTATGCTATAGGATACTGATGGTCAACCTTGTCACTCCATAGCTTAGACAAATCCAACTCACATCATGATGACTCAAATACTGCAATGTTGGAAGTGCATAATGTGGGTTGAACTTTGACAACTGCTGCAGTGCGAAGGTTATACTTCAGTGTTCTTGCCTTTGAAATAAAAGCATACAAGTAAATATAATAATCCAATGTTGATTAAGGGACGTGATGTACACCTGTAATATTGTGCAAACAATGCATGTAGGAATAGTCCTCTTCAACATTACTTATATTTGTGTCATTTTAAAAAATACATATTTGTTTAGAAAGTTAACAGCCCATATCATAAAGGTCCTTCATGTAAACATGATAATCGCTAACAAAAATCATGCATTACCTTGGTAAAGTCAATAGTGCATAGTCACAATAGCAAAATATATACCTGTAAGTGGTGCTGAAAGAACGACAACTGATAGAATACGTGAATGATATATATTTATCAGACTGAATAGCGACATCTGTACAATGTCGATATAATACTGTACCTTAACAAAACAGCTGTGTCACACCTCACACTCGTTTTTCTTGTAGCTTGTTATGTAATAGGGCACATGCGTGTATGTTTCATCATAGGTGCATGTTTACTGAGTAAAGCAGTCATGACAACGCCTTTGTGTTGTCGGTACGCTTGCGATGATGAACGATGCGCACCGTGAATGTTAGTCTGCGTCATAAGACGTACAGACGCTCCAATACCCAACGCGTCACAGCAGGAAGCCAGTCTGTGCGTCCAAACAAAGGCGCAACCATACATGCACGTAACCTTTTATAAAGCTAGATAAAAAAAAGGATGTAGTAGTAACGCACACTTTATTGAGGTACAGTATTACATCGCCATTCACCATCTGTGGCTATGCAGTCTCATCTATATATACCTTATCTATCCGTTGTCATGCTTGCAAGTCCACAGTCAGGCATAAATATCTGTTTTCACTCTGCACTATGCACTTTTTAAATTTTTGTTTTGTTAATATAAATGATTGGCACATATTATCAGTATTACATGATGGAAATTTTAGATATTTTTTTAAAAATTTTAGTGATATTATTCACCAAATGTAAAGTTTTATGAATGTCAAAGAAAACTTGTAATGCTGATTATGTTTTTAAGTCAGCCATTCATTGTCTACACAATAAAAATGGTGTACATACTGTTACTTACCCATCATTAATGGATTCTGATGTGTACTTGTATGCTTTTATTTTAAACCGTATAGCAGATTATTTAACCTATTTTAATTGTGGTTTGCATTGCTTTTCAACATGTTAATGTATGCGTTTATGTTTGTAAATTATTAATTTACATATATTTTTTTAAGTTAAATCATCATCTTATGGTACTAAAGTTTATATTTCTCTTGTTTGGAGTATAGACATTTTTAATTGACACGTAACAAGGAAAATACTTGATATAGTATTTAAACATCCTCCTTGACCCTGGGCTACAACACCGCCAGTTGTAGCTCGGAAGTGCTGTTAGCACAGTCTACACTTGCTCCTGTGTTACTGGGGTTCAGTAATGTCAGCTGTTCCCCTGCTGTGTGAACGGCAAAAAGTCCTGCTGCCTCCACCATGTTCTCTTCTCATCCCTGGGCTACAACACCGCCAGTTGTAGCTCGGAAGTGCTGTTAGCACAGTCAACACTTGCTCCTGTGTTACTGGGGTTCAGTAATGTCAGCTGTTCCCCTGCTGTGTGAACGGCAAAAAGTCCTGCTGCCTCCACCCTGTTCTCTTCTCATCCCTGGGCTACAACACTGCCAGTTGTTGCTCGGAAGTGCTGTTAGCACAGTCAACACTTGCTCCTGTGTTACTGGGGTTCAGTAATGTCAGTTGTTCCCTGCTGTGTGAACGGCAAAAAGTCCTGCTGCCTCCACCCTGTTCTCTTCTCATCCCTGGGCTACAACACTGCCAGTTGTTGCTCGGAAGTGCTGTTAGCACAGTCACACTTGCTCCTGTGTTACTGGGGTTCAGTAATGTCAGCTGTTCCCCTGCTGTGTGAACGGCAAAAAGTCCTGCTGCCTCCACCCTGTTCTCTTCTCATCCCTGGGCTACAACACTGCCAGTTGTTGCTCGGAAGTGCTGTTAGCACAGTCAACACTTGCTCCTGTGTTACTGGGGTTCAGTAATGTCAGCTGTTCCCTGCTGTGTGAATGGCAAAAAGTCCTGCTGCCTCCACCATGTTCTCTTCTCATCCCTGGGCTACAACACCGCCAGTTGTAGCTTGGAAGTGCTGTTAGCACAGTCAACACTTGCTCCTGTGCTACTGGGGTTCAGTAATGTCAGCTGTTCCCCTGCTGTGTGAACGGCAAAAAGTCCTGCTGCCTCCACCATGTTCTCTTCTCATCCCTGGGCTACAACACCGCCAGTTGTAGCTCGGAAGTGCTGTTAGCACAGTCAACACTTGCTCCTGTGTTACTGGGGTTCAGTAATGTCAGCTGTTCCCTGCTGTGATAACGGCAAAAAGTCCTGCTGCCTCCACCATGTTCTCTTCTCATCCCTGGGCTACAACACTGCCAGTTGTAGCTCGGAAGTGCTGTTAGCACAGTCTACACTTGCTCCTGTGTTACTGGGGTTCAGTAATGTCAGCTGTTCCCCTGCTGTGTGAACGGCAAAAAGTCCTGCTGCCTCCATCCTGCTCTCTTCTCATCCCTGGGCTACAACACTGCCAGTTGTTGCTCGGAAGTGCTGTTAGCACAGTCAACACTTGCTCCTGTGTTACTGGGGTTCAGTAATGTCAGCTGTTCCCCTGCTGTGATAACGGCAAAAAGTCCTGCTGCCTCCACCCTGTTCTCTTCTCATCCCTGGGCTACAACACCGCCAGTTGTAGCTCGGAAGTGCTGTTAGCACAGTCAACACTTGCTCCTGTGTTACTGGGGTTCAGTAATGTCAGCTGTTCCCTGCTGTGATAACGGCAAAAAGTCCTGCTGCCTCCACCATGTTCTCTTCTCATCCCTGGGCTACAACACTGCCAGTTGTAGCTCGGAAGTGCTGTTAGCACAGTCAACACTTGCTCCTGTGTTACTGGGGTTCAGTAATGTCAGCTGTTCCCTGCTGTGATAACGGCAAAAAGTCCTGCTGCCTCCACCATGTTCTCTTCTCATCCCTGGGCTACAAACCGCCAGTTGTAGCTCGGAAGTGCTGTTAGCACAGTCAACACTTGCTCCTGTGTTACTGGGGTTCAGTAATGTCAGCTGTTCCCCTGCTGTGTGAACGGCAAAAAGTCCTGCTGCCTCACCCTGTTCTCTTCTCATCCCTGGGCTACAACACTGCCAGTTGTTGCTCGGAAGTGCTGTTAGCACAGTCAACACTTGCTCCTGTGTTACTGGGGTTCAGTAATGTCAGTGTTCCCCTGCTGTGTGAACGGCAAAAAGTCCTGCTGCCTCCACCCTGTTCTCTTCTCATCCCTGGGCTACAACACTGCCAGTTGTTGCTCGGAAGTGCTGTTAGCACAGTCAACACTTGCTCCTGTGTTACTGGGGTTCAGTAATGTCAGCTGTTCCCCTGCTGTGTGAACGGCAAAAAGTCCTGCTGCCTCCACCCTGTTCTCTTCTCATCCCTGGGCTACAACACTGCCAGTTGTTGCTCGGAAGTGCTGTTAGCACAGTCAACACTTGCTCCTGTGTTACTGGGGTTCAGTAATGTCAGCTGTTCCCCTGCTGTGTGAATGGCAAAAAGTCCTGCTGCCTCCACCTGTTCTCTTCTCATCCCTGGGCTACAACACCGCCAGTTGTAGCTGGAAGTGCTGTTAGCACAGTCAACACTTGCTCCTGTGTACTGGGGTTCAGTAATGTCAGCTGTTCCCCTGCTGTGTGAACGGCAAAAAGTCCTGCTGCCTCCACCATGTTCTCTTCTCATCCCTGGGCTACAACACCGCCAGTTGTAGCTCGGAAGTGCTGTTAGCACAGTCTAACACTTGCTCCTGTGTTACTGGGGTTCAGTAATGTCAGCTGTTCCCCTGCTGTGTAACGGCAAAAAGTCCTGCTGCCTCCACCATGTTCTCTTCTCATCCCTGGGCTACAACACTGCCAGTTGTAGCTCGGAAGTGCTGTTAGCACAGTCTACACTTGCTCCTGTGTTACTGGGGTTCAGTAATGTCAGCTGTTCCCCTGCTGTGTGAACGGCAAAAAGTCCTGCTGCCTCCACCCTGCTCTCTTCTCATCCCTGGGCTACAACACTGCCAGTTGTTGCTCGGAAGTGCTGTTAGCACAGTCAACACTTGCTCCTGTGTTACTGGGGTTCAGTAATGTCAGCTGTTCCCCTGCTGTGATAACGGCAAAAAGTCCTGCTGCCTCCACCCTGTTCTCTTCTCATCCCTGGGCTACAACACCGCCAGTTGTAGCTCGGAAGTGCTGTTAGCACAGTCAACACTTGCTCCTGTGTTACTGGGGTTCAGTAATGTCAGCTGTTCCCCTGCTGTGATAACGGCAAAAAGTCCTGCTGCCTCCACCATGTTCTCTTCTCATCCCTGGGCTACAACACTGCCAGTTGTAGCTCGGAAGTGCTGTTAGCACAGTCAACACTTGCTCCTGTGTTACTGGGGTTCAGTAATGTCAGCTGTTCCCCTGCTGTGATAACGGCAAAAAGTCCTGCTGCCTCCACCATGTTCTCTTCTCATCCCTGGGCTACAACACTGCCAGTTGTAGCTCGGAAGTGCTGTTAGCACAGTCTACACTTGCTCCTGTGTTACTGGGGTTCAGTAATGTCAGCTGTTCCCCTGCTGTGTGAACGGCAAAAAGTCCTGCTGCCTCCACCCTGTTCTCTTCTCATCCCTGGGCTACAACACTGCCAGTTGTTGCTCGGAAGTGCTGTTAGCACAGTCAACACTTGCTCCTGTGTTACTGGGGTTCAGTAATGTCAGCTGTTCCCCTGCTGTGATAACGGCAAAAAGTCCTGCTGCCTCCACCATGTTCTCTTCTCATCCCTGGGCTACAACACTGCCAGTTGTAGCTCGGAAGTGCTGTTAGCACAGTCTACACTTGCTCCTGTGTTACTGGGGTTCAGTAATGTCAGCTGTTCCCCTGCTGTGTGAACGGCAAAAAGTCCTGCTGCCTCCACCATGTTCTCTTCTCATCCCTGGGCTACAACACTGCCAGTTGTTGCTCGGAAGTGCTGTTAGCACAGTCAACACTTGCTCCTGTGTTACTGGGGTTCAGTAATGTCAGCTGTTCCCCTGCTGTGTGAACGGCAAAAAGTCCTGCTGCCTCCACCCTGTTCTCTTCTCATCCCTGGGCTACAACACTGCCAGTTGTTGCTCGGAAGTGCTGTTAGCACAGTCAACACTTGCTCCTGTGTTACTGGGGTTCAGTAATGTCAGCTGTTCCCCTGCTGTGATAACGGCAAAAAGTCCTGCTGCCTCCACCATGTTCTCTTCTCATCCCTGGGCTACAACACCGCCAGTTGTTGCTCGGAAGTGTCATTGGCACGGGTACTCACTCCTGCCCAGACTGGTTACAGCACGCCATCTGTTTCCTGTCAGTGTAAACGTCACTTAGCCTCCAATAAGTTGTCCTGTCGTGTTGCGGTCGGGTTAGCCGACTCTATGGTGCTTGGAGTTTAGGTGCTTCCTATGTGTGCTGCGGGATATGCAAATAAAGGCTGTTTCCGTTGTGACAATAGGACAATCACCCACTGTAGTCCGCAGTGCCTCTGTGGGATTCGGTAACTGCGGCCGCTCGCGGCTGTCTTTAAATTTCCATGGGTACCTTCTGCTACCGTCCGGTCCAGTAACGTCAGCTGGTCCTCGGTTGTGCCATTGGCTCTTTTCCTTCTGCTGCCCCTCCGGGTTCCAGCACAGTCAGCTGGTCCTCGTTACTTGCATTCGCTCTTGTACCTTCTGCTACCGTCCGGGTTCCAGTACCGTCAGCTGGTTCTCCGCAGTGCCTTTGGCCTAGGTGCCTCCATCTCGGTTCCGAGTTCCAGCAATGTCGCTGGTCCTTGGTAGTGCTTTGGAGCACAGGTACTCTTGCTTAGTAACCGTGTCCAGTAACGTCAGCTGGTCCTCGGTTGTGCCATTGGCTCTTTTCCTTCTGCTGCCCTCCGGGTTCCAGCACAGTCAGCTGGTCCTCGTTACTTGCATTGGCTCTTGTACCTTCTGCTACATTTACAAATTGAAGATTTTTTCATGCTTTTTTGGGTAATCACTCTGGATCTCCAACAATGAAGACGACGACCCTGATGACCACCCGAAGAAGATGACGACCACAAGGACGACGAGCATCAAGCCAACCAGCCTAAACACCATCACAAAGAAGAAATAAAAGATTACCAAACAGGACTAAGAAGGTTAAGACAAACTACAAGATACAGAACAAGAGACTTAAGAACAATAAGCAGAAGATCAAAAAGCAGAAGAACATGAAGTATAAGACCAAAATGAAGAGCAAAATATATGCTCTAAATTCTAAGCAGAAGAAGACTAAGTAGTGTATGGGGGTGAGTCCGTTCCTCCTCGTGGTGCCCCTGGAAAATGCCTGCTGCTGCAGGCTAAACTGAACACGGACAAATACTGTTGTAATTTAAATCTTTTGTGACAGCAAGAACGGAAGGATGAAAAATTCATACTTTGACAGATTACAAGTACAGGATTCTCTGTCACAAATAAGAATATGATGAAGAAGATGAAGTACAATATGAATAAGAATAATAGTTTAATAAGAAGAATCTGAGTAATGTTAACAAAAAGATGAATAGCAAGAAGTTTAAGAAGAAGATAAAGAAGGTGAAGATGAAGAATAATTTGATGAAAAAGATGATGCTGCTGAAGATTATGAAAGAGAAAGTGTGTGAAAAGTTAAAAAGGTGAAGAGCATGGAAGTTGTGAAATATACATATTTGCCAAAATAGAAAAAACGTTAACAACATTGTCAATTTCTTCGTCAATCCGAACATCTTTAAAAAAAAAAAATTTATGCTATTCCATTTGATTGGGTTAAACATCTATGCCTTTAATGTCTCCTCAACCTTCCACAATACATTGTACATTACTCTTTGTTGTTTTCCTTCATGTACAATTAACCAACAAGGCAAGAATGGGTTTTTTTTAATTCCGATATTTTGTTCCCATAGACTTACATGGGACTTCCGGTATCGGTATCGGGTATCGCCGATATTTTAATGGTATCTGCGATACCATTCCGATTCCGATACTTTTGGATATCGGAAAGTATCGCTCAACTCTACTCCTCGGTCCACCTGCCTCCTTGTGCCAGAACCAACTCCTTCTCTTCTACGCCTGGCTCGCCGTGCCACAACTGCAGGAGGCAAAGCCACATCCAGGGGCCTACCCAGGGCTGCTGCTGAGGGAGGGTCTTGGGACTCAAGAGGCAAGCTCTCTGACTCCACTGCTGGTGGTGGTGGTGGTGATGCTGCTGCTGCACTTGCTGCTGATGACGGGCCAGCCTCCTCAACATCCCCCACGGGGTCGATCACTGCCTCAGAGTCAGAAGCTGGGTCTCTCTCAGTAAGGTTTGACTCGGTGCTAGAGAATAAAAAAATTGTATTACAATTTATTCTTAAAAATAGCAATACACTTTGTACAGACATTAACTTACGGTCGCAAATCCATAGCTGGAGCCAGAAAATTCAGTCTATCATAATAGACATATTTGCGTTTACTGGTTGCTGCTGCCCCACTGCGCCCCCTCAGCTGTCTCTCTCGCCTGTAGCAGTCTCTACAGCTGCGCCAATGCCTTGTAACATCTGAGACTGAAAAAGTAACGGATAAAATAAGAAATTATACTTATCTGCCCTTGTTATGTATTTTACAAATAAATACCGTACAACTGCAATATAATTTTTTTTGGGCGTGTTAGGGGTACAGAACACCACAACATATTGCATGTAGATAAAATAACAACTTAATATTACAAGGGGTCATACATACAAAGCTCTATGACATATGTGTCACAATAATGAGCATTTATTTGTGACAGCGATGGGATTAACAAAAGGGACACATATTAAGTACTTCAGCTAGGCATTTATTGCGTAGGCACACATATTTAAATTGAAACTTGGCGACCATTGCAGTTGGAGCTAAGTATCACACCACCACTGACGGCACCTGAACCTTCATCCTACCAGGACCTTCAGTTCGTCCCTGCCCTGTGGGATTCCCATATATATGGGCTGGAGCATTTTAAAGTTCTCATATCCCACAGTGGCCTCCTCTGTTCCTTTTGTGGTATCTTCCTTAAGGTTTGAGAAAGACCCATTGCAGGGTCGAAACGTTACCTCTACACCTTGTTGATGCTGTGCTGTTTTCAATTTAAACTTTTTGCACTTGCATTTAAAGATTGTTGGAGTGCGGCTGTTTTTCAAATTACAGGAGCTAAATATTAGATGTGCTTGGAGTACTCACATAGCACTGGGGGTTCAACAGGCATAAGTGTTTTTTTGGCCACATTTATGTTTCACATATAAGGGTACAGGGACATTATAACACATTGTTGTTGGTACATACTGAGTAGTAATACAGTATTTTAAGCGTTTTCAAGATGTTACTTACTAATGCGTTCTTGCTCCTCCATAGACCTGTCGCCAAAATCTGGAAACATCTGTCCACATATTCTCCGCCAAGCCGCGTCCTTCCGCGAGTGGTTTGAATAATTTGGATCCCGCTGGTCCCAAAGTTCTGGTCTCTCCTGGACCAGAACGATCAACATCTCCACATTGATGTGACGGGCCATGGTTCTGGACTCCGTGGAGGCGGTTTCCTGTTTGGGTTTGAATTTTCGTAGCCTAATTAGCATGTCAGCCCTTCCTGGCAATTATCCTGATGCAATTTCCTGGCACCTGGGATAGTGGTGCGATTTCATCGCAAGTCACACGTGCGGTCCGTTTGTAATCCGATTTTTCATCGCTCCCATAGACTTACATTGGCGATAGTCGACCCACAATCGGTGACAATCGCAGCATGCTGCGATTGCACTCGGACGATTAAAACGGACCACAAAAAAGCGGATACTGGGAGCTGCTCCATAGATTAACATACGGCAGACTGCAATGCGATATTTCATCGTATTGCAGTCGTCCGATTCTGTCGCCAGTGTGACGCCGGCCTTACCGTTCAGGTCCTGGGCTATAGCTTCTATGTGCACTCAGTCATTAATTCTTTGTGTTAGTCTACACTGACACCTAGTGGTGTCTTATAGGTATTAGCACGTATGCATTTTTTTTCAGCATTGCACATTGATTATTTTTTTCTGATGTGTTATATGAGTTACTGACACCTAGTGGTGTCCTTTATGTATCACGCACTTTTGCACTTTATTATTGCAGCACTAAATTTCACATTTTATGCTTTTTCAACACAATTGTGCTAGTATGACATAGTTATGCTATGACCTGTATGTTATCGCCCTTATAATTCAGGCTGATTATTTACATGTTACATTTGTAATTTTTAACTATTTTAACTCCTATACCTGTATTTATCTGTGATTATTTGAAATAATAAAAACTATATATATCTTTTGGACATATGGTCGTGTTTGTGCTCTTGTGGTTTTGGTTGAGAAAATAGCGTGGGAGCCCATGCATTTTTTTCAACGAATTTACACCTTTAATTACCCCCTACATGTGTGAAATTTTGCACACATACACTAATGTAATTGTTAGTGAAAACTATAGATCAAACTACATGAAATGACATGGTTACCTGTATGTAAACCATGTGTCATTTCATGTCGGGTCTGTAATTTCACAAAAGCCGGCAATTGAATTAGCGGCTATTATACTATGTAGAAGTGTATGACCTATATATATATATATATAATATATATATATGTCACAATGACATATATATATATATGTATTCTATGTGTATATATCTATTCTTTCTTTTGTGATTTTAAAACTGTTCATTTGGATCCATTATATGTCGGTTTTGCTAGCCACCGACAAAATCTTGCAAGTCTTATGTCAGTCGAATGTGAAACGTACGCTCAGATGCGACTAAATCGCGTCATCCCCGGATAATCGGATGACAGACGGATCAATGTTCAGGAAACTTTTTGCGATAATCGTCCCACTAAAACGGTCCGATTTTTTTAGATGGTGTGTGTGACCCTGGCCTAACAGTGAAAATCCCCCACAAGTGACACCATTTTGGAAACTAGGCACCTCAGGGAACTCATCTAGATGCGTGGTGAGCACATTGAACCCTTGGGTGCTTCATAGAAGTTTATAACATTGAGCCGTGAAAATAAAGAAAATCTTATTTTCTCCACAAAAAAAAATTGCGCCTTTAATTTTGCATTTTCATAAGGGTAACATGAAAAATTGCACGTACAATTTGTTGTGCAATTTCTCCTGAGTAAGCCGACATCCCATATGTGGGGGAATACTACTTTTGAGGAACTGTACAAAGCTCAGAAGGGAAGAGGCGCCATATTGGAGGTCAGATTTTGCTGGAATGGTATGAGGCTGTCATGTCACATTGGCAGAGCCCCTGAGGTGCCAGAACAACAGAAACCCCCCATTTGCTAACTAATTTTACAAGCTACACTAACCAATGAATTCATCTAGTGGTGCAGTGATCATATTAACACCACATGTGCCTCACAGAATTTTATACCATTGAGAGGTGAAGAAAGAATAAATTACATTTTTACCACTAAAATGTTGTTTTAGCCCCACGGTTTTAATTTTTTTTAAGGCTAATAGGAATTTTTTTTACAACAAACTGAGGTCCATTTTTTCCTGAGGGCGCCAATACCCTACATGTTAATCTGGAAATATTTTTCAGGCACAGTGCAAAGCTCAGAAGGGAAGGAACGCCAGATTTGACAGTTATGGTTTGCAGGTGCAATGACCCACTGGGAGATCCCATGAGGTGCCAGAACAGCAGAACCCCCCATAAGTGACCCCATTTTACAAACTTGCCTGTTTGTTTTCATGACCATAGTAAAACAAAAAAGATATATATTCCAGAATAACCCCTTTAAGGGCCCCTATACACAGTAGACTAACGTTGACCGCACTCGACGATCTCAACGTGTTCGGCTCACAGTCTAAGGCTACGCTCACATCTATGTGAGTGTTACAATCCGAGAGAAATGGACCAATATTCTCATGTATCACACACACACACACGCACACACAAAATCATGCAGTAGGCCGGGGTCATCACTTGTTGGAAAACTCGCACCTCAAATACCCAGGCACTGCCGCACCACTTGGACCGGGAGCGTTCGCGCTTTCTGCAATAAAAATAAAAATGGAGCCGCAACCCAAGTGCCAGCAGCATGTTCCACAGGTATTGTAGTGTCGAGAGACTTGTGCGAGTTTCTATATAAGTGTGAACCCTGGTGCATTAACAACGCAAATCTCTGTTGTCATGATCCCAGTGCAGGATTGACCTGCACGCAGGGGTTAAGGTTTTGATCCATGCAACGCTCTATACCTGCCCACCTGGGCGCCTATGTTATTGTGGCCTCTCCTTGGTTCGGGGAGAGTTCTTATAGCCCTAGGAAGCTCCAATCCCTGTCAGTTATACTTTCGCCCTTGGCAGAGTGTGTTGACCCCTGAGTGTGTTTGTGCTGTGTTCTGGTTTGCCTGATACTTTGGTTTTGACTCGGTCTGTTCTCTGGATACTGCTTGTTGGATTCTGTTTCTGTACCTTCGCTGTCTGTTTGGTTTTGACCTCTGCCTGTCCCCGACTATCCGTTCTGTCTCATCCTTGGTACTATACTGTCTTCTCGTGCTTTGACCTTGGCTTGTTCAGATTTACGTCTCTGTCTGTGCCCCTGGGTAACTTTGTCCCGTAGTTACCTTTCTAGAGTTTTCCCTCAACTTCTAGCTCCCTGGAGCTGAAGCCACGCCCCTCAACTGTCAGGTGATTCAGGCCTTGTAACCATCTCTCTCCAGCCTTGCTCACCCTGCGTTCCTAGGAGCCTGAAGCTTTACTTCTGCACTTGTCTTCCGGGAGATTGCACTGGTGAGTTCTCTTGCTATCCTCACCGTGATATCTGTTTAATTTTAAAAAAAATCTACCGTGGGCTCCCACACAATTTTCAAAACCAGAACAGGGAAAGCCAGTGACTGGGGGCAGATGTTTATAGCCTGGGAAGGGGGTAATACCCATGGATCTTCACAGGCTATTAATATCAGCTCACAGCTGTATATTTAGCCCTTACTGGCTGTTAAAATTAAAAAAATTACGTGGGGTCCCCCTATAATTAATAGGCAGAAAAGGCTATGCAGACAGCTGCGGGCTAGGAAGGGACCATGGATATTGCCCTCCCAGGCTAAGAACACCAACTCTCAGCCACCCCAGAAATGGCGCATCTCTAAGATGCGCCAATTCCGGAACTTAGCCTCTCTCTTCCCACTTGCCCTGTAGCGGTGGCAAGTGGGGTAATAGTTGTGGGGTTGATGTCACCTTTGTATTGTAAGAGGACATCAAGCCCACAGCTTAGTAATGGAGAGGTGTCAATAAGACACCTCTCCATTACTAATCCTATAGTTGTTACATGTTAAATAAAGACACAGCCAGAATAAAGTCTTTTTATGAAATAAAACACAACACAGTTTCCCACATTTATTATACTCCTAATTCCTGCAATGCACTCAATCTACTGCAAAAAATAAATAAACAAACACAAATACTCCCTGTTCCGATGTAATCCATTTAATAACAAGTGTCCCACAGCGACCTCCCATGTAGAGCTGTCACATCGGGAGATGTGATTGCTCTACAGGGCCTCCGGTGACACACTGACTGGAGATAATATTCCCGCAGTATAGTTCATCGGAGTTCATGCTCTCACTTTACAGCACTACCGCTGCGTGAGAATTTTCCCACGCAGCGGTGCCGCAAGTGACAGGACGAACTTCGGTGACCTCTAGGCGGCGGAGTGATACACTGCGGGAGGATACCTCCTGTCTCTGTATCACCGGAAGCCCCTTGTGCAGCAAATCCGCAAATCTTTTTACACCTGCGGTTTTGCTGCGGATTTGACTGACTCAATGGCAGTCAATGGGTGCAGAAACGCTGCAGATCCGCAAAAAGAATTGACATGCTGCGAAAATAAAACGCTGCGAATCCACGCAGATTTTTCCGCAGCATGTGCACAGCAATTCAGGATTCCCATAGATTAACATTGGTTGTGCACTACATTGCGGATTTGGTGCAATTCCGTGCGTCCAAAAACGCTGCAGGTCCGCAATGTGTGTATATCCCTAAAGCTGCAGAATTTCTGCAACAATTAGCTAAACTAGGTTACTTGTGCTTTTGAGTGCATTTTTGTACATGTGTTTTATCGCGTTTTTTCAGCTGCGGTTTTTGTCTCTTTTTGATATGTAATGCTTTACTTTATTTTGGCAGCTTCCTGTTACTTAACTTTGATAAAACTTCATTGATAAAGCCATGTGCAGGTTACATACGCTGTTATTGCGCTTCCGCTGCTGAAAAAAAAAAGTTTTTTATCTGCGGATTTTCTTTATCTCCTTCAAGTCTATGAATAAAATCCTTTAACAAAATATTTGCCATAGAAGAAATTGACATTGCAGATTTCAAAATCAAACCGCAGGTCATTATACACAGTGTGAAAAAAAGTTGTGAGATTTTTATAAATCTCATACAAACCCAATGGCCATCATGGGAACTTAGTTGGGGTTAGGGGCCCCTTCCCTATTCCTAAAGCTACAGGCACCCTAGCTATCCCTGCTCCTTGGATTACTTCTGATGTTGAAGACACCAGGGCCATGTACCTTGCTGAGCTTCTTGACCCCTTAACCCCTGGAGCTTTTTTCGGTTTTGCATTTTTGTTTTTTGCTCCCCTTCTTCTCAGAGCCATAACTTTTTTATTTTTCCGTCAATATGGACGTGTGAGGGCTTGTTTTTTCTGGGACGAATTGTACTTTTGAAGGACACCATCGGTTTTACCATGTCTTGTACTAGAAAACAGGAAAAAAATTCCAAGTGCAGTGAAATTGCAAAAATGTGCAATCCCACACTTGTTTTTTTTTTTTTTTTTTACTAGGTTCACTAAATGCTAAAACTGACCTGCCATTATGATTCTCTAGGTCATTACGAGTTCATAGTCACCAAACATGTCCAGGGTCTTTCTTATCTAAGTGGTGAAAAAAAAATTCCAAACTTTGTTAAAGAAAAAAAAATTGCGCCATTTTCCGATACCTGCAGCGTCTTCATTTTTTGTGATCTCGGGTTGGGTGAGGGCTTATTTTTTGAGTGCCAAGCTGACGTTTTTAATTTTCCATTTTGGTGCAGATATGATCTTTTCATCGCCCGTTATTGCATTTTAATGCAATGTAGCGGCGACCAAAAAAGTGTAATTCTGTTTGTTGTTAAGCGATCAGGTTTATTTATTTTTTTCTTGATAAATTGGGCGATTCTGCATGCGGCAATACAAAATATGTTTATGTTTGATTTATTTTATTTTATTTTGAATGGGGCGAAAGGGGGTGATTTTGAACTTTTATATATTTTTTATTTTTTATATTTTTAAAAACTTTTTTTTATCTTTGGCATGCTTCAAAAGTCTCC
>JARQOD010000003.1:499391885-499406530 GCA_033576555.1 Oophaga sylvatica | reverse complement strand
TTACTGACACCTAGTGGTGTCCTTTATGTATCACGCACTTTTGCACTTTATTATTGTAGCACTAAATTTCACATTTCATGTTTTTTCAAACACAATTGTGCTAGTATGACATAGTTATGCTGTGACCTGTATGTTATCGCCCTTATAATTCAGGATAATTATTTACATGTTACATTTGTAATTTTTAACTATTTTAACTCCTATACCTGTATTTATCTGTGATTATTGGAAATAATAAAAACTATATATATTTTTTGGACATATGGTCGTGTTTGTGCTTTTGTGGTTTTGGTTTTCTAATATGTGACTGTCTATTTATTAGTCCAGATTGTGTTGGCATTTTTAAATTATTTTATTATTATTTTATTATCTTTGCCAGTAATTTCCCTTTCTCGTTGCTTAATATACCATGATAGGGATGAGGGGGCACCATGCATACCAGGATAGGAGAGCAGCAGCACACACCAGGATGGGAGACCATATACCAATAAAAATGCTTGCCACCCGGGCATAGAACTGGTTCATAGCTAGTATATATACACTGCTCAAAAAAATAAAGGGGACACTCAAATAACACGTCCTAGATCTAAATGAATGAAATATTCTGATTGAACACTTTGTTGTGTACAAAGTTGAATATGCTGTCAACATAATCACACAAAAATCATCAATGGAAATCAAATTTATTAACCAATGGAGTCCTGGATTTGGAGAGACCCCCAAAATGAAAGTGGAAACAAGTCAAAATGATGCTCAGTATTGTGTGTTGCCTCCACGTGCCTGTATGACCTCCCTACAATGCCTGGGCATGCTCCTGATGAGGTTGCGGATGTTCTGAGGGATCTCCTCCCAGACCTGGACTAAAGCATCCGTCAACTCCTGGACAGTCTGTGGTGTAACGTGACATTGGTGGATGGAGCGAGACATGCTGTCCCAGATGTGTTCAATCAGATCCAGGTCTGGGAAACGAGCAGGCCACTCCATAGCTTCAATGCCTTCATCTTGCAGGAACTGCTGACACACTCCAGCCACATGAGGTCTGGCATTGTCCTGCATTGTGAGGAACCCAGGGCCAACAGCACCTGCATATGGCCTCACAAGGGGTCTGAGGATCTCATCTCGGTACCTAATGGCAGTCAGGCTACCTCTGGCGAGTACAGTCATGGCCAAAAGTTTTGAGAATGACACAAATATTATATTTTCACATAATCTGCTGCCCTCTGGTTTTTATGTGTGTTTGACAGATGTTTTTAACACAGACAGAAATATAATTGCAAACATATGAGTAACAAAAGCTTATATTGACAGAATGAGTTAATGCAGCAAGTCAATATTTGCAGTGTTGACCCTTCTTCTTCAGGACCTCTGCAATTCTCCCTGGCATGCTCTCAATCAACTTCTGGACCAAATCCTGACTGATAGCAGTCCATTCTTGCACAATCAATGCTTTAATTTTGTCAGAATTTTTAGGTTTTTGTTTATCCACCCGTCTCTTGATGATTGACCACAAGTTCTCAATGGGATTAAGATCTGGGAGTTTCCAGGCCATGGACCCAAAATCTCTATGTTTTGTTCCCTGAGCCATTTAGTTATCACCTTTGCTTTATGGCAAGGTGCTCCATCATGCTGGAAAAGGCATTGTTGATCGCCAAACTGCTCTTGGAGGGTTGGGAGAAGTTGCTCTTGGAGGACATTCTGGTACCATTCTTTATTCATGGCTGTGTTTTTAGGCAAGACTGTGAGAGAGCCGATTACCTTGGCTGAGAAGCAACCCCACTGTTGTGAATGTGCTAGAAATGAATTCTGAGCAGAAGCTCCCTCTGGTGGTTACAAACAGTACTGAACTATCCAATGAAGATTGGAGATCAGGTGATACTGACTGGTCTTATATAAGGGAGGTTCCCTCCCATCAGGGTTGCCGGTGATCAATTGTTCTGGTCTCATCTTTGATTCCTGTTCACTTTGTAGCTTGCTGTTTCGTGCCTGCATCTTCTGCTAACAGATAAGACATTTTCTTCTATTAGTTTTTTGTGCTTGCTTTTTGCATTTTGTCCTGCACTTCTGTGGGGGTCTGCCGGGTCCCCTTCGGGGGCTTGTGCTCCTCTCAGTTTAGTTCAGCCACTGTTGTTTGTTCATTTGCCTTTTCCAGTTTTTTCAGTGGTTGCTGTTTAGTTTTTGTTACACCAGAGAACTGATTTAGGTGGTAGAGGTCGTGTGATCTCAGGTGTTTTTGTAATTAGTAGAGTTGGTACTTTTCAGGGTTTTTTGGGATTGCAGTAAGTGCCCTTCCTATCCTTTTCTATTTAGGAAGTTTGGGCCCCAAAGTTTGCTCTTACTATTTTCTGTCTGTGTCAGTATTTCTTCTTGTCTAACCGCCATTACATGTTTGGGGGCTTTCTATGTTCTTTGGGGATCTGCTCCAGGGCAGATAGCTTTCCTCTTTCTATCTTTAGGTGTAGTTAGCTTCTCAGGCTGTGATGAGGCGTCTAGGACCAATGTAGGTACGCTCCACGGCTGCCTTTAGTTGTGGTGGTTAGTCAGGGTACTGCAATTCCATAGATTCCAACCTCTCTGGTGTATTGCCTTTTTTGCTTGCTCTCCTCAGCTACCAAATCATAACAGTAAGCGTGACCTCAGGGGGGCATATAACCTTATTCGCATTAAGCACGGCGATGAATGGAAGACGGCATTTAATACCCCAGAGGGGCATTTTGAGTACCTAGTGATGCCCTTTGGGCTCACTAATGCTCCTTCTGTCTTCCAGTCCTTCATGAATGACATTTTCAGGGATTTTGTGGATAAATTTCTGATTGTTTATTTGGATGATATCTTGATTTTTTCCAGTGACTGGGACTCTCATGTGAAACATGTTCGGACTGGGTTCCAGATTTTGAGAGAGAATGCTCTGTATGTGAAGGGATCAAAGTGTCTTTTTGGCGTACAGAGGATCTCATTTCTGGGATTCATTTTGTCCCCATCTGTTATTGAAATGGACCCGGTCAAGGTTCAGGCCATCTGTGATTGGGTCCAACCTACTTCATTAAAGGCTCTTCAAAGATTCTTGGGTTTTGCCAATTTTTATCGTAAATTTATTGGTAATTTCTCTGTTATTGTTAAACCATTGACTGATTTGACCAAAAAGGGTTCTGTTGTGGAGTGTATGCAGCAGATTTGGGACCAGGTAGTGGAGAGGTTGTCCCTCTCTCAGGAGAGGGCCCAGCGGTTTGCCAACCGGCATAGGACTGATGGTCCTCGGTTTAAAGTGGAGGACTTGGTCTGGTTGTCCTCAAGAAATATCCCTATGAGAGTTGCATCTCCTAAGTTTAAGCCTAGGTTCATTGGACCTTATAAGATCATGGAGATTCTTAATCCTGTTTCCTTTCGTTTGCTACTTCCAGGGACATTTAAGATCCATAACGTGTTCCACAAGTCCTTATTGAAGAGGTTTGTCGAGCCAGTGGTTCCTATGGCTGTGCCTCCTAACCCTGTTTTGGTTGAGGGCAATCTGGAGTATGTGGTTGAGAAAATATTGAATTCTCGTTTTTCTAGACGGAAACTCCAGTATTTGGTTAAGTGGAGAGGTTATGGTCAGGAGGACAATTCTAGGGTGTTTGCTTCGGACATCCATGCTAGGAGACTCATCCGTGCGTATCACAGAGCTCATCCTGACCGACCTGGTTGCTCAAATGAGGGTTCGGTGACCCCTCCTCAAGTGGGGGGTACTGTTGTGAATGTGCTAGAAATGAATTCTGAGCAGAAGCTCCCTCTGGTGGTTACAAACAGTACTGAACTATCCAATGAAGATTGTGAAGATTGGAGATCAGGTGTTACTGACTGGTTTTATATAAGGGAGGTTCCCTCCCATCAGGGTTGCCGGTGATCAATTGTTCTGGTCTCATCTTTGATTCCTGTTCACTTTGTAGCTTGCTGTTTCGTGCCTGCATCTTCTGCTAACAGATAAGACATTTTCTTCTATTAGTTTTTTGTGCTTGCTTTTTGCATTTTGTCCTGCACTTCTGTGGGGGTCTCCCGGGTCCCCTTCAGGGGCTTGTGCTCCTCTCAGTTTAGTTCAGCCACTGTTGTTTGTTCATTTGCCTTTTCCAGTTTTTTCAGTGGTTGCTGTTTAGTTTTTGTTACACCAGAGAACTAATTTAGGTGGTAGAGGTCGTGTGATCTCAGGTGTTTTTGTAATTAGTAGAGTTGGTACTTTTCAGGGTTTTTTGGGATTGCAGTAAGTGCCCTTCCTATCCTTTTCTATTTAGGAAGTTTGGGCCCCAACGTTTGCTCTTACTATTTTCTGTCTGTGTCAATATTTCTTCTTGTCTAACCGCCATTACATGTTTGGGGGCTTTCTATGTTCTTTGGGGATCTGCTCCAGGGCAGATAGCTTTCCTCTTTCTATCTTTAGGTGTAGTTAGCTTCTCAGGCTGTGACGAGGCGTCTAGGACCAACGTAGGTACGCTCCACGGCTGCCTTTAGTTGTGGTGGTTAGTCTGGGTACTGCAATCCCATAGATTCCAACCTCTCTGGTGTATTGCCTTTTTTGCCTGCTCTCCTCAGCTACCAAATCATAGCACCCCACACATGAATGGTTTCAGGATGCTTAACAGTTGGCATGAGACAAGACTGGTGGTAGCGCTCACCTTGTCTTCTCCGAATGAGGCGTTTTCCTGATGTCCCAAACAATCGAAAAGGGGATTCATCAGAGAAAATAACTTTACCCCAGTCCTCAGCAGTCCACTGCCTGTACCTTTTGCAGAATATCAGTCTGTCCATGATGTTTTTTCTGGAGAGAAGTGGCTTCTTTGCTGCCCTCCTTGAGACCAGGCCTTGCTCCAAGAGTCTCCGCCTCACAGTGCGTGCACATGCACTCACACCTGCCTGCTGCCATTCCTGAGCAAGCTCTGCACTGCTGGTAGCCCGATCCCGCAGCTGAGACACTTTTAAGAGACGGTCCTGGCGCTTGCTGGTCTTTCTTGGGCGCCCTGGAGCCTTTTTGGCAACAATGGAACTTCTCTCCTTGAAGTTCTTGATGATGCGATAGATTGTTGACTGAGGTGCAATCTTTCTAGCTGCGATACTCTTCGCTGTTAGGCCATTTTTGTGCATTGCAATGATGACTGCACGTGTTTCTTTAGAGATAACCATGGTTAACAGAAGAGAAACAATGATGCCAAGCACCAGTGTTGTGAATGTGTTAGAAATGAATTCTGAGCAGAAGCTCCCTCTGGTGGTTACAAACAGTACTGAACCATTCAATGAAGATTGGCAATCAGGAGTTACAGACTGGTCTTATATAAGGGAGGTTCCCTCCCATCATGGTTGCCGGTGATCAATTGTTCTTGTCTCAACTGTGGTTCCTGGTTCACTTGGAAGCTTCCTGAGTCTTGCCTCTTCTCCTGCTCTCAGATAAGATATTTTCTGTTTTTATTTTTGTGCTTGCTTTTTGCATTGTTCCCTGCACTTCTGTGGAGGTCTGCCAGGTCCCCTCCAGGGGCTTGTGCTCCTCTCAGTTTATCTGAGCCACTGTTATTTGTTCATTTGCCTTTTCCAGTTTTTTCAGTGGCTGCGGCTTAGTTTTGTTACACCAGAGAACTAATTTAGGTGGTAGAGGTCGTGTGATCTCAGGTGTTTTTTGCAATTAGTAGAGTTGGTATTTTTTAGGGTTTTTTGGATTGCAGTAAGTGTCCTTCCTATCCTTTTTACTTCTAGGCAGATTGGGCCCCAACGTTTGCTCTTACTATTTTCTGTCTGTGTCTGTATTTCCTCTTGTCTAAGCGCCATTACATGTTTGGGGGCTTCCTATGTTCTTTGGGGATCTGCTCCGGGGCAGATAGCTTTCCGCTTTCTATCTTTAGGTGTAGTTAACCTCTCAGGCTGTGACAAGGCGTCTAGGACCAACGTAGGAACGCTCCACGGCTGCCTTTAGTTGTGGTGGTTAGTCAGGGTACTGCAATCCAGTAGATTCCAACCTCTCTGGTGTATTGCCGTTTTTGCCTGCTCTCCTCAGCTACCAAATCATAGCACACCAGCCTCCTTTTAAAGTGTCCAGTGGTGTCATTCTTACTTAATTATGACAGATTGATCTCCAGCCATGTCCTCATCAACACCCACACCTGTGTTAATGGAGCAATCACTGAAAAGTGGATAGCTGGTCCTTTTAAGGCAGGGCTGCAATGATGTTGAAATGTGTTTTGGGGGATAAAGTTCATTTTCTTGCCAAATATTGACTTTGCAAGTAATTGCTGTTAAGCTGATCACTCTTTATAACATTCTGGAGTATATGCAAATTGCCATTAGAAAAAGTGAAGCAGTAGACTTTGTAAAAATTAATATTTGTGTCATTCTCAAAACTTCTGTCCATGACTGTATATGGAGGGCTGTGTGGCCCTCCAAAGAATGCCACCCCACACCATTACTGACCCACTACCAAACCGGAGATGCTGAAGAATGTTGCAGGCAGCAGATCGCTCTCCACGGCGTCTCCAGACTCTGTCACGTCTGTCACATGTGCTGAGTGTGAACATGCTGCCTGCAACATCCTTCAGCATGACCGGTTTGGCAGTGAGTCAGTAATGGTGTGGGGTGGCATTGCTTTGGAGGGCCACACAACCATTATGGGGGATCTAAGGGTGGAATGAGATCAGTGGCCCAAAGTCATTTAACCCCTTGTAAGGTTTCAACTCGTTCAGCTGCTTCAGAGGCAATTAGGAGACACTTTTCTTATCCAAAAGTTCACCAGGTTTATTACTTCATAAACCTCACAGTAACGTACAGTACAATTCTCCAGTACTTCAGCTCCTGCCTGGAGCCTCACTCCTCAGACACAGAGACCTCTCTGTAATGTCCCGCCTGGACACAGGGAAGTCTGTCTACACTGGCAGACTCCCACAACACTCTCTTCAGACACAGAGACCTCTCTGTAATGTCCCGCCTGGACACATGGAAGTCTGTCCACACTGGCAGACTCCCACAACACTCTCTTCAGACACAGAGACCTCTCTGTAATGTCCCGCCTGGACACATGGAAGTCTGTTCACACTCACAGACTCCCACATCACTCTTCAGACACAGAGACCTCTCTGTAACGTCCTGCCTGGACACATGGAAGTCTGTCCACACTGGCAGACTCCCACAACACTCTTCCAGGTGCCCAAACACACTCTGTTACATAGCTGTAACCCCACCCACAGGTGAGGTCAGGATCACATGGTTAGGTCACCTGGTCATGACCTCATCACAGGTCCTTTACAACACACACAACCACATACAGGTTTTATCTTGAGTATTCAGACACATACCCCTTGGGTGGGTTTGTAGGTGACTGGACCCACCCAGCTCTCCAAGTCACCTGGAAGCCTCCCAATGTATAGCACAACTCTCAGCAGTAGATCTGCTGAGCAAAACACGCCCAGGCTTCCATCACAGGGCCACCCACCTCTGCGATACATACCGTCCATTCATCACATGCCTCCATGCATATCCCGAGGAGCATACACAGTGCCCCCTAGCTGCATCAGGGGTCACTACACCACACCCTTAAAAACATCTGTTACTTATTCAAATCTGTGAAAATTGGCTGTTTTCCCACTTTGATGCCAATTCTGATGCCCAGAACCCATTTGGGCCAGGCAGGAGGGACCTGGGTTTGATGCAGGACATCACTTTCTGTGTATTCTTAGCGTGAGATCAGTGGCCCAAAGTCATTTAACCCCTTAAAAACATCAGTTACTTATTCAAACCTGTGAAAACAAACTGTGTGCCCACTTTGATGCCAATTCTGATGCCCAAAACCCATTTGGGCCAGGCTATATGGATCTGGGTTTGATGCAGGGCATCAGTATCTGTGTACTCATAGTGTGAGATCAGTGGCCCAAAGTCGTTTAACCCCTTAAAAACTTCTGTTACTTCAAATCTGTGAAAATTAGCTGTTTGCCCACTTTGATGCCAATTCTGATGCCCAGAACCCATTTGGGCCAAACAGGAGGGACCTGAGTTTGATGCAGGGCATCACTACCTGTGTACTCATAGTGTGAGATCAGTGGCCTAAAGTCATTTAACTCTTTAAAAACATCTGTTACTTATTCAAATCTGTGAAAATTGGCTGTTTTCCCACTTTGATGCCAATTCTGATGCCCAGAACCCATTTGGGCCAGGCAGGAGGGACCTGGGTTTGATGCAGGGCATCACTACCTGTGTATACTTAGTGTGATATCAGTGGCCCAAAGTCATTTAACCCATTAAAAACGTCTGTTACTTATTCAAATCTGTGAAAATTGGCTGTTTGCACACTTTGATGCCAATTCTGATGCCCAGAACCCATTTGGGCCAAACAGGAGGGACATGGGTTTGATGCAGTGCATCACTACCTATGTACTTATAGTGTAAGATCAGTGGCCTAAAGTCATTTAACTCTTTAACCCCTTCACACCCAAGGGTGGTTTGCACGTTAATGACCGGGCCAATTTTTACAATTCTGACCACTGTCTCTTTATGAGGTTATAACTCTGGAACGCTTCAACGGATCTTCGCGATTCTGAGAATGTTTTTTCGTGACATATTGTACTTCAAGTTAGTGGTAAAATTTCTTCGATATACCTTGCGTTTATTTTTGAAAAAAACGCAAATATGGCGAAAATTTTGAAAATTTTGCAATTTTCAAACTTTGAATTTTTTTTCCCTTAAAACAGAGAAATATGTCACACAAAATAGTTAATAAATAACATTTCCCACATGTCTACTTTACATCAGCACAATTTTGGAACCAAAATTTTTTTTTGTTAGGAAATTATAAGGGTTAAAAGTTGACCAGTGATTTCTCATTTTTACAACAAAATTTACAAAGCCATTTTTTTAGGGACCACCTCACATTTGAAGTCACTTTGACGGGTCTATATAGCAGAAAATACCCAAAAGTGACACCATTCTAAAAACTGCACCCCTCAAGGTACTCAAAACCAAAGAAGTTTAATAACCCTTCAGGTGCTTCACAGGAGCTTTTTAGCCACAAAAATGATCTTTTACAAACTTTTTTTTATTTTCACAAGGGTAAAAGGAGAAAATGGACAGATAAAGTTGTTGTGCAATTTCTCCTGAGTACGCCAATACCCTATATGTGGGGAAAACCACTGTTTGGGCACAAGGCATAGCTCGTAAGGGAAGGAGCGCCGTTTGACTTTTTCAAACTAAAAATTGGCTGGAGTTGAGATTGGACGCCATATCGTGTTTGGAGAGCCCCTGATGCGCCTAACAGTGGAAACCCCCAAGTGACACCATTTTGGAAACTAGACCCCCTAAGGAACTTATCTAGATCTGTTGTGAGCACTTTGAACCCCAAAGTGTTTCACAAAAGTTTATAATGCCTGGGTGTGAAAAAAAAAAAAAAACTATTTTCCACAAAAATGATTTTTTAGTCCCAAATCTTTGATTTTTCCCAAGGAAATTGGACCACAAAAGTTGTTGTCCAATTTGTCCTGAGTACGCTGATACCCCATATGTGGGGGGGGGGGGGAAACTGTTTGGGCGCACGGCAGGGCTTGGAAAGGAAGCAGTAACGTTTTGGAATGCAAACATTGATGGGGGTCATGTTCCGTTTGTAGTGCCCCAGATGAGCCTAAACAGTGGAAACCCCCCACAAGTGACCCCATTTTGGAAGCTAGACCCCCTAAGGAACTTATCTAAATCTTTGGTGAGCACTTTGAACCCCCAAGTGCTTCACACAAGTTTATAATGCCCGGGCATGAAAATAAAAAATCCAATTTTTTTCCCACAAAAATTCTCTTAGTCACTATTTTTTTATTTTTCCATAGGTAACAGGAGAAATTGGACCTCAAAAGTTGTTGTCCAATTTGTCCTGAGTACGCTGATACCCCATATGTGGGGGGAACCACTGTTTGGGCGCATGGCAGAGCTCGGAATGGAAGGGGCACCATTTGACTTTTTCCAACCAAAATAGGCTGGAATTGAGATTGGACGCCATGTTGCATTTGGAGAGTCCCTGATGTGCCTAAACAGTGGAAACCCCCCACAAGTGACCCCATTTGGGAAACTAGACCCCCTAAGGAACTTATCTAGATCTTTGGTGAGCAATTTGAACCCCCAAGTGCTTCACACAAGTTTATAACGTAGAGCCGTAAAATTAAAAAATCATATTTTTTCCACAAAATTGATCTGTTCACCCCAATTTTTATTTCCCAAGGGTAACAAGACTCCAAAAGTTATTGTGCAATTTGTCCTGAGTACGCTGATACCCCATATGTGGGGGTAAACCACTGTTTGGGTGCATGGCAGAGTTTGGAAGGGAAGGAGCGCCGTTTGACTTTTTCAACGCAGAATTGGCTGGATGCCATGTCGTGTTTGGAGAGCTCCTGATCTGCCTAAACAGTGGAAACCCCCCACAAATGACACCATTTTGGAAACTAGACCCCTCAAGGAACTTATCTAGATGTGTGGTGAGCACTTTGAACCCCAAAGTGCTTCACAGAAGTTTATAACTTTTTTTTTTTTTTACAAAAATGATTTTTTCGCCCCCAATATTTTATTTTCACAAGGGTAACAGGAGAAATTGGACCCCAAAATTTGTTGTCCAATTTGTCCTGAGTATGCTGATACCCAATATGTGTGAGAAAACGACTGTATGGGTGCACGTCTGGGCTCGTAAGGGAAGTAGTGACGTTTTGGATTGCAGACTTTGATGGAATGGTCTGGGGGCGTCATATCGCATTTGGAGAGCCCCTGATGCGCCTAAACAGTGGAAACCCCCACAAGTGACCCCATTTTGGAAAAAAGACCCCACAAGGAACTTGATCTAGAAGTGTGGTGAGCGCTATGAAGCCCCAAGTGCTTCACAGAAAATTTATAACATACAGCCGTAAAAAAAAAAAAATCATTTTTTTTTTTTACAAAAATGATTTTGTCGCCCCCAGTTTTTTATTTTCCCAAGGGTAACAGAAGAAATAGGACAAATTGCACAATAACTCTTGTGGTCCAGAGTATGCTGATACCCCATATGCGGGGGTAAACTACTGTTTGGGCGCATGGCAGAGCTCAGAAGTGAAGGAGCACCGTTTGACTTTTTCAACGCAGAATTGGCTGGAATTGAGATCAGACGCCATGTCACATTTGGAGAGCCCCTGATGTGTCTAAACAGCGGAAACCCCCCAATTCTAACTCCAACCCTAACCCCAACACACCCCTAACCCTAGTCCCAACCCTAACCACAAACCTAACCCTAACACACCCCTAACCTAATCTCAACCCTAACCCTAATCCCAACCTTAACCCTAACGTTAGCGCCAACCCTAACCCTAACTTTAGCCGCAACCCTAACCCTAATGGGAAAATGGAAATAAATACATTTTTTTAATTTTATTATTTTTCCCTAACTAAGGGGGTGATAAAGGGGGTTTGATTTACTATTTATAGTGGGTTTTTATGATTGGCAGCTGTCACGCTAAAAGACGCTTTTTATTGCAAAAAGTAGTTTTTTGCATCACCACATTTTGAGAGCTATAATTTTTGCATATTTTGGCCCACAGAGTCATGTGAGGTCTTATTTTTGCGAGACGAGGTGACGTTTTTATTGGTACCATTTATGACCACGTGACATTTTTTGATCGCTTTTATTTTGATTTTTGGGAGGTTAGAATGAACAAAAATCAGCAATTCATGAATTTCTTTTGGGGGAGGCATTTATACCGTTCCCCGTGTGGTAAAATTGATAAAGCAGTTTTATTCTTTGGGTCAGTACGATTATGGCGATACCTCATTTATATCATTTTTTTATGTTTTGGCGCTTTTATAGAATAAAAATAATTTTATATAAAAAAATCATTTTTGCATCGCTTTATTCTGCGAGCTATAACTTTTTTATTTTTTCGCTGATGATGCTGTATGATGGCTCGTTTTTTGCGGGACAAGATGCTGTTTTCAGCGGTACCATGTTTATTTATATCCGTCTTTTTGATCGCGTGTTATTCCACTTTTTGTTCGGCGGTATGATGATAAAGCATTGATTTTTTGCTTAGTTTTTTTTTTTTTTAAGGGGTTCACTAAAGGGTTAACTAGTGGGACAGTTTTATAGGGGGGGTCGTTACGGACGCGGTGATACCAAATATGTGTACTTTTATTGTTTTGTTTTTTTTATTTACAGGAAGAAATGAATTATTGGGGAATATTTTTTTTTTTTTTTTATGATTTTTTTTACCACTTTTTATTTTTATTTTTTTTACTTTTTTACTTTGTCCCAGGGTGGGACATCACAGTATTTTAGCAGATCGCTGGTGTGACAGTGTGCACAGCACTCTGTCACACCAGCGATCGCTCTGGCATCGCTGCAGGCTTCCTCAGCGTCTGCTCTCTGCAGGCACTGAGGAAGCCGCCTCCCTGCAGGACCCCGGCGCCATCTTGGATCCAGGGACCTGGAGGGAGGACGGACCCTCGGAACAGCGCGACACATCCCGCTGCTCTGAGGGTCTCAGGGGAGCACGCAGGGAGCCCCCTCCCTTCGCGATCCTCCCCTGTGCCCCCGGTACACCGCAATCATGTTTGATCGCGGTGTGCCAGGGGTTAATGTGCCGGGAGCGGTCCGTGACCGCTCCTGACACATAGTGCTGGGTGTCAGCTGTGATAAACAGCTGACACCCGGCCGCGATCAGCTGGAGCGCTGCTGATCGCATATGACATACTATTCTGTCCATGGGAATTAGGTCCAGGGTCTCATGGACGGAATAGTACGTCTGAATGAATAAAGGGGTTAAAAACATCTGTTACTTATTCAAACCTGTGAAAATTGGCTGTTTTCCCACTTTGATGCCAATTCTGATGCCCAGAACCCATTTGGGCCATGCAGGAGGGACCTGGGTTTGATGCAGGGCATCACTACCTGTATATACTTAGTGTGATATCAGTGGCCCAAAGTCATTTAACCCATTAAAACATCTGTTACTTATTCAAATCTGTGAAAATTGGCTGTTTGCCAACTTTGATACCAATTCTGATGCTCAGAACCCATTTGGGCCAGGCTATATGCACCTGGGTTTGATGCAGGGCATCACTACCTGTGTATTAATAGTGTGAGATCAGTGGCCCAAAGTCATTTAACCCCCTAAAAACATCTGTTACTTATTCAAATCTGTGAAAATTGGCTGTTTTCCCACTTTGATGCCAATTCTGATGCCCAGAACCCATTTGGGCCAGACAGGAGGGACCTGGGTTTGATGCAGGGCATCACTACCTGTGTATACTTAGTGTGATATCAGTGGCCCAAAGTCATTTAACCCATTAAAAACATCTGTTACTTATTCAAATCTGTGAAAATTGGCTGTTTGCACACTTTGATGCCAATTCTGATGCCCAGAACCCATTTGGGCCAATCAGGAGGGACATGGGTTTGATGCAGTGCATCACTACCTGTGTATACTTAGTGTGATATCAGTGGCCTAAAGTCATTTAACCCATTAAAAACATCTGTTACTTATTCAAATCTGTGAAAATTGGCTGTTTTCCCCACTTTGATGCTAATTCTGATGCCCAGAACCCATTTGGGCCAGGCAGGAGGGACCTGGGTTTGATGCAGGGCATCACTACCTGTGTACACTTAGTGTGATATCAGTGGCCCAAAGTCATTTAACCCATTAAAAACATCTGTTACTTATTCAAATCTGTGAAAATTGGCTGTTTGCCAACTTTGATACCAATTCTGATGCCCAGAATCCATTTGGGCCAGGCTATATGGACCTGAGTTTGATGCAGGGCATCACTACCTGTGTATTAATAGTGTGAGATCAGTGGCCCAAAGTCATTTAAACCCCCTAAAAACATCTGTTACTTATTCAAATCTGTGAAAATTGGCTGTTTGCCCACTTTGATGCCAATTCTGATTCCCAGAACCCATTTGGGCCAGGCTGGAGAGACTTGTTTTTAATGTGGGGCTCCCTGTTCTATACGTCTGCAGTGTCATATCAGTGGCCCAAAGTAATTTAACCCTTTCATTAACGCCCTATGGTGCCCACTTTGATGCCCATTTTTGTGCCAGTTTTATCATTTTTGGCACTGATTTTAAGTGTATTCACATAAGGGCACCTCGCTGCATTGTTTTTTATTATTATGATGGTTTTTTTTGTAGCTAAATATATAAAAAACAGAAAAGAAAAATTTGCCGAATAAGAAACCAACTTCAGCTCCGAATAAGAAACTGAACAAATAAGAAACCAACTTCAGCCTTGTAGCTGCCTGGCATTAGTTACACATCCACTATGCTTTTAAAGGGGTTGTCTCATCTTAGTAAATCGATAAAGCTCTGGAACAGGTCGTCACTTAGCAATTTACTGCTTGATAAAAATTCTAAAGAGCGAAGGGGTTTTTAATTCTATAGTTTACAGCTGGTTGCCACGGTTACCGGCCTCTTTAGAAGTGGCCTGTTTCCTGGGCAATGACCTCAAAAAAATACCCCAAATGTCATCTCAGTAATGAAAAAGTGTATCTTCACTGATTACAACATCAGGGAGCATCGCAGAGGGAGGGAGCTCCATCTGTTCTTCCATCAGCACAACGCAACACGATCGCATTGTGTTGATGGTCTCCATGGTGAACCCGGGTCCCAAGATGGCCACGGGTGACCCATGGACGGTGGCCTGTCAGCTCAT
>JARQOD010000003.1:499320630-499391785 GCA_033576555.1 Oophaga sylvatica | reverse complement strand
TATCACAGATTACCCAGATAACGGTCATTCTCTGAGAGACAGGAAGGTCAGAAATAAAATCCATAGAAATATGGGTCCATGGCCTCTTGAGTACAGGTAATGGCATTAACAAACCACTATAACGAGAGCAAGGCTTGGATCGAGAACAAGTCCCACAGGACTGCACAAAGTCTCTGACATCACGAGACAAAGTAGGCCACAAAAAGGAGCGACTCACCAAGTCTCTGGTACCAAAAATCCCGGGATGACCTGCCAACGCGGAACAATGAATCTCAGACATCACACTCTTTTTCCACTGGTCTGGAACAAACAACTTCCCAACAGGGCAGCGCTCAGGTTTATCCTCCTGAACCCTTCCAGAGCCAGTCTCAAATTGGGCGAAATGGCGGAAAGAACCACACCCTCTTTCAAAATAACAGCAGGATCAGATAACTCAGGAGAATCTGCAAAGAAACTCCTCGAGAGGGCTTCCGCCTTGACATTCTTAGTGCCAGGAAGAAAAGAAACCACAAAATTAAAACGTGTGAAAAACAAGGCCCACCTGGCCTGTCTAGGATTAAGTCGCTTGGCTGATTCGAGATAAACCAGGTTCTTATGGTCCGTGAGGACCACCACCTGATGTTTGGCTCCTTCCAGCCAATGTCTCCACTCTTCAAAGGCCCACTACATGGCCAATAACTCCCGATTACCCACGTCATAATTACGTTCAGTTGGAGAAAATTTTCGAGAGAAAAAGGCACAAGGGTTACTTTTAGAGGTCTCTGGATCCCTTTGGGACCAAACTGCACCAGCCCCAATCTCAAAGGCATCAACCTCCACCTGAAACGTCAGAGAAACATCAGGCTGCCGTAGAACAGGAGCAGAAATGAATCTCTGCTTAAGTTTCTGAAACGCAGAAACTGCCTCAGGAGGCCAATTCACCACATCGGAACCTGTTATGAATGTGCTAGAGATGGTTTCTGAGCAGAGGCTCCCTCTGGTGGTTACTGACAGTACTGAACCTTTCAGCGAGGAATGGCAATCTGGGATCATGGACTGGTCTGATATAAGGGAGGTTCCCTCCCATGATGGTTGCCGGTGATCAATTGTTCTTGTCTCAATTGTGGTTCCTGGTTCATTTGGAAGTTTGCTGAGTCTTGCCTGCATCTTCTGCTATCAGATAAGATATTTTCTGCTTTTATTTTTGTGCTTGCTTTTTGCATTGTTCCCTGCACTTCTGTGGAGGTCAGCCAGGTCCCCTCCGGGGCTTGTGCTCCTCTTAGTTTATCTGGAGCCACTGTTGTTTGTTCATTTGCTTTTTCCTGTTTTTTCAGTGGCTGCGGCTTAGTTTTGTTACACCAGAGAACTGATTTAGGTGGTAGAGATCGTGTGATCTCAGGTGTTTTTGCAATCAGAAGAGTTGGTATTTTTTAGGGGTTTTTTTGGATTGCAGTGAGTATCTTTCCTGTACTTTTCTGTCTAGACAGATTGGGCCCCAGCGTTTGCTCATTCTATTTTCTGTCTGTGTCCGTGCTTCTTCTTGTCTAACCGCCATTACATATTTGGGGGCTTCCTATTTTCTTTGGGGATCTGCTCCGGGCAGATAGCTTTCATCTTTCTGCCTTTAGGTGTAGTTATCTCTCAGGCTGTGATGAGGCGTGTAGGATCAACGTAGGAACGCTCCACGGCTACTTCTAGTTGTGTGGTTAGTTCAGGTTACTGCAATCCAATAGGTTCCAGTCTCTCTGGTGTATTACCAACAAAAATACCAACACTTCTGCCAAAAAATCACACAATCTCATCCACCTAAATCAGATCTCTGGTGTAACAAAATGCTATTCAGCAAATAAAAAGTAAAAAAGGAGCAAAGCAAAAGTGCAGACACAAACGGAGCACAATTGCAGCGCCAGACCCCCAAAAGGGGACAGGCTGCAGTCCACTGCAAGCAGCAAACCAGCAGAGAAAATCAAACAGAGGAAAAAAAAAACAGCAAACACTTATCTGAAGGAGAGCAGGAAACTAGCAGTGCTTCAAGCAAGACCAGCAGGAACAATTGATAACCGGCAAGGCTGCTAGGAACTCAGGCCACTTATATCCTACCATTCAGCGCCAGCTGAAGGTCATTCGGTAATCAGTTCATTACCCTCAGCAACCATCGGAGGGAGTCCCAGCTCAGAAGCCGCCTCCAGCATATTCACAACAGGCGTCCATTACACAAAACGGTGGACGTGGCGGATCCGTCATGATCCGCCTTTTCGACGCACACGAAAAACGTCCCAGTGGTTGCTTTCCAAAACAGACGGATGCCAAAATTATGACGGATCCGTTATTTGACGGATCAAACGGATGCCCATCCGTCAAAATCCGTCACTAATGCAAATCAATGGCAAAAAAACGGATCCGCCAAAAAAAAAGGCGGATCTGTTTTTTGACGTTTTGACGGATTTTGACTGACGTCGCAAAACTAAAGTGTGAAAGGGGCCTTATACAAGCAGTACCCTGACTACTGTACATTGTATCAAGGTGTCACATCTTCAATGTTGTCCCATGAAAAGATACAATAAAATATTTACTAACTTTTGTGATATATATTCCCAGAGATCAGCTGTTATAAGCTGTTCTAGGACCTGATCTGCATTGTCTGGTGATGACCGCTATACAGTGACTGAGACGACATATTGGAACTCTATTCAATATGTTTATATGAAGCCGAAGCTTATAACAGCTGATCAGTGGTGGTGCCGGGTGTTGGACCCCCTCTCACACACACGTATCTGATATTGATTGCCTATGCTTAGTATATTTTATCAATATCTTGTGACATGACAGGACAACTCCATTAAGTAACACACAAGCTAAATTTTATGTTTTTTAACATTCAACCATCCTGGTTAAGAATGAATAAATTATTCACTACATAATTGTTAGAACTGAAAGGATGTCATTTAATGCTGAAACCATTCCTGCATGTGATGGCTTAGTGTGCATGATTTTGCAGAAAAAAATTGAGGAAATGCATTTAAAATTAATTGGTCATTGGTACCTGCATACAGTGTAAAGATATTTATGCTTTAATAACCATTCACTTAAAAGTGCACTCCACAAATTATAATATGTAAGTACAAAATTAAGACCATATTTATTTGTGAATGCAAATACTACTCCTAATTAAATACTCATTTTCACAAATTCCTCCTCATGTTGCCACCCATAGCTCCAATGCTATTAGTCAAGCATGCTCCCTGTTGTCTCTTTATTTCTCCATCGGCTGTTTGGCCGAGTATGAATGGTGAACTGGCCTGAAGCACCAAGGAGAAGCCGTGTGCTCCTGGGAAATTAAACTTCGGAAGAATATGACAGCTCAGCCCTGTTAAGCTGGATACAAGGAGGGGCTGAAGGAGAATAAAAAAGACGCAAAAAGATGCAAAGAGACATTTCATATTGGCCTGATCTGTATATTATCGTTTAATATACAGATTTGGAGATTTGTGCCATTGACAAATTATATTTTAAATGCCCAAATGCAAATAACTGCAGACATAAAAACCTGTTTGATTTCATACTGACTGCCATGAATTATACCAGCTAGTAATAATTTAGTAAAAATTTAGCGTTCTGGAAATGTCAGTCTTACAGCTGGAGGCAGCACATTACAGAATGACGGTGAGACCTGGGGTGACATGTGCACAAAGGATCTTGTATATACTCACTGTTTTAGTTTTTTCTGAAGAAATGGAAGGAAGAGAAGAAAGATCGAAGCCTAAAAAAATAGATAGAAACAAGGTAACATGAATGTTAAGAAAAGACATCCTCCATTCCCTGAGATACCATGATACTGCGTGCACTCGCTTATTCTAGGAATGTCCAGCAGACTCATGAAATATGTTGGGGTCTCCTGAACGCCTGGTACAGTAGGCAAGTAGCACAGATTATATTCTGTCCTGGTCACTGTCCGAATGAATGGAAGTGCTGGTACTGAGCTCGCACCATTCAAGGGAAAAAAACTGTCATGGATTAACACTTTACCGACATCCACCATACGTACGGTGCAAGGTTGTATCGGGTGCATGGAGCGGGTTCACGGGGAGAGATTACCCCATACCCAGCAGATAATGGCTGTGACACACAGTCAGAACCTACCTCTAACAGCCAAGACTGTTAATCTGTTAAATTTTCAGTGTGAGTTCCGAAGTTTGCCATTTTTTGATTGAATCTATTAACCCCTTCACGACTTATGACTTACAGTCAATCAGCCATCATGTGACTTAACAGCTGCAGGAGGAGCAGTGCTCCACCGGTAGCTGTTAAACAGTTAAATCTTGCTGTCAATCACTGAGTGGGATTTAAACATGCGCCGGCGAAAATCGCATCATTCATTCCACCTCTCTGCACCGATGGGTTATTATGACAAGGTATAAAGTTTGCAGTTAAAACAATGTGAGAATTGCACTCTGAGCACTTGTAATTTTTTTTCCCGTTTTCCAGTACACTTTATGGTAAAATAAATGGTGTCATTCAAAAGTGCAACTCATCCCCCAAAAACAAGCCCTTATATGTCTTTGTGGACAGAAAAAAAAGTTATGGCTCTTGAGCGAAGGGGAGGAAAATATGAAAACACAAAAACGTTAATTGTCCGGAAGTGCTTAAACTATGCTTGTCTAGTGCCCCCACAAAAAACATGATGCAACTTCCTTAGGTTTTTGCACCAAAAATGTAGCAAAACCTGATACCTGCAGTTTTTGCTGCGTGTTTGCACTTACTCATTGCTTTCTATGGGTGAAAAAACGCTGAAAAAAACTGAAAGAAATTACATGATGCAGTTTGCAAAAACACAGCAGTTTTCCTATTCAGTAATGAATAAAAAAACAATGTGTGTACATGAGATTTCTAAAATCTCATAGCTTTTGCTGGTATTGTAAAATGCAGCTTAAAATTTGCATTTAAAAATGCAGCAAAAAAATTCAGCAAATACCTAACGTGTGAACATAGGCTAATGTTAGAGACACACACACTTTTTTAAGCATGATATTTTTTTCTTGCTAAAAAAGTGCATCTTATAGTCCAGAAAATACAGTATATGTCTTAGTAATTATTAAAAGAAATATATATATATTGTGGCTTTAGAAGAGAATATGTTTGTAAAATAAATAAATAAGTCGTCTTGTCAGTGTAATTGTACTTGACTTGTAGAATAATGTTATCATGTAATATATACTGAGCGCTGAACGCTGGGACTGTAAATCCCAATAAACAATGGTGAAATTACTGATGATTTAATTTAATTTCCAAAAAACTTACACAAGTTTTTCAACACTTTTTATGTATTTATCGTTTTTATAAAAACTACACTGAATTGCTCAAAATACAGGGTGGGCCATTTATATGGAAACACCTAAATAAAATGGGAATGGTTGGTGATATCAACTTCCTGTTTGTGGCACATTACTATATCGGAGGGGGAAAACTTTTGAAGATGGGTGGTGACCATGGCGGCAGTTTTGAATTTGGCCATTTTGGATCCAACTTTATTTTTTTCAATGGGAAGAGGGTCATGTAACACATCAAACATATTGAGAATTTCACAAGAAAAACAATGGTGTGCTTGGTTTTAACGTAACTTTATTCTTTCATGAGTTATTTACAAGTTTATGACCACTTATAAAATGTGTTCAAAGTGCTACCCACTGTGTTGGATTGTCAATGCAACCCTCTTCTCCTATTTTTGACACACTGATCGCAACACTGCAGAAGAAATGCTAGCACAGGCTTCCAGTATCCGTTGTTTCAGATGCTGCACTCCTCGTATCTGAAGGCAATTGTCTATGCTGTGAAGATACGAGACGTACCACCAAGATATGAGCGCTATCTGTACCACCTAGTGTCCAGTGTCAAACCCCAAACACAGACTTCTTACTATAAATCTGTGTTATTGTTTGGGTTCGGCAGACTAATAAAGCTTGTTGAAAGGCTGCAGCGCAGCGTATCAATAAACTTTAAGTCTGTGGAAACTTCCAGCCCAATCACAGCCATGCCAAGTAATGGCATGACTGTGATTGGCTGGCGCACCACGTGACTCGACCTAACAGTATAAAAAAAAAGATGTGCCATTCCCCCTCTTTTTAATAACCAGCAAAAGGAAAGCAGACCGCTGTGAGCTGGTCTTATTTTGATGGTAACAGGCCATGGCCCTTCCCTGTTTAGCAACCAACTGTCTGTTTTGCATTAGCGGTTATAACTAATGGGAGGTTTCTAAAAAAATTACATGGGGTATCCCAACTCTATTTTTAATAACAAGCTAAGGCAAAACAGACAGCTGGGGGTGATATTAATAGGTTGGGAAGGGCCAATAATATTGGCCTCTTCCTAGCATAATAAAACCAACTCACAGCGGTCTGCTTTCCCTTGGCTGGAAATTAAAAATAGGGGGTACCGCACTTCGTTTTTTTTAATTATTTAATTAATTTTACACTGTCAGGCCGGGTCACGTGGAGTGTCGGCCAATCACAATCATTTTCCTATGCATATTTATTTGCACAGCAATTTTGCTTCCTCTTTCAGCCCCCAGACCTTATTACAAACATTTCACATCCATTTTACAGCCCCAAAGTCTGGGACCAGGGTCAAGTTCTGGTTCCTGAACTGATCTTTGGACTTAAGTTCGGCCAAACTTGATGAACCAGAATTTGCACGGTTTCGCTCATCCTTAATCTTAAGCAAATATGAGACTGTAGAAACGGTGACACTTTCAGGAGGATTTGCATAATTGGACCAAAACTAAGAAAATAGTGTAAAATAATAAAAGAGCCATTGCTCACATGATAAAATCCTGTCGTGTAGCATTGACGTTAATGTCTATCCAAGTGACCGCTGCAGCTAATCACTTTCCTTGTGCCATTTCCCATATTTGGCCAAATTTTTTTTATATATTCGAAAACCACATAAATGTGACTGGCATGGGTTATTTAAGGGATGAGAATAAATTATGTTGGCATCTACGTTCCATTTCTCTTATAGGAACACATATATTTCCTTATATTAACAGTAAATATCTGCACTTACCTAACCATGATGTTGTCATTCACTGCGTCTTCATCCTTTTCCTGTTTAGAAGTCTCCGTCCTACAGTACATGAAATAGATATCATCCTGTATGTTAAGCGAGAGCTTCACTGAGACTAGTGATTGATTTTAATTATATACTGTACAATACACACACTATATACTGTAATAACACACACTATATGCTACATATGTATATACGCACTCTATATACTGTATATACAGTACAGACCAAAAGTTTGGACACACCTTCTCATTCAAAGATTTTTCTGTATTTTCAGGACTATGAAAATTGTACATTCACACTGAAGGCATCAAAACTATGAATTAACACATGTGGAATTATACATTACACTTAACAAAAAAGTGTGAAACAACTGAAAATATGTCTTATATTCTAGGTTCTTCAAAGGCTATTTGATGTCCTGTCTGCACATTGCTGTGCTGTGAACCCTTCCTCTCCGACTAATTTTTAGCTTCTGCCAGGATGTTGGCAGGAAGCTGAGAGTGATGTGACAAGACAATTGCGGATGCGCAGCACAGTCTGTAAGTAATGCTGTGCATCCTCTGATTACTTCATGGAGCAGCTGCAGATTTTTGACCCCTTAACATTGACCCTAAATAATAATAAGCACTATAAATAGGTGGATCGCCTGTGGTGGTAAAATTACTGGATAACTAGGGAGAAAGCAAAGGACAAGCGAGTATGAGCAATAAATAGTAGGATCACTACAAATACTGTACTCCACCACTAGGTCAAGCGGAAACACAACCTTGTAAAATATATCCGGCTGGTCATATAGTATTATATTTACAGAAATCACATACGTACTGGACAGATTCAATGGCTGGGTGCCTGATTCTTTTTTTCATCCTGTATGGCCTGAAAGGTGGTGGTTTAGTCTGGATCTTGTTGAGCCATCTGGTAAAAAAAAGTAGTGACAATGATTTCACAACATGGAATGTATCACAGCGACTGCAGACCCATAATGTTCTGACAAAGGTGACATATTGGAATGATCCCTGTTGTGAATGTGTTAGAAATTAATTCTGAGCAGAAGCTCCCTCTGGTGGTTACAAACAGTACTGAACTATTCAATGAAGATTGTGAAGATTGGCAATCAGGTGTTACAGACTGGTCTTATATACGGGAGGTTCCCTCCCATCAGGGTTGCCGGTGATCAATTGTTCTTGTCTCAACTTTGGTTCCTGGTTCACTTGGAAGCTTGCTGTGTCTTGCCTGCATCTTCTGCTAACAGATAAGATATTTTCTGGTTTTATTTTTGTGCTTGCTTTTTGCATTTTGTCCTGCACTTCTGTGGAGGTCAGCCAGGTCCCCTCCTGGGGCTTGTGCTCCTCTCAGTTTATCTGAGCCACTGTTATTTGTTCATTTGCCTTTTTCAGTGGCTGCTGCTTAGTTTTGTTACACCAGAGAACTAATTTAGGTGGTAGAGGTCGTGTGATCTCAGGTGTTTTTGCAATTAGTGAGTTGGTATTTTTTTAGGGTTTTTTGGATTGCAGTAAGTGTCCTTCCTATCCTTTTCTTTCTAGGAAGATTGGGCCCCAATGTTTGCTCATACTATTTTCTGTCTGTGTCTGTATTTCCTCTTGTCTAACCGCCATTACATGTTTGGGGGCTTCCTATGTTCTTTGGGGATCTGCTACAGGGCAGATAGTTTTCCTCTTTCTATCTTTAGGTGTAGTTAGCTTCTCAGGCTGTGACGAGGCGTCTAGGACCAACGTAGGTACGCTCCACGGCTGCCTTTAGTTGTGGTGGTTAGTCAGGGTACTGCAATCCAGTAGATTCCAACCTCTCTGGTGTATTGCCTTTTTTGCCTGCTCTCCTCAGCTACCAAATCATAACAGATCCCACCATCCAGGGTGTAGTGTGACTATCTAATCGCAGCTTATCTCCCTGCAGCTTCTTGCATCAGCTCAGGATAATGCAGGGTTAAGTCATCTGTTTTGTTTTTTTTACTGGACTTTTTAATTTTTACTCGAATTTATCAAAGTAAGTTCACCAGAATTCTGGCCTAAATTACTTTGAAAAGTCTGTAACATTTGGCACAGCTTGGAGTTGCACAAAAATGTTGTGACGTTTGGCATTTTCACATCAGTTTCTTCCGGGTCCACCAAAATTGGCGGAGCTGTGACAAAGACTGGAGTAAGATTGCTGGCGTGGTACACAGAGGTGCACGCCACTCGATAGACACACCTGATTAATCACGTCATTAAGGGGTTAAAATGCACCTAAGGCCGTGGAGTAATGTGTCCACTATGTTTACTTGGTACATTAATTCCAAATATACAATAAAAAAGTGACATTTAGCGTAGCTACCGGGAGGGCAAAGGGGGCCATCGCCCCGGGCCCCGCAATCTGAGGGGGACCACCTGGAGCTACGCTATTGTAACTGTACAGTTACATTCTGTGGTAGAGCAATGAGAATTGATCTCCCTGCACTGCCACCTGGCCGCTATGGGGCCCCTGATCAGGCAGTGGGGGCCCGGTGCCAGCAGTGGGCCCCCACCCATCATCGCAGGGTCAACTGTATCGGCTGCATGCCGATACAGCTGACCGCACTGATGAGAGAAGGAGCGTTACTCTCCCTCTCCCATTATCCCCCTCTCAGCGTCTTGGAAGAAACTGACAGCGGGTGCGATGACGTCACTACCCGGCGCCCGCTGTCAGGAGATGTGCGTGTGCTCAAAGCAGCGGAGGAATGAGAAAGAAGAGAGGTGAGTATTGGATTTGTTTTTATTATGGAGGTGCATTATACAATACAGGCCTATGGGGGTGCACTATATTATACAGGCTGCCTATGGGGGTGCACTATACTATACAGGCTGCCTATGGGGGTGCACTATACTATACAGGCTGCCTATGGGGGTGCACTATATTATACAGGCTGCCTATGGGAATGCACTATACTATACAGGCTGCCTATGGGGGTGCACTATATTATACAGGCTGCCTATGGGGGTGCACTATATTATACAGGCTGCCTATGGGCATGCATTATACTATACAGGCTGACTATGTTGGTGCACTATACTATACAGGCTGCCTATGGGGGTGCACTATACTATACAGGCTGCCTATGGGGGTGCACTATATTATACAGGCTGCCTATGGGAATGCACTATACTATACAGGCTGCCTATGGGGGTGCACTATATTATACAGGCTGCCTATGGGGGTGCACTATATTATACAGGCTGCCTATGGGCATGCATTATACTATACAGGCTGACTATGTTGGTGCACTATACTATACAGGCTACCTATGGGAATGCACTATACTATACAGGCTGCCTATGGGGATGCACTATACTATACAGGCTGTCTATGGGGGTGCACTATACTATACAGGCTACCTATGGGAATGCACTATACTATACAGGCTGCCTATGGGGATGCATTATACTATACAGGCTGCCTATGGGGATGCACTATATTATACAGGCTGCCTATGGGCATGCATTATACTATACAGGCTGACTATGTTGGTGCATTATACTATACAGGCTGCCTATGGGGGTGCACTATACTATACAGGCTACCTATGGGAATGCACTATACTATACAGGCTACCTATGGGCGTGCACTATACTATACAGGCTGCCTATGGGGATGCACTATACTATACATGCTGCCTATGGGGATGCACTATATTATACAGGCTGCCTATGGGCATGCATTATACTATACAGGCTGACTATGTTGGTGAATTATACTATACAGGCTGCCTATGGGGATGCATTATACCATACAGGCTGCATATGGGGAGTGTATTATACTATATTTGGGGCCTATGGGGAGTGCATTATACTATATGGAGGCCTATGGGGTGTGCATTATACTATATGGAGGCTTATGGGGTGTGCATTATACTATATGGAGGCTATCTAGGGGGAAATTATACAGTATGGAGATTAGTGTTGGAGCTATCAAACAGTTTGGGGTACTAAGGGGTCAGTATATATACAGTGAGGAAGCATTAGACTGTATAAGAAAGCATCATATTGTATAGAGGAGAGCTTTAAAGAGGGAGACTCGGGACATTATTAAATATAAAATGGGCACTTATTGTTATAGGGGAACTCTGGTTACTGTGACTGTTGAAGGGACACACATAGGGCATTATTACTTTCTAGGGGGCAAAATGTGGGCACTGTTTTCTAGGACACTTGCACTCGGCATTACGATATTCTAGAGGGTTGATTTAGAATTTAGAGGGCACACAGAACCACCCAGCAGGTGCAGTAAATAGGGACATATATGGCGGCAGCAGCAACTCAGTATTAGAGTATCAGCAGGATGAGGGGTTTGTGCAGGTTGGGAATAGAAGGTGATGGGGCTGAAAATGTGAGAAGTGAAATGTGTTTTTGTTGTATTCTCTGCAGCCGAGTCCTGTCTGGAAGAAGTTGTCATGTCTGTCTGGGCAAGATGGGAAAGACGGGAAAAGTGAACAATTCCATCAGAAAGAACGTCAGCGGTAAGTCATATCTATAACTGTGCAGTAATCACTTATATGTTCCTTGGGACTGGCATCTACCACTGACCATATTGCAGTAATATCAGTATTGGTCTTTATATAGAGATTATTTTCAGTAACAGCGCGGTCATCTGCTGAGGTTCTCCTACATCCACTATTAGGGTGCGTCACTGAGTTGTAATCAGGGTTACCTGGATAGGGGCCCAGTCAGAAGTTTGGCCTCCCCCCGAACCAAAACCCTAGCTACGCCTCTGATTTTAATATTACAAATTAAAGATGGATGGGAATGGTTTTAGGCAATTACTTTCTATTTCATTTGCACTCGTGTTTACATGTGTCATGGTCCAATTCTCTTACAGGATCACATTCATACATCATGCCTCCCAACTTTGAAGGCCATAAGGTCATATGAGTGCAAGTAGTGTTCCATCACAATACAACACCCCCTTACATGCCCCCCAAAGTATAAAACCTCCCCGGTATGACACCCCTATAATGTATGTCCATACAGTATGATGGCCCAAGGTGCTCCTTCACGCTCAGTACAATGCCCCATCTCACAACACTCAGAATAGTGCAATGGCTAAAAAAACCTCACAAAGCCTTGTTCCCATGATAAGCATGAATCTACATAGGGTTTACTCTGTCCTATGCTGTGTGTGGCTGGTCTCCACAAGCATGATCTAGTGACGTCATTATGTCTTCTGCACCAGACCTTAGACAGCGCGGAGAGCACAGGCCGGGTTGTGGTGCAGGAAGCTGACGGCTCTCTACTCCACTATAGTATTCAACCATATCTATGAGGACACAGATTAGACATGTGCCGACCTCCTGAGACAGCTTCCCAAATCCAGGATCCTAGACAGGAGGTATGCTGTAGAAAATATACATTCTTTTATATATATATATATATATATATATATATATATATAAACCATTGTCTTTCTAAAGGAGCCATATACAGTCATGGCCAAAAGTTTTGAGAATGACACAAATATTATATTTTCATATGATCTGCTGCCCTCTGTTTTTTATGTGTGTTTGACAGATGTTTTTATCACAGACAGAAATATAATAATTGCAAACATATGAGTAACAAAAGCTTATATTGACAGTTAGAATGAGTTAATGCAGCAAGTCAATATTTGCAGTGTTGACCCTTCTTCTTCAGGACCTCTGCAATTCTCCCTGGCATGCTCTCAATCAACTTCTGGACCAAATCCTGACTGATAGCAGTCCATTCTTGCACAATAAATGCTTTCATTTTGTCAGAATTTTTAGGTTTTTGTTTGTCCACCCGTCTCTTGATGATTGACCACAAGTTCTCAATGGGATTAAGATCTGGGAGTTTCCAGGCCATGGACCCAAAATCTCTATGTTTTGTTCCCTGAGCCATTTAGTTATCACCTTTGCTTTATGGCAATGTGCTCCATCATGCTGGAAAAGGCATTGTTGATCGCCAAACTGCTCTTGGAGGGTTGGGAGAATTTGCTCTTGGAGGACATTCTGGTACCATTCTTTATTCATGGCTGTGTTTTTAGGCAAGACTGTGAGAGAGCCGATTCCCTTGGCTGAGAAGCAACCCCACACATGAATGGTTTCAGGATGCTTAACAGTTGGCATGAGACAAGACTGGTGGTAGCGCTCACCTTGTCTTCTTCGAATGAGGCGTTTTCCTGATGTCCCAAACAATCGAAAAGGGGATTCATCAGAGAAAATAACTTTACCCCAGTCCTCAACAGTCCACTGCCTGTACCTTTTGCAGAATATCAGTCTGTCCATGATGTTTTTTCTGGAGAGAAGTGGCTTCTTTGCTGCCCTCCTTGAAACCAGGCCTTGCTCCAAGAGTCTCCGCCTCACAGTGCTTGCAGATGCACTCACACCTGCCTGCTGCCATTCCTGAGCAAGCTCTGCACTGCTGGTAGCCCGATCCTGCAGCTGAAACACTTTTAAGAGACGGTCCTGGCGCTTGCTGGTCTTTCTTGGGTGCCTTGGAGCCTTTTTGGCAACAATGGAACCTCTCTCCTTGAAGTTCTTGATGATGCGATAGATTGTTGACTGAGGTGCAATCTTTCTAGCTGCGATACTCTTCCCTGTTAGGCCATTTTTGTGCATTGCAATGATGACTGCACGTATTTCTTTAGAGATAACCATGGTTAACAGAAGAGAAACAATGATGCCAAGCACCAGCCTCCTTTTAAAGTGTCCAGTGGTGTCATTCTTACTTAATCATGACAGATTGATCTCCAGCCATGTCCTCATCAACACCCACACCTGTGTTAATGGAGCAATAACTGAAAAGAGGTTAGCTGGTCCTTTTAAGGCAGGGCTGCAATGATGTTGAAATGTGTTTTGGGGGATAAAGTTCATTTTCTAGCCAAATATTGACTTTGCAAGTAATTGCTGTTAAGCTGATCACTCTTTATAACATTCTGGAGTATATGCAAATTGCCATTAGAAAAAGTGAAGCAGTAGACTGTAAAAATTAATATTTGTGTCATTCTCAAAACTTTTGGCCATGACTGTAAATGTTGGGTCATGTTTTAATTTTCCCGGTGCCCAAATTAAACAGTCAAATAAATAGAATTCGTCTAATTCATGTGTCCTATAAACCTCCTAATCTGAGAAATGAGTTTCACACACTGAGAGCGTAGACAGGGCTGCCACCATGAATTTTGAGGCCCCATACTGGCAAAATTTTCGGGGCCTCCTTGAGACTCCGCCCAGGCTCCAGCTCAGCTCCGCCTCCACCCCTCGAACCTTCCATAGACCCACCGCCCACTCTTGGAAAAATTAAACCATTGGAAAACGCAACAATCTGAAGAATGGGGAACTTTTAGCCCCATTTTAAAATGCAGCGTCAGTCGGGATATCTGTCTGCAGCGGCATTCATGCTCTTTGGGACTTCCAGAAAAAACCAAGTGCAGTCACTGAGGGAATAAATGGATCAATGGTCGAGTCGCACATGAGCTCCATTCTAAAGGGGGTAAAAGTTCCACATTCGGCCGATCAGTGTGGGACCCAGAAGTCAGACCACCACAAATCAATAAGTTATCACTTATCATCAGGCCACATTCACACGTTCAGTATTTTAAATCATTTATTTGTAAGCCAAAATCAGGAGCGGAAAAATCAGAGGAAAAGTATAATAGAAACACGTCACCACTTCTGTCTTTTTCACACTCCTAGTTTTGGCTTACAAATACTAAGGTAAAATACTGACCAAGTACTGAATGTGTGAGTGTGTCTTTGGGATAGGTGATTACTTCTTTTCGCCAAAGAACCTCTATAAGTGCATATTTGCTACTGTGTAACAGTCACAGGACAGGGAGGGGTTAAATGTCCAAGTAATTAATCTCTAATATAAATAAGGAATCTTCCCCTTATTGAAATCTGAGAGAACAAGTGACCTACATACATAACGCAATCCACTATACCAAGACCAATAATACCACATACATGGACAAATACCGTCACACCATGACCAGACCACATATTACCACCACATATGGACCAAAGAATACAGGATACAAATACCGCCACACCCTGACCAAATCACATATTACCACCACAATGTGACCAAATAATACCACATACATGGGACAAATGCCGCCACACCATGACCAGACCACATATTGCCACCACATAGCGATCGAACAATACAGGATACAAATAACCGCCACACCCTGACCAAATCACATATTACCACCACATAGTGACCAAATAATACCACATACAAGGTACAAATGCCACCACACCATGACCAGATCACATATTACCACCACATAGTGACCGAATAATACCATGTACAATAGAGGAATACAGCCACACCATGATCACACCACACAAAATCACATATTACAACATACTGACCAAGTGATACCACATACATGAAACAAATACCGTCACACCATGACCAGACCACATATTACCACCACATAGTGACCAAATAATACCACATACAAGGTACAAATGCCACCACACCATGACCAGATCACATATTACCACCACATAGTGACCGAATAATACCATGTACAATAGAGGAATACAGCCACACCATGATCACACCACACAAAATCACATATTACAACATACTGACCAAGTGATACCACATACATGAAACAAATACCGTCACACCATGACCAGACCACATATTACCACCACATAGTGACCGAATAATACCACATACAGGGGACAAATACCGCAGGCCATAAACAGCTGGAGACAGACCGGAGCGGCGGTGATAATATATGAAGATGCCAGAAGGTGAGAATCAGATAGGACACTGGGATTTAAAGCACCACTCCAGCGCTGACATAAAAAAAAGCTGCAGTGGTTCTTTAAGTATTTCCTGTGTTTTTTGCAGCAAAAACCGCAGCATTTCTTATTACCAACTAAGTGAATGAGATTCTTGATGTCTCAAGCACATGTTGCTTAGTTTTGCCTTGCAGAGTTGAAGCAGTTTCATATCTGCAGCATGTCAGTTTCAGTATTTTTCACCCTATGCAACACAATGGGGGAAAGAAAAGCAAGTAAAAAATAAAACATGCAAGTAGAAAATGAGGTAAAAACTGAGTGTGTTTTATATTGCGTTTTTCCTGCCACAAGACACGTTTTTAGTGCAAAAATGTCTGCAGCAAATCCTTAATGTGTGCACATACCTATACACAGACTATTTCACCCACACAAATTCAGCTATATGCCTTATATATACACAAATGCACACATATAGGAATTGCGGTGCAAAAATACACAGCCACATTTATTATACACATGTAGGCTGTGTAGAGGAATGGGCAGCATGCATCCTCAGTCTCATGCAATGCTGTGGGGGGCACAGGACTCTCACTAAGTTCTCCATGTGCAGCTCTATGTACAGCAGGAGCAGTGAGTGCAGCAGGCAGCCAGAGCAGAGCAGTGAGTGCAGCAGGCAGCCGGAGCTGAGCATGGAGTGCAGCAGGCAGCCGGAGCAGAGCAGTGAGTACAGCAGGCAGCCAGAGCAGAGCAGTGAGTGCAGCAGGCAGCCGGAGCAGAGCAGTGAGAGCAGCAGGCAGCCGGAGCAGAGCAGTGAGTGCAGCAGGCAGCCGGAGCAGAGCAGTGAGTGCAGCAGGTATCCGGAGCAGAGCAGTGAGTGCAGCAGGCAGCCGGAGCAGAGCAGTGAGTGCAGCAGGCAGCCGGAGCAGAGCAGTGAGTGCAGCAGGCAGCCGGAGCAGAGCAGTGAGTGCAGCAGGTAGCCGGAGCAGAGCAGTGAGTGCAGCAGGCAGCCGGAGCAGAGCAGTGAGTGCAGCAGGCAGCCGGAGCAGAGCAGTAAGTGCAGCAGGTAGCCGGAGCAGAGCAGTGAGTGCAGCAGGCAGCCGGAGCAGAGCAGTAAGTGCAGCAGGCAGCAAGAGCAGAGCAGTGAGTGCAGCAGGCAGCAAGAGCAGAGCAGTGAGTGCAACAGTGAGGCCGCTCCTGGCTCTTGTGTAGCTGCTCTCCTGTGTGGAGCACAGGCACATGCAGGAGCAGTCACTTCTATGTGCTGTGCTCCTGGGCGCAGGAGAGGAGTCAGGAAAGGCAGTGCTGCAGTGTCAGGCTGCTCTGGAAGAATGTGTCCTCAGGAGATTTGGAGCATCAAGCTTTTGATCCAGGGCTCAGGCCCTGAATGTAACTGACTAGTGATGTCCCTGCCCAAGAGCCGATAAGCTGAAGCAAAATGGGAGGCCTGGACTGGGTGAGACACGCTGTCGGTATATCTCACCGAGTCCGGGCCACTTCTCTTTGCTTCTGCTAACCGGGGCCCCATACACCAGTAAAGGTAATAATGCCCTGATGGCGGCCCTGAGCGTACACAGTTATAGTGCAAACAGTTTTAATATCATCTCTAACTGGGAAAAAAAGCACTTACAACCTTTCTTCTATATTGTCCAGTTCTTTGTACAGTTCTTCTATTTCATTTTCGACCATCTGTTTGTTGTCCTCCCTGTTGTACATGGAACATATATCATCATGTCATAAGTAAATGTATTAATATCAGAAATTTGGAGAGCATTAGTGAACAAATCCTGCCCCTTGGCCTCCATCCTAAATACTTTGCCAACATTTTCCATCTACATTACACATATGCTACAATTTAGTCTACATAGAGCTACCACTAGAGGGCGCTCACTGAATAGGACAGAATAAACCTAGAAGGCTGGCGGCATACACAGACCTTATGGTCCATCTGCCCATATTATTTACTTCTCATATTCGTCGATCTCAGATTTATTTATTGCTTTAATAACTGGGAAATTTTCCATTTTGGAGTTTTCATATTTTACTCCCCTTCATCCAAGAGCCATATCCTTTTATTCTTTGGTCTACCTGACACTGGAATGGCTGTCAGACATGTAGAAAAGCTGATTTTTATAAAACTGTGCAGTGGTCTCTTAATTTTTGTAAGAGCTGTATATAGAGAGGATTGGAAATCAGGAAAACAGCACAAAAGTATAAAAAAAGAGAACGATAGATATTTATATTGTCAATCACGTGTTACTGATTTTTTTATTGTGAGGTGGAGGGCTGCTTTACGTTCATTTACTGTAGATTTTCTAACCACGAACCGCACAGTAAATGGCATCAAAAAAATGAATCGCAAGAAACAATAGTAAAATTCTTCTATATGTACATTAACAGAGTTCCTATAGAAACTAAAATTCTTCCTGCATAATACAAGGCTGCATACAGTTACATTGAAGAAACCAATGTAGGAGTTATAACTGCAGGAACATTAAGGATATAACTATATTTACTGCTCCTTAGAGGGGTTGTCCACTTTTGGGGAATTTTTTTTTTACTTCAATGCATTTATTTTGGGCTTCCTTAAAACATTTTCTCCTTTTGCTTTCTATACCTTCTGCGTTGCAATATTGCTGGCTGCATGATGAGTTAACTGAAAACCTGTCAGTCAGCTTGTTCTACTTTCCTTAGGGAGAGTTTGTCTTTTTTTTATTTTATTTGTCCTTTTTTATCTCCTCTCAGCTAATTTATGACAGATCACATCAAAGCTCAATATGCAGAGAATCAAACAACCTGTAAAAGCCAAACCGTGCACAATTTGTAATGAAACCAAAATGCAAAAATGGTTTTTCACCTATCTGCTGGAATAACCCATTATCGCCTGCATTTTATACCATATTTTATCCATGATGGAATAAATATTAAGTGTTATGGAATTATATTTGCTTTGCTGGACTGAAATTTAGGATTGAAAAGTCTGTGGCTCCTGGCAGATGTCCAAGCAATCTGGGGGTCCTCAGCACACCAAGGATGAATGACGTTTAATATATCTCATATATTTCTATAGAAGACATATTAATATATTGGCTCATTTTACTTTTCTTCTTACAAGTCAAATTCTCTAATGTTTGTGACCCATAAAAAACACTTTGCATCTTTGTAAATACAATCTGGTACATGAGCGGCAGCCAGTAAATGGCAGCTATGTGTGAAATAGATATACTGTGTATCATGTGCAGGATGTATATCATCTGTCCCTGAATACAGAGAATCACACATCGGAGATAAGGAAACGTCTATAGGCCCCGTTACACATAGCGAGATCTCTAGCGAGATCGCTGAAGCATCATTGATTTTGTGACGTAGCAGCGACCTAGCCAGCGATCTCACTTAGTGTGACACTCAGCGACGATCAGCCCCTCTGCTGGGTGTCGGTAATCGTCGCTGAATGTCCTGGACCATTTTTTGATCGCTGGTCTCCCGCTGGCCAGCGCGCATCGCTGTGTGTGACAGGTGGGAGACCAGCGATCAGCCAGCCGAAGCTGGTAACCAAGGTAAACATCGGGTTTCCAGGCCGAGCGGTGCCTAGAAACCCGATGTGTACCTTGGTTACCAGCTCCCTGCACCAGCGCGCTGGTATCTAAGATACACTGCGGGTAACTAAGCGACGTGTGTCGCTTGTTACCTGCATAGTCGCTGTCCTGATCGCTGCTGAGATCTGCCTGTTTGGCAGCTCAGCAGCGATCATGTAGCGACACACCAGCGATCCTGACAAGTGCATATCGTTGTCGGGATCGCTGGTGAGTCGCTATGTGTGACGGGGCCCTTAATCACTGTGTAATCTATAAGGCTCGCTTATATTAGATCAGTAATTCTCTGCACTTACAGAGCCAGGATCCTCTTTTTTTTATTTTCTATTTTTTTCTTTATTTCTGTATCCTGTGGGGCGTCATTACTATTGTAAAAGGAAGAAACATCAACTTATGTTAAATTGGTCACAAACTTAATAGTACAAGCAAATATAAGGAGCTTTGTAATATATCTTATCATCCTATTAGAGAAAAGTGCTTTGTTCTCCACTTATGAGCCACTTCTACTCCCATTGTGTCCTGAACTCACAATCCGCTCTGAAGTAAAACAAATAAGACAATAAAAACCCCATCAGGTTGGGCTCTGTTCACATTCCCAGTAGTCATCCGCTAGAACGGATCCAGCGGCAATCCGATGGCAAAAAGTTGTGTAGACATAACTTTTTTTGTCTGTTTTATAGAAAATCTGATTTCAGCTGGATCGGTTTTTTAAACACTTGCATCCTCATTTACATGTAATACTGTATAATACTATATTCTATACTTCATGGATGAAGCCATCTCTCTCTCCTTTTTTTCAGTCTATACACAGAACCAGTTCTCATACATGAAGCCTCGTATCATGACTCATTCATTACACACTATATTACAATACATACATCTGATTTAGAGGGAATCTGTCTCCAGACCTTAAATCCAGGGATATGTCACTTACTGGGCTGCTTTCTAGTTTTTTTTTCAGCAAAAGATTATCACTAGAAGGGCTCATACTCATCTGCGATAAAAACGGACGAGTGCAATCAGATAAAAAATCGAATTTGACTCTGACCAATGTTATTCAATGGCTGACATCTCATCGGCGATTTTTTTTCTTAGCTGAAATCGTACTGAGAAAAAAATTGCAGCATGCTGCAATTTGCTGCGCATCTCATACGAGACTCGCCAATGCAAGTTAATGAATGCGAGAAAAAAAATCGCACATCATTCGCATCATGCCAGTGCTGTTCTTTGAAAAGCCGGCAATTTGTGTGCGCATACAGTAAAATCACACTGACAGGTTAGAAAAGAATAGATAGAATAGATATATACACATAGAATAGGTACATATATATATATATGTATATGTACATATATATATATACATATATATATATATATATATATATATATGTCAGTGACACACATACTGTATATATACAGTATATATGTATGTGTGTCACTGACAGCTATGTATTCTGTGTGTATATATCTATTCTATTGTAACCTGTGATTTTACTGTATGCGCCCACGAATTGCCGGCTTTTCTTCTATCTATCAATCATATATATATGTGTGTGTATGTGTGTGTTTTGATGAATATTTCCTTTGAAAACAATGTGTAAATGACATAGAGAACTTCTGTATGTAAAAGATCATGTTAAATTCGCACTGCACTTGGATGTAAATCGGATTCTAGGTGGGAAAATCCCATTCACTCGCATGACAATCGTCTGTTTTTTCATTCCAGATTATGGAACTTTTTTTTCTCACATATGGGTATGAGCTTGAAGACTAGTAAACCTTCTGCCATGTAGTCCTCCATATTCATGAGCCCTGTATAACCCAGCCCTTGACTGGCAGCTTTCTGCCTATGCACAGTGTACACAGAAAGCTGTCAATCAGTGGTGGGGTGGTGTTATTCTGAGCTCAGTAGTCAGAGAACTGGTAGATTTGCAGTAGATAAAACAGATTTTATCCAAACTGCTGCAAGAAGCCCAGTAAGGGACACATCTCAGGAATTAGGCTCTCTGTCGCAACATCACGTGGTTCTTAGATGGCGTAGCAGTAACCTGGTGCAGATTCCTTTAATGTGTTTACATCCAGGCATTCATCAGTCCTGGCCGTCTTATAACCATCGTATAACTGAGTAATATTAATATTTATTATTATTGCACTATATGCAGACTCAATGACCAGATCTGGGGACATTACTCCACTTTCTGACCCGGTGGGGTCCGACTACCAGTACTCCTCCCACAGATGCTGAGAGTGAGGGTCTGCAGTGCTGGTCAGTGACACAGGTACCACTGTGCTCTCAGCCCTGTCTGTATTGGGGCAGCGCTGCTTCAGGCACCTACATGAGATGTGTTTAGCCCCTGTATAGTAGGGGGTTTCATTGAAGCTTGCTGGTCACTATTGTTCACTCCAGCCAAGTTCTCATAGTTTCCTGTAACTAAAGTACTGCCACACTAAACAATCCCGCTAGCGATCACGATAACGACGCATACTAAGCGATCGCTAGCGGGATTGTTTCTATATCGCTAAGTGCGGCCACATTTAGCGATATAGTTAACGACGCTATCGCCGTTAGCGATCTTCTTAACGACTTTAGCGGTACAAAAGTACCGCTAAATCGCTAAGAAAAGGTGCCACACAGCGATAAGATACTTACCCAGCGGAGCGCCGACGAGAAAATAGGGTCCGGAACGATTCCAGCGACGAGCGAGATCACAGCAGGAAGCTCGTCGCTGGAAGCTGCCGCACTGAACAATATCGCTAACGGATCGCTAAATAGTGACGTTTTTAGCGATCCCGTTAGCGATATTGTTTAGTGTGGCATACCCTTTAGTGTGAAGTGTAACTAAGCCCCCAGTAAGTCACAGTCCACAGTGGAGAGACGGCAATTCTATATATCACTGTGTAATCTGTGAGGTTTGCTGTTATAAGCTCAATAAATCTCAGCACTTACAGGGTCAGCTGCATTTTCTCCAGCTCCTTCATCTCCTTGCTGATCCCTTCTTCCTGCCACAGTATGTTCTTCTCCCTATGTTACATGGAACATATATATCTCATATTAAAAGGTGCAAATACCATTATTTGTTAGGATATTCAATAGCATTAGTGATCATGACAAATGTGGCTTCATTCCTCCCCTCCTCCCTCCATTCTAGGTATTTTCTTTACCAACAGTTTACACTGATTACATTCCAGAGTTAGGCTATGTGCGCACGTTGCGGATTGCTGTGCTGATTTTTCCGCATGTATTTTGCTAAATTCGCATGTAAAACGTCATGTGTTTTACCTGCGGATTTGCTGCGGATTTGCTACGGTTTTGGTGCGGATTTCCACTGCGGTTTTACACCTATAATGGAATAGGAGTAAAAACGCTGCGGAATCCGCACAAAGAATTGCCATGCTGCGGATTTAATCCACAGCATGTGCACAGCAGGTTTTTTTTACCATTCATTTGCATTGTACTGTACATGGTTTCTGGATCTGCTGCGGATCCGCAGGGCCAAATCCTCTGCGGATCCGCAGCAAAATCCGCAACGTGTACACAGGGCCTTACCGAAAATCTGTCAGCAGGTTTCTGATATTTAACCTGAGAGCAGCATGGTGTAGGGGCAGAGACCATGATTCCAGCAAGTTGTCACTTACTGGACTGCTTGCTGTACTTTCAATAAAATTATTATTTTTTTAGCAGGAGATTATCATTTGAGGACTAGTTGTCTCATGTCTTGTAGTCCCCCTGCTCTGAATAACTCCGTCCCCACCACTGATTAGCAGCTTTCTGGCAAAGTACAATTTACCTAGAAACTGTCAATCAGTGATGTGGGACGGGTTATACAGGGATCAACATTCAGAAGATTGCTAAACCTGTAACAGAGAAAACAGGCATTTTAATAAAACTGCACCAAGAAGCCCAGTAAGTGGAACATTACTGGAATCATAGCCTCTGTCCCTACATCATGCTGTTTTCAGATTATGTAGCAAAAACTTGATGACAGATTCCCTTTAAAAATAATTTACACCAGGATTTTGCCTCCTAATTTGAGAGCAGCATAACGTAGAGTTGTAAACCTTGCTTCCAGGGATGTGTCACTTATTGGGTTGTTTGCTGTAACATAAACAGGAGAAAATCCATCTCAACGAACTTGTGAAGAAACTTCTTTATTCACCAAAAGTGCTCAATAGAGGATAAAACAGAATCAGCGATGCAAGTTACATGATATGTGACATTGACACGTTTCTGCTGATTGCGCACCCTTAATCATGAAGCTGTTTGCTGTAGCTTTGATAAAATCACACTTTTATCAGCAGAAGATTATCACTAGAGGACTAGTAAACCTGCTGCCATGTATTCCTCATTATTTATGAGCCCTGCACCCGCCCCTGATTGGCAGTCTTTTGCCTATGCACAGTGTACAGAGAGCTGCCGATCAGTGGTATGGGGCGGGGTTATACAGGGCTCAGCATTCAGAGCACTGCTAGATCTGCAGCAGATAAAACAGTGATTTTATCAAAACTGCAGCAAGCAGCTCAGTAATGGTAAACATCGCTGGAATTGTTGCTTTTAGATGCGGTAGCAAAAACCTGGTGATAGATTCTCTTGAAATCCTCAAATTCTGTCTGCCAGCAGCTGCCGATAGAGGACAGTTTCTGTATGGGGATACCTAGAGAGCTAGAAGAGTACTGGCAAAAAAAGATCCCATGGCCTATCTTGTCTGTATTATTTCCCTTTTTAAATTTACAATAGATGATTATTCCAAACATAATGAATTTAATTTATTGGTGATTTTCTAACTATATACCACAAAGTGAATATTGTCTTCTGCAGCCTCCATACAGTCTAATACACTGCAGACTGTTCACTGGAAAACTGTCAGATGAGCTCTGTCTACAGATCACTACAGAAAGGATACGTCCTAAGGTTGCTTTATATTAGATTATTATATTTTTTCACTTACAAGATGGTGATCTTTATTTCAATATCACTGTTCTTCTGTGATATAATTTTGCATAATCCTCTGAAATCCGTCCTATAGTACAAGGAAACACATCAATGTATAGATTAGGTAAGGGTTTAACTATAAGTTATGGTAACACTGGTAATTGATGTGAACTATTAAAATAGATGTTCCCACTTATTTATCCCCAGTCCACAGTATATGGAATAAGCTGCTGATTGCTGGGACCCGTCCGCCGGACCCTCCATTCCTGAGAAGCCCCTGTAGGATGGAGTCGAGGTGGCGCATGCGCCCCACACACTGTACAGTGAGGAGAAAGACTCTTACCTGCGATTTACACCCTCAACTGAAAAAGAAACAACAGTTTACAATTAGATTTACTGAAGTATTTAATATCAGTCAGCTGCAGCAGACGACGTATTTTTAGGCCGTATTCACACGTCATTGTTTTTCTCATCTGCACAAAACCAAACTAATGTTCATCAGTGCGCTGCGTCCGATTTTCATCATTTTTTAGTCCATGTGTCCATTTTTACCATCAGTATGTCTTCCATTTCTCTTATGAGCAAAAACATAAAGCTGACGGACGTTTTCCAAGTTTCTCCGAGTAGTCAGTCAGTGGGTGAGTGATCCACAATTCACCCCACAGCTGACATGTTACTAGCTCCATAGAATATACGGGCCAGTGAAAAATACTGAGAGCGCACCTGGTACATAAACACTCATGCGCCTGAGCCCGTCCTGTATAACGTGATCGTACAGAGACTTCATTACACAATATCGGATGTGATCTGGCATCCAGGTTTCGGCTATACAGCCACTACTGGAGTGCAGGGGCGTTACATCAATAGTGGGGACCACACGGCCCATGAGGATTGGTGAGTGCCGGCTCTGTTCCCTCATCACCCCAACCGTCATCATAAGTTTACCTTTGGCTTCTTGTCCCACCATGCAGCCTGTCCCTGTGTGTCTGAGGCTCAGTTCAGCAGGCGCCATTACGTCACTAGATCGCGCCTGCTGTGCAAAGCCTCAGTCCCCGCACTGCACAGACCGGAGCAGGGTGCGTGGGGACAAGAGAGGTATAAAATGCTATAAATGCTTGTGAGAATGTGAATACTTACATGGGATGTTAATTACTGCAGGCTGTAAAAGTAAAACAGAGAGGAGTAAAAAGTCTATGAAATATTTCAGCTTCTCACATTGTCCTGTACATCACACACTTATAGGCTTCCATTACTCTGGATAATGACTGGCTGTTACATTATCACATAAGATAGATTTATTAATACTAGCGCAGTCTATGAGCAGAACGCCAGTCCATGCCCCATGCTGCATTCATACAGTCCATAAACAGCACGCCTGGTATGTGACCCGGCATCTGCTGACAGCTCAGGGTGGCATCTACTGACAACTCAGGGTGGCATCTGCTGGCAACTCAGGGTGCATCTGCTGCAATCAGGGTGCATTATGACAACTCAGGTGCATCTACTGACAACTCAGGGTGCCATCGCTGCATCAGGGGCATCTGCTGACAACTCAGGGTGCATCATGACAACTGTCATTGCTGACAACTCAGGGTGGCATCTACTGACAACTCAGTGATCTGCGACAGGGTGGCATCTACTGACCAGTGCATCTGCTGACAACTCAGGGTGGCATCTCTGACAACTCAGGGTGGCATTACTGACACTCAGTTGCATCTGCTGACAACTCAGGGTGGCATCTACTGACAACTCAGGTGCCATCTGCTGACAACTCAGGTGATCTACGACCTCGGCATCTACTGACAACTCAGGGTGGCATCTCTGACAACTCAGGGTGGCATCTGCTGACAACTCAGGGTGCATCTACTGACAACTCAGGGTGGCATCTGCTGACAACTCAGGGTGGCATCTACTGACAACTCAGGGTGGCATCTGCTGACAAAGCAGGGTGGCATCTACTGACAACTCAGGGTGGCATCTGCTGACAAGTAGGGTGGCATCTACTGACAACTCAGGGTGGCATCTGCTGACAACTCAGGGTGGCATCTACTGACAACTCAGGGTGGCATCTGCTGACAACTCAGGGTGGCATCTGCTGACAAGTAAGGGTGGCATCTACTGACAACTCAGGGTGGCATCTACTGACAACTCAGGGTGGCATCTGCTGACAACTCAGGGTGGCATCTACTGACAACTCAGGGTGGCATCTACTGACAACTCAAGTGGCATCTGCTGACAATAAGGGTGCATCTACTGACAACTCAGGGTGGCATCTGCTGACAACTCAGGGTGGCATCTGCTGACAAGTAAGGGTGGCATCTACTGACAACTCAGGGTGGCATCTACTGACAACTCAGGTGGCATCTGCTGACAACTCAGGGTGGCATCTACTGACAACTCAGGGTGGCATCTACTGACAACTCAGGGTGGCATCTGCTGACAAGTAAGGGTGGCATCTACTGACAACTCAGGTGGCATCTACTGACAACTCAGGGTGCATCTACTGACAACTGAAGTCTAAGATATGTGGAATATATTTATACATTAGTTGTGTATTATGAATCTCTGGAGTCCATTATATACATATTTATTTGGGTTTAAAAATGGGGCAAACTAGCATCGCTGCATTGCTACATCTGCTTTAAAGAGTTGTGTGTATTTCATGGTACTATATGCTACGTAGACTTAACTCTTTAAAGTAGTTGTCCACTAATGGTACAATCTCTTATTGAACTAAATGTTTGGTCAGATATAATAATAAGGTCGGGGTCACACTAGCGTTGAATACAGATGAGTGCTATGCGAGAAAACATCGCATAGCACTGGGACCATTGTTAATTTACGGGGCAGCTTACATCAGCATTTTTTTTTTCTCGGACGTATTCTGCGTGCGAGAGAAATCGCAGCATGCTGCGATAGTACAGGTATATCGGCCGAGTCTCGCCAATCAAATCTATGGGTGCTAGAAAAAATTGGACACCACACGGACCATCAGTGTGACTTGAGACAAATACGCACTCATTTTCCTCATTTCAGCCCATTGAGCCATTAAATTCAATATGGAAAAGCAGTGAGAAATGTAAAGCCATACGCATGTCTGTGGATGTCACACGGATACTTAGATGCGAGGAAATCACATCATCGCATTGCAAATGGATTACACACGGATCACCATATGGAGAACTTTGGTGCGATTCTCGGCTGAGAGAATTGTTCCTATTTTTCATACGGCAAGTGTGACTCCGGCCTAAAGCTTGTACTCACCTCCCATGCTGGTGCTGTTCCAGCGGTGTGAGCACTTGTGGTCCCCAGAGCTCTGGTGTGGTGTTGTGACATGTGGTGCTCGGCACCCAATCAGCGCTGGCATCACTGTCCCTGCCTTCGTACAGATTGAACATAAAGAGGAAGTCTGGGCTGCGGCTGATCTCTAACTTCCTCTTCATGTTCAATCCGTACAAAGGCGGGGACAGTGACTGATTGGGCAGAGGGCACCATGTGTCATTCCACTGCTCCAGAGCTCCAGCACCGGGAGTGCTGACACTGCTGGAACAGCACGAGCGTGAGATGTGAGTACAGGCTTTTCCATTTTATTGGGGCCAAACATTTAGTTCAAGAGGGGGTTGTCCTAGTAGTGGACAACCCCTTTAATGCCCCATGACATGGCTGGGCGAACCTGAACAGTAAAGTTAGGCATCCGTACAGAACACCACCTACTGTACGGACACCGAACACGGACTTCACTAGGAAGTTTGTGTTACTGTTCAGATTCAGCCACCCGAACACCAGGTGTTTATCACGCTGTTGTGCACATGACACTGCTTCTGATCGGTGGTAAAATCATTACTGTTCCTATCATCTCCTGCCGCTTATAACAGTAAAGGGCCCGTCTCACATAGCGATATCGCTACCGAGATCGGTGCTGAGTCACTAGTTTTGTGACGCAGCACCGAGCTCACCAGCGATATCGCTGTGTGTGACATTCAGCGACGATCAGCCCCCCTGCCGGGTATCGCTGATCGTCGCTGAAATGTCAGGACATTTTTTTGATCGCTGGTCTCAAGGTAACACCAAGCGGGTTGCCAGGCACGGGGCTGTGCCTGGAAACCCGCTGTGTACCTTGGATACCAGCGCCTGATGCAGGGAGCTGGTATCCAAGGTAAACAGCGGGTTTCCAGGCACCGGGCAGCAGCTTGGAAACCCGCTGTGTACCTTGGATACCAGCTCCCTGCATCAGGGCGCTGGTATCCAACGTACACTGCGGGTAACTAAGCGATGTTACCCGCAGTGTCGCTGTCCCAGATCGCTGCCTGAGCTGCCTGTTTGGCAGCTCAGCAGCGATCATGTAGCGATACACCAGCGATCCTGACAAGTGCATATCGTTGTCGGGATCGCTGGTGTATCGTTATGTGAGACCCAGCCTTTAGAGCAGGAGCAGCTGATGGGGAGTATTCATCAGCTGGAGCCTGCGGTCTAAATAAATACTAAATAAAAAACTGCATGGGTTACCCTGTATTTTTGATAACTGGCCAGGCAAAACTCACAGCTGGGGGCTGCAACTCTTAGCTGTCAGCATTAGCAAGTTATAGAGGGGTCCCGACGCTTTTTTTTTAAATTATTTAAATAATTGGCACCATTTAGATTGAAAACTATTTATCCCCAGATATGGATTACGGCGTGGGACAGAACGAGAGGTGAGGGATATCATTGTTTTTATTTTTGTTTCATTACGTATTATACGTGTGAAAGAAATAGCAGCATGCTGCGATTTGCACCGTATCTCGGCCGAGACTCGCCAATGCAAGTCTATGGGTGCGAGAAAAAAATGGATTACACACGGACCATGCGTGTGACTTGTGAGAAATATGCACCGGTGTCCTTCGGAAAGCCGGCAATTCAGTGCTCTATACTGTAAAATCACACTGACAGGTTAAAATAGAATAGATAGAATACATGTATACACATATATAGGTATATATATATATATATATATATATATATATATATACGTCATTGACACACATATATATATTTCATAGAGAAATAGATCATTGCAGAAGCCGACAGGATAGGAGACATGGTTTACATACAGTAAAACATTGCAGAACAGTTCGATTTATATATGTCACTGACTACTACTGTTAGTAGTATATGTGTGCAAAATTTGGGAGCTGTAGGTATTTAATAAAATAATGTATTCACAGAAAAAAATTGCGTGGGCTGCTGCTCAATTTTCTTCACTAGAGAGGGAAAGCCAGTGACTGAGGGCAGATATTAAGAGCCTAGAAAGGGACCATGGTTTTGCCCCCGGCTCAAAACATCTGCCCCAGCCACCCCAGATGCGCCAATTCTGGCACTTAGCCTCTCTCTTCCCACTGCCCTGTAGCAGTGGAATATGGGGTAATAAGGGGTTAATGTCACCTTTGTATTGTAAGGTGACATTAAGCATGGCTTAGTAATGGATAGGTGTCAATAAGACAACTATCCATCACTAATCCTGAAGTTTGTGAAGGGTTAAATAAACACACACATAGAATAAAGTGTTTTAATGAAAAAAAAAACACAAAGGTTTGCCATCTTTATTAAACCCCCAATCCAAACGATGCCCTCGTGCTCCTGTAAAAAAATAAAAAATAAAAAAGCAACAATATCCCATACTGTCCGCTGTACAGTCAAGTCCCACGCTGCAATCCATATTAAGTGGTTAAACAGTTTACAACCGGGAGCAGTGCTAATGCGACCGCTCCGGCTGTAAACCACTGAGGAATGAATGAGAAGCTGCCGGCGGCAGCATCAGTTACTAGCACTGACGTCACTGATGCTGCGCAGCTTCGCAGCCTGACCCATGGTGAACTCTGCAGCGCAGGAAAATGAACAGGCATTTTCCCACGCTGCGGAATTCACCGCGGGTCAGCCTGCGAGTGAGCAGTCACGTCAGCGCTAGTCATTGATGCTGCCGCCGGCAGCTTCTCATTCATTCCTCAGTGGTTTACAGCCGGGGCGGTCACATTAGCACCGCTCTCGGTTGTAAACTGTTTAACCCCTTGATATGGATTACGGTATGGGACTTGACTGTACGGCGGATAGGTATTGGTATATAGTTGATTTTTTTTTATTTATTTTTTACAGGAGAACGAGGGCTTCAATTGGATTGGAAGTTTAATAAAGATGGCAAACCTGTGTGTTTTATTATTTCATTAAAACACTTTATTCTACGTGTGTGTTTTATTTAACCCTTTACAAACTTCAAGATTAGTGATGGATAGGTGTCTTATTGACACCTATCCATTACTAAGCCAGGCTTAATTAACAGATGACACAAGGATACTTAGATGTGAGGAAATCGCATCCTCACATTGAAAACGGATTACATACGGATCACTTAATGAATCATTGATGCGATTCTCGGCCTAAAAAACAGATCGATTATTATAGATTATGTGTGACGCCGGCCTTATTAGCGCAGAAGGCGTCGCTGATAGGAGCAGTTGTCCTATCATCCAACACCAGTGACTGAAGGTAAACTTTATACCTCCGATCACAGCTGTGGGCTCATGCTGACAGTGTGGGAACTGCGGCTGTCTGACCGGCAGTAATGATTTTACCGCCGATCAGATTAGTGTTTGCCGTGCTGTCATGCACATGATAGCATGGCAAACACTGGATGTTTGGGCCCCCCCTTTCAAGTGAATGGGGCCCGGGTATTGTTCTGGTACCCGAACCTGAACTTTTTTAACTGTTCGCTCGAACCCGCCGGACCTGAACAGCCAGGGGTCCAGCCATCTCTACCCACTGAAAAAAAGATACTCATCAAAAAATCAGCATATTGAATATCAATAATAAATGAAAATATTGCCTATGTGCTGACGTGATGTTGGACATAAATAAGGACTAGTCACAGACCAATAGGAAGGGGAGAGGTATAGATACCAAACAAATGACCAATGAGTCCATAAATATATTAAAAAGTAACAGCTTTATTAGAAACAGTGAACAACACAGGTGAGGAAAGCATGTACCATGAAGTACAACCTAAATGCACAAATGCATGACGGCAAAGAGGGCGCATGGAAACAGGGAAGCTAATAGATCATATAGTGTAGACATGATGGTGAGTGATACATATCAAAACTTAAAAAACAGGCCATCAAGAAATATACCTAGAAAAGGTCCGCAATGTAGACTACAATAGGCCATATATAAATGAGCCACAGGCACATTAGAAGTGCTGGATGGATATGCTAGTAGTAGTCCTGTATCTGTATAGTGTGGGTGCCATGGCATCACAAGGTTACCTCAAATGAGTAGCAGACAGGAGCTCCCTGGGGCCGTGCGTCCGTCTGGCAGGTTATAAAAAGTACAGAGGAACCCAAGCGTTTTTTTTAAATTATTTATTTAGAGAGCATGCGCCGGTTGATGAATACTCCCATCACCGCCGCCTGCTCTCACTGTTATTAGTGGCAGAAGGCGTCGGCTGATAGGAGCAGTTGTCTCATCATCCAACACCAGTGACCGAAGGTAAACTTTATACCTCCGATCACAGCTGTGGGCTCACGCTGACAGCGTGGGAACTGCGGCTTTCTGACCAGCAGTAATGATTTTACAGCCGATCAGAAGTAGTGTTTGCCGTGCTGTCATGTTCAGCCGAACCCGCCGGACCCGAACAGCCAGGGGTCCAGCCATCTCTACCCATGACAGATATATATGGAACGTGTCAGGAACTTTGGAGCGGGCTCAGAAGCAGAGCCATCTCCACACTGATGTCAGAGCCAATCACTGCCTCTATCAGCAGTGATTGGCTGCCCACAGATTGCTGCTGTTAATCTGTTAATGCTGTTGACAGTTGCTGACTGCGGCATTTAAGCGTGATGTGATCACAGGGAGCCGATTGGCTGCTATGACAGCTGGGTGCCGGCTAAATATCTCCCTGCCTGTTATGTGACCGCTCCTGTAAAGTCCAGCCTGTGCTGGGGCGTCATATAACACAGTGATTGTTACTATATACCTCAATGCTGCTGTGTTGCTGTATACAGCACAAGCGATCAGACAATAGCAGGTTCAGGTCCCCTAAGAGGACTAACAAATAACGTGAAATGGAAAGAAAAAAGTTTTTAAAAATGTAAGAAGATAAAAATTCAAATCAACCCCTTTCCTCCAGTTAATATGAAAGAAAGGGGAAAAACACACATATATGGTATCAACCTGTTCAGAAAAGTCTGATCTATAAAAATATAAAATTAATTGACCCATCTGTAGAAACTGTAAAGCATAAAAAAATCAAAACGCCAAAATTGCAGGTTTTTGGTTACTACAACTCCACAAAAAAATACAAAGCAGCAAAGTATCATAACTACCCCAAAACAGTATCAATACATCAGGTCACCACGCAAAAAAAGAAAGTGCATAAAGAAATGGACATCAGACAACAACAATTCATTATTATATACACGTATAGAGACAGCATTACTATCATTATTCTGAATTACAGGACTTTTCTCATTTGGAACTTACATAGATTGGTCTCTCACTTTTGCTCGACATTTTTCTAGTAAGAAAAAATCGCACAATCCTGAAGAGGTCAAATAGAGAGGTAGAAATAGGGGAAGATTATCACAAAAAATCAGAAACTTATATAGCTAGGAAATGGGAAATAATAAGGACAGGACAGGAGCATCAGACACGCATACTCACTCTCATCGCCTACTATAACCCTCAAAGGAGTTCCGGGCAAGCAGAGGTGGCCATGGCGCCGATCCTGTGACATCACAACATTCTACAATGTGCCCTGCAGCCAATCAGATCCAATATAATCATGTATAATAAAGTATTGGAGGATTTATAAATGTATGTAAATAATGTGATACAGGAAATTACAGAAAACAACACCCCCGCACCTCCCACAAACACACATGAACACATATACGAAGAAGAGTCTTATAATCCAATTTTTCCTTATATTGCTGTTACACATATACACCATATGGACATAAGTGGAGGGATACAGAATTTTATAATATCTCATTCTAAATTCATAGGCATTTTTACCCCTTCATTCAGGATAGCATTTGTCACTGATGCTGGATGGGTGGTCCTGGCGAGCAATCTCCATTCTCGTTCATCCCAAAGGTGTTGGATGGGGTTGAAGTCAGGGCTCTGTCCGGCCTTAACGGCTGCAGGTTCCTCGCTGCTCCTTTACATGATGCTGTTCCTCTGTCCTGGAATTATTCACTGCACACTCAATTCAATTCAAGTAAAAGTGATGATTTGTATTTATTTACATAGATATAGATCATGTAGTCAAAAGGAAGAAATTGCTTCTTGATTGAGACAAGGCATTGATGTTTCGATTAAATGAATCTTTCTCAAATATGTCGCAGGATATTTCTGAAGCCACAGTTATATAGGTTGTCCTGTAAGGACATTATGCAGCGTCGTGTTATGACACACCATACACACACAACATACTATATACACACACCATATACTATATACACACACCACATACTATATGCACACACCACATACTATATATACACACCACATACTATATAGACACACAAGCCACATACTATATACACACACCACATACTATATAGACACACAAGCCACATACTATATACACACACCACATACTATATAGACACACAAGCCATATACTATATACACACACCACATACTATATACACACACCACATACTATATACACACACCACATACTATATACACACACAAGCCTCATACTATATACACACACCACATACTATATACAAACACCACATACTATATCACACACACCACATACTATACACACAAGCCACATACTATATACACACACCACATACTATATACACACACCACATATACTATATAACACACACCACATACTATATACACACATCATACTATATAGACACACCACATACATAACACACACAATACATACACACAAGCCACATACTATATACACACACCACATACTATATACACACACCACATACTATACACACAAGCCACATACTATATACACACATCATATACTATATACAGTACAGACCAAAGTTTGGACACACCGTCTCATTCAAAGATTTTTCTGTATTTTCATGACTATGAAAATTGTAGAATCACTCTGAAGGCATCAAAACTATGAATTAACACATGTGGAATTATACATTACACTTTACAAAAAAGTGTGAAACCACTGAAAATATGTCTTATATTCTAGGTTCTTCAAAGTAGCCACCTTTTGCTTTGATTACTGCTTTGCACTCAGAAAAGGTGAACGGATGGACTCTACATGCCTGGTTCTACTATACTATATATACACCACATACTATATACAGTCATGGCCAAAAGTTTTGAGAATGACACAAATATTAATTTTTACAAAGTCTACTGCTTCACTTTTTCTAATGGCAATTTGCATATACTCCAGAATGTTATAAAGAGTGATCAGCTTAACAGCAATTACTTGCAAAGTCAATATTTGGCTAGAAAATGAACTTTATCCCCCAAAACACATTTCAACATCATTGCAGCCCTGCCTTAAAAGGACCAGCTAACCTCTTTTCAGTGATTGCTCCATTAACACAGGTGTGGGTGTTGATGAGGACATGGCTGGAGATCAATCTGTCATGATTAAGTAAGAATGACACCACTGGACACTTTAAAAGGAGGCTGGTGCTTGGCATCATTGTTTCTCTTCTGTTAACCATGGTTATCTCTAAAGAAACACGTGCAGTCATCATTGCAATGCACAAAAATGGCCTAACAGGGAAGAGTATCGCAGCTAGAAAGATTGCACCTCAGTCAACAATCTATCGCATCATCAAGAACTTCAAGGAGAGAGGTTCCATTGTTGCCAAAAAGGCTTCAGGGCACCCAAGAAAGGCCAGCAAGCGCCAGGACCGTCTCTTAAAAGTGTTTCAGCTGCGGGATCGGGCTACCAGCAGTGCAGAGCTTGCTCAGGAATGGCAGCAGGCAGGTGTGAGTGCATCTGCACGCACTGTGAGGCGGAGACTCTTGGAGCAAGGCCTGGTCTCAAGGAGGGCAGCAAAGAAGCCACTTCTCTCCAGAAAAAACATCATGGACAGACTGATATTCTGCAAAAGGTACAGGCAGTGGACTGCTGAGGACTGGGGTAAAGTTATTTTCTCTGATGAATCCCCTTTTCGATTGTTTGGGACATCAGGAAAATGCCTCATTCGGAGAAGACAAGGTGAGCGCTATCACCAGTCTTGTCTCATGCCAACTGTTAAGCATCCTGAAACCATTCATGTGTGGGGTTGCTTCTCAGCCAAGGTAATCGGCTCTCTCACAGTCTTGCCTAAAAACACAGCCATGAATAAAGAATGGTACCAGAATGTCCTCCAAGAGCAACTTCTCCCAACCCTCCAAGAGCAGTTTGGCGATCAACAATGCCTTTTCCAGCATGATGGAGCACCTTGCCATAAAGCAAAGGTGATAACTAAATGGCTCAGGGAACAAAACATAGAGATTTTGGGTCCATGGCCTGGAAACTCCCCAGATCTTAATCCCATTGAGAACTTGTGGTCAATCATCAAGAGACGAGTGGGCAAACAAAAACCTAAAAATTCTGACAAAATGAAAGCATTGATTGTGCAAGAATGGACTGCTATCAGTCAGGATTTGGTCCAGAAGTTGATTGAGAGCATGCCAGGGAGAATTGCAGAGGTCCTGAAGAAGAAGGGTCAACACTGCAAATATTGACTTGCTGCATTAACTCATTCTAACTGTCAATATAAGCTTTTGTTACTCATATGTTTGCAATTATTATATTTCTGTCTGTGATAAAAACATCTGTCAAACACACATAAAAACCAGAGGGCAGCAGATCATGTGAAAATATAATATTTGTGTCATTCTCAAAACTTTTGGCCATGACTGTACACACAAGCCACATACTATATACACACACCACATACTATATACACACACAAGCCACATACTATATACACACACAAGCCACATACTACATACACACACCATATACTATATACACACAGGCCACATACTATATACACACAGCACATACTATATACACACCACATACTATATACACACACCATATACTATATACACACAAGCCACATACTATATACACACAGCACATACTATATACACACACCACATACTATATACACACACAAGCCACATACTATATACACACACCATATACTATATACACACACCACATACTATATACACACACCATATACTATATACACACAAGCCACATACTATATACACACACCACATACTATATACACACACAAGCCACATACTATATACACACACCATATACTATATACACACACCACATACTATACACACAAGCCACATACTATATACACACACCACATACTATATACACACACCACATACTATATACACACACAAGCCACTACAAACACACCATACTATATACACACACAAGCCACATACTATATACACACACAAGCCACATACTATATACACACACCACATACTATATACACACACAAGCCACATACTATATACACACACCATATACTATATACACACACAAGCCACATACTATATACACACACCACATACTATATACACACACCACATACTATATACACACACAAGCCACATACTATATACACACACCACATACTATACACACACACCGCATACTATACACACACAAGCCACATACTATATACACACACCACATACTATAGTGGTGAGTGGTGACTGATGATGTCCCGTCCACCATTCCTAGGAGTAAGAAGCACTGAAGATGAGCTCCTGAATTTCCATCACTTTATACCTTGTAATGAGCCAACTGTAAGACAAAACCTGGAAAAAATCAACTCCGTGGGACAGAAAAGGGACCTGGACTGAGCTGGACTTTGGATTTTTATGAAAGAGGAAGAAATAGAGGATTTAAAGGGCAAAGCAAGAATCTCTTGGAGGACAGACTGCACACAGGCAGCATTCATCTGACATCCAGAGACCTGAGCATCCAAAGGTAGGACCATCCTGCAACCCCAAAACAATCTATAGACTTCCTACAAATCTATCTTCTTAGAAATAAGGATTATAATTACTATATAACCACAAAAATGGAAAACACAAATTTAGAAGTAAATGGGCAAAGCACAGAGCTGGAGACACAGCACACCAGGGGGTCAGATATGGAGACAACACTGGGGCAGAAGAGCAGTAAAGTCAAGAAAGGAAACGCAATGAGGGAGAATCCAGAAACCCTTATTTCTGATTACACTAAAGATGAAGAAAAAAGGAGAACCAACCTGTTATTCTACACAGACCAACTCTCAGCCTGGCACACCACCCTGTGCAAGCAGTATAAACATGTATCTCAGTGCAACACCAATAATAGCCGGCAGATTAAAATTAAAAGCAAAGCAGATGATGACACACACTCACTCACCATAAGCCTTTACAACAATGGCACCGTCATGGTGCAAGGGACTGAGGAAAATCTGCAGCAGTTTGAAAACCATTTTACTGATATCAGAGAATAGGCACAAATCCTTAAAAAGCAACCTCCAGACGCCATTTGTAATGCTCACATCTCTACAGAGACCTCCAGGGACAACTCCTCCCCCAACACTTCACACCTCTCCCCTGAGACCATCAGAGACTGTATATCTCAATTAGAACGAGACTTGGTTCAAATTAAGGAAGAACTTCAAAGAAACTTACATAGAAATGCAAATGGCCAAGCAACAAATGAGATCAATAAGCTGAAATGTGAGTTCAAGTCAGCTCTCCAGAAAATAAGAGGAAATGAGCGAATTACAAAATGACAATGAAAGGCTCAGAAAGGAGATAGCAGAACTAAAAACACAGACTCCTCAATGTCTGACCCAGCAGGGGGCAATGGGAACAAGCCAGAGAGCAGACAACATGGCCTCCACTGACCAGAATGTGGAGACGCCAAACAACAACACAGCAATAACCAACAATATAAACAATCCTGAAACCAAGAAAAGTGAACCAGCGAGAAGAGAACCAACCACCAGCAAAGCCAGCATCACAGACCCCCACCATCAGCCACTTAACCCATCCCAGACACCACAAAGTCCTGATATCGTCCTAATAATGGACTTAAATGGGAAGTACCTAAATGCACAACGGCTATTCCCAGGAAAACGGGTCAGAAAAATCCACTGTGCAACTATTGAACAGGTGACAGAGGTCATCAATAATCCACGTTTTACCAACCCAAACCATATTATTATACACACAGGTACAAACAATCTGCCAGACCAGCACCAGCAGATCGCAGGACAACTGGCCCAACTAGCAAAGACGGCAAAACTAAAATTCCAAGACAGAAAAATCATTCTGTCATCTCTGCTCCCAACAAAGGACATATCCAGGCAAACCACCCAAAGCATCAATATGGAACTGACAGAAAGGGTCAAGACTGTCCCAAACGTGACCTTGGCACAACACCTTTCCATAAACCACCATCACCTATATGATAATAAGCACCTCAACAAACAAGGGGTCAGCCTCCTGGCCAAAGAGCTGAAAGACATCGTACTAAACAGAGGACCCAGGCCTGGATTCAACAGTAACCAACATCACACCGAAAGACCCCTAACAATAAAAAGACAGAAAACCCCAATCCTATCTCCAGAAGCTGGAAACAAAGCTCTTCACCCAAAATCAGACCATCAGAGGAGGAGACCTCCATGGAGGGGTCCACCGACCCCACACAGATACACGCAGAGCAGAGATATGGATGAGGTAAAGACCCTGCTCAGCGCACTATGCAGGAAACTAATGTGACTGGATGGAACCAAGCACACCTACAAAACAGTCAGAAATCCAGTTTGTCCTACACAGCCATACTCATTACAAGGTATATACACACAAGATAAATAGAAAAAATGACTTCACTTACAATCAGCAGCTGGAATATTCAGGGTCTCAACACCTCGACCTTTGGATGTAAAACAAATGACCCTGACTTTATACAAAGACTGAAAAATATAGACATCCAGATCCTCCTGGAAACATGTACCAGAGCCGAAAACGAATCCCTGGTGCCCATCGGATACAGGGAAATCTCTGTCCCTGCCCTGAAAAATAAAAACATCAAACAGGGCCGGAGCTCAGGAGGAATACTGATCTGGTATAAAGATAAGCTCCACCAATACATCAAACCGGTGAAGAGAGGAGGCAGCCACATATGGATCAGGATCAGCAGCTCCATCCTCACCTTTCAGTCTGATGTCCACCTCTGCGCCACCTATATACCACCGCCAGAGTCCCCCTACTTCAATCCAGAGAGCTTCGAGATCTTACAAAGAGAAGCCGCCCACTATCAGGCCCTGGGCAAAGTTCTCATCTTTGGGGACCTCAATGCAAGAACAGGGAGAGAAAACGACTTCCTGACCACGGATGGGAACATCTACATATTTGGAGCAGAGAATGACGGCCAAGACTCAGTACACACAGAGAGAAACAGCTATGACAGTACAGTCAACAAAAGTGGTAAAAAGCTCCTGAACGTATGTAGAAGTTTAGGACTTCATATTCTTAATGGACGTACCAAAGGAGACTCTTTGGGGAGGTGTACACTAAACTCCCATGTAGGGAGGAGTGTAGTAGATTATGCCATTACAGACATGAACCGGGCAAATATCAGCGCCTTCATAGTCACCCCACAAACGCACCTGTCAGACCACAGCCAACTTCTTCTGTACTTGAAATCTACAGAGAAACCACCCACTCAAAAGCCACAGCATAGCGGCCTCTTCAACCGGCCTCCATCCTATAAATGGTCCAAAACGTCGGCATTAAAGTATAAAGAGGCTCTCAGCAGACCTGAAATACAGCGGATGCTCCACCACTTCTACAACCACGAGTACCAGCCTAACCCAAAGGGAGTGAGTCAAGCTACAAAAGACCTCAACAATATATCTATGCAATGGCCAGACTGTCCGACCTTAAAAAAGTCGACTACAAGAGACCAAAAGAAAAACAGATCAATGGTTGGTTTGACAGAGAGTGTAAAGCGTACGGAAGACCCTGAGAACAACTCAAACAAGAAACATAGAGACCCCAACCACCCTGGTCTGAGGGAAGCCTATGAAACCATACAAAGGCAGTACAAAACCATCCTCAGGAGGAAGAAGCAGAGTTACATCTCTACCAAGCTTAACCAACTCCAAGATGCTCTTTAAGAGAATTCCTTCTGGGAACTATGGAACCACATGGGCACAAAAGACAAGAAAAACAACATCCATATCCAAAATGGCAACATCTGGCTCCAGTACTTCAGAGACCTCTATAAAGACATCCCAAAGGAAGAACTAAACCAAGAACAGGAAAACATAATGGCAAAACTAAAAGCAATGGAGGAAATAGTAAAAAAATTCCAAAACCCAGTGGATACACCTATTACATTACAGGAAGTAGCAGAGAGAATCTCTTCCATAAGATGTAGAAAAGCCGGTGGCCTGGATGGAATCCTACCAGAAATGCTGACGTACAGCCCACCAGAAATACAGGCTGCAATGGTTAAACTCTTCAATATTGTGCTAAGTGCCGGCTACTTCCCTCGTACCTGGAACCAAGGCCTCATCACACCCATCCACAAGAATGGGGACAGGTATGACCCAGCCAACTACAGAGGCATATGTGTCAGCAGCAACCTGGGAAAACTGTTCAACAGCATCCTGAACAAGAGGATCCTCAGCTTCCTCACCGAACATAACGTCCTCAGCAAGAGCCAAGCAGGGTTCATGCCAAACCACCGCACCACTGACCACATCTATACCCTGCACAGCCTCATTCAGAGACACGTCCACAATACAAAGAACGGGAAGATATACCTCTGTTTCGTGGACTTTAAAAAGGCCTTCGATTCGGTGTGGCACCCGGGCTTATTCCTGAAACTGCTGGAGAGCGGAATAGGAGGAAAGACCTACGATGTTATCAAAAGCTCCTACACCGAGAACCTCTGCAGTGTGAGTGTGAACGGTAAAAGAACAGCTTATTTCCAGCAGAGCCGTGGAGTCAGACAAGGCTGCAGCCTAAGTCCAACGCTCTTCAACATTTACATCAACGAGCTGGCTACCGCTCTGGAATCTTCCACAGCACCAGGTCCCACCCTCCACGACACCCAGGTGAAATTCCTGCTGTATGCAGATGACCTGCTGCTTCTGTCACCAACCGAGAAAGGCCTCCAAGACAACCTGAAAATCTTAGAGAAATTCAGCTCCACCTGGGCACTACCGGTCAACCTACAGAAAACCAACATCATGGTGTTCCAGAGGAGAAAGAGAAAATTAGACCAGCACCCTTCATTTGTCCTCAACAACTGCGCCCTTACAGGAACAGACAAATATACCTACCTGGGCCTAGAGATTCACCGGTCAGGAAGCTTCAAACAAGCCATAGAGACCCTGAAAGACAAGGCATGTAAAACCTTCTATGGCATCCGAAAGAAACTCTACCATCTGAAACCACCAGTGAGGGTCTGGTTAAAAATCTTCGACTCTGTCATCGCCCCAATCCTCCTGTATGGCAGTGAAGTCTGGGGTCCTCACACCTAACCAGACTGGTCAAGGTGGGATTCCAGCCCAACAGAAATATTCCACCTGGAATTCTGCAAGCACCTTCTCCAAGTCCATCGGAGCACCTCCAACAGTGCCTGCCTGGCCGAGCTGGGCAAATTCCCTCTACACCTAACGGTTCTAAAGAGGGCACTGTCATTCCGGGCTCACTTACATAGGAGCAATCCAAGCTCCCATCACCATAAAGCCCTGACACACGTAGGTGAAACAGAAAAACTAGGACCCTCGGAACAGCTCACCCAAACCCAACCTGACCAGAACACCAATCACAACAACCTGACAAAAGCCGAAATCAGGAAGATGGTAGACGAAGGCCAGGAGAGGTATGTCAGTGACTGGAAGAACGACATCATCAGCTCCCAGAAACTGACCATGTACCGGAGTCTACAGAGAGACTACAGTCTGGCCCCGTACCTGGAGAAACTCCCGGACCCCAGAGACCGCAAGATCCTGAGCCGGTATAGACTCAGTGCCCACAGTCTGGCCATCGAATCCGGCCGACACAGGCAGAGCTACAAGCCCAGAGAGGAAAGACTGTGCCAACACTGTGACCAGGAGGCCATAGAGGACGAAACCCACTTCCTGCTACACTGCTCCAAATACTCAGCAGTGAGGGACACTCAGTTCAGGAGACTCTCACATCTCTTCCCGGATTTCATCACCATGAAGGAGGAAGAGAAAACATATATCTTGCTGGGGGAAGAAGAGAGAGCAGCGGAGATAGCAGCGCGGTATGTGAGCGAATGTCATAGACTGCGAGAAAGAGAACTATGATATGCCATGGACTTCTATAGCCCCCACCCCGGATCTGCCCCCATCCCCCCTCCCTATGCCATGGACTTCTATAGCCCCCACCCTGGACCTGCCCCTACCCAACATCCCTATCCCTATTCCCCTTTTGTACACTTGCTTTGGCAAAACTAATGTGTATTTAGTCCTGCCAATAAAGCTTCTTTGAATTGAATTGAATTGAATTACTATATACACACACCACATACTATATACACACACAAGCCACATACTATATACGCACACCATATACTATATACACACACAAGCCACATACTATATACACACACCACATACTATACACACAAGCCACATACTATATACAACACACCACATACTATATACACACACCACATATTATATACACACACCACATACTATATAGACACACCACATACTATATACACACACCACATACTATATAGACACACCACATACTATATACACACCATATACACACCACATACTATATACACACAAGCCACATACTATATACACACACCACATACTATATACACACACAAGCCACATACTATATACACACCCAACTATATACACACACCACATACTATACACACACAAGCCACATACTATATACACACACCACATACTATATACACACACCACATACATATACACACAAGCCACATACTATATACACACACCATACTATATACACACACAAGCCACATACTATATACACACACCACATACTATACACACAAGCCACATACTATATACACAAACCACATACTATATACGCACACTACATACTATATACACACACCACATACTATATAGACACACCACATACTATATACACACACCACATACTATATAGACACACCACATACTATATACACACACCACATACTATATACACACAAGCCACATACTATATACACACACCACATACTATATACACACACAAGCCACATACTATATACACACACCACATACTATATACACACACATCACATACTATATACACACACAAACCACATGCTATATACACACACAAGCCACATACTGTATACACACAAGCCACATGCTATAATATATATATATATATAATACACACACACACAAGCCACATACTATATATATGCACCACACACTATATACACATACACACACCACATGCTATATACACACATCACATACTGTACACACACAAACCACATATTACACACACCATTCTATATACACACACACACAAGCCACTTACTATATACACACACCACATACTATACACACAAGTCACATACTATATACACACTCCACCTACTATATACACACAAGCCACATGCTATATATATATGTATATATAACAACACACACACACACACAAGCCACATACTATATACATACACCACACACTATATACACATATACACACCACAAGATATATACACATACCACATACTATACACACACAAACCACATATTACATACACACACCACATACTATATACACACACAAGCCACATATTATATACACACACCACATACTATATACACATTCCACATAATATATACATACACGACATACTATATACACACAAGCCACATATTATATAAAAGAAAAAAGGGGTTTGGTACCATGATAGCCATTTGAAAAAATAATGCATTATATATTATATACACAAACACCATACTATATACACACACCACATACTATATAGACACACCACATACTATATACACACACCACATACTATATAGACACACCACATACTATATACACACACCATATACTATATACACACCACATACTATATACACACAAGCCACATACTATATACACACACCCACATACTATATACACACACAAGCCACATACTATATACACACACCACATACTATATACACACATCACATACTATATACACACACAAACCACATGCTATATACACACACAAGCCACATACTGTATACACACAAGCCACATGCTTAATATATATATATATATATATATATATATATATATACACACACACAAGCCACATACTATATATATGCACCACACACTATATACACATGCACACACCACATGCTATATACACACATCACATACTGTACACACACAAACCACATATTACACACACCATTCTATATACACACACACAAGCCACTTACTATATACACACACCACATACTATACACACAAGTCACATACTATATACACACTCCACCTACTATATACACACAAGCCACATGCTATATATATATATATATACACACACACACACACACACACAAGCCACATACTATATACATACACCACACACTATATACACATATACACACCACAAGATATATACACATACCACATACTATACACACACAAACCACATATTACATACACACACCACATACTATATACACACAAAAGCCACATATTATATACACACACCACATACTATATACACATTCCACATAATATATACATACACCACATATTATATACACACACCACATACTATATACACACACAAGCCACATACTATATACACACAAGCCACATATTATATAAAAGAAAAAAGGGGTTTGGAACCATGATAGCCATTTGAAAAAAATAATGCATTATATATTATATACACAAACACCATACTATATACACACACCACATACTATATACACATACACAAACCACATATTACATACACACACCATACTATATACACATAAGCCACATATTATATACACAGACCATACTATATACACTCCACATACACACACCTCATACTACACACACACACACACACAACACACACACACACACAAGCACACACCAAATACTATAAACCAGGGGTGTTGCTAGGGTCCTATAAGATCAGAGGCCCAATCCCCAAAGTGCACCTCTCCCCATATGACCCCCTTAAGCCATTTAAAATAGCATCTATGCATATATAATTACAGTATGTCACTGTTGCTAACCAAAAAGACACAATACAAAGACCAATATTATAAAATTACTGCTATAAAAGACCAAAACAATATAGCTACACAATGGCCACTACCATCACCACTACACAGGAATACACGTGATTACAGTACAGTTATACATGGTAACTTACAGATAACGTTCTTTCTGATTCTGGTCTTTCACTTTTCCTGTCTTTTCCATCTGACCCAGACCTCCATTATCAGTCACGACTCCTCTGCACCAGAGGCGTAGCTAGGGTTTGGGTTTAGGGGGGGCGAAACATCTGAGTGGGCCCCTAACCAGAGAACCTCAGCAAATGACCGCGCTGTTGCCAAAAATAATCTATATATAAAAAGACCAATATTGATATCACCGCCATATGGTCAGTGGTAAATAACACATCTACAGAAAAATAGAGATCATAGCAGAGTTACAATAAGTGACTATACCGCTGACGTTCTTTCTAATGGAATCGTTCACTTTTCATGTCTTTTCCATCTGGCCCCAGACCGACATGACGCCTCCTCCAGCCAGGACTCGGCTACAGAGAATACAACAAAGACACGTTTCACTTCTCATATTTTCAGCACTGTCACGGTCACCAATTGGACTATTCTCAACCTGCACAAACTCCTCATCCTGCTGATACCCCAATACTGAGCCGCTGCTGCCATATGTGTCCCTATTACTGCTCCTGATACCCCAATACTGAGCCACTGCTGCCATGTGTACCTATTACTAAACCTGATACCCCAATACTGAGCCACTGCTGCCATATGTGTCTCTATTACTGCACCTGATACCCCAATACTGAGCCGCTGCTGCCATATGTGTCCCTATTACTGCAACTCATACCCCAATACTGAGCCACTGCTGCCATATGTGTCCCTATTACTGCACCTGATACCCCAATACTGAGCCGATGCTGCCGTATGTGTCCCTATTACTGCACCTGATACCCCAATACTGAGCCGATGCTGCCGTATGTGTCCCTATTACTGCACCTGATACCCCAATACCGAGCCGATGCTGCCGTATGTGTCCCTATTACTGCACCTGATACCCCAATACTGAGCCGCTGCTGCCGTATGTGTCCCTATTACTGCACCTGATACCCCAATACTGAGCCGCTGCTGCCGTATGTGTCCCTATTACTGCACCTGATACCCCAATACTGAGCCGATGCTGCCGTATGTGTCCCTATTACTGCACCTGATACCCCAATACTGAGCCGCTGCTGCCGTATGTGTCCCTATTACTGCACCTGATACCCCAATACTGAGCCGCTGCTACCATATGTGTCCCTATTACTGCTCCTGATACCCCAATGCTGAGCCGCTGCTGCCATATGTGTCCCTATTACTGCACCTGATACCCCAATGCTGAGCCGCTGCTGCCATATGTGTCCCTATTACTGCACCTGATACCCCAATACTGAGCCGCTGCTGCCGTATGTGTCCCTATTACTGCACCTGATACCCCAATACTGAGCCGATGCTGCCGTATGTGTCCCTATTACTGCTCCTGATACCCCAATGCTGAGCCGCTGCTGCCGTATGTGTCCCTATTACTGCTCCTGATACCCCAATGCTGGCCGGTGCTGCCCTATGTGTCACTTATTACTGCACCTGACAGGGGCGTATCTAGAGGGAGGCAGCCGGGGCATGTGCCCCGGGCGCAGCCAGCAGGGGGCGCAGTCAGGCCACCTAATGCGGCGGTCCGCAGTGTCTCCCTCGCAGCTGCGTTCTGCCTCCCCCGGCCTGGGAGTTGGCGGTTCTCTGTGCAGGCTGTCAAGCTGACAGCCGGCGCAGAGAAGCTGCTGCGTGCTGACTCCCAGGGATCAATTGCACTGGCGTCTATATAGACCCCAGTACAATTGAAGCTCTGACCGCCGGGTCAGAGCGACGTCTGCAGCGTGATCAGGTGATGTGACCACGCTGCTGACGTCACTCGTCGTCGGCGCCCAGAAGGATGAAGACTGGTGATGAGTGTGCTCCAATATGGAGCTGAAGATATCACCGAAGATAAATGGGGGACATAATGTGTGAGTGTGTGTGTATGGGGGGGTGAATTTAGAGTGGGGATTACTTTATGTGTGGGGGGATTTGGAGATGTTGTGGGGGTTATTTTATGTGGGGGGGATTTGGAGTGGGGATGGGGGCTATTTAATCTGGGGGGATTTGGAGTGGGGATGGGGGGTTCTTTTATGTGTTGGGGGATTTGGAGTGGGGATGGGGGGCTATTTTATGTGGGGGGGATTTGGAGTGGGGATGGGGTTCTTTTATGAGTGGGGGATTTGGAGTGGGGATGGGGGGTTATTTTAGTCTGTGGGGGACTTGGAGTGGGGATGGGGGGTTCTTTTATGTGTGGGGGGATTTGGAGTGGGGATGGGGGCTATTTTATGTGGGGGGATTTGGAGTGGGGATGGGGGGTTATTTTATGTGGGGGGATTTGGAGTGGGGATGGGGGGTTCTTTTATGTGTGGGGGGATTTGGAGTGGGGATGGGGTTATTTTATGTGGGGGATTTGGAGTGGGGATGGGGGTTATTTTATGTGGGGGGATTTGGAGTGGGGATGGGGGTTATTTTATGTGTGGGGGATTTTGAGTGGGTATGGGGGGTTCTTTTATGTGTGGGGGGATTTGGAGTGGGGATGGGGGGTACTTAATGTGTGGGGGGTTCTTAATGTGTATGGGGGATTTGGAGTGTGGATAGGGGCATTTAATATGTGTGGGGGGATTTGAGGGTACTGAAGAGTATCTATGTATGAGAGCATGTATGAGGAAACAGTATGGGGGATGGGTGCAGACAGTATGGGGAGCGAACGGGTGAATGTATGTGGACACAGTATGGGGAGTGAGGGTGATGGGAAGTGTGCAGACACAGTATGGGGAGTGAGGGGTATGTGTGAGCAGATAGTATAGAGAGTGAAGGGGTAAATATATGAGGAGACAGTATGCTGAACAGGGGGGATGTGAGAGGAGACAGTGTGAGGAGAGAGGGGAATAGTGTGAGGCGACAGTATATTGCAGATATTTTTATTTAGGGGCATTATAATGACTCTTCTGTCTTTAAGGGCATCGTGTGGAGAGTTGGTGCAGAAGAGCGGAGAAGATGGAGGTCTGCAGAGACGGCTGTAGATGAGAAAACTCATCATAGGATCTGGACAAGATGAAGAAAAGGAGAACAACGCCAGAGACAACGTCATCTATGAGGTACCTGGATGTAAATATTATTTGTGAAATTGACTAATTCTTATGTCTTTATTTGTTAGGAGCATTAAATGGGTTCTCCAGGTCTGTGCTGAGTCTGCAGTCAGCAGTTTTCAGCTCTTTCCACAGATTCTCAATTGGATGCAGGTCTGGACTTTGACTTGACCATTCTAACACCTGGATACGTTTATTTGTGAATTATTCCATTGTAGATTTTGCTTTATGTTTGGGATCATTGTCTTGTTGGAAGACAAATCTCCGTCCCAGTCTCAGGTCTTTTGCAGACTCCAACAGGTTTTCTTTAAGAATGGTGCTGTATTTGGCTCCATTCTTCTTCCCTTCAATTTGAACTGTGTAGCCCTGGTGTTAGGCACACGCAGTACCCTGGAGAGTGTGTGGAGAGACAGCAGTTTAATGCTAAATATTCATTCACTCGACATATACTAGACACACCCTTAGGGTAGTGGAGTTTACTCTTGAGGGAGTGGTCAAGGTAGTATGTGTTGGAGTGATTTAGTGAGTCTAGTTCCTGTCTTCGGACAGTGAGGACGTGTGGAGTTGAGTTCCTGACTTCAGAGAGAGAAGACGTCTGGAGGGAGGAAGGAGTCTAGCCAGCTCTATCATCAGTTCATATCGTGGAGTCTAGTATAGGTGTTTGAATTCACCTTAGTCTAGTCAGAGCTGTATCACCTCCTCAGCATACACTGAAGGAAAGAAGAAGTTTAGTACAGAAAGTCTTCAGCATCCCTGTCTAAAGGACGGTATCAGGTTCAGAGACGTGCTCCTGCCTGTTGATAACTGAGCATCTGTAGCTAACTTTGAAGTAAGGAAAAGAAAGAAGTGACTGCTCGACCCTTGGCTAGTTTGAGTGCTTATGTTACCAGCGTGGACAAGGCGAAAGGCAAAGTGGATTTATTGGATTAGTGCTTACGGATTGAAGAAGTCCAGCACATTGCACCCGGTCACTGGGGACCGAAGGATCACTACTGTTTCAAGCATAGTGATAAGAAAACCAGGAATTTACCGGACCTTAGGTCGCGGCAAACAAGCCCCTTATAGTCAGTACGTAACTGGGGTCAGGGGAAGTGAAGACTTTGAGTCAGTGCACGACAAGATAAGAATTCAGCTTCTTCGCAGGAAGGCTCCTAACACAAAGCTGACTGGGCAGGTACAGCTATAGATTAGCTGGAGATTTTGAGGGAACTACGCTTCAGGCTGGTTGAACTCGTTGTATTGGAAGTAAAGGAGGCCCCTAACTTGTCCAGCTGCTGTCTCAAGATACACTCTCCTTGGATCAGCCTCCCTGGGACCTGCCTGAACATCTTACAAGTAAAGGTATGGAAAGACGCTGACTGTGTGAGACTGTGTTCTTTATCTGCACCCGACTTCACAAATTCCATAGACTTTGAGGGACCAGTCCCACCTGTAGGGGACCCGACATCTGGCTGCCTCACCATCCCCTCAGAGATCTACAGCAGCGCTGGTACTAATTACCAGAATACTACAGGTGGCGTCACGAACTGTACATAAATCAATCCCCTGTAAATATATCCCCAACATACGCCAGACCGCCCGGGCCACAGACCGAGCCACAGCTACCTGTGACAAAAATCCCATAGACTTCTACGGGCTCGGCTCTGAGTACCCCATTGCCCTGGTAACCCACAATTGTGGTGGCGGGTCGACACAAAATTGGCGTCACGAACAGGATGCGAAACTCGCGGAATTGCGAGCCCTGTGTGCCTAAGGAATTGTTTTTGTGAAAAAGGACTGTTTGCACTTTTGGCGCCAAAATCGCCATTTTTGTCGCCATATTCGCGCCCTCAGGCGCTGGAGAAGAAGGTGGGCGTACCTTCGTGGGCGTCTACCCCCCTGTGGCGCGAAGAAAATGCCTGCCCTCTCAAAGTGCTATTACAATATGCGATCCTGCCCTACAGCAAAGGAGGTCCGCCTCCTCTTCACCTTCCCTGCGAGGAGGAGGAGACGCAAATCCCACCTCCACGGAGGAGACCGGATGTCTCCGCAGGAAGAAGAAAGAATCTTCTGGAACATCATGGAGGCAGGACGTGTGCAGCCGAGCTGGGAAGCGGAGGAAGGCAGGCCCCGTGCCCCAGCCAAGCTGCCACCAACACCGGAGTTATCCGTGATTCTGCACCTGAAGCAGGCGTTGCTAGAGACAAGAGAAGAAAATGCACGCCTGAAGAAGATGGTCCAGCACCAACCTGGCTTTGAAGAAATCGAGAGACGCCGGCGTACCCTGGAACAGCGGAGGCTGTGGGACACGGTAGTCTCTCCCCTCAACGAACCCCCACGATTCCAGATACCGAAAGGTCTGCTGCCCAAGGCGAAGGAGCAACCGGAGGCTGCCCCCGAAAGTACCGATCCCGATCCCGCCGGTGAAGCGGTGGAAGCGAAGGAGGTTGAGGAGGTACAGCCAATCCCGGAACGCCCGCCCGGCCAGGAGGCCGCAGCAGATGATCGGTCCCCGGCAGGGACACCGGAGGGGTCCTGTCCGTCACTACCAGATGTGGACTGGGACGAAATGGCGCGCCTGGATGACGTCGCCTACACCGCCCATGTGGAACAGGAATGGCAGAGTCGTGAGGAGAGGAGGAAACGCCAGCAGGAGGAAGAGCGGGAAACTCAGAGGAACCGTCAGCGACAATATGCCGAGCTGATCGCGGACAAAGAGAGTGTCCGGAGAGATAAAGGTACCCTGAGGGAACCGCGGCGGCAGGGGTGTGTGACTGAGTTCCAGCTCCGGAAGGGCTGGGGCTTCATCCGTGAACCGGGCCTCTACCCAGGGGTCTTTGTCAGCAGGCGTGACGTAGAATCCCACCTGCCGCAAGGCCATCCGGGAGGGACTTAGCAAATGGAGATATCGTCACATATACGCGGCATTGGGGAATGAAGGGATGGTATGCCCTTAACGTCACCGTCGTCCGTGATCCCGTCCCAGACGCAGGTACCGTCACCATTACCGCAGCGTCCCCGTTTCCAGCTCAAGCAGTAACCGGCCGTGCCCCAGCATCGCCCCCTGCAAATTCATCGCAACAAGCGACCCAGATTTCATCGCAAATTAAAGCCACCGCTACATCGCAACATGCGACCCAGTCTCAATCGCAATCCCTAACGCGGTCCATATCGCTAACTGTGATTGAAACGCAATCGGTGTCATGTGGAGAGAGTGTACCCGTTGCGCCCCTAGAGGTTCGCACCAGAACTGTGGCGACCCAGACCCTGATCGCAGCACATGATTTGCTGGTCCTGGGATCTAGGGCCCATTGCGTTGTTCCAGCCCCCGGGGTGGAAAATGTATTAGAAAGTGTATTTGCAGAGAATGAATAAATAAGTAAAGTAGAAGTGGTGAGATCCCTATCGGTCTACCAAAAGTAAAAAAGTTTGAAATGTTTTATAAAGTTTTGCACAAAATTATATAGCGAATATATATATTTCAACTGTAGAATGCCCGGCTGGGTAAATGATAAATAGTAACCAGAAAAGTTGCACTTTAGTATTATGTGATATTATATAATATTTCTTTGGTTTTACATTGGACTTGGAGGTTGAGGACTGTGCCAGCCCAGAACTTACTTGTAAATAGTTGCGCTTCGGTGCTTTCTCTTGGTTTTACATAAACCAGTCACAACTACCTCTGAAAACAAAACCCGTGTGGTGTGGCACTGAGTGAGGTCTGCAATCGGATGTCCTGCAGCCCACCCAGGACCCACGTTGAAGGTTTGGTGCGGGTCCTTCACAAGTATATTGTATATTTATTGAATGCTATTTAATACTTTTTGTATTTCTATAATGTTCGCAACGTTCAAGATATTCTCACCTCCCGGATGGGAAGAAGTTATTGTTTAATGTTTATTGCATAAACAAAAATGTCTCTTTTGTATTTTACAGCCCGGGAGTGCTGTCTTTTACCATGGGGGAATGTGTAGCCCTGGTGTTAGGCACACGCAGTACCCTGGAGAGTGTGTGGAGAGACAGCAGTTTAATGCTAAATATTCATTCACTCGACATATACTAGACACACCCTTAGGGTAGTGGAGTTTACTCTTGAGGGAGTGGTCAAGGTAGTATGTGTTGGAGTGATTTAGTGAGTCTAGTTCCTGTCTTCGGACAGTGAGGACGTGTGGAGTTGAGTTCCTGACTTCAGAGAGAGAAGACGTCTGGAGGGAGGAAGGAGTCTAGCCAGCTCTATCATCAGTTCATATCGTGGAGTCTAGTATAGGTGTTTGAATTCACCTTAGTCTAGTCAGAGCTGTATCACCTCCTCAGCATACACTGAAGGAAAGAAGAAGTTTAGTACAGAAAGTCTTCAGCATCCCTGTCTAAAGGACGGTATCAGGTTCAGAGACGTGCTCCTGCCTGTTGATAACTGAGCATCTGTAGCTAACTTTGAAGTAAGGAAAAGAAAGAAGTGACTGCTCGACCCTTGGCTAGTTTGAGTGCTTATGTTACCAGCGTGGACAAGGCGAAAGGCAAAGTGGATTTATTGGATTAGTGCTTACGGATTGAAGAAGTCCAGCACATTGCACCCGGTCACTGGGGACCGAAGGATCACTACTGTTTCAAGCATAGTGATAAGAAAACCAGGAATTTACCGGACCTTAGGTCGCGGCAAACAAGCCCCTTATAGTCAGTACGTAACTGGGGTCAGGGGAAGTGAAGACTTTGAGTCAGTGCACGACAAGATAAGAATTCAGCTTCTTCGCAGGAAGGCTCCTAACACAAAGCTGACTGGGCAGGTACAGCTATAGATTAGCTGGAGATTTTGAGGGAACTACGCTTCAGGCTGGTTGAACTCGTTGTATTGGAAGTAAAGGAGGCCCCTAACTTGTCCAGCTGCTGTCTCAAGATACACTCTCCTTGGATCAGCCTCCCTGGGACCTGCCTGAACATCTTACAAGTAAAGGTATGGAAAGACGCTGACTGTGTGAGACTGTGTTCTTTATCTGCACCCGACTTCACAAATTCCATAGACTTTGAGGGACCAGTCCCACCTGTAGGGGACCCGACATCTGGCTGCCTCACCATCCCTCAGAGATCTACAGCAGCGCTGGTACTAATTACCAGAATACTACAGGTGGCGTCACGAACTGTACATAAATCAATCCCCTGTAAATATATCCCCAACATACGCCAGACCGCCCGGGCCACAGACCGAGCCACAGCTACCTGTGACAAAAATCCCATAGACTTCTACGGGCTCGGCTCTGAGTACCCCATTGCCCTGGTAACCCACAATTGTGGTGGCGGGTCGACACAGAACCAGCTTCCCTGTCCCTGCTGAAGAAAAGCAGGCCCAAACTATGATGCTGCCACCACCATGTTTGACAGTGGGGATGGTGTGTTCTGGGTGATGAGCTGTGTTGCCTTTACGCCAAACATATCGTTTGGCATTGTTGCCAAAAAATCGATTTTGGTTTCATCTGACCAGAGCACCTTCTTCCACATGTTTGGTGTGTCTCCCAGGTGGCTTGTTGCAAACTTTAAACAACACTTTTTATGGATATCTTTGAGAAATGGCTTTCTTCGTGCCACTCTTCCATAAAGAACATATTTGTGCAGTGTATGACTGATTGTTTTCCTATGGACAGACTGTCCCGCCTCAGCTGTAGATCTCTGCAGTTCATCCAGAGTAATCATGGGCCTTTTGGCTGCATGTCTGATCAGTCTTCTCCTTGTTTGAGATAAAATTTTAGAGGGACGGCCGGGTCTTGGTAGATTTGCAGTGGTAAGATACTCCCTCCATTTCAATATGATCGCTTGCACAGTGCTCCTTGGGATGTTTAAAGTTTTGGAAATCGTTTTGTATCCAAGTCCAGCTTTAAACTTCTCCATAACAGTATTACGGATCTGCCTATTGTGTTCCTTGGTCTTCATGATGCTCTCTGTGCTTCAAACAGAACCCTGAGACTATCACAGAGCAGGTGCATTTATACGGAGACTTGATTACACACAGGTGGATTATATTTATCATCATTAGTCATTTAGGACAACATTGGATCATTCAGAGATCCACAATGAACTTCTGGAGTGAGTTTGCTGCACTGAAAGTAAAGGGGCCGAATAATATTGCATGCCCCACTTTTCAGTTTTTGTATTTACACAAAAATTTAAAATAACCAATAAATTTCATTTAACTTCACAATTGTGTCCCACTTGTTGTTGATTCTTCACCAAAAATTAACATTTGGTATCTTTATGTTTGAAGCATGATATGTGGGAAAAGGTTGAAAAGTTCCAGGGGGCCAAATACTTTTGCAAGGCACTGTATAGTATAATGGCTCCAGTTCTCCCATATATATAGTTTGATGGCCCGAGTTCTCCCATATGTATAGTATGATGACCTCAGTTCTCCCCATATATATAGTATGATGGCCCCAGTTCTCCCCATATATATAGTATGATGGCCCCAGTTCTCCCATATATATAGTATGATGGCCCCAATTCTCCCCATATATATAGGATGATGGCTCCTTTCACACATATATAATCTGACTGCCCCTGCCCCACATATAAATAGTATGATGGCCCCAGTCCCCCCATATATATAGTATTATGGCATGGCCCCAGTTCCCCCATACACAGTATAAAGTATGATGTCACCAGTTCTCCCCATATATTTAACCAAAAAGAGGCCAAATTATAAATGCTCATCCATATATGGACAATCAGGATACCCAAAAAAAAATATATGGAAAACAGAGCCAAATATAGAAAAATACAAATGCAATTTTTATTAATGAATCACAAAAAAGTTTAAAAAAAAGTACACTAACATGATACAGAATATAAATGACAAGAGAGAAGGCAAAAAAACCTAGATACCGCTGTTAAGTAAGAATGAATGTCCAAAGTCATATAACACAGAGTACTACAAATGAAATTAGAACAAATATGTATCAGGATACTGTGATATATTCATTCAAAAACTGTCCATCAAAAATAAAAAATATAAACAGCAAAATTGCATGATCACATCGATGGACAGTGTTGATAAATTACCACAGTACCCTGAAGTGGTGCAAAAATGCATGTCCAATTTTTGCACCACTTCAGGGTACTGTGGTAATTTATCAATATGACTTTGGACATTCATTCTTACTTAACAGCGGTATCTAGGTTTTTTTGCCTTCTCTCTTGTCATTTATATTCTGTATCATGTTAGTGTACTTTTTTTTAAACTTTTTTGTGATTCATTAATAAAAATTGCATTTGTATTTTTCTATATTTGGCTCTGTTTTCCATATATTTTTTTTTGGGTATTCTCCCCATATATGTAGTATGTTGGCTCCAGTTCTCCCCATATATGTAGTATGATGGCCCCAGTCCCCCCATATATATAGTATGATGGCCCCAGTTCCCCTATACACAGTATATAGTATGATGGCCCCAGTTTGCCCCATATATGAAGTATGATGGCCCAATTTCCCCATATATATAGTATGATGGCCCCAGTTCCCCCCATATATATAATATGATGGCCCCAGTTCCCCCATATAGTAGGATGGCCCCAGTTCCTTCATACATAAAGTATGATGGCCCCAGTTCCCCCATATATATATATATATATATATATAATATGACGGCCCCAGTTCCCCCATATATATAGCATGATGACCCCAATTCCCCCATATATATATATATAGTATTACTCCAGTTCTCCCTATGTAGTATGATGGCTGGCCCCAGTTCCCCAATATATATAGTATGATGGCCCCTGTTCACCATATATATATCTATATATATACATATATATAGATATATATAGTATGACCCCAGTTCTCCCCTTGTATATAGTATGATGGGCCCATTTCCCCCATATATATAGTATGATGACTCCTGATCCACATATATATAATATGATGGCCCCTGCCCCTATTATATATAATATTATGGACCCAGTTCCCACATATATATAGTATGATGGCTCCAGTTTCCCCATATATAGTAAGATAGCCCCAATTTCCCCATATATACAGTATGATGTCCCCAGTTCTCCTCATATATATAGTATTATGGCCCCTGTTCCCCCATATATATTGTATGATGGCCCAGTTCCCCCCATATAGTAGGATGGCCCCAGTTCCCCCATATAAACAATATGATGGCCCCAGTTCCCCCACATATAATATGATGGCCCGAGTTCTCCCATATATATATTATGATGGCCCAAGTTCCCCATATATATAGTATGACCCCATTACCCCATAAACAAAGCATGATGACTCCTGATCCACATATATATAATATGATGGCCCCAGTTCCCACATATATATAGTATGATGGCCACAGTTCCCCATGGATATAGCATGAAGGCCCCTGCCCCACATATTTATAGTATGATGGCCTCAGTTCCCCCATATATGTAGTATGATGGCCCAAGTTTTCCCAAAAATATTAGGAGCATGGCTCCAATTCTCTCCATATATATAGTAGGATGGCCCCAGTTGCCTCCATACATATAGTAGGTTGGCTCTAGTTCACCCATATATAGTATGATGACCCCAGTTCACCCATATATATATAGTATGATGGCCCCAGTTCCCCCATATATATAGTACGATGGCTCCAGTTCACCCATATATATAGTATGTTGGCCCCAGTTCTCCCAATATATATAGTATGATGGCCCCAGTTCTCCCCATATATATAGTTTGATGGCTCCTTCCCCACATATATATATGATAGCCCCTGCCCCACATATATATAGTATGATTGCCCCTTTCCTCCCATATATATAGTATGATGGTCCCAGTTCTCCCCATATATAGTATGCTGGCTCCTTTCCCACATATATATAATATGATGGCCCCTGCCCCACATATTTATAGTATGATGGCCCCAGTCCCCCATATATATACAGTATATAGTATGATGACTCCAGTTCACCCCATATATATATAGTATGATGGCCCCAGTTCTCCCCATATATGTAGTATGATGGCCCCAGTTCTCTCCATATACAGTGTATAGTATTATGGCCCCAGTTCCCCCCATATATATATATAGTATGATGGTCCCAGTTCCCCCATATAGTAGGATGGCCCCAGTTCCTCCATACATATAGTATGGTGGCCCCAGTTCCCCCAAATATATAGTATGATGGCCCCAGTTCCCCCATATATATAGTATGATGGCCCTGTTCCCCCATATACATAGTATGATGGCCCCTGTTCCCCCATATATATATAGTATGACCCCAGTTCTCTCCCATGTATATAGTATGATAGCCCCATTTCCCCCATATATATAGTATGATGACTCCTGATCAACATATATATAATATGATGGCCCCAGTTCCCACATATAGTATGATGGCCCCAGTTCCCACATATATACAGCATGATGTCCCCAGATCTCCTCATATATATATACAGTACAGACCAAAAGTCTGGACACACCTTCCATTCAAAGATTTTTCTGTATTTTCATGACTATGAAAATTGTAGAATCACACTGAAGGCATCAAAACTATGAATTAACACATGTGGAATTATACATTACACTTTACAAAAAGTGTGAAACAACTGAAAATATGTCTTATATTCTTGGTCCTTCAAAGTAGCCACCTTTTGCTTTGATTACTGCTTTGCACGCAGAAAAGGTGAACTGCTGGACTCTACATGCCTAGTTCCCACCGTGAAGCATGGAGGAGGTGGTGTGATGTTGTGGGGTGCTTTGCTGGTGACACTGTTGGGGATTTATTCAAAATTGAAGCGGTGAGCGGTCCAGCACACCCCAAACCATCTCGATTGGGTTCAGGTCTGGTGACTGTGGAGGCCAGGTCATCTGGCGTAGCACCCCAACACTCTCCTCCTTGGTCAAATAGCCCTTACACAGTCTAGAGGTGTTTGGGGTCATTGTCCTGTTGAAAAATAAACGATGGTCCAACTAAACGCAAACCGTATGGAATAGCATGCTGCTGCAAGATGCTGTGGTAGCCATTCTGGTTCACTATGCCTTCAATTTTGAATAAATCCCCAACAGTGTCACCAGCAAAGCACCCCCACACCATCACACCTCCTCCTCCATGCTTCACGGTGGGAACCAGGCATGTAGAGTCCATCCGTTCACCTTTTCTGCATGCAAAGCAGTAATCAAAGCAAAAGGTGGCTACTTTGAAGAACCTAGAATATAAGACATATTTTCAGTTGTTTCACACTTTTTTGTAAAGTGTAATGTATAATTCCACATGTGTTAATTCATAGTTTTGATACCTTCAGTGTGATTCTACAATTTTCATAGCCATGAAAATACAGAAAAATCTTTGAATGAGAAGGTGTGTCCAAACTTTTGGTCTGTACTGTATATATATATATATATATATATATATATATATATATATATATAGTATTATGGCCCCAGTTCTCCTCAAATATATATACTATTATGGCTCAAGTTCCTCCCCATATAGTAGGATGTCCCGAGTTCCCCCATATGTGAAGAAACTAGATTGTATCTTAATTTCCCAGACAACCATGTTTTTGTAAACCCACAAAAATTGACTTTTTTCTGTATATTGGCTTGTGGATTGAAGTGTTTATGTCTGGTGGGTCAAGAAGGCAGACTTGCATACCATTTAACATACTATGTATGTCTGTAACAGTGACTTGTACATAGTGTGTTTATCTGTGTTTATTGTGAGCTGATATGCTAATTGTGTATTGTATTCTGTCACCAATTGTTGACTTCGAAGGTAGATAGGGAAAGGCTGTGAGGATGAACTGAAGCACACTGGGTAAGTCTAAAAATAGCTTACGTCTCGGGTATAAAAACAAGAGACAGAGAGAGCAGTTCAGCTCTCATCTCATCACATAGAGCTACCAGTCGGACATTCTGCACAATACTCAACGGACGAGAGTCAGGACTGCAGCCAATTCATAATGGCACCATCACGAAGGACACGGATCTATGATTCCAAGGGAAGCAACCTAGGAGTTTTCGGCTCCGGTTGGAAGGACACAGATCTGATCCATTGACCTTCTCTGAACCATGGATATGTTTGGAGAAAGCCAGGTTTTGGGACCCGCTGGTCACCTGGTTCCATGGAGATGGTCGGATAAGCCAGGTGGTGACTCTCGTGTCAACTGGTTTTGGACCTTGTATGGACAGTATGGACTGTCACCTCCCTATGCTTGTCGTTATCTCTTCTCTGTGTGTACATCACAGGTGGAATAGCGACCCTGGGAGCTGTGACGTTGTGTCAACTGGCTTTGGACCTTCTACGGACTCTATGGACTGTTCTCGGTCATCTCCCTATGCTTGTCAACATCTCTTCTCTGTGTGCATATCACAGGTGGAATATCAACCCTGGGAGCTCTGACGTAACATCTACCGTTATCCAGGCAATTCAGTGGAAGGGTTAGGTCCTGTAATGTGCACCATGTTGGGGGTAATTGCTGGGATTGTTCTGTTTGCTATTGGGTATTGTGGTTCAATAAAGTATTGCCACACTGTTTTACCCTAACCCTGTGTTGTCTGTGTAGTGTTATGCCCACATCTAACAGGAAAGCGGGTGTTAGGCGGGACTATCCCTGGTCCATGCGGTTTCGGCTTGCAGACTTGGGCGCCCACCCCCCCCATTTCTCCACACCATACATATATTATGATGGCCCCAGTTCCCCCACATATATAGTATGAATGCCCGAGTTATCCCATATATATAGTATGATGGCCCCAGTTCATCAAATATAAAGTATCATAGAATCATAGAATGGAAGAATTGGAAGGGACCTCCTTGGCCATCTGGTCCAACACCCTGCTCAAAGCAGGATTCTCTAAATCATCCCAGACAGATGTCTGTCCAGCCTCTGTTTGAAGACTTCCATTGAAGGAGAACTCACCACTTTTTGTGGCAGCCTGTTCCACTCATTGATCACCCTAACTGTCAAAAAGTTTTTTCTAATATCTAATCTGAGTCTCCTCCCATTCAGTTTCATCCCATTGCTTCTAGTCTTTCCTTGTGAAAATGAGAATAAAAATGATCCTTCTACAATGTGACAGCCCTTGAGATATTTGTACACAGCTATTAAGTGTCTCCTCTCAGTCTGCTTTTTTGCAAGCTAAACATTCCCAAATCCTGCAACCGTTCCTCATAGGCCATGGTTTGCAGACTGTCACCATTCTGGTCACTCTTCTCTGAACTTGCTCCAGTTTGTTGATGTCTTTTTTAAAATGTGGTGTATGCTTCTGTAGATACATCCTAGAATTGTATTTGCCTTTTTTGCTGCTGCATCACACTGTTGACTCATGTTCAGTCTGTGATCAATTAGTATACCCAAGTCTTTTTCACATGTGCTGCTACTTAGCCCTATTCCTCCCATTTTGTATATGCTTTTTTCATTTTTATTGCCCAGATGTAGTACTTTAAATTTTTCCGTTAAAAACCATTCTGTTAGTTGCTGCCCTCTGCTCCAGTTTATTTATATCTTTTTGAATCCTCTCTCTCTTCTCTAGTATTAGCTACCCCTCCTAGCTTTGTGTCATCAGCAAATTTGATCAGTTTACCCTCAATTCCTTCATCTAAATCATTGATAAAGATGTTGAGCAATACAGGGCCCAAAACAGAGCCTTGTGGTACCCCACTTGAGACATTCTTCCAACTGGATGTGCAGCCATTTACTACCACTCTATGGGTCCGATCACTAAGCCAGTTATGAATCCACATAACAGTTGCCTTGTCCATTCCATACTTAGTCATTTTTTCAATAAGGATTGTGTGAGATACTTTGTCAAATGCTTTGCTGAAGTCAAGATATACTATATCTACAGCATTTCCCTGATCCACCCAGTCAGTGATTCTGTCATAGAAGGAAATTAAGTTAGTCTGACATGACTTATTAGTTACAAACCCATGCTGACTCTGTTTAATCACTTCATTCTTATCCAGGTACTTACATACATGTTCTTTAATAATTTGTTCAAAGATCTTTCCTGGTATAGAAGTCAGTCTCACCAGCCTGTAGTTCCCTGGGTCCACCTTCTTCTCCTTTTTGAAGATAGGAACAACATTTACTCTTCTCCAATCTTCTGGGACTTCCCCTGTTCTCCAAGAATTTTCAAAGATTATGGACATTGGTTCAAGAATTTCTTCTGCTATCTCCTTCAGTACTCTGGGGTGTAATTCATCTGGACCTGGAGACTTGAATTCATTTAGGTTAGCTAAGTGTTTCCTCACTGTCTTTCTGTTTATAGATATCCTGGATTCTTCTACTCCTTTAATAGGACAGTGAAGATCAGTTGATGTTGCATTTCCTTTCTGAGAGAAAACAGATGCAAAATAGGAATTTAAAAGTTCAGCCTTCTCAACATCCTGTCTTACCATTTCATCGTTTTCATCCTGTAAAAATCCTATAGCATCTTTGACTTTTCTTTTACTTTTGACGTATCCCCAAAATCCTTTTTTGTTGCTTTTGACGTCTCTTGCAAGCCTTAATTCATTGTCAGCTTTAGATAATCTGATTTGTGCCATGCAGGTTCTGCAGACGGCATTATATTCTTCTTTAGATATGCCTCCCTCTTTCCATTTGTTAAACATTTCTTTCTTCCTTTTTAGCATGTGTTTAAGTTCTGTGTTCATGCATCCTGGATTCCTTAAATGCTTCCCATTCTTCCCTCTTTTCGGAATTGTTAATGATTGTGCTTTGAGAATCTCATTTTTCAAGATTTCCCATCCTTCCTGGACATTTTTGTCCTTAAGGATATCCAGCCATTGGATCCCTCCATTTCTCTTTCTGAGTCCCTTAACCCCTTCCCGACCTTTGACACAGCGTATGCGTCATGAAAGTCGGTGCCAATCCAACCTATGACGCATATCCTGTGTCATGAAAGGATCGCGTTCCTGCGGGCCGGGAGACCGGGGTCACTCAAAGGTCACCCGACCCGCAGTTACAGGACCCTTTGTGCTTCACCACAGGGGAGTTGGCTTAACCCCCCCGTGGCCACGATCGCTCTGATTGTCTGTTAAAAGTGAAACAGCCAATCAGAGCAATGTGTAATATTTCACAATTAAATTTGGTGAAATATTACAATCCAGCCATGGCGATGCTGCAATAGCATCTGCCATGGCTGGACACCGAGCCCTGACCCCCCCACACGTAGTCACGGCGGCGATCGGCCGCCGCCACCAAAGGATGGCGGTGATCGGTCACCGCCGTCACTATCTGCTCCCCTCCTCCTTTGCTCCGCTGCCCCACCTTCTGATCCCCCCCCCTAACCTTCCGACCCCCCTACTCACCTCTCCCGGTCCACCGATGTCCCTGGATCGGTCCCGGCGTCCGCCCGGGCCTCTTCATGGGCGCCGCCATCTTGGAAAATGGCGGGCGCATGCGCAGTGCGCCCGCCGGCCGGCGCATGCGCAGTGCGCCCCCCAGTGTTCAAAAATTTATTTTGATCACTGTGATAAACTGTCACAGTGATCAAAATAAAAAAAAGTAAATGAACCCCCCCTTTATCATAGGTAGGGACAAATAAAAAAATAAATAATTTTTTTTTTTTCGTAGCGGATTTTGCTGCTGATCCGCAGCTGATTTTGCTGCGGATCCGCGGCAGATATTGCTGCTGATCTGCGGCGGATATTGCTGCTGATCCGCGGCGGATATTGCTGCTGATCCGCGGCGGATTTTGCTGCTGATCCGCGGCGGATTTTGCTGCTGATCCGCGGCGGATTTTGCTGCGGGTCCGCGGCGGATTTTGCTGCGGATCCGCGCGGATTTTGCTGCTGATCCGCGGCGGATTTTGCTGCTGATCCGCGGCGGATTTTGCTGCTGATCCGCGGCGGATTTTGCTGCTGATCCGCGGCTGATTTTGCTGCTGATCCGCGGCTGATTTTGCTGCTGATCCGCGGCGGATATTGCTGCTGATCCGCGGCGGATATTGCTGCTGATCCGCGGCGGATATTGCTGCTGATCTGCGGCTGATTTTGCTGCGGATCCGCGGCGGATATTGCTGCGGATCCGCGGTGGATTTTGCTGCTGATCCGCGGCTGATTTTGCTGCTGATCCGTGGCTGATTTTGCAGCTGATTTTGCTGCGGATCCACGGCGGATATTGCTGCTGATCCGCGGCGGATATTGCTGCTGATCCACGGCAGATCTTGCTGCTGATCCGTGGCGGATTTTGCTGCTGATCCGCGGCAGATTTTGCTGGGGATCCTCGGCGGATTTTGCTGGGGATCCTCGCGACGTGCCGTCATTCAGTGAAGGAGCCTCGGACACGGGCTGCAGCGTCTGGGCTCCGTCACCGCTAGCACAGATGAATCATCTGCTGATTCATCTGCGCTAGCGGGTATAGCATAACGCGATCGCGTTATGCTATACCGTTACCAGCCGGTCAACACTACGTGTTGAACGGGCTGGTAAAATGCAATATGAACCCAGCCTTAGGGTTAGGGTTAGCATTAGGGTTAAGGTTAGAATTAGGGTTAGGGCTGGAATTTGGGTTAGGGTTGGAATTAGGGTTAGGGTTGGAATTAGGGTTAGGCTTGTGGTTAGGTTTATGGTTAGAGTTGGGATTAGGGTTAGGGGTGTGTTGGGGTTAGGGTTATGGTTAGGGTTTGTATTAGGGTTAGGTGTGTGTAGGGGTTAGGGTTGGGGTTAGGGGTGTGTTGGGGTTAGGGTTTAGGCACATCAGGGGGTCTCCATACGCGACATGGCGCCACCATTGATTCCTGCAAATTTTGCGTTCAAAAAGTCAAACAGTGCTCCCTTTATTCCAAGCCCCGACGTATGCCCAAACAGTGGTTTATCCCCACATATGGGGTATCAGCGTACTCGGGAAAAATTGCACAACAACTTTGGGGTTCTAATTTCTCCTGTTAACATTGGGAAAAAAATTGGGGACTAAAAAATTATTTTTGTGGAAAAAAAATGATTTTATATTTTCACGGCTCTGCGTTATAAACTTCTGTGAAGGACTTGGAGATTCAAAGTGCTTATCACACATCTATAGGAGTTCCTTAGGGGATCTAGTTTCCAAAATGGGGTCACTTGTGGGGAGTTTCTACTGTTTAGGCACATCAGGGACTCTGCAAACGTAACATGACGCCCGAAGACCATTCCATCAAGTGGGCATTTCAAAACGTCACTACTTCCCATCCGAGCCCCGACGTGTGCCCATACAGTAGTTTTCTCCACATATGGGATATCAGCATACTCAGGACAAATTGGACAACAACTTTTGGGGTCTAATTTCTCATGTTACCCTTGGGAAAATAAAAAAATTGGGGACTAAAAGATCCTGATTGTGGAAAAAATATGATTTTTTTATTTTCATGCCCGGGCGTTATAAACTTCTGTGTAGCCCTTGGGGGTTCAAAGTGCTCACCACACATCTATAGGAGTTCCTTAGGGGATCTAGTTTCCAAAATGGGGTCACTTGTGGGGAGTTTCTACTGTTTAGGCACATCAGGGACTCTGCAAACGTAACATGACGCCCGAAGACCATTCCATCAAGTGGGCATTTCAAAACGTCACTACTTCCCATCCGAGCCCCGACGTGTGCCCATACAGTAGTTTTCTCCCACATATGGGATATCAGCATACTCAGGACAAATTGGACAACAACTTTTGGGGTCTAATTTCTCATGTTACCCTTGGGAAAATAAAAAAATTGGGGACTAAAAGATCCTGATTGTGGAAAAAATATGATTTTTTTATTTTCATGCCCGGGCGTTATAAACTTCTGTGTAGCCCTTGGGGGTTCAAAGTGCTCACCACACATCTAGATAACTTCTTTGCGGGGTCTAGTTTCCAAAATGGGGTCACTTGGGGTGGTTTCTACTGTTTAGGCACATCATGGGCTCTGCAAACGTAACAAGATGCCCGCAGACCATTCCATCAAGTCGGCATTTCAAAGCGTCACTACATCCCTTCCGAGCCCTGACGTGTGCCCAAACAGTGGTTCCCCCCCACATATGGCGTACTAGCGTACTCAGGAAAAGCTGGACAACAACTTTTGGGGTCCAATTTCTCCTGTAACCATTGTGAAAATAAAAAATAGTGGGCTAAAAAAATCATTTTTGAGAAAAAAAAATGATTTTTTATTTTCACGGCTCTGCGTTATAAACTTCTGTGAAGCACCTGGGGTTCAAAGTGCTCACTATGCATCTAGATAAGTTCCTTAGGGCGTCTAGTTTCCAAAATGGGGTCACTTGTGGGGGAGCTCCAATGTTTAGGCACACAGGAACTCTCCAAATGCGACATGGCAACCGCTAAATATTCCAGCATATTTTCCATTCAAAAAGTCAAATGGCGCTCCTTCCCTTCTGAGCCCTGCCGTGCGCCCAAACAGTGGTTTATGACCACATATGAGGTATCTGTGTACTCAGGAAAATTGCCCAACAAATTTTAGGATCCAATTTATCCTGTTGCCCATGTGAAAATAAAAAAAACTGAGGCTAAAAGAAATTTTTTGTGAAAAAAAAGTACTTTATTTTTTTTAAGGATCAATTTGTGAAGCACCTGGGGGTTCAAAGTGCTCACTATGCATCTAGATAAGTTCCTTAGGGGTCTAGTTTCCAAAATGGGGTCACTTGTGGGGGAGCTCCAATGTTTAGGCACACAGGGACTCTCCAAATGCGACATGGCAACCGCTAAATATTCCAGCATATTTTCCATTCAAAAAGTCAAATGGCGCTCCTTCCCTTCTGAGCCCTGCCATGCGCCCAAACAATGGTTTATGACCACATATGAGGTATCTGTGTACTCAGGAGAAATTGCCCAACAAATTTTAGGATCCAATTTATACTGTTGCCCATGTGAAAATGAAAAAACTGAGGCTAAAAGAAAATTTTTGTGAAAAAAAAGTACTTTCTTTTTTTTACAGATCAATTTGTGAAGCACCTGGGGGTTCAAAGTGATCACTAAGCATCTAGATAAGTTCCTTAGGGTGTCTAGTTTCCAAAATGGGGTCACTTGTGGGGGAGCTCCAATGTTTAGGCACACAGGGACTCTCCAAATGCAACATGGCAACCGCTAAATATTCCAGCATATTTTCCATTCAAAAAGTCAAATGGTGCTCCTTCCCTTCTGAGCCCTGTCGTGCGCCCATACAGTGGTTTATGACCACATATGAGGTATCTGTGTACTCAGGAGAAATTGCTCAACAAATTTTAGGATCCATTTTATACTGTTGCCCATGTAAAAATGAAAAAATTGATGCTAAAAGAAATTTTTTGTTGGAAAAATTAAAATGTCCATTTTTTCCTTCCACGTTGCTTTAGTTCCTGTGAAGCACCTGAAGGGTTAATAATCTTCTTGAATGTAGTTTTGAGTAGCTTGAGGGTGCAGTTTTTATAAAGGTGTCACTTTTGGGTATTTTCTGCCATATAGACCCCTCAAAGTGACTTCAAATGTGAGGTGGTCCCTAAAAAAATTGGTTTTGTAAATTTTGCTGTAAAAATGAGAAATCGCTGGTCAACTTTTAACCCTTATAACTTCCTGACAAAAAAAAATGTTGTTCCCAAAATTGTGCTGATGTAAAGTAGACATGTGGTAAATGTTATTTATTAACTATTTTGTGCCACATAACTCTCTGGTTTAACAGAATAAAAATTAAAAATTAAAAAATTACAAAATTTTCAAAATTTTTGCCAAATTTCCATTTTTTTCACAAATAAACGCAAAAATTATTGACCTAAATTTACCACTAACATGAAGCCCAATATGTCACGAAAAAACATTCTCAGAATCGCTAGGATCCGTTGAAGCGTTCCTGAGTTATTACCTCATAAAGGGACACTGGTCAGAATTGCAACAAAAATGGCAAGGTCTTTAAGGTCAAAATAGGCTGGGTCATGAAGGGGTTAAAATCTGCCTTTCTGAAATCTAACCTTGACTGTTGTGAATGTGTTAGAAATGAATTCTGAGCAGAAGCTCCCTCTGGTGGTTACAAACAGTACTGAACCATTCAATGAGGATTGACAATCAGGAGTTACAGACTGGTCTTATATAAGGGAGGTTCCCTCCCATCATGGTTGCCGGTGATCAATTGTTCTTGTCTCAACTGTGGTTCCTGGTTCACTTGGAAGCTTGCTGAGTCTTGCCTCTTCTCCTGCTCTCAGATAAGATATTTTCTGTTTTTTGTTTTTGTGCTTACCATTTGCATATTTCTCTGCATTTCTGTGAGGTTAGCCAGGTCTCCCCCCCCCCCCCCCCGGGGGCTTAGGCTCCTCTCAGTTCTTCTGGAGACACTGTTATTTGTTCATTTGCCTTTTCCAGTTTTTTCAGTGGCTGTGGCTTAGTTTTGTTACACCAGAGAACTAATTTAGGTGGCAAAGGTCGTGTGATCTCAGGTGTTTTTGCAATTAGTAGAGTTGGTATTTTTTAGGGTTTTTGAATTGCAAAAAAATTTCTGACAACTTTCTCTTTTCTTTTTCCTTTTACTATTTTTCCCTTCTGTTGAGTACCATTTAATTTTCAGTTTGGCCGGTGATACTGTTATGATTTGGTAGCTGAGGAGAGCAGGCAAAAACGGCAATACACCAGAGAGGTTGGAATCTACTGGATTGCAGTACCCTGACTAACCACCACAACTAAAGGTAGCCGTGGAGCGTTCCTACGTTGGTCCTAGACGCCTCGTCACAGCCTGAGAGGTTAACTACACCTAAAGATAGAAAGAGGAAAGCTATCTGCCCCGGAGCAGATCCCCAAAGAACATAGGAAACCCCCAAACATGTAATGGCGGTTAGACAAGAGGAAATACAGACACAGACAGAAAATAGTATGAGCAAACGTTGGGGCCCAATCTGCCTAGACAGAAACGGATAGGAAGGATACTTACTGCAATCCAAACAACCCTAAAAAAAAGCCAACGCTACTAATTGCAAAAACACCTGAGATCACACGACCTCTACCACCTAAATTAGTTCTCTGGTGTAACAAAACTCAGCCACAGCCACTGAAAAAATTGGAAAAGGCAAATGAACAAACAACAGTGGCTCCAGAGGAACCGAGAGGGGCCCAAGCTCCCCGGGGAGGGGAACCTGGCCAACCTCAAAGAAATGCAGAGAAAAATGCAAATGGCAAGCACAAAAACAAGAAACAAGAAAATATCTTATCTGAGAGCAGGAGAAGAGGCAAGACTCAGCAAGCTTCCAAGTGAACCAGGAAACAATGTTAAGACAGGAACAATTGATCACCGGCAACCATGATGGGGGGAAACCTCCCTTATATCCAGCCAGTCTGTAATTCCTGATTGCCAATCCTCATTGAATGGTTCAGTACTGTTTGTAACCACCAGAGGGTGCATACGCTCCACAACAGAGTCAACACCCGGACAGACAGAAGCCTCCGTCTGTCCAGAAGAAAATCGAGGGTGAAACCCAAAATTACATAAAAATGGAGACATCAAAGTGGCAGAGCTTGCCCTATTATTAAGAGCAAACTCAGCCAAAGGCAAAAAAGAGACCCAGTCATCTTGATCAGCAGACACAAAGCATCTCAGATAAGTCTCCAATGTCTGGTTTGTTCTCTCAGATTGTCCATTGGTCTGAGGATGAAAAGCAGAGGAGAAGGAAAATTGAACACCAAGTTTAGAACAAAAAGTCCTCCAAAATCTGGAAACAAACTGGACTCCTCTGTCAGACACAATGTTCTCAGGAATGCCGTGTAACCGAACCACGTGCTGAAGGAACAAAGGCACCAATTCGGAGGAGGAAGGCAACTTAGGTAATGGCACAAGATGTATCATCTTGGAAAACCTATCACAAATCACCCAGATAACGGTCATTCTCTGAGAAACAGGAGGTCGGAAATAAAATCCATAGAGATATGGGTCCATGGTCTCTTGGGCACAGGCAATGGCATCAACAGACCACTAGAGCGAGAGCAAGGCTTGCAGCGAGAGCAAGTCCCACAGGATTGCACAAACTTCCTGACGTCACGAGACAAAGTAGGCCACCAAAAGGACCGACTCACCAAGTCTCTGGTACCAAAAATTCCGGGATGACCAGCCAACGCGGAGCAATGAATCTCAAACATCACACTCTTCTTCCACTGGTCTGGGACAAACAATTTCCCAACAGGGCAGCGCTCGGGTTTATCCTCCTGACACCCTTCCAGAGCCAGTCTGTTGTGAATGGGTTTGAGATGAGTTCTGAGCAGAGGCTCCCTCTGGTGGTTACAAGCGGTACTAGTGAAGATTGTGAGGACTGGGAATCAGGTGTTACTGACTGGTCTTATATAAGGGAGTCATTTTCCCATCAGGGTTGCCGGTGATCAATTGTTCTGGTCTGAATCCTTCATTCCAGTTTCCCTTGTAGCCTGCTGTGTCGTGTCTGCATCTCCTGCTTCCAGATAAGATACTTTTTCTTCTTTTGTGTTTGTGCTATATTTTTGCATTTTGTCCTGCACTTCTTTGGGGGCCTTCTGGGTCCCCTCCGGGGGCTTCTGCCTTCTCAGTTTAATTCAGCCACTGAGTTTTGTTCTTTTGCTTTTTCCAGTTTTTTCAGTGGCTGCTGTTTTGATTTTGTTACACCAGAGAGCTAATTTAGGTGGTAGAGGTCGTGTGATCTCAGGTGATTTTGAAATTAGTAGAGTTGGTGTTTTTCAGGGTTTTCTGGGATTGCAGTAAGTACCCTTCCTATCCTTTTCTATTTAGATAGTTTGGGCCCCAGCGTTTGCTCATACTATTTTCATCCTGTGTCTGTATTTCCTCTTGTCTAACCGCCATTACATGTTTGGGGGCTTTCTATTATCTTTGGGGTTCTGCTCCGGGGCAGATAGCTTTCCTATTTCTATCTTTACGTGTAGTTAGTTTCTCAGGCTGTGACGAGGCGTCTAGGACCAACGTAGGAACGCTCTACGGCTGCCTCTAGTTGATGTGGTTAGTCAGGGTACTGCAATCCCATAGATTCCAACTGCTCTGGTGTATTGCCTTTTTTACCTGCACTCCTCAGCTACCGAAACATAACAGTATCACCGGCCCAAAAAATTGAAATTTGTATGGTACTCACAGAAGGGAAAAAATATTGTGAAAGAAAAAAGGTTGTCAGAGTTGTCAGAGATATTTTTCTGTTTGTTGCATTTTTTTTTTTTCCTCTGTATCTCTGGGTGCTGGGGAGGATCTTTTCTCCAAAGGAGTTTTGCACAGTTTTTCTGGCCGTGTGGATCAGCTTGCCACTGAGGTTCAGAGTATTGCTGCATATCTTGCTAGTTGCCTGTTGTGGAACCTAGGATCCCCATGCCAGTTTGTTTTAGGGGATCGAGCTAGTTCAGAATTCAAAAAAAATTGGGAAATTGTTTTTTTGCCTTAAAATCAAGTCCTCAGGAAACGCAGCGCAGCATTCAAAAATCAACCTCT
>JARQOD010000003.1:499290526-499320530 GCA_033576555.1 Oophaga sylvatica | reverse complement strand
AATTATTGCGGCCTAGACTTCTGCAGGAGTTTCATGAGTCTAGGCTTAGTGCTCATCCTGGTATCACGGCCACTAGAGAGGCAGTAGCCAGGGTGTTTTGGTGGCCTTCAATGGGGTCCGATGTTAAGAAATTCATTTCTGCTTGTGGAGTTTGTGCCCGTTCCAAAAGCTCGCATAGCCGGCCGGCTGGGGAACTCATACCTTTACCGGTTCCTGAAAGGCCATGGACTCATCTCTCCATGGACTTTATTACCGGTCTTCCACCTTCCAGGGGCAATACCGTGATTTGGGTGGTGGTGTACAGGTTTTCTAAACAGGCCCATTTCGTTCCCTTGGCAGCATTACCCTCAGCAGAAACATTGTCAAGATTGTTTGTGCTGCATGTGGTCCGTTTGCATGGGGTACCCCTGAATGTTGTGTCTGACAGGTGTGCAGTTTGTGGCAAAATTTTGGAGGGCATTCTGTAAGAAATTGGGCATCTCACTCTCCTTCTCGTCGGCATATCACCCGGAAAGTAATGGTCAGACGGAGCGTACCAATCAATCCCTGGAACAGACTCTCAGGTGTTATGATTCGGTAGCTGAGGAGTGCAGGCAAAAAGGCAATACACCAGAGCAGTTGGAATCTATGAGTTAACCAAAAAAAGAAGGCCAACTAATAAATGCTCATTCATATATAATAATATCAAATACCCAAAGAAAATATGAAAACAGAGCCAATTTATAGAAAAATACAAAACAATTTTATTAAGTTGAAAAACAATTCTTAAAAAAGAGATAACAATTGTAGTACACAATGTTAATGACAAAGAAGAAGGCAAAAACCTAGATACCGTTATTCAGAGGGTTGGATGCATACATATCACAGGATACTATGTAAAAAGATGACTATGCCGTGGTACGCATATGTATAGAGAGCCGTAAGAATAAAGTGCACAGTGCACATAAATAGAATTTTATGGAGATAGTATTAATCTAATAATCCCATCAGTATAGAAAAAAAATCAAAAAAACAGGGAAGGGAGTGCATGATGCAAAAAAATATAATAATGAGGTAATAAATTAAACCTTAAAAAAGCAAAACTGCACTCAATACTATAAACAGCTCAGATGCGTTATCACAGCATGTCATAAATATATATCTCCACTATGGATATAAACATAGGAGGGTAGAAGGGCCAATAGCAGCAAAAATCGATTGTATATACATACATAGATGTGCAAAACACATGCATGGAAGTAGGACTACAAGGCTATGCTATATAAATCAGAGTCGGTATATATAGAAGGGAGGCACATGCATAAATATACAAATACAATCAAAGTTGTTTAATATGCTACCATATATGTTGCAAGAAGGATTATATATATGCATGTGCTACTGCAACAAATAGTATACTATAAGGTATGTGTGCAAATCCCTATTAAATGCCACTGCCAAAAATATAAGCGCCAAATATGTATACCTGCTGCGATTACCAAGTGGACATCTCAGCAAAATGCCTGTGCTGCTACTATGATGGACATATCTTTTGCATGTGTGCAAATGCTGCTAGCATGGTTACAGGCTGTAATCTTAGGTATATTACAAGAGGATCCATTCCCATGCAACCAGCAGTAACATAACGGTGATATATAAAATCAATACCATATTAAAGACAATAAGCAGAGATAATAGTGCATCCAAAACTTACTGGACAACGGACAGGAGAGCCCCAACGCACGTTTCGCTGAATGCTTCCTCGGGGGGCGTGAATGCTTCCTCGGGGGAGATTGCAGACACGACACAGCAGGCTACAAGGGAAACAGGAATCAAGGATTGAGACCCGAACAATTGATCACCGGCAACCCTGATGGGAAGGTGACTCCCTTATATAAGACCAGTCAGTAACACCTGATTCCCAGTCCTCACAATCTTCACTGAACAGACCAGTACCGCTTGTAACCACCAGAGGGAGCCTCTGCTCAGAACTCATCTCAAGCCCATTCACAACAGTACCCCCCCCTTGAGGAGGGGTCACCGAACCCTCATTTGAGCAACCAGGTCGGTCAGGATGAGTTCTATGATACGCACGGATGAGTCTCCTAGCATGGATGTCCGAAGCAAACACCCAAGAATTGTCTTCCTGACCATAACCTCTCCACTTAACCAAATACTGGAGTTTCCGTCTAGAAAAACGAGAATCTAATATTTTATCAACCACATACTCCAGATTGCCCTCAACCAAAACAGGGTCAGGAGGCACAGCAGCAGGAACCACTGGCTCAACAAACCTCTTCAACAAGGACTTGTGGAACACGTTATGGATCTTAAATGTCCCTGGAAGAAGCAAACGAAAAGAAACAGGATTAAGAATCTCCATGATCTTATAAGGTCCAATGAACCTAGGCTTAAATTTAGGAGATGCTACTCTCATAGGAATATTTTTTGAGGACAACCAGACCAAGTCCCCCACTTCAAACCGAGGACCATCAGTCCTATGCCGGTTAGCAAACCGCTGGGCCCTCTCCTGAGAGAGGGACAACCTCTCCACTACCTGGTCCCAAATCTGTTGCATACGCTCCACAACAGAGTCAACACCTGGACAGACAGAAGCCTCCGTCTGTCCTGAAGAAAATCGAGGGTGAAACCCAGAATTACAGAAAAATGGAGACATCAAAGTGGCAGAGCTAGCCCTATTATTAAGAGCAAACTCAGCCAAAGGCAAAAAAGAGACCCAGTCATCCTGATCAGCAGACACAAAGCATCTAAGATAAGTCTCCAATGTCTGGTTTGTTCTCTCAGTTTGACCATTGGTCTGAGGATGAAATACCGAGGAGAAAGACAATTGAACACCCAGTTTAGAACAAAAATCCTCCAAAATCTGGAAACAAACTGGACTCCTCTGTCAGACACAATGTTCTCAGGAATGCCGTGTAAACGAACCACGTGCTGAAGGAACAACGGCACCAATTCAGAGGAGGAAGGCAACTTAGGCAATGGCACAAGATGTATCATCTTGGAAAACCTATCACAAATCACCCAGATGGCGGTCATTCTCTGAGAAACAGGAAGGTCGGAAATTAAATCCATAGAGATATGGGTCCATGGTCTCTTGGGCACAGGCAATGGCATCAACAAACCACTAGAGCGAGAGCAAGGCTTGGAGCGAGAGCAAGTCCCGCAGGACTGCACAAATTCCCTGACATCACGAGACAAGGTAGGCCACCAAAAGGACCGACTAACCAAGTCTCTGGTACCAAAAATTCCGGGATGTCCAGCCAACGCGGAACAATGAATCTCAGACATCACACTCTTTTTCCACTGGTCCGGGACAAACAATTTTCCAACAGGGCAGCGCTCGGGCCTATCCTCCTGACACCCCTCCAGAGCAAGTCTCAAATTGGGTGAGATGGCGGAAAGAACTACACCCTCTTTCAAAATAACAGAAGGATCAGATAACTCAGGAGACTCCGCAAGGAAACTCCTAGAGAGGGCATCCGCCTTAACATTCTTAGTGCCAGGAAGAAAGGAAACCACAAAATTAAAACGTGTGAAAAACAAGGCCCACCTGGCCTGTCTAGGATTGAGTCGCTTGGCAGATTCCAGATAAACCAGATTCTTATGGTCCGTAAGGACCACCACCCGATGTTTGGCTCCCTCCAGCCAATGTCTCCACTCTTCAAAAGCCCACTTCATGGCCAATAACTCCCGATTACCCACGTCATAATTACGTTCAGTAGGAGAAAATTTTCGAGAGAAAAAGGCACAAGGGTTACTTTTAGAGGTCTCTGGATCTTTTTGGGACAAAACGGCACCTGCCCCAATTTCAGAGGCATCAACCTCCACCTGAAATGGCAGAGAAACATCAGGCTGCCGTAGAACAGGAGCAGAAGTGAATCTCTGCTTAAGTTCCTGAAATGCAGAGACTGCCTCAGGAGGCCAATTCACCACATCAGAACCCTTTTTGGTCAAATCAGTTAATGGTTTAACAATAACCGAGAAATTACCAATAAATTTACGATAAAAATTGGCAAAACCCAAAAATCTTTGAAGAGCCTTTAATGAAGTAGGTTGGACCCAATCACAGATGGCCTGAACCTTGACCGGGTCCATTTCAATAATAGATGGGGACAAAATGAATCCCAGAAATGAGATCCTCTGTACGCCAAAAAGACACTTTGATCCCTTCACAAACAGAGCATTCTCTCTCAAAATCTGGAATACAGTTCGAACATGTTTCACATGAGAGTCCCAGTCATTAGAAAAAATCAAGATATCATCCAAATAAACAATCAGAAATTTATCCACAAAATCCCTGAAAATGTCATTCATGAAGGACTGGAAGACAGAAGGAGCATTAGTGAGCCCAAAGGGCATCACAAGGTACTCAAAATGCCCCTCCGGGGTATTGAATGCCGTCTTCCATTCATCCCCGTGCTTAATGCGAATAAGGTTATATGCCCCCCTGAGGTCAAGCTTGGTAAACCAAGTAGCGTTTTTCACCCTGGAAAACAGGTCAGAAATCAAGGGTAACGGGTATTGATATTTCACAGTAATATTGTTCAAAAGACGATAATCAATACACGGCCTTAATGAACCATCCTTTTTGGCCACAAAGAAAAAACCGGCACCTAAGGGTGAAGAGGATGGTCTGATATGACCCTTCTCCAATGACTCCTTGATATAAGACCACATAGCGTCATGTTCAGGTACAGACAAGTTAAAAAGGCGACCTTTAGGGAATTTACTACCAGGCACTAATTCAATAGCGCAGTCATAGCTCCTATGGGAGGCAAGGATGCAGATTTACTTTCGCTAAACACATCACAAAAATCAATCAAAAAGTCAGGAACATCCTGAGCCTGAGGGGAGGCAGAAAAAACAGGAGTGTTGGTATTAACACATTGGCAGCCCCAACTGGTTACAGACACAGATTTCCAATCCAAAACAGGATTATGAGACTGTAACCAAGGGAAACCCAGTACGATAATATCATGCAGATTATAGAGAACCAAAAATTTGCAGCACTCTTGATGATCAGGATCAACCCTCATTATCACCTGAGTAGAGAACTGGGGTTTATTCTCAGCCAAAGGGGTAGAATCGATCCCCAGAAGGGGAATAGACTTCTGTAGGGGTATCAAGGGAAACCCACAACGTTTAGCAAAATCATAATCCATCAGGTTAATAGCTGCTCCAGAATCAACGAAAGCCTGAGCAGAAAATGAGGACAGAGAGCATATCAGAGTGACAGTTAATAAAAACTTAGTCTGAACACTACCCAAGACAACTGAGCGTGCAAAACGTCTTCCCCGCTTAGGGCAGACTGAAATAGCATGAGAGGCATCACCACAGTAGAAACATAACCCATTGCGCTTTCGAAACTCATGACGCTGTGCCCCAGACACCACTCTATCACACTGCATGGATTCAGAAGCAGGTTCACAAGGCAACACATTCCACGCATACTTCTCCGCTCACGCAAACGTCTGTCAATTTGAATCGCTAATGACATAGAATCATTGAGACCAGAGGGGACAGGGAATCCCACCATAACATCCTTTACATTATCTGACAGCCCCTTCCGAAAAAGGGCCGCCAAAGCGTCGTCATTCCACTTGGTCAGGACTGCCCACCTACGGAATCTCTGACAGTATAACTCAGCGTCATCAAGCCCCTGATTTAATGCCAACAAGGCTTTTTCAGCTTGATCAGTGACATTAGGCTCATCGTACAATAACCCCAAAGCCTGAAAAAATGCATCAACATCACTCAAAACAGGATCCCCAGGTGTCAGGGAAAAAGCCCAATCCTGAGGATCGCCGCGCAGGAGAGAGATGACAATTTGAACCTGCTGCGCGGGCGTTTCCTGAGGACTTAGATTTTAAGGCAAAAAACAATTTACAATTATTTTTGAAATTCTGAAACTTAGCTCGATCCCCTAAAAACAAATCTGGCATGGGGATCCTAGGTTCCACAACAGGCAACCTAGCAAGATATGCAGCAATACTCCGAACCTCAGTGGCAAGCTGATCCACACGGCCAGACAACTGTGCAAACTCCATTGAGAGAAAAAATCCTCCCCAGCACCCAGAGATACAGAGGGAAAAAAAAAATTAAAAAAAAAATGCAACAAACAGAAAAATATCTCTGACAACTCTGACAACCGTTTTTTCTTTCACAATATTTTTCCCTTCTGTGAGTACCATACAATTTTAAATTTAGGCCGGTGATACTGTTATGATTCGGTAGCTGAGGAGTGCAGGCAAAAAGGCAATACACCAGAGCAGTTGGAATCTATGAGATTGCAGACACGACACAGCAGGCTACAAGGGAAACAGGAATCAAGGATTGAGACCCGAACAATTGATCACCGGCAACCCTGATGGGAAGGTGACTCCCTTATATAAGACCAGTCAGTAACACCTGATTCCCAGTCCTCACAATCTTCACTGAACAGACCAGTACCGCTTGTAACCACCAGAGGGAGCCTCTGCTCAGAACTCATCTCAAGCCCATTCACAACACTCAGTTGTCTGACCTCTGCCAGACAGGAGGATTGTGTGATGCGTTACCGTTGGCGGAATTCGCCTTCAACAACCGAGTGAGTCAATCCACCAACATGTCCCCATTCCTGATTAATTATGGGTTTAATCCCCATTTTGGGGAGTTTTCACGGTTGGATTCCGGTTGTCCAGGGGCGGAGGGATCCGTTCTACGGTTAAAAAATATCTGGGCTGAAGTCCAGCGTAATATATCTCGGGCCCAGGGGAGGTATAAATATTTTGCGGACAAAAAGAGAGCCCCGGGACACATGTTTCAGGTGGGGGAGAAGGTTTGGCTTTCCACATGTAACATCAACTTGAATGTACCATCAGCTAAATTGGGACCGAAGTTCATCGGTCCGTACGAGATTGTGGAGATAGTCAATCCTGTGGCATATAGGTTGCATCTCCCTCCGTCCTTAAAAATAACCAATGTGTTCCATAAATCTCTGTTGAAACCCGTGGGGTCTGTCAAGGAGGACTCTGAGTCTGTTGTTCCTCCAGTGTTAGTGGAGGGTCACTTGGAGTATGAGGTCGGACACATTGTGGACTCTCGGCGGGTGCGCCGCTCCTTACAGTACCTGGTCCACTGGAAGGGATATGGACCAGAGGATCGCTCATTGGTCTCTGCTCGCTCGGTACATGCGGATCGCCTGGTTCGGGCTTTCCATGCCAGGTACCCGGGCAAGCCTGGGGGTCCAGAGGCTCCCCGTTGAGAGGGGGGTACTGTCATGATCCCAGTGCAGGTTTGGCCTGCACACCAGGGGTTAATGTCTTGATCCTAGTGCGGGCTCTGACCTGCACACCTGGGGTTTATTATTATGGCCTCTCTTTGGTTCGGGGAGAGTTTCTTATAGCCCTAGGAAGCTCCAATCCCCATCAGTTATACTTTTGCCCTTGGCTGAGTGTGTTGACCTCTGATTGCCTGTGCCTTGTGCCTGTGTTCTAGTTTGTTTGTATGGTTCTGACCCGGTTCTGTTTCCCGTTGTGATTTTGCCTCTTGATTCTGTACTGTGTATATGCTTCTCTGGTTTTCTGACTCCTGCCACGTCCCTGACTATTCTTGATTTGCCTGCTCCTTGTGCACTGCGTTGTCTCTCACGTTTACTGACCTCGGCTTGTCTTGGATTCCGTCTCCCTCTGGTGCCCCGTCCTCTATCTGGTGTCCGGTGACCCCCTTTCCATTCTCCAGGGTCCCAGCAGCTCCCTGCACTCATCCCCAGCTACAGGACGCTAAGCTCCGCCCCCTGGGGTCACATGACCGCAGGTCCTGGCAGTACACTCTTGTAATGTATGTGATACAGTTCATATAGCGTCTTGTGCTTGGGTGCGATGAAAATACTTGAGACACAGGTTGAAAAAGAAAGTCTTGTATTGCTTCATACAAATTGGCAAAATAAACATACAGGTTGCAAACACAGAAGCAGGAGACACAGCAGGCCAAAGTAATCTAAGTTCATCAAAACTCTCCACAACAGATTCAGATCTTCTTCTATGTTACCGCAAGTCCATGCAACCGTGAGGCTTTCAAGAGCAGAGTTCAGAGTCCACAAGAGCTCCAGAGTTTCTCAGTAGAAATGGCTGGAGTACAAAGTCCAAGGCTTCAGGAGTCAGAACACAGGTTCACTGCAGGCCAGATTCGGAAGCACTGATTGCTCAGGTGTGGCTGTTTAAGAAGCAAACGGAGAGAATCAGGGCGGGAACATGCAAGCTGGAAAACTCCATTTTAACTGAGGGCAAGATAGCTGCAGCAAAACAGAAAGCAAAATGGCCGACGAACAAACTGAGTTTCAGAAACAGATATACAGAACCTTACAACTCACCACTTGGTGTTCTGCTAACTCCAGCTCTGCTGTATTGCTATTGTCTTGCCCAGCACTCGGGCGCTGTGAGTACCGCTGTCACAGGCCGTCGGAGGCTCCAGGCTCCCACTGTCAGAGCTGCTGAAACCGCTGGTAAGTGCCCACCTAGCGGTTTCTTGTGATACATTTTTGCTTTTTATTTTTTGAGGAGTTGAGGTGTATTTATGGTTTTCATGACAGCAAATATTTATGTTTATTCTTTCATTTTATGTTTCGGAAAAGGGGGTTGATCTAAACTTTTAAGTTACCTTATTTATAAAATACTTTATATTTTAAAATATTTGTAATTATATGTTTTACATATTTTGTATGCTGTGACACTGACATCACGTCAACAGCACAATAGCCAATCAGTGTGCTCAGCGGCTCTGGAGGGGGCGTTCCCTCTACACTGGCACAGTTACTGGGCTCACTGATTGACTGCCAGTGATGGACCTGGGGAAGGCGAATGTAGTGCAGTTTGTACCTGCAGTTGATAAAGTTGAGAACATTCATTAAATGCAAAAAAAAACATTATTCATCGTTATGTACTTAACCCTTAAATGCTGTTGTCAAAGATTGACAGCAGCATCTTAGTGGTTAAACAGCAGCATCGAAGTGCCCAAAAGGTAGTGTTTGGAGCGAGCCTGCAGGTGTTTGCTGTATAAAACTTCACACATGTGCACTGGACAAATGACGGACATTTAAATGACATGTCAGGAAGGGGTTAACTGTACTGTTTGTTGCTGTATAAATCGCTAGTAGTCCCGAACCCCTTCCCTTGCGATTCTGGCTTTTTTTTACTATTCCGAGCAGGAAGTAAGTGAGTCAAACATGGCTTGCTGCAGACCAACTGATATGTTCAATTATGTCTACACACTTAAATAAAATAGCAGTGCCAGGTTCAGCTTCCTGCCTTACCAGTCAACGCCTTCTGTATGACACCACTGATGCAATGATGTAGCTGCAGGGGGTATAGTGGTGAATAATTTTATGTTTAAGATGCACAATGGCAGCTAACTATGGTATATGTTTAGGGGCCCTGTGGCAGCTAATAATATATTTTAAAGTTACAGAGGAGGGACAGTGGCGATTAATATATGGTGGTGGCTAATATATTTAGAAAGCACAATGGCAGCTTATATTATATACAGAGGGCATAGTGGTGCCTTTATATAATACATTCAGGTGGCACAGAGGTGGATTATATTATTTTCAGGGTGTATAGCTGGGGCTTCATTGAGCACAGCAGTTAATTGCATCTTCAGGGGTACACAGTAGCTAATTTTACAAAGTTTTAGGGGGACACAGTGATTAATTATATATACTTTGGAGAGAGGACACATTGGCTAATTTTATATTCAGGGGGCACAGTTTTTAATGAGAACCTGAATCAGGCAGCAAGAATCAGAAAACTTGCTGCATGATTGCACCCAGGTCTGTTTTACTCCAAAATTCTGCATTGTTTCAGTGTAAATATACTTTGAAAAGCCAGCTGAGAATTATGTGCCTTCGCTGTCTAGTTGACTGTAGTCCCCAGTCGACTTTTCTTTGCCTTGCTCCAGTCGACTGAGACATCTCTTACTATGTGTGTACAGACACCAGTAGGAAAAAAACACTTTCAAGAGCTGCTGTAGTAGTAGTAAACAAGTTTTTTATGTAACTATGAGTTTTAATGGCAAACTTTCATCTTTTTCAAGTGAAAAAGGTCAGTTTTTTAACTTAAAAAAACACAGTTTGGTGTTGAAATACATAGGTAAATAAAAAACCTGTTTGTTACTATTACAGCAGCAAGAACTGTATCCAACTGTGCAGCCTATCTTTAATGAATGTATTTTTTAAATTAATTTTATTAAGTACCTCTCGTTTTTATGCACAAGCTTTGGAACTTTGCATCTGAAAAATGGAGCAGCAATCACTATAAAGACACATTATAAAATTTGCCATCAAAGAATTTTGGATCTAATTAGATTTTAAAAACTGCCCTTTTTCCAAGAGTGGACATTCTGTTTAGGAAAATGTATTACTTGCAGTTAGGGTTGAGCATTCCGATACCGAAACCCGGTTCCGATACCTGAAATCCAATTTACTTCCGATATTTTGTTCCCATAGACTTACATTGGATTTCAGGTATCGGAACCGGGTTTCGGTATCGGAATGCTCAACCCTACTTGCAGTTCTACGGAACTGCACTTTGCTACCATAATGATTGGCACTTAACAACCAACTCGGCTATCTGTTCTCTCTGTGCACCGGCATAGATTGAATGCTGGTTAAAACCATATCACATTTGTACACCTGCTATAGTCATGTAGTGTAAGTTTTCAAATTCTAAAAAAAAATCCACAAATTAAAAATAAGTAACCACTAGCCAGGTTCTGGTACCGATGAGTGGAGAAGCAGGGATGCTGAAAAAACAGGAAATGGAAGAGAACCCCAGCACTTAGTCCTTTGATAAATCTTCAAATTATTAGAATTCTACAAAGTGCACAACATAGACATACATGAACGTGGGAACATTCATGTGTGTCAAGCTACTAGTCACAACGATACTAAAGGAATACCAAAAAGGGTACAATTTTCCAGTACCATACCTAAAAGGATCACACGTGAAATGTTACATTTAGATTTTAAGATGTGAGCATTTTCACCCTAAACCGGTAAATTAAGAAATCCGTGGTGAAAATTGGCAGCTTTTCCATTATATAATTTGCGAGTGGATGTTAATATGGTTTTAAAATCCTATCAAAGTGTATGATACTATAAATGGAATTGGAATTGAGCCATGCTATGTGAATCGCAATTCACCTCAAAATATCGTAGACACCAATGGAAAACGAAAAACTATTAGGAAAGACTTTATGAAGACAGATGATCTCGTATACCCCAGTGTAAAACCAAAATATACAGGAGTAAGACGCAGCTCTTAATGGATTTGGCAACTCATAATACATTTGGCATCACAAGATAAAACCTATGCCATGTATAAGTATAAGCTGGTAAAAATTTACAACAGTATTTACACCAAATTCTGTAACTTACAGTAAAGCTGATGAGCCACAATTGATAACGCTCCCTCTGCTAACCCCTGACCAATTTTTAGAAAAGTGTCAATGTCAGAGCGAAATTGAAGAAAGTCACGAAATTTGTGCACTAATTTGCCTTTTAAAAAAGACTTGAGACTTTTAGTTTTAATCCGCCTTATGTGAAATAAGCCTTATTAGTACTATAGACCTAGAAATCAGGCTACTTTTAGATTATTTTAGAAGAACCGTAAAAGCAATACCTTGCAAAAAGTTTTTTTTAACTGTATTATTCACAAATTTCATAAGGATATGTATTAAAAAGGTAACACTAAAGAAAAAGAAATGCTTGGCAATTTATGGTCATAACTAGAGTTGAGCGATACTTTCCGATATCCAAAAATATCGGATCGGAATGGTATCGCCGATATCACTAAATATCGGCGATATCCGATTCCGATACCGGAAGTCCCATGTAAGCTATGGGAACAAAATATCCAACTAAAAAAAACCTTTTTTCCTTGTAAACACAAAATATACACACATAGAATACATATATATATATATACATGTCATTGTGACATATATATATACATATATTTATAGTTTATTCACTTCTACATAGTAAAATAGCCTCTGATTCAATTGCCGGGTAAAGCCGGCATTTGTGAAAAGACAGAAGCACCCGAGGGTCCAGTCGCCACAGAGATGTTGCATCGCACCCAGCGGTGTGACAACTTACTCTCAGGTAAGGAGGAAACACCCCATTGACTCCAACCACTGCATTCAACAGTACACTATGCCAGCTGAGTGTAGGCGGACCAATGGGATGGTCTAGCTCAGGCTGGTTAGAACAGGGTGTAGCTAGTTGGATGGGAGGGGTTGAGGCAGCCTTATGCTGCATGTCTTTGTAGTAAGAATTGTTTCCTTTCCTGCTTTCTTACTACGTCGCATACTCCACTCTGCTACATCACTCTGCACCATTGCTCTATCTCACATCTATCTGCCCTGGAAGGATACCGTCTTACCTGTACAAGACTTATCACCTAGCTGCACTACACCATCCCTCCAGAGGACCTGCACAGCAGCGCTGGACACCCTGACCAGGTACTACAGGTGGCGTCACGACAAACTACATGAACATTCTATCATCCCCTGGAAATATCCCACATTTCAGTGATCGCCCAGGTCACGGACCGAGCTGTGCTACTCGTGACATCCCCATAGAAGTCGACGTGATCGGTGCCGAGTACCCCCAAAACCCCTGTCTCTGTGCGACTCAACTTCCCTCACTGTGCTGGCACTTTACATTTACAATGCCTCTGGGTTTTTTTTTTCGGGGGGTGGGGAACATTCAGACTTTTGCTATGGGGCCCCATGATTTATATGTACGCCCCTGCTGCTGAGGCATGGTATTTAAGGCTGTTAAGGAGCCAACATACATGGACCTTGCCAGCAGCGTCTGACTGGAGTACCTTGGGCCCACCAGAGAAAATATATTCTTGGGGCCCACCATCATACTTCCCAACCTTTGAATAAGGGAAAGAGGGACAAAGGCTGTGGCACGCTGTGCATGCTGCAGAAAATTTTAGGCCATGCCACGTTGCACCACAGACTGTCCAGGAGTTGGTGGATGCTTTGTCCAGGTGTGGAGGAGATCCCTCACGAGACCATCCGTCGCGCTCATCAGGAGCATGGCCAGAAGTTGTAGGGAGGTCATACAGCATACCTCCCAAATTTGGAAGACAGGAAAGAGGATTAAAGGCTGCGGCGCGTGTTGCGCGCCGCTGAAAATTTTAGCCCACGCCCCGACAACACCCATTTCACAGCTAATCACACACATATCCTCGCCCCAAGCGTAACCATTTAGCACTGCTGATCACACTGACTGGTAATGAGGGCACAGTGGCTGGTACTGAGGAAAAGAAAGAAAGAGCAGCGAGAGAGAAAGAACAAACAGAGAAAGAAAGAGAGGAAAGAAAGAAAAGAGAGAAAGAAAGAACAGAGAGGAAAAAGAACAGAGAGCGAGAAGGAAAGAACAGAGAGCGAGAAAGAAAGACTAGAGAGAGAGCCATAGGCGTAGCTAGGGTTTTGGTTTAGTGGGGGCAAAACTTCTGAGTGGGCCCATCATCAGAGAACCTCAGCAAATGACCGCGCTGTTGGCCAAAATAATCTATATATAAAAAGACCAATATTGATATTACCGCCATATGGTCTGTGTTAAATAATACCAGTCCTACAGAACATATAGATTACAGCACAGGTACAGATAATGACTTACCGCTGATGTTCTTTCTAATGGAATTGTTCACTTTTCATGTCTTTTCCATCTGGCCCACACCGACATGACGACTTCTCCAGCCAGGACTCGACTGCACCCCCATTAAAAAAAAAATAAAAAAAATACTCACCTCCCGGCTCCTGTGCTGCTCACTGTTCTCCCTCTCAGCGTCTGACAGCGGGCGCCGGCAGGTGATGTTATTGCGCCCGCTGTCATACGCTGAGGGGATTATGGGAGAGAAGGAGCGCTCGCTCCTTCTCTCTCTATGTGGTCAGCTTTATCGGCTGGATGCCGATACAGCTGACCCTCCGATGACGGGTGGGGGGCCCACTGCTGGCATCGGGCCCCCCAACGCCTGTTCAGGCCCCATAGCTTCCGGGCGGCAGAGCAGGGAGAGCGATTCTCCCTGCTCTGCCGCAGAATGTAACTGTATCGTAGCTCCGGGTGGGCCCCCTCAGAGCGCGGGCCCCGGGGCCACCGCCCCCTCTGCCCCGCGACCTATCCTTTAAATCAGGGCCCATCACGCAGGAGCTGGGGCCCACGTAGGTTTCTCCGGTGTCCCGGTGCCTCAGTCCGACCCTGCTTGCCAGCCTGATGATACCAGGCCACAGCAGTCTGCTTATCTTTGCTGGTTAACAAAAATAGGGGATCCCCTCGAAAAAAAATTGGCGTGGGGTCCACCCTATTTTTGTTAACCAGCCATATGAAGCAGACTGCTGAGGCCTGGTTTTTCAGGCTGGTAATGAGCCAATATCCATGGACCTTGCCAGCCTGATAATACCAGGCCACAGCAGTCTGCTTAGCTTGGCTGGTTAACAAAAATAGGGGATCCCCTCGAAAAAAAAAACGGCGTAGGGGTCCCCCTATTTTTGTTAACCAGCCAAGTAAAATGCAGACTGCTGCGGCCTGGTATTAAAAGACTGTCAAGGCCCATGGATTTTGGCCCTCAACAGCCTGATAATACCAGGCTACAGCAGCCCCACATTTGGCGCATCAAAAGATGTGCCAATTGTGGCACTTTACCCGGCTCTTCCCACTGCCCTGTAGCGGTGGCAAGTGGGGTAATGAGGGGTTAATGTCACTGTTGATTGCACGGTGACAATAAGCCCGGTTAATAATGGAGAGGTGTCAATAAGACACCGATCCATTATTAATCCCAAAGTTTTTAAATGTATAAAAAAAAAGACACAGCAAGAAAAAAGTATTTTAATGAAATAAAAGAGACAACACAGTTTTCATTTCTTTTATTATACTCTCATTCCTGCGACGCCATCGATCTCCTGTAAAAAAAGGAAAAAAACAAACCAACAGTATACCACCTGTCCGACGCAGTCCATAGTAACGACTGTCCCACGACGATCCAGCTCTGCTACATCGCAATGACAGGCAGAGGCTGTCATCCCGGCGCAGCACAGCTGATTACCTGCTTCCCCGGCGGTGACGTCATCGGACTGACTGCTTTACGGCCGGGATTACCCAGCAGTCACTGCAGTTATCGCGAGAAACTGCATGTGACCGCCGGGGAAAGATGATGGCGGCCATCAACCAGTCCAGGCCGTGACTACCGGAGATCTTCTGCCAGGTAAGTGCCGCTGACTCCTGACAGACCCGACCGACGGACACTCACAGTGACAGTGACAATTCCGATTCCGGTATACGATATATGGGAAATATCGAAAGTCAATATCGAAAGTCCGATACAGCTAATATCGGCCGATACCCGATACTTGCGGTATCGTATCGCTCAACACTAGTCATAACTATTTTATAACACTAATAACGCAAAAAAAAAATCATCCATTAAAACAACAATATCCATGGGATGGGATTTAATGAAACATAATCTTTAATGGGTTTTGATCTAAAAAAAAACTTATGAAGATCATTAGGAATGCATTACAGTGTTTTCAAAGTAACTGATATAAAGTTACATTAAGTAGAAAAGGCACATTTCATATAATGAGGCTTGTTATAGAAGCTGGTAATACTAATATTGATCTTGTTTAATATAATATATTGGGAACATTTGAATACTAACAATAATAGGGAATTACCTATTTTCCTTCCATTTCTATTTTATAATCACTGCCAACCTAAGAAATATAAAGCCTAAATTGAGTCAAAGTATTAACCTTAATATTGATGGTAACGTAGAAAAGGCAATTTACATAACAGAGCGAGCTATTAGATTATCCTTATGTAGTATTGATCCTCATTTCCATTACACACTTCCATTCGTTGAAAATATTGTAATTTTCATTACTTATCCTTACACCTGTTCAAAATGTAGTATTGTAGAAGACTAAAAAAATGTAATATTCCACTGTGAAAATCAATGCTGAGCAACATTGGAGACATAGAATAACATATTAAATGATTGTTATTAGAGATGGGAGAATTGATTCACAGGACTCCGGTCCATCGGCCAGGTCTTGAGTCTGTGACCACTTGAGAGCCTGGGAATCTCTTTACCTCCCGGCATTCCCGGTTCTTCTTTTGATTAGCTGGGCTGGTACAGCGTCATGTGTGCATCACGTCACGATTATGACTTCGCTCCAGCCTGGCTGATTAAAAGCAGAGAAGTGGCATATCAGGACAGGGACCCAACAATGAAGGACTCCTTGACGTTGGACTCACATATATTGGCCAATCTGTGAGCTAAGTACCTTAGTTTTTACTGTAATTGTTCATAGCACTAATGCAGTTCCATTTTTCCAATATTCCATATGTATATAATGTAGCGATTTCCTATTTTCTATGGCAATAATGCAGTTCCAATGTTCTAGAGTTATCATGTCTAGCAATTCAGGGTTCAACTTAATTTTTTTCTATAGTTTTATTTTTTTAGTTGGCACCTGTTATGTTTCGGTAGCTGAGGAGAAACTGCAAAAAATAGCCAAAGTAGCAATACACCAGAGAGGCTGGAAACTATTGGATTGCAGTAACCTAAACTAACCGCCACACTAGAAGTAGCCGTGGAGCGTACCTACGGTGATCCTAGACGCCTCGTCACAGCCGGAGAGATAGCTACACCTAAAGGAAGAAAGATGAATGCTATCTGCCCGGAGCAGAATCCCCAAAGAAATAGGAAGCCCCCGAACATGTAATGGCGGTTAGACAAGAAGAAAACACGGACACAGACAGAAAATAGAATGAGCAAACGCTGGGGCCCAATCTGTCTAGATAGAAAAGTATAGGAAAGAGTTCTGACTGCAACCCAAAAAACCCTGACAAAAATACCAACACTTCTGATTAACAAAAAACCTGAGATCACACGATCTCTACCACCTAAATCAAATCTCTGGTGTAACACACAGCAACACAGCAAATAAAAAGTGACAAAGGAACAAAGCAAAAATGCAAACACACAATGAGCACAATTGCAGCGCAAGACCCCAAAAGGGACCAGGCTGCAGTCCACTGCAAGCAGCAAACCAGCAGTGAAAATCCAACAGAGGAAAAAAGAAGCAAAACACTTATCTGAATGAGAGCAGGAAAGCAAGATGTGCTCCAAGCAAGAGCAGGAGGAACAATTGATTACCGGCAAGGCTGCTGGGAACTCAGGTCACTTATATCATACCATTCAGAGCCAGCTGAAGGCCATTCAGTAATTAGTTCATTACCCTCAGCAACCACCGGAGGGAGCCCCAGCTCAGAAGTCGCCTCCAAGGTATTCACAACACCTGTTCACACTAGTTTGGATGTGCTGGTCATTTTCTTCTATTTGAATTAAAAGAAGAGATTTGCCAGGCTTCCATCCAGTGGTCACAGATTACTGACCTGGCCCATGGATCAGAGTACTGTGAATCGATTTTCTCATTTCTAATTGTGATATTTTAATACTAGTATAGGGGTAAAAAACCTTCCAAGTTTAATTGCATAGTCGCTGAATGAAAAGGGTATTCCTATTCCGTAAGGAGATAGGACATGCTACCACATTATGATCAAAGAGGTCCAACACTGAACTGCCCTTAAGAGATTTAAGTTAATATTTGATTTTGTGTTCCACTTTTTTTTTACGATGTCGAGAACGGTCCCTAGGTCCTAGAGAGCTGGAACTTGGTGTAAAACCTTCCAAAGCACCAGATTTACCTATGTGGCAAATTTGGTGCAGATTTATCCAGTTATTTAGCTGGGCATAAAGAACAGTTATCAGACAACAGAAATTCATATACATATACAGTGGGGAAAAAAAAGTATTTGATACACTACCAAATTTGCAAATTTTCCCACCTACAAAGGATGGAGAGGTCTAATTTTTATCATAGGTACACTTCAACTATGAGAGACAGAATCTTATCTAAAAATAAAAACCAGAAAATCACATTGTATGATTTTTGAATAATTAAATTGCATTTTATTGCATTAAATAAGTATTTGATACAGTAGAAAAATAGAACTTAATAAGAAACCTTTGTTTGCACTTCCAGAGGTCAGATGTCTCCTGTAGCTCTTGACCAAGTTTGCAGACACTGCAGTAGGGATTTTGGCCCACTCCTCCATACAGATCTTCTCCAGATCTTTCAGTTTTCAGGGCTGTCATAAGGAAACATTAAGTTTCAGCTCTGTGCAAAGATTTTCTATTGGGTTCAGGTATGGAGACTGGCTAGGACACTCCAGGACGTTGAAATGCTTCTTATGGAGCCACTCCTTAGTGGCCCTGGCTGTGTGTTAATAAAACGTAATCACACCACACATAGCAAATTTATTGACGAATCGAGAACAGTGACTAATGGATTGCAGGCATGCAATGGATGTTAAAAAGAGCTGATAATATTATACAGGGTATTCAGAGAGATGATATGTTAAAAGAGAAATCACAGGAAGTGTATGTATGTAATCAAGTTACCTTTAGTTCAACATTAAGTCCTCAATTTTTGGTAATCATTAATATCAATACAAATTTAGCGATGTTATACTAAGATAGAAATCTTCGCTATCCAGCTAATTTTGCCAATATAAAGGCACTTATAGTGGGTACAGAAAGTATTCTGACCCCTTTAAAGGGAATCTGTCACCCCAATTTTGCCATATCAACTAAAGATATGGCTGAATAGTGCGTCCCATAACAAAGCCAACGATAGGTATCACATATCCTGATACCCCCGTTTTCATATCAAAATACCTTTGTAAAGTTGGTTATTTTAGCTGTCAATCACGGCTGTCAGGTCAGGAGGGCGGCGTTTTCTCTGTCCTCCCCCCCCGCTCCTCGGCATCAGTTGCGTATCGCCGTCTGTGAATCCCACAGACGGTGTTCAGCTTCCCGCAATTGCGCAATTCAAAATCCGGCCCGGCGCATGCGCAGTGTGCTTTGACCAACAGTGAGCAAAGCATAAAATCAGTACAGCGCATGCGCTACTCTTTCCTTGCCCCGGAAGTCATCCAAGGCAAGCAGTCATTTCCAGGGCAAGGAAAGAGTAGCGCATGCGTTGTAACGATTTTATGCTTTGCCCACTGTTGGGCATGTGCCGGGCCGGATTTTGAATTGCGCAATTGCTGGAAGCCGAACGCCGTCTGGTGGATTCACAAACGGCGATACGCAACTGATGCCGAGGAGCGGGGGGGGGCAGAGAAAACGCCGCCCTCCTGACCTGACTGCTGTAATTGACAGCGAAAATAAACAACTTTACAAAGGTATTTTGATATGAAAACGGGGGTATCAGGATATATGATATCTACAGTTAGCTTTGTTATGGGACGCACTATTCAGCCATATCTTTAGTTGATATGGCAAAATTGGGTGACAGATTCCCTTTAAATTTTTCACTCTTTGTTTAATTGCAGCCATTTGGTAAATTCAAAAAAGTTCATTTTTTTCTCATTAATGTACACTCTGCACCCCATCTTGACTGAAATAAAAACAGAAATGTGGAAATTTTTGCAAATGTATTGAAAAAGAAAAACTGAAATATCACATGGTCATAAGTATTCAGACCCTTTGCTCAGACACTCAATTTTAAGTCACATGCTGTCCATTTCCTTGTGATCCTCCTTGAAATGGTTCTACTCCTTCATTGGAGTCCAGCTGTGTTTAATTAAACTGATTGGACTTGATTTGTAAAGGCACACACCTGTCTATATAAGACCTCACAGCTCACAGTGCATGTCAGACCAAATGAGGATCATGAGGTCAAAGGAACTGGCCAAGGAGCTCAGAGACAGAATTGTGGCAAGGCACACATCTGACCAAGGTTATGAAAGAATTTCTGCAGTACTCGAGGTTCCTAAGAGCACAGTGGCCTCCATAATCCTTAAATGGAAGAAGTTTGGGACCACCAGAAGTCTTCCTAGACCTGGCTGTCCAGCCAATCTGAGCAATCGTGGGAGAAGAGCCTTGGTGAGAGAGATAAAGAAGAACCCCAAGATCACTGTGGCTGAGCTCCACAGATGCAGTAGGGAGATAGGAGAAAGTTCCACAAAGTCAACTATCACTGTAGCCCTCCGCCAGTCGGGCCTTTATGGCAGAGTGGCCTGACAGAAGCCTCTCCTCAGTGCAAGACATATGAAAGCCTGCATAGAGTTTGCTAAAAAACACATGAAGGACTCCCAGACTATGAGAAATAAGATTCTCTGGTCTGATGAGACGAAGAAAGAACTTTTTGGTGATAATTCTAAGCGGCATATGTGGAGAAAACCAGGCACTGCTCATCACCTGCCCAATACAATCTCAACAGTGAAACATGGTGATGGAAGCATCATGCTATGGGGGTGTTTTTCAGCTGCAGGGACAGGATGACTGGTTGCAATTGAAGTAAACATGAATGCAGCCAAATACAGAGATATCTTGAATGAAAACCTCTTCCAGAGTGGTCTGGACCTCAGACTTGGCCGAAGGTTCACCTTCCAACAAGACAATGACGCTAAGCACACAGCTAAAATAGCAAAGAAGTGGCTTCAGAACAACTCTGTGACCATTCTTGACTGGCCCAGCCAGAGCCCTGACCTAAACCCAATTGAGCATCTCTGGAGAGACCTGAAAATAGCTGTCCACCAACATTCACCATCCAACCTAATGGGACTGGAGAGGATCTGCAAGGAAGAATGGCAGAGGATCCCCAAATCCAGGTGTGAAAAACTTGTTGCATCATTCCCAAGAAGACTTATGGCTGTACTAGCTCAAACGGGTGCTTCTACTCAATACTGATCAAAGGGTCTGAATACTTATGACCATGTGCTATTTCAGTTTTTCTTTTTTAACAAATTTGCAAAAATTTCTACATTACTTTTTTTTCAGTCAAGATGGGGTGCAGAGTGTACAATAATGAGAAAAAATGAACTTTTTTGCATTTACCAAATGGCTGCAATGAAAGAGTGAAAAATTTAAAGGGATCTGAATACTTACTGTACCCACTGTACATTAGGCAATTTATTGTCCCCTAGTCTGTATCTTAAAAGAGTACTCTGGAGAGATAAAAATTGTTTGCACTGTTCATAAACTCATACACTAGAATGATGAGATGCCCAGTGTGCTTTAATTATATTTATAACACTTGTAATTTTGTGTGACAGGAGCTGACAAGTGAGTGACCCCTCTTCTCAGGCTGGCTGTTCCGTACAGGAGGGCGCAGCACTTGGAGTATGATGTAATGACCCAGACAGGAGGGGGGGCAGTAAAGAGCAGCTCCTGTCACACTGAATTACAAGGGTTTTAGAGATCATTACAAATGCGCAATGAAGCAAGTAAAGACTGCGCATGCGTCAAGACATGGAGGATTGATGCTGCATAGTAATGGCACCTGCACAGTGAATGGAATGAGAGGTAACAACGCATGCGTCGGAAATAGAGATATGAGTGCTTCATAGTTAAGGCGCATGCGTTTGCGCGATGAAGCAAGTAAAAACAGCGCATGCATCAAGACATAGAGGTATTAAAGCTTCATATATACAGTACAGACCAAAAGTTTGGACACACCTTCTCATTCAAATATTCTTCTGTATTTTCATGACTATGAAAATTGTAGAATCACACTGAAGGCATCAAAACTATGAATTAACACATGTGGAATTATACATTACACTTTACAAAAAAGTGTGAAACAACTGAAATTATGTCTTATATTCTAGGTTCTTCAAAGTAGCCACCTTTTGCTTTGATTACTGCTTTGCACGCAGAAAAGGTGAACGGATGGACTCTACATGCCTAATTCCCACCGTGAAGCATGGAGGAGGTGGTGTGATGGTGTGGGGGTGCTTTGCTGGTGACACAGTTGGGGATTTATTCAAAATTGAAGCGGTGAGCGGTCCAGCTCACCCCAAACCATCTCGATTGGGTTCAGGTCTGGTGACTGGTGGCTGTTGAAAAATAAATGATGGTCCAACTAAACGCAAACTGGATGGAATAGCATGCTGCTGCAAGATGCTGTGGTAGCCATGCTGGTTCAGTATGCCTTCAATTTTGAATAAATCCCCAACAGTGTCACCAGCAAAGCACCCCCACATCATCACACCTTCTCCTCCATGCTTCACGGTGGGAACCAGGCATGTAGAGTCAATCCGTTCACCTTTTCTAAGTGCAAAGCAGTAATCAAAGCAAAAGGTGGCTACATTGAAGAACCTAGAATATAAGACATATTTTCAGTTGTTTCACACTTTTTTGTAAAGTGTAATGTATAATTCCACATGTGTTAATTCATAGTTTTGATGCCTTCAGTGTGATTCTACAATTTTCATAGCCATGAAAATACAGAAAAATCTTTGAATGAGAAGGTGTGTCCAAACTTTTGGTCTGTACTGTACGTCCCAATGAATGGAAATAAAATGGCGCATTTGCTACAGTGGTTTTAAAGTAACAGTAACATAAATAGCTTAGTGACATTTTCACACTTAAGTAGAATATAAAGACATAAAGGAGAAAATAGGAGTCACTGGTGAAAAAGGATTTTTTAGCAAAAAATAGTAAATATTTATTTATATAAATCGTATAAAAAGTAACACAAGATCATATGAAAAAGACATAAGAAACACATACATAGGACGGATGCATATGCAGGGGGAATGCGTTCCTGTTAATATCAAGTGACATTAATAACAGTGGCAGTGGAATAAACAAATGGTAGCCCCAAACAGGGAGTCATATGGAGCACCTCCCGCAGTGGGAAAAAGAAATGCGGTGCTGTAGCTACCTACATGTTAACCACAAAGTGCCTGAACATGCTTCAAAAAAAAAAAAAAAAAAACATTGGTATATATTCAGGTCAGCAATAGACTGTGCAGCGCTGCCTAATTCAGCAAGAAGCCATGCTCACCAATACAAAAGTATCACAGGAATGCAGTCACCCCACTCACAGATGTCACCCCAACGCACGTTTCGTGGCTAGCATGCCACTTTTTCAAGGGGATAGTGATATAATGCACAAAGGACCTTCTTATACCTCCCCTTCCCTGATCACATGATCAGATTTAGCCAATGGAGAACGGTGTGTCGGCGCATGCATCGCTGGAGCCGGGCAAACCCAAAGCGACGGCGGCGTCATGTCTCCAGGGATGCGCGCCGGTCAAAGGGCCCGTGCGCACTCCGGACACAAAAAGACGCCCCATCACAGCGGCAATCGCCCAGATCACAGCGGGGCATGCGCACTCCCGGGACTCCATTTATGGCAGTAAGCACTACATACATCATGAAAAAACTGGTTTACAATCATATATGCAGAAATACAAAGCAAGATTTTTTGCATCATATATCGATCAGAGTTGTCAAAGTGCAACAAATAGTGGGTACACAAGAATTAATACATTCGAGAATCACATATATTACAGCTTTGTTCTCTCTTCTTTATTTCTTTAATGATTCAGGAATGAACGGGACGGAAGTAGAAAGCCAGATGACGAGTTAGGTGTAGACAAAAACACAACTGTAAAAGATATATATTAAAAACAAATATTAAAATCAAGAAGACATCAAAAGGAACCAAAATAGGGGATACTCAGAAGGAAAAGCAATTTATAAAAAAGAGGCAAAACTTAAAGATTCATTAAGGCCATTGGGCACCATTGTGTCCAATTGAATGATCCAACGGGCCTCCATTTTAATAATAATAATAATCTTTATTTTTATATAGCGCTAACAGATTCCGCAGCGCTTTACAGTTTTTGCACACATTATCGTTGCTGTCCCCAATGGAGCTCACAATCTAGATTCCCTATCAGTATGTTTTTTTGGAGTGTGGGAGGAAACCGGAGAACCCGGAGGAAACCCACGCAAACACGGGAGAACATACAAACTCCTTGCAGATGTTGTCCTAGGTGGGATTCGAACCCAGGACTCCAGCGCTGCAAGGCTGTAGTGCTATCCACTGAGCCACCGTGCTGCTCCATTTGGGCCAGGATTTTTTATAGTCCCCTCCTCTGACACCAAGGTGTAGAATATCGATTCCACGAACTTTGAAAGAGGATGCGTCACAGTTGTGATGGTATTTATAGTGACGATGAATCGTCTTTAGGTCCGAAGGATCAGAAATGGTCCTCGCTGCGCCAATGTCCCTTACGTGTTCCCTAATACGTATTCTCAATTCCCTGGTGGTGAGGCCAACATATATCCTTGGACAGCCGCACGTAGCATAGTATATTACATTTGAACTCCCGCAGGATATACGCTGGCGAATATCAAAAGTTTTATCACCACCAGAGGAAGAGAAATTCGTGGAACGCAGGGCATTGGCGCAAGCGAGGCAATGGCCACACGGAACAAAGCCCGCGGTAGGACCACGAGTACCAAAGACATTTTTGGAAGGTGGAAGGTAGTGACTCCGAACAAGCATATCGCGTAGATTTTTTGACCGTCTGGATGTCATGGATGGGTAATCGCCCAGCGAGCGCAGCAAAGCGGGCTCGGTTTTTAAAACATCCCAATGTTTAACTAGGATCTGTCTAATACCAGACCATTCATGGTTGAAAGTGGTGTTAAATCTTATTGGTCCCTCTTCACACCCCTGACTGTCCACACGAACGGTATTAAGGAGGCAGCCACGTGGAGTCCTCCTTGCACGATCATATCCTTTTTTAATACACCTATTGCTGTACCCACGCGCCCTAAAGCGCTTTCTAAGGTCCTTGGCTTGTGCCTCAAAAGCATCATTGGTAGAGCAGATGCGTTTCATACGAAAAACTGTCCAACCGGGACGGCCCTAATGGTGGCAGGGTGATGAGCTGACTTTGCATGAATTAATGCATTCACAGAGGTGGGCTTCCTAAAAATGTCCGTCCTGAAGCGGCGGCTAGCGTCCACCTCCAACGAGACGTCCAGGAATTCCACCCTCGTACGGCTATACTTATAGGTCAGATGAATGTTAAAAGAGTTCTGATTCAGCTCCACCATGAAATCCTCGAGCTGCTGCACAGTCCCGTCCCACAACATCAGAATATCATCAAAGTATCTAAACCAGTACAGCACATGGGAGGTGGCCTGCGCGCCCGCATCACCAAACAAAGATCTCTCCCAGAACCCCAGAAAGAGATTGGCGTAAGCGGGCGCACAGGCCGCGCCCATGGCTGTACCACGCCTCTCCAAGTAGAAAATATCCTTGAAGACGAAAAAGTTGTGGGTCAGGACATAGTGGAGCAGCTCGAGGATTAGCTCACACATAGGGCCGTCCAGGTTGGAGGATTCTAGGAAGAAACGAACGGCATCCAAGCCATGGGAATGATCAATGCAAGTGTATAAGGACTCCACGTCGGCTGCCACCAGAATAGTAGAGTCATCCACAAGGATGCCGTCGACCCGTGCCAGGACGTCCTTAGTGTCACGAATGAAAGAAGGCAGTGTCTCCACAATTGGTTTAAGGTAAAAATCAACAAATTTACACACCATATCACATGGACCACCAATGCCTGACACTATAGGGCGACCTGGTGGGTCAAGGGCATCCTTGTGGATTTTTGGAAGTAGATAGAAAGTGGGGGTTTTTGGATTTTTTATCAAAAGGCCCTCGTAGATTTTTTTTAGGGATGATATTAGATTCATACGCTCCGTGTAGGATGTCCTGGAGTTCCAACGAGAAGGAGGAAAGAGGACTACATGTCAGCCTGGTATACGTATTGGGATCCCTTAATTGACGGAAAACTTCTCGTTCATATTTATTGCAAGGCCAGATCACGATATTCCCCCCCTTGTCAGCAGGTTTAAAGACAACATCAGGAAGAGATTGTAATTGTAACAAAGCCTGACGCTGTTTATAAGTCAAGTTGTCAAATCTACGTCTAGTAGATAATTGTCTTAGGTCTTCTGTCACCAGTTTCGTAAATACATCAATAGCTGGACATAGTGACAAGGGGGGGAATTTCGTTGACCTGGGTAACAATGATGTAGGGAACCTACTTGTTGTAGAGGCTGACTGTTCCTCAAGTAATTCCTCAAGATTGCGTAAAGCCTCCCTCTCGTTGTCACTCCAGGGCTCCGACGCTTGACCCCGGCTATGTAATTTCTTTAATAGCAGCTTTCGAGAGAATAAATGAAGGTCTTTCAAAACTGTAAAAAAATCAAAAGAATTAGTTGGGGAAAAAGTCAAACCCCTACTTAGAACCTCTAATTGTGTGGCAGACAGGACATGGTGTGATAGATTCACTACCTGTAATCCGCTCTGTGACGCGGGCTGGGCGGATTCCCCTCCATTATTTCTAGTTTTAGTTGTCTGACGTGTCACCATCTTTTTCCCACCAGCTGGTACACCACCTAGATCATTAGTATGGGATTTTTTTGGGATAAGGTCTTCGTTCATAGATTGATTAGAGCGTGCTGAGGTTGATCTAGATCTTGAATACGATGAATTCCTGTATCTAGGACGTGATCTATCAGTGGGATTACGCCACCTGTAAACTCTTGAAAATAATTTGTCCTGAGTATCTCGTTTAAACTTCTTAGATTTAGTAGATTGAATTTCAAGGGCCCATTTTTTTATAGAGTCATTGAATTTTTTTAAATTTTCACTAGACATTTCACGTCGTAGTGTGACCTGCACTGCATCAATCTCTGATTCAAGTGTTCCCAATGTATTCTGATTCATTTCTTTTAACCCCTTCAAGACCCAGCCTATTTTGACCTTAAAGACCTTGCCATTTTTTGCAATTCTGACCAGTGTCCCTTTATGAGGTAATAACTCAGGAACGCTTCAACGGATCCTAGCGATTCTGAGATTGTTTTTTCGTGACCTATTGGGCTTCATGTTAGTGGTAAATTTAGGTCAATAATTTTTGCGTTTATTTGTGAAAAAAATGGAAATTTGGCGAAAATTCTGAAAATTTTGTAATTTTCAAATTTTTAATTTTTATTCTGTTAAACCAGAGAGTTATGTGGCACAAAATAGTTAATAAATAACATTTCCCACATGTCTACTTTACATCAGCACAATTTTGGGAACAACATTTTTTTTTGTTAGGAAGTTATAAGGGTTAAAAGTTGACCAGCGATTTCTCATTTTACAGCAAAATTTACAAAACCATTTTTTTTAGGGACCACCTCACATTTGAAGTCACTTTGAGGGATCTATATGGCAGAAAATACCCAAAAGTGACACCTTTATAAAAACTGCACCCCTCAAGCTACTCAAAACTACATTTCAAGAAGATTATTAACCCTTCAGGTGCTTCACAGGAACTAAAGCAACGTGGAAGGAAAAAATGGACATTTTAATTTTTCCAACAAAAATTTTCTTTTAGCATCAATTTTTTCATTTTTACATGGGCATCAGGATAAAATGGATCCTAAAATTTGTTGGGAAATTTCTCCTGAGTACACAGATACCTCATATGTGGTCATAAACCACTGTATGGGCGCACGGCAGGGCTCAGAAGGGAAGGAGCGCCATTTGACTTTTTGAATGGAAAATATGCTGGAATATTTAGCGGTTGCCATGTCGCATTTGGAGAGTTCCTGTGTGCCTAAACATTGGAGCTCCCCCACAAGTGACCCCATTTTGGAAACTAGACCTCCTAAGGAACTTATCTAGATGCATAGTGATCACTTTGAACCCCAGGTGCTTCACAAATTGATCTGTAAAAAAAAGAAAGTACTTTTTTTTCACAAAAATTTTCTTTTAGCCTCAGTTTTTTCATTTTCACATGGGCAACAGTATAAATTGGATCCTAAAATTTGTTGGGCAATTTCTCCTGAGTACACAGACACCTCATATGTGGTCATAAACCACTGTTTGGGCGCACGGCAGGTCTCAGAAGGGAAGGAGCGCCATTTGACTTTTTGAATGGAAAATATGCTGGAATATTTAGCGGTTGCCATGTCGCATTTGGAGAGTCCCTGTGTGCCTAAACATTGGAGCTCCCCCACAAGTGACCCCATTTTGGAAACTAGACCCCCTAAGGAACTTATCTAGATGCATAGTGAGCACTTTGAACTCCCAGGTGCTTCACAAATTGATCTGTAAAAAAAAGAAAGTACTTTTTTTTCACAAAAATTTTCTTTTAGCCTCAGTTTTTTTCATTTTCACATGGGCAACAGTATAAATTGGATCCTAAAATTTGTTGGGCAATTTCTCCTGAGTACACAGATACCTCATATGTGGTCATAAACCACTGTTTGGGCGCACGGTAGGGCTCAGAAGGGAAGGAGCGCCATTTGACTTTTTGAATGGAAAATATGCTGGAATATTTAGCGGTTGCTATGTCGCATTTGGAGAGTCCCTGTGTGCCTAAACATTGGAGCTCCCCCACAAGTGACCCCATTTTGGAAACTAGACCCCCTAAGGAACTTATCTAGATGCATAGTGAGCACTTTGAACCCCAGGTGCTTCACAAATTGATCCGTAAAAAAAAGAAAGTACTTTTTTTTCACAAAAATTTTCTTTTAGCCTCAGTTTTTTTCATTTTCACATGGGCAACAGTATAAATTGGATCCTAAAATTTGTTGGGCAATTTCTCTTGAGTACACAGATACCTCATATGTGGTCATAAACCACTGTTTGGGCGCACGGCAGGGCTCAGAAGGGAAGGAGCGCCATTTGACTTTTTGAATGGAAAATATGCTGGAATATTTAGCGGTTGCTATGTCGCATTTGGAGAGTCCCTGTGTGCCTAAACATTGGAGCTCCCCCACAAGTGACCCCATTTTGGAAACTAGACCCCCTAAGGAACTTATCTAGATGCATAGTGAGCACTTTGAACCCCCAGGTGCTTCACAAATTGATCCGTAAATAAAAGAAAGTACTTTTTTTTCACAAAAATTTCTTTTAGCCTCAGTTATTTTCATTTTCACATGGGCAACAGTATAAATTGGATCCTAAAATTTGTTGGGCAATTTCTCCTGAGTACACAGATACCTCATATGTGGTCATAAACCACTGTTTGGGTGCACTCCAGGGCTCAGAAGGGAAGGAGCGCCATTTGACTTTTTGAATGGAAAATATGCTGGAATATTTAGCGGTTGCCATGTCGCATTTGGAGAGTTCCTGTGTGCCTAAACATTGGAGCTCCCCACAAGTGACCCCATTTTGGAAACTAGACGCCCTAAGGAACTTATCTAGATGCATAGTGAGCACTTTGAACACCCAGGTGCTTCACAGAAGTTTATAACGCAGAGCCGCGAAAATAAAAAATCATTTTTTTTTCTCAAAAAATGATTTTTTAGCCCACTGTTTTTTATTTTCACAATGGTTACAGGAGAAATTGGACCCCAAAAGTTGTTGTCCAGTTTCTCCTGAGTACGCTAGTACCCCATATGTGGGGGGAACCACTGTTTGGGCACACGTCAGGGCTCGGAAGGGATGTAGTGACGCTTTGAAATGCCGACTTGATGGAATGGTCTGCGGGCATCTTGTTACGTTTGCAGAGCCCCTGATGTGCCTAAACAGTAGAAACTCCCCACAAGTGACCCCATTTTGGAAACTAGACCCGGCAAAGAACTTATCTAGATGTGTGGTGAGCACTTTGAACCCCCAAGGGCTACACAGAAGTTTATAACGCCCGGGCATGAAAATAAAAAAATCATATTTTTTCCACAATCAGGATCTTTTAGTCCCCAATTTTTTATTTTCCCAAGGGTAACATGAGAAATTAGACCCCAAAAGTTGTTGTCCAATTTGTCTTGAGTATGCTGATATCCCATATGTGGGAGAAAACTACTGTATGGGCACACGTCGGGGCTCGGATGGGAAGTAGTGACGTTTTGAAATGCCCACTTGATGGAATGGTCTTCGGGCGTCATGTTAAGTTTGCAGAGTGCCTGATGTGCCTAAACAGTAGAAACTCCCCACAAGTGACCCCATTTTGGAAACTAGATCCCCAAGGAACTCCTATAGATGTGTGATAAGCACTTTGAATCTCCAAGTCCTTCACAGAAGTTTATAACGCAGAGCCGTGAAAATATAAAATCATTTTTTTTCCACAAAA